>OU744727.1:43020904-43675904 GCA_916613615.1 Steromphala cineraria | reverse complement strand
TGTGTATTTTCATTGGCTGGAATGTTTTTAGATAGTTTGTGCTGAGAATGTTTGAATTGTCGGAAGCCCAAGAAGTGCTTGTACTATAACAGAGGTTTGATCAGGATGTAATGACTTGAGCTACCTTTGGAGAAAATGTTGTCTTTGCAGATATATTTCCATGGGAAATCTGTTAATTTGTTAATGAATTCTAGAGCTTGAACTGCCCTTTGTATTAAGCAAAAGCTACTCACAAAATCATGACTCAAAATTTGACTTCCTTTCTTGCCTTAAATATTAATGATCATGTCAAATTGATAAATGTTAAAAATGGACACAGAATCTTTTCCCCTAGGTTATTGTTGTTACTATATACTCTTTTAGGTAGGGCTGCAGTAAAGAAAAGGTTATGTACGGTATACAGTAGAACACTGATATAGCGAACAATCGGATATAGCGAACAAATTTTCAAGTCCCGTCCCTATATAATATCATTCGAATTATATGCGTATAGCGAACACCCGATATAGCAAACTAAATTCTTTGGTCCCTGGGAGTTCGTTATATCCGTGTTCTACTGTATATATTAAATCCCATATGTGAATATTCTGTGGAAGTTGTGTGTTCATAGTAGAATTAATGTTTTCATGTATATATTATGTATATTTTGGAATACTCAAACAATGAGTATTGGAGACTCTATTTCTAAATATATCATTGTTTCTTTATCTTTTCTGTTTTAAATAAAGATAATAACGTTGCCAATCTTTAGAACAGACATAACAAATAGGAAACAAATGTGTGTTTAGAAAGTAACAAATATTTACCATTTATTTAGATATAGATTTTTAATAGTTTTACCATATTTCCTCTTATATGCCCTTGGTCTCCAATAAGCAACGGGCCTCTTATAAGCACCATAAGAGAGGTCGAGAAAATAAGCATAGATCCTCTAATAAGTGCCGGGTTTACACCACCGACTTAATGTCCCATAGTAGATAATTTTACATACCATATTTCCTCTAATAAGTGCCCGGGCGCTTTTCTTTTCAGCATCCCTTTTCCCCCGGCGCTGATTAGAGGCCCAGCGCTTATTGGAGACCCGGCGCTTGTTTCTTACATAGAAAAATTGAAGTTTGTTTCAAGCCGTCTTTACAATGAATACTTTTAAATGTTTACTTAGGGAGCATTTTTAAATGGTTAGGACCCTGCGCTTATTAGAGACCCGGCCCTTATTTTCTCAACTACCCTTGAGCCCCGGCGCTTATTAGAGGCCCGGTGCGTATTGGAGACCCGGCGCTTATTAGAGGATATACGGTACATTCATTGTAAGAGAAGGCTTAACTTTTTCTATCAAAGAAATAAGCACTTGGCCTCCAATAAGCCACGGGCCCATGGGGTCAAGGCCTGTTGAAAAAGAAGCCCCCAGGCTCTTAGAGGAAATATGGTATGTTATTCTGTGTACCCTTAACTTGTCAGTCATCACTTTCAGCTTTAAGTGTTTTATTTATGCTTCTCTGTTTTGGGGTGCTTCTCAGTATTTACAGCTGAGTTTTATCTGTATCATATTTTTGTTTTAATATATCGATAGTCAAGATTTATTATGTTCTTATGTTTTGTCTTTACAGGGGCGGATCCAGGTTTTTCTTTTGGGAGGGTGTGCCCATTGGGTGCCGTAAGCGCAATTTGAAATGATTTTTTTAATTAATATTAGGAAATCTCTTTTAGGGGGTGCGCACCCCCGCATCCCGCCTCTGGATTCGACAAAGCATTATGTTTACCGGTATCTTCTTTATTGACATATGTGGTTGGGAATGGGGGAGGTTTTTTTGTTTTATTTAGTTCATTAGTTTTTCTTACCAATGAGAGTTGGGAACAGAGACAAATTTCAATAATATTTTTAAGGGAGATAGTTGCCTCTTGCATTTTGATGAGTCTTTTCATGAGGTTTATTTTCAAATGATTTTGATATAGATGTTTCATGAGTATTATAACATATCAATTTATTGTATAGTTAAGCAGTTTATCAATCAAATCTTATGTCGACATTGTGACCTCATGTTTTGAAACACTTTAAGAAGTATCTATTTTGTATATGGTTGTGGATTTGAAAAAAAATGTCTTGCATATTTCTTAAACAGCTTATTTTCATTGGTATTTTGCATAGCTGAAATATATCTATGTATTATGATAGGATGTATTTTTGAAATATTTGTAACTAGTTTAAGATAAGATAGAAGACATATTTTAATAAATATGCTAAAGTGATACCGTGAATATTTTTCAAGATTTCCAAATCAAACAATTATTTTATCAACTGCATCTTTTACCTCATAGAAGTTCTTTTAGCATAAACAGGAATTAGAATTTCTGTGTAAGGTTAAAAGTACCAACAAAGTATTTTTATCTCTATCAATAAATGTTTTACTATTTTGTATTACAATTAGATATCCAATGCTATTAAAACAGTGGATAGTGGACATTTTTCACCTCAAATTTAAATCTTTTGAGTAATTAAGTGAGTAATAGGTCTATATGATATTGAGATTGTGCCTTGCTAGAAATAGTTGTTAGTGATAAAACAATTGAATATTATGGTAATTGTTGAATGTAAAAATTATCTGTCTTTCAATTTCAAACAGAACATACCCCACCTGATCAAAAGTAATTGACAATCAAATATAGTCCAATTATCCTGCCAGACCCAAGGGAAGCTACGGATCCACAAATCAATACCCTTAAAAGACCACCAGTAAATATTAAAAGTCATGGGTGCGTTGCTTAGGCGCATCGCTGTAAACACTTTATTGGAAATCCCTCTACAACTCTTTGCTGCGTAAAAGCAATGCGCAGCGAAAATGACAGTATAACAGGGCTAAGCAACGCACTAATTTTCTCACCTTTGCTCTACAAATAGTCATGAATGCCAGAACAATAATTTACATCAATCTTTTCTTTACGAATGCAACAATTTTAAGATTTTTATGTGCGTTCTAGATATTGAATTTCAATCTCTCCAACCCTTCCTACTATCAAAAGACAAGGATGACCACATCAGTCTAAAAAAATGTGGCAAAAGGCAAATAAAATTTTGGTTTAGAATGCGATCAGGATAGCTTATGCTGACACAGACAACAAAAAATAAGACAGTTGTCTCATTGTGTCATAAGTATTGCCGTAAAATTCTCAAAATTATGCATTCATGATTTGTGTAAAGTGTGCACTTGATTTGCATACCAGGTGAGCTGCCTTTTTTGCTACCTAATGACCAGCAACACCTAGATGTGTAAAACTTGAAACTTACTGCACACATCTTGTTAAAATGGAAATAAAAATTCATTCTTGAAAATTGAGAATATAAATTTAATGTCATGAGCTTGATCATGGTGTTTATCCTTGCCAGTTATAACGAGAAATGCTGCACATTAAAGCAAACCCTCACTGTGATAGACTCTCTATTAGAATGTAAGCAACATTGTTGTTGATTTGCTTTTCCCTCCAATACTGTATCCTCACAAATGCCCCCTCATGAATGTCAATGTGGATTTCCTTCTTTACGATTATAATAAACTGCAGTTCTTTCAGCTTCTAGTGCCTTCTCATTCAATCTCATTGAAATCAGATTAAACACTTATCCCTCGTTCCTCGCTGGTTTCTTGATCTGACCCTGGCTCACTTAGACGACCTTGACCAAGACTAGAAAGTCATCCGAAAGTTTGGAAGTCACTTGAGGAACAAAAAATTCAACTTTTAGATATGGAAAAAAAGCAACCTTTTTTCCTGAATGAACTTTAACCTTTATCTGACAGCAAAAAAAACCTAGCTAAATGATTAAATGGTTGTGTTAATACAGAGGAATATATGGATGACAACTTCTTCATTCATGGTATGTGGTATGTCGTTCTCACCCCTGCTTGAGAACGACACAAGAACCTGTGTCAAAACATTGCATACCATGAATAAAGAAATCATCCATATATTCCTCTGCATTATTGTCATTCCAACTTCTAAACTGCCTCTCAAATATGTTAAATGGTTGTGTGTTTGTTTGTTATGGTGATGTATCATTTAAAGGTGAAAGGTCAGAGTCAAGGCAGTCTTTTTTTATTTATATTGAGCCGTAACCAGATGAAGCATTCAGTAACGGACAAGTGATTGCTTCACATTCTTATATGTGGTTGTTCTTACTATTTGTATAAAATCAACTTTGGTCACATTCGCCATTAGAATAAAACCTGACTTCATAGCTCCTATAGTTTGTTTTGTCTTTTAAATGGAAATATTTTTTAGCATATAGTCGAGCTAAATATCCACAAATTATGCAAAAATTATTTGCATGACAAATGATTTTAAAATGTGTTTTGATAACTTACGTAATTATTGGCGTAAATTAACCTCTGGAATAACCTTTGCCCTCTCTCTTCGTTCTCTGAACGTACCTGCAGAAGTCTAGATAAAATATAGAGAAAAAAACTAAGTCATAATTACCATTAGTGGTATGCCTCTCTCCTCCTCTTCCCTGGAGTTAGCTCCCTTTGCCCGCATGTGGTCTGACAGCCTCATATTCTCTTCTGCGCTCGTACTATGAACAAGGTCACCTCAGAAGTCTAGGAATCTTCTCAAGTTTCCCTTGTTTTTCCAGTGCAGTTCTTGAATTGTGGTACGTGGTATCGACATTGGGTCTGTTATCAGACAATCGCATTCGTTTTTTGTGTGAATTTTTTGTGTTTTTGTGTGACTTGAAAATTTTTTTCTGTGACTGTCGGCGTTTGTGAAGTAACTGTGTTTCCATCATGTCCCAACGTAAATGTGTGTCGTGTCAACGTTTCATGTCTGATAAGGATCCTCACTCATCTTGTGCTAACTGTGATGTTAAACCTATTTGTTTCCCCGACTCGCGTTGCCTTCTCTGTAGAGATTTAGACGATGAAACGTGGTCAAAATTATGTGAGATGCGTGGCAAGAAACGTAAAGAATCTAATACTCCCGTTTCTCCCGTTGTTACCTTGGATAATGAGCAATCCCTACCTTCTCAAATTCCTCCTTCGGGCACGGTCGCTGATTCTTCCAATCAAACACTCGATCTCACGGCTTTTCTCTCATCTTTTAAGCAAGACATGTTTAACACCCTCCAATCTTCTCTCAAGGATATGGATCGGCGCAATAACGAAAAAATTTCCAATCTTAAGAAATCTTTCAAGTCCCTATCTCACTCAAGTTCAGTTAAAGATGATTCCTCTCGCAAGTCCTCTTCTAACTCTGATGCCAAACGGGGCAAAGTTAAGTCTAAGCGGGTCGCCGACTCTTTGAGTGATGGGTCGGGTGTCACGGCGGGTGATACGGCTAAAAGGCAATGTTTACCTTCTAAGGGCTTGCCGGTGTTAGCGGGTCGTGGTGACCCCGTAAAATCTCTCCCCCTTCCTGGCGGCTCATCTGTCACAGGTCGGGATGAGGTTCACGTTGTTGACGCCGTCAACCTGTTCCCTCCCACCCATGGGTTGGTTCAGGCCGGGTCACTTGTGCAGAACGGCAAGTCCGTTAATGGCTCTAGTGCCACGGTGACCAAGTCCAACCAGGACACCGTTGACACGGCCGGCACGGGTGATTTGGCCCTAGACCAGCTGCCGACTCGGCTTACCCCGGGCGGCACGGACCACTTGATTGATCCGACAGCCGTTGGAACGGCTTACGGCGATAACAAGTTCAAACCGGCTGACTTTGTGGATACGTCTAACCCGCCGATAATTCCGATTATCACCGATACGGAGACAGACAACAAGCTTTCAGCGGATGTAAAACTGGATTCCCATGAAGGCATTTTGATTATTCCGTCGGCTGACGGCTCGGAACCGGACTTAGTCCCTGAGTGGTCCTTCGTGGACAAGATTGACTTTTTGTATAAACTCAAGCCGTGTACGCTTCCTACTTCGCTCGAGCAGGAGGAGGTACAGCCCATACCAGAGGAACTCGGTTCCACGGGAAATTTGCCGCCTAAGAGGGCACCCAAACGGACTCTTCCTCATTCAACAGTTGTCAAGGCAGCGTTGGACTCCGTTAACTCAAACTTAACCAAGGCTAAGGACGCTTCCTCTCTGCCTAGAATGGCTCTTAAGCAAGCTTATGTCATCCATGACCGTGCCTTCCCCGCTTCGGCGCCAGACATCGACCGGGATTTTTCACGGCTGAACTCCAGGCCCCTGTTACGATCCCAGGGTGACAAGATTTCCTTATCCCGTAAGGACATCAAGGAGATTGATCTAACGGCAAGGAACTCGGTGGACATTTTGTCTTATATTAACTGGTTTGCGGCGGGAGTCCGTCAGCTTCTTCCCCCCACCTTCCAGGACTACAAGGGTATCAAGCCGCAAACTCTTACAGTTATGAACGCGGAGGAGGTTGCTCTCGCCCATTCGTTTCTTGACGTAATCTATCACGCCGTTGGAGATGCTACTCAGGCACAGATTGCCACCGTTGGACGGTTAACGGCTATAGAAAGAACACAACTGCTTGGATCAGTCAGGAATCTCCCTCAAGATTCGAAGGAGGATCTCTTCCAACAGCCGGTTAACTCCGAATCGATCTTCAACGGTCAATGCTCACAAGCCATTGCTACCCAGGACGCTCAGTCCAACAGGATGCTCAACCAGCAACTTGCGGCGGCTCTCCTAGCCCAGACTAGGCAACGTAACTCTTTCAGAGGAGGAAATGTCACTAACAAGAGAGGCTCCTTTCCTTCACCCCGACCCCCCCTCCACCGTTCAGCTTTCGACCGAGCCAACCCTCAGTTCAGGAAGTCTCGTCCCAACGACTCTCAGAATGGTACCCCCAGAGATTCCCGGGATTCCCAGCCCAGAGGGAATTTTCGTGCCAGAGGAGGTCGCGGAGCCAGAGGCTCGTACGGTCGCCGTTGACTCGGTTCCCAACACTACTCCAAAACCTTACGATCTCGCTATGCCCATGGACTTCGATTTGGACTTCGATTTTGTGACACCAGTCGTTCCCTCGCCTGTCGGGGGACGTCTGCAACAGTATTCTCGGAACTGGACACAGATCACCCAAGACAACTGGATTCGCTCCGTAGTCACCGACGGGTATCAGTTACAATTCCAGACGCGGCCACCCCTAGCTTCTCACCCGATAGGAAAAAGATTCACCTTACAGGAGGCCCGTCTGGAGGCAGCTCTACTTGCAGTAGACCAGTTATTGCTGAAGGAGGCAATTACCGAGCTTCCCCCTCACGATCTCTCTCGTGGGTTTTACTCTCCAGTGTTTTTAGTCCCCAAGCGGGACTCGGGAGAGATGAGAATGATCATAGACCTAAAGATTCTCAACAAGGACTTCTTGTGCAGCCCGCCCAAGTTTACCATGGAATCACTAAAAAATGTCAGGAAACTAGTGCTACCCAACAGCCAATTTGTCAGCCTAGACCTCAAGGATGCCTATCTCCACGTCCCAATCCATCCTCACTCGCGGAAGTATCTCAGGTTCGGAATCAACGGAAGAAGGTTTCAATTCCGCGTTCTTCCTTTCGGCGTTTCCATAGCCCCATGGCTTTTTACGATGGTGATGAAACCAGTGCTTCATTTCCTCCATCTAAGGAACATCGCTATTCACGGATACTTAGACGATTTTCTGGCAAGACATACGTCCACAGCTCTTCTTATCAAACAAAGAGACTTTGTAATCCATGTGTTCACCCATCTAGGTTGGTTAGTGCACCCAGACAAGTCGGAACTTACACCTACTTCCAGGATCAAGTTTCTAGGAGCGATTCTGGATGCGAGGAGTTACCATATCTTTCCAGTGGAGGACCGATGGCGACTAACTCAGAATCTTATAATTTCCCTTCTGGACTCACGAACAGCTTCATTAAGGAAATGGATGTCTCTGCTGGGGTTTCTAACTTCAATCCAATCGTTCACCTTCAGAGGCAGGTTGAATCTTCGCCACACTCAAGTTTGGATAAATGCCAACAGAGTTCTAGACTTGGATTCCGTGATAGTTTGCCCTCCCCACGTTTGTCAAGAGCTACAATGGTGGACTCGGGAATTCAATGTGCTCTCGGGGACTCGTATGACGGATCCTCCCCCCAAGTTCACGATCTTCACAGACGCCTCCCGCGAGGGATGGGGAGCGCACCTGGACAGATATCAAGCACAGGGGACATGGTCAACTCAGGAGACCTCACTACACATAAACGCTCTGGAGTTGCTAGCGGTAATCAAGGCAGTCAGTATCTGGTGGCGCCCCCTCTACAAGTCGAGCGTCATGATCGCTACGGACAATGCTACGGTGGTGTCCTACATAAACAAACAAGGCGGAACAAGATCAACAAGTCTCATGGAGTTAACTCGCCGTCTGTTTGCCATGGTGGATCAGTTCAAGATAGTTCTCAGAGCAAGACACATTCCGGGAAGACTGAATGTTCTCGCGGACTCCTTGTCCAGGAAAGGCCAAGTAATTCCAACGGAATGGACTCTCCACAGGGAAGCCTTCCAGCTATTGATCGACAGATGGGAGTATCCATCAATAGACTTGTTTGCCACAGCTCAGAACTTTCGCATTCCCACCTACGTGAGTCCCATCCCAGACCCTCAAGCCTGGGCAGTAGACGCGTTATCGATATCGTGGGAAGGCATGATAGCCTACGCGTTTCCTCCGTTCAAGATTATCCCAGACGTTCTAGCAAAGATCGCAATTCAGGATTGTGTAGTGTATCTGGTAGCTCCAGCTTGGCCAACCAGGACGTGGTTTCCAAACCTAATAGATCTGTTGACGGACGTTCCCCTCCAGCTACCTCACTGGACAGATCTCCTCACTCAACCACTCTCGAAGAGAACTCACGGCAATATCACCACGTTGAATCTGCACGTTTGGAGGCTATCGAGCAATCCCTTAAGAAGCAAGGGTTTGGCCATGAATCATCAAGAGCTATTGTCCAGTCTATCAGGCCATCTACTTCCAGACTCTACGATGCCAAGTGGAGAATCTTCACTTCTTGGAGAGAGCGGAACGATCTTTTAGCTCATGACATTACGATCCCTATGATCGCCGATTTTTTACTTTTTCTGAGGAAAAGCAAGAAACTGAAACATGGGACCATTGAGGGATACAAGTCAGCTATTGCTTCCGTTTGTGATCTGCAAGGACTTTCGATAGGCACAGACCAATCTCTGCATAGACTTCTCAGATCGTTTCAGATAAAGGACATGACATCTCCATCTATCTTCCCGAAGTGGGATCTCTGTTTAGTACTTCAGTCGCTCTTGAAAGCTCCTTATGAACCTCTTAACTCTACTTCACTGAAATTCCTATCCTTCAAGACCGCTTTTTTGCTTGCCTTCGCCTCGGCGGCTAGGGTGTCAGAGTTACACGCTATCGACAATGGATCTGTTAGATTTTCGGACGGTTATAAGGACGTTACTTGCAGAGCTCTACCCGAATTTTTAGCAAAAAATCAATCTGCGGCCTCAGGGCCTCTAGGAGCAAGGACTTACAGAATTCCAGCGTTACCGTCTTCGAATTCTCGTTCAGACAGAGAAAGACTCTTGTGTCCTGTAAGAGCGTTGAGATGGTATCTCGAGAGAACAGCACCATTCAGACGCAAGAGAAGGAGGTTATTTCTTTCCTGCAAAACTGCGATGGACTCAGAAATTTCCAAAAATACTATATCTTCGTGGTTAAGGAAAACTATATCTCTAGCTTATCAAAACACAGACCAAGATACAGTAAACATGAAATTCTCGCCTCACGAGATCAGAGCGTTAGCTTCATCGGTTTCAGCATGGAAATCAGTCTCCATCCAGGATCTTGTTTCGACTTGCCAGTGGAAGGGCACGAATACTTTCATCTCCTCATACTTACGGGATATTGCACCTTCGCTGGATGGAATTGCTCAGTTGGGTCCGCTGGTGGCGGCTCAACGAATCTCCACAGCTTAACCCTTCTTGGAGGAAAAGAAGGGGGGGGGTCGGGGTCGTCGAGGGAAAAGTTCGACGGGGACTCCTCTACCAAGTTCACCATTCTCCTAAGAAGGTGAGGCCAAACTATGACTTGTGTTATGGTGATGGTTTCGGAAGAAGGTTTAATGTTGTTATTCGTTTAGCACTTGTTGTGGACTGGTATATCCACCTAAACTCTATCACAACTAATGACTATCTGACTATGATGTTCGTTGCATATTTAAGGGAATAATTTGACCGGAAGTGACGTCATAAGAACCGGAAGTGACGTCATAATAAGTATAAATAAAGTCAAATGAAAGATTACATCATAGTCAGACGAGGGAAAACTAACATATTAACCAAGTGGTATGCCTGTGAGATATAACATATTGTTCAGTTGAAAGGTTGAATAAATTGAAGGGAAAGAGCATGAAGAAATGGTTCTGTTATTGTTTGATTCACTTATCTACGAAATAGTAAAAGAAGTGATATTCAAGTAAAGAACATATCATGTAATGTTAATCTAATAAGTATAATTATTGGCGTCTAATGTTAAGTAAACATCCCCTGGATACCCGCCACCATTATGTGGAATTCGGGCAAAGGTTATTCCAGAGGTTAATTTACGCCAATAATTAGCAAACAATTACATGTATTGTTAGTAATTATTAGTAAACTTACCTCTGGAATAAGCGGTGAACACCCGCCCAGAGTAAACTAATTCCTCCCCGCACTTGTTCCAGGTGATGTTCAGCTGGAAGAGAATATGAGGCTGTCAGACCACATGCGGGCAAAGGGAGCTAACTCCAGGGAAGAGGAGGAGAGAGGCATACCACTAATGGTAATTATGACTTAGTTTTTTTCTCTATATTTTATCTAGACTTCTGCAGGTACGTTCAGAGAACGAAGAGAGAGGGCAAAGGTTATTCCAGAGGTAAGTTTACTAATAATTACTAACAATACATGTAATTGTTTGCTTTTAAAATATTTCATTGGTTTTATACAGAGGTGCTACAATTTGTTATATATTAGCAGTGTTTCATTTAGAAGATAAATAGTTGCGTTTGTAAAATTTCCGGGATTCATTGTTATTCAACACCCGCAAATTTAGTTTAAAACCGATGGCGTTAGCCGGAGGTTTTAAACTCTTAAATTTGCGGGTGTTGAATAACAATGAATCCCGGAAATTTTACAAATGCAACTATTTATCGATATTGTAACATTACCGTTAGTTATAATTATTTTAAGAGCGAACTCTATTTTTGCGTAGGAAACTCTGAGTTGAAATGATCTAACGACTGATCCATTATTGTTATAGGTGTTCGTAGCTATAAAGAAGAAGGAATTCCCAGTGTTTGTTTATTGCAAACCAGTTGCACTCATAACGATGAGATCTTATAATTTTCACTGTGAGATTTATGAGAGAGAAAACAGTTGTATAATTCATAAACCAACAGGTACAAACCTGACTGAACAAATATCTTAAACTCGCCCAGATCATTGTGACGCTGACGCGATCATTATGACGTAACCGTTGGCCTTTGTGACGTCGTGCCATGGGAACGGCATTCGAAAGAAACCGGCCGCATGACACAAGGCGGCAAATTAGGAGAAACTTAGCCAATTAAGAAAGTTTAGTTACATAAAACTAAAGCAAATAGAAAAGAAGTTTTGGCATCTACGGGATTGCGCAAGTTAGAAAATGACAACAACAATAGTAAAATGTGAATCGGGCACGAATATTGGGAGAATCAGAACATTTTAATGTTGAGGCGGACCAAATAATGTATCCTTTCGCTGTGATTCGCCTCAGCCAATTTGCTGGTGCCCATTGCCATTTAACACTGGAAAATCCTTCAAATCAACCAATCAGAAACGAGTATTTACCGAAGTCATGTTACAATGTTAGATATCTTTCTATCCTGTAACTAGATTGTTGATAATATGCATGTTAGAATATCACAACTGTTACATCTCAGTCTAATTAAAATTAGATGAACAGTTTTTTATTTGGTCATACTGTTGATCTAACATTGACCAATAAGGCGGGTCGTCCTGCTGGACATTTCACCTCTAGGCCAATCAGAAAAGATGCTATCTTGCCAATGAGATCTCGGAAACTTTATTTTGCAGTTTGATGATGTATGGAGCTTAGATTCATTTAGAAAACACTGAGGTCTTCAGAACACCCTCTCATACAGGTCGATGCTAGATTGACAGTTTAAACAAATTTGAAACTGTCGATCACAATTCATATCTGCAATGAACAAAGTATGCCGAGTTTTATCATCAAGTATATATGATATCTATGATATGTCACAAATGTTTCACACATCAAATGTCATGTAACAATTATAACTTTGTCAAATAGTAAAATTGTTGTACATCAACTTAAGTTTGAAAGTTTCCATCGTAATGTTTATTGATTTCATGTTTACCTCGTATATTCATACATTTGGTAACAAACTCAAATGAATTTGTTATACAACTTTTATGCATTTGCCTTACCTAACTTGTCAACTAACTTGCACATTACATTTGAATTTCAAAAGTTATTCATCAAATTTGATCAAGTTCTAAAAAAGAAAACAATCACAAGTTTCCTTCATTCTAAATTCCATCAGATGTGCAATCTACCTCTGTGTGTTACAACAGTTGACAGTGTTCAGTTTGGTTTGATTCTGTTACAATCCCGTTCCAATACTGTTGTACCTCCCATATATATACATTCCCTATATATTCAAAATAAGGTGTTCTCCAGATTTTATGATTTTATGGACTTTTACACAATGATGAAAGATCTTTATTGAAATTGTTATTTCCACTTTTCTTGCTCGTTAATTTAATGAGCTTATCTGGAGGTTAAAAATAAGCAGGATAGTTCTGGTCTGTCAGTGTTCCATATGATGTTTCCATAATAAATATTTTACCATTTATATATTAATTGCCTTGTTGTCTCTCATAAATACTGCAGGCATGATGTGTCACAATCGTCAATTAATCGTTAAAACCTTTATCGGTTAAAATACAAGGTTATTAAAATCTAAATATTTTAGATGTTTAAAAGACTTACCTTACCTTAGAATTGCATGTTCCTATGCTTACCGACCAAGATTGAGACTCGTGTTGACGGGGCTATCTCTATGTGAACCAAGTAGTGATACGGGAAGTGACACGTCAATACGGGGACAGGTATACCGGAAGGTAATACTCAATCACGTGATAACCAAAAACTCTCACTTTTTTCCGCCAGAAAAAGTCTGAAGGAGTCCGGAGAAGAGGGGAGGAAGAGTCCAACGATGGGCGGGAATAAATCCTCTAAGGTAAGGTAAGTCTTTTAAACATCTAAAATATTTAGATTTTAATAAGTTTTAAACTTACCTTACCTTAGAATTGCATACGATTCGACAGTCAGGCAGGTGGGTAGGACTCCAAGGACCAAACCAAAAACTGTGACCGCGCAGGCAAGAGGAGACTGAGGGCGACGAATCTAAAAGATACGAAAAAACCAACAATCAACCTGAGCCTCAAGCAATAAAACTAAGGTAAGGACGTCAAAAAGAACAAAACAGATCATTACCTAGTGAGCAGGTGGCCTGGTGAGTTGCTGTGCAAACACCAAAGGACCAAAAGACTGCAAACCATCGACATCTTCCACCGCCAGATCCCTAAGGTAGTGGGAAGCGAAGATGGTGGTGGACCTCCAGAAACAGCCCTCCATAATCGTCGGGACCGAGCAGTTTCTGTGGAGTGCCATCGTAGAGGCCAACGCTCGAAGTTCGTGAGGGTTGTTAGCCGCCGGATGGGGTAAGCCAGCAGCATCGTAAGCCGCTAAGATGGTAGAGCGGATCCACAAGGAGATGGTGTTCTTGTTGATCTCGCCCTTAACCAAGGGGGAAAAGGGGATGAAAAGGCGCTTCCTGGTACCCCTTCTGCTGGCTGACTTGTTGATGTACGCTCTCAACGCCCGAACAGGACAGAGAGCAAGCTCTTCTGCTTCTGAACTGGCGACTATGGAGGACAACGGGGGAATTGTGAACATTCTGTCTGGTTGTCCGGGAAGCTGGTTTTTTGCAATGAAATCCCAGAGAAGCCCTAGATGGATAGAACCGTGACGGCCTTGTTCAAAACGGACTCGGGTCACATCCAAAGCATGGACCTCGCTGACTCGTGCTGCCGTGGCCATGGCAACTAAGAAAGCTGTTTTTCGGGACAAGTTCTCAAATGAGGCAGACTCCAGGGGTTCATAAGGGGGGCCCCGAAGATGCTGCAGTACCACATTCAGGTCCCAAGCAGGGGGACGGAACTTCTTCTTCTGGTCCTCCTGCTTGAATGCCTTAAGCATCGCGATAAGCTCCGGAATGGTAGACACCTTAGCATCCTTCTTAACTGCCAGGACAGAGTTGATGGCTGATAGATAAGTGCCAATGGTACTACCCTTCAAGGAACGCTTGTTCCGCAAATATAACAAAAATTCTGCGAGGAATTGAGGAGACGCTTTGACCGGATTCTGGGAATGGTCTGCACAGAATCGTTCAAAGGACAACCACTTGTCATCGTACAAGGATCTCGTAGAAACTCGATGCGCCTTGGCAATGGTGTTGGCTACCTGCGCCGAGTAGCCCTTTGACCTCAAAGCCTTCTGGAGATGACCCATGCGCAGAGATGAAACCTCTCTGGGTCCGGATGAGGTTGACGGCTGTGAGGATGTCGAAGAAGGTTTGGCCAAGGAGGAAGAGGGTCTGGATCCCTTCCTACCAGGTCTCTGAGGTCCGGAAACCACGTTCTGGCCGGCCACCAGGGCGCGACCAAAATCAGACGTATCTGCCGAGTCTGCTTGATTTTGTCTACCACTTTTGGGAGGAGGATTGGAGGAGGGAACGCATAGGCGTCCAGTCCTTCCCAAGAGAGAGACAGGGCGTCCACTGCCCAAGCTGCCGGATCCGGAAGTGGAGAGACGTACACCGGTAGTTGGTGGTTGAACTTTGTTGCGAACAGATCTATCAGAGGTCTGAGATGATGTTGACAGATTAGCTCGAAGGCCTCCGGGTGCAGCATCCATTCCGTCGGCGAAGGCTTGTCCGGTCTGGACAGAGCGTCCGCTAAGACGTTCCTGCAACCCGGGATGTGTCGCGCTCTTGTCTCCACATTGTTTGCGTCTACTAGACGAAACAGCTGGAACGTAAGCTCTAGTAGTCTTCTCGACCCGGTGGTCCCCTGGTTGTTGATGAGGTAGACTACCGTGGAGTTGTCCGAGACCACCAGAAGTCGAGACCCGCGCAGGAGGGGGATCCAGTGCTGAATGGCCAGGACTGCCGCCTGCAGTTCTAGATGGTTGATATGCCACGACCTCCTCTCGTCTGTCCAGAGACCGGAGACTGTGTGGTCGTTTAGATGAGCCCCCCAACCCAGAAGCGACGCATCCACAAACAGTTGATGGGTGGGGGCAAACTCTGTCAAAGAGACTCCGACGCAGACGTTCGATCGGACCGTCCACCACGCTAGGTACTGGTGAAGATGGGACGGTAGGGCGAATTCGGTGTTGACGTCGTCTGCCTGAATGCGAGGCTTCAGGAAGTTCTGAAGGGGCCTCAGCATGAGTCTCCCTCTGATTGTGAGATCCTGGGCTGAGGTTAGGAGACCCAGGAGGGACTGCCAGGTTCTGAGTTTGAGAGGCTCCTCCAAGGCTCGCTGTGCGAAGACTGTGATCTTGTTCCATCTGTCGAGTGGAACGGACAGGCGGGCGAGATCGGTCTGAAAGTGACCTCCTATAAACGTCAGGCTTTGGGATGGAACCAGCGACGACTTCTCGATGTTGACCAGCCAACCTAGCTGGTTGAGGAGTCTGCGGGCGAAGTCCGTCTGTCTGCGTAGCAGCGCTGACGAGGCATGGCTCATGAGGCAATCGTCTATATAAGGGTCGAAACGAATCCCCCTCAGATGGAGAAACTTGACGATTGGAGCAGTAATTCTCGTGAATAGCCACGGGGCCGTAGAAATTCCAAACGGCAGGACCTTCCATTGGTAGTGCCGATGATCCATGACAAAGCGAAGGTACCTCCGATGGGGTTCGTATATTGGCACGTGGAGGTAGGCGTCCTGGAGGTCGAGGCTGACCAGCCAGTCGAGAGGTTGAAGCTGGGATCGCAGCTGCTCCAGGGACACCATCCTGAAATGAGGCGGTCTTTCCAGGTAACGTTCGTTGAAGACTGCTAGATTGTGGATCATCCTCAACTTGTCCGAGTTCTTCTTGGTGACAAGGAAGATGGGAGAGTAGAACCCTGGGGAGTCTTTGGGTTCTAGCACCTCTTCTATGGCCCTCTTCTCCAGCAAGATCTCTATATTGGTGAGAAGCTGAGTGTGTAGGGTCTTCGGATACACGCGTGACCGGGGCTGGTTGGTCAGAGGCGGAGACGAGGTCATTGGCAGTTTGAAACCTGTCTTGAGTAAGTCGAGTACGAAGGGATCTTCCAGGACTGTCCAATTGGGCCAGAAGATCCCGAGTCTCCCGCCTACTGGGGTCTGGTGGATAGGGACGGCTGGGGGCGGGAGATCCCAGTCGTGACTTCCCTCGACATCAACGACGTCGGTAACTCCTGAACTTGGATCCAGGAGTCTTGGGCCCTGCACGGGGCTGCTGAGACTGTTGCAGAGGCTGCTTGTCGGTTTGTCTGCCTCTGCCACGGTTTCCTTTCTGAGCTCCTCTGACCGAACTCCGCCGCGGAATATAGTTGAACTTCGGGCGGTTGCTGAAGTTTATGGCTGAGTTGAGAGCGCGGATGCCTGAGAGGGTCACTTCCGTCTGGGTCAGAGAGGCGTGTTCTTTGTAGACTTCTGGGATGAGGCCTGCAAAAACGGATGGGTGGGAGAACGGAGCTCGCATGAGGGTCTTCTTGAATTCTTCGTTCCACCCACAGGGGGCCAGAAGTCCAGAGCGGCGAATGGTAAGAACGTTGGCCAGAGCTGATCTCAAGTGCTCGACGATGTCGCCCAGAGTACGATGCTGCCACCGCATCATAGTAGAGAGGTGGTAGATCCTGGACTTGTTATCCTCTGTAAGATCCTGCAGTATAGCGTCTGTGGCCGAGGCTAAGGCTGACAAAGGTTTCAAGGTTCTACGAAGCTCCATATCCAAGGCCATGAGTTTGGCATCTGTCACCTTGAATTGTTGCTGATAGGCAGGGGACAACCTGGCGACGGATTCGCCGTGGGGAGGTCTTGGACGACGAGGAGCGCCGATGCGAGCGCCTAGGAGATGAGGAGCGCCGAGGGGATCGCCGAGAGGAGCGCTGAGTTGAAGAGGAGCGCCGAGAACGCTGCTTGGGAGAAGCAGAGCGTCGAGGGGAGCGCCGGGAGGACGAGGAGCGCCGTTTCGAAGGCGAGGAGCGCCGCTTGGAGGGCGAGGAGCGCCCTTTGGAGGACGAGGAGCGCTTGAGGGAGGACTTCCTCTTCGGAGAGGGAGAGGAGGAACGCCTGGGAGTCCTGTCTGGAGACTTGGAGTCTCGATCCCGAGTAGGAGAGCGGCGATGTGAAGATGAGGAGCGCCTGGAGGAGGAGGGAGAGCTCGACCTACGCCTCACAGGTTTGTCCGAGGTCTTAGGATCTTTCTTCGGAGGAGGAGAGCGTCGGGAGGAAGACGAGGAGCGTCTCGAGGAGCTCTTCTCCCGCTTGCGATCAGAGGAAGGGGTGGTGGAGCGCCTGTCCGAAGATCTCGAGTCTCGACGTTGGTCCTGAGTCTTCAGGAACGCTTCTAGGAGCGCTGGAAGACGGGGGTCAGACAAGACAGGAGGAGGAGGGTTGTCAGTCTCCGTCGAAGGGACCTTAGGTAGGCCACTCGTAGAGGGGATGGGGTCCTGAGGAGCTGGAGGGTCGTCTTGAGGTAGAGGGGGTCTCGGGAGAGACGGAGTCGTGTCCATGTTCTCAGACGACATCCTGTATGCTCGTTGAGAGAACCTCTTGCGTACTACAGCAGCGTAGCGCTTGAAGGACGTCGGGGACAACGATGCACACTCGGGACACCTCGAGGACGACGAGCACGGACGCTGGACCAGGCAGTCGGGGCAGAGTGCATGCGGGTCCTTGGCCGATTTTTGAGAATTGCACTTGGCGCAATAAACTCTCATAGGAGGTCTGTAACACCAAGAGAGTAGCAAAAACATTCATCAAACATTCCCACAAAAATAAATAATTAGCAAAGTATATATTTATTTAGGATATAAGGAATGAAGAATAAGGATATATATATTTTTATACATGAGTTATGAAGGAAATATATATATGATTTGAGCGTTGAAAGAATTAAAATATTGAATAGTATATGAATGATATAATATTGTAATATATAATACAACGCAGTTTATTACTTGGAAATTGATAAAGTAATAAAGAAAGAGGGAAAACAGGGTTGAAAAACCCAATGTTAAAGCATATTACAAATAATAGCAATAACAAAGGTTAACAAACAAGAGCAAACGAAACCAACCCAAAGTCGTAAAAAACGACTAAATAAGGTATTTTAAGGAAATACAAGGGTAGGAAAACGAAACATAGGTAAAATGTGTGAGAGAAACACAAAAAGGTGCGTAAAAAACGGAAAAATGGAATAACGACATTGAAGCCGTTTTACGACACCACGCCACCGAGAAGAAGGCCGCCATTACAGGGCAACGGAAAAACAAAGGGGTGGAAGAAAAAATGGATCTAGAACGCAAAAACGTGTGGAAAACCACATGAAAAGCGTTGTAATGATGTATAAGCGAGCGAGAATGCGAAAAAAGCATGAAGAACACGTCGCGAAGAAAAATTGAATCGAGACGAAGGAAAAACATCGCATCGAAAAGGTAGGTGAATAATCGTTGATTAGAAAAATACTTGGTTTAAGATAGCGAAGTGAATACATACCAAAATCAAAATCTGAAAAGGTAATAGCAAGTTAAACACTTTGAATCAACACGAGGTCCGATCGGTTCGGACCAAAGGAAAAAAGTGAGAGTTTTTGGTTATCACGTGATTGAGTATTACCTTCCGGTATACCTGTCCCCGTATTGACGTGTCACTTCCCGTATCACTACTTGGTTCACATAGAGATAGCCCCGTCAACACGAGTCTCAATCTTGGTCGGTAAGCATAGGAACATGCAATTCTAAGGTAAGGTAAGTTTAAAACTTGGGTAATCAATTCTCCTACAAAATAGCTTAAAGCAATGATATTTTGGTTCTTTAAAACTTTATGTGTGTTCTCTTAAAATGTTTTGAGTAGTAAAATTCCTTGGTTCATCCAATGTGCACAGGGTTGTGTACAATTATACAGTAATTTGATAAACGGGTACAACAAGAATGACAACAAAGATGAGATCTGATTATTGAAATGTTTATTCAGTGTGGACAGTCGCTAGAAGAAAACAGGGCAAGGCTACTCCTGGTTCAGATGGAAGACAAATCTCGATGATTGACTATTTGCCGTTGACGGAGTAAGACACTTAATCAGCTCGTCTATCTTGTAAACTAATACTCTACTACTTGGAATGTTTACAACACATATTCAGGAATGTTCCCTATTCAAATCTTTGGAGATGTTCCTGTGTGGTTTGCTATCATTGAACTCTGGCCATGACTGGTTCCAAATTTGGTATCATTTAAACCATGACCTTCAACCAAGGGCAAGCAGTGGAGGAATCTAGGGTCGGTTCAGGGGGATTGAAGTCCCCCCCCCCCCCCTTTTTTATATTAAAAAAAAATCAAACTAATCTAATGGCCTGGACTTGTTCCAAATTTGGTATGACCTTCATCAAATTTTATCATTTGAACCGTGACCTCCAACCAAGGGCAAGCAGTGGGATCCAGGGTCAGTTCAGGGAGATTGAAGCTCCCCTTTTTGGTTTACCTTAAAAATGATGATACCTGAGGGTAGGCCTCCTTTCAATAAGGGAACCCCCCAACGTTCCTGAATCCACCACTGGCAAGTCCCTTTGTTCCTTCTGTTAAATTCAATCAATTCCAATCACTGCTTGACAGCATACTACCGAGACGTTTCAACTTTAAGTACAAGAATATAATGCTATCTTCCATAACTACAAATTTAGACATATAGTTGCTGTGCCAAGAGCCTTATCCACACTTGGAATGTTTTCAGTTTCACACAGACTACAGACAGACAGACAGGTTTCCTATTTTCCAATACAGACCTACGAATCGTCAATCCATAGCTTCAGTGTTTACCATAAAAATATATAAGACTAAGTATAAAACTTTTCACACAGGAATTTCATCATTTTTCACATTCACATAATTAACGACCCTCCCTCGTTAGTTACACACAGTCTGGAGTCACAAACTGCACTACAGGCAATTAAATAATATATATATATATGATATATACAATTAAACAAGGACAGTTATTAACTCTAGATATGGGAACAAAATTTTGAAAATAGAAATACGAGTCTTCTTTTCTTTCTCTGAAATTGTTTGCAAACATTTACAAGAAAATAATTTCCCGTTGAAAAATAAGATCTATTTTAAGAGAGAGTGAGTTATTGTTTTACGCCGCTTGGGCAATATTTCAGCCATTAGCGTCACTATTTTAAGATAATGTTTATGTAAAAAGCACATTTCAAAGATATTGTTCCACATCGATAGAGTTAGTAAACACATAATAACCGACTATCTACAGATAATGAGAAATTAAAAGTTTTTGGGTCGTGTAAAAACAATGGACGGAATTGGAGTGATTCTAGGATCAAATACTACTATGACAGCTGGAACAAGTTTTATCTTCTAAATCGATCAACAAGAATAAATATAGCACTTAATAATATAAAAAAGGCTGTAGAATTAAGATAAATTGGAACGTTTGATTCGATCTGAGAAGACGTGAAGTGCGCCAGATCCTTTTCAGTCCAGTGTCGAATATGACTTTCTGAGATATCACAGGCGGCTTTGTAAATACAACAATAAAAATACTGAGTCAAACATTACCTCCATATATCAGCTGCATGGGCTATTGAACAAATATCAGCAGTTTCTTATCTACTTTTTCACTCCCAAAAACATCGAAATATTCTTAGAAAGAGCAATATCCCACAATTCATCAGGAAGTTAATAATGGTACATAAATAGAGATTTACGCTTGTATTCCATCTTTCAAGAAAATTTCAAATAGAACATCATCTTCCCACTATACACAATGATTTCAATGAATGGAATTTTGTCTTTAAATTTGATCTTCAAATCTTTAAATTTCAAATAGTTCTTGTTGAAAATTATGCACATCTGAAAATTTGCGGAATAAGTCTGAATTTGACATATTGATCCAAGAAGGAAATACTTGACATGACTGATTATCTCCCTTTTGGTGACTCTCCAAAGAATGTTGGCAGTGATATTTTCTGCTGAGAGTCTAGATACTTTAACTTTTACAGAATAAATTTCCTTTTAGTAATACTTATTGGAAGAGTCTATTTCAGAATATTATGAAAATGGATCAATCAATAACATCAATTTCCGAGTCATAATGAACAATTCCAACCTTCGGTTTGCAAAGATGTTATAAAGTCGTCCCTATTCATATTCAATCATTGCAAAATTTGAATGGAGAAATATACCATATCAAGTCTTCATAACTGATAAAGATCTACCAATTCATATTCAATTACCGATATTTTGGAATGGAGAAAGATGAACTATCAGAATACAACTGATGGACACGTATCAATAAATACTCAATATTTGATACATATTCGTGCTGACTTGGCAGTAGTCTATACTGGCAATCACCATGGCAACCCCTGATAGTTTCTGGGGTATCTGTGAGGTCGAGATGTTGAACAACATGTTAATAATCGAGCGCTGTTGCTAAAGCACGTCCTGGCTGTAACTCTTTACTGTTGTTTCTAACAGATCTTCCTCGATATAAACGTGTCGCTCTGGTGACTTTCGTCGAAGGGATGATCCCAACAATGATGTATCCGGGCTTCGATACCTGCAAGAGAGTTTGAAAATGTAACAAAATGAGGACAATGAATCAAACTTTATATGGCTAATTAGGTAAATAAGAGATCCATTACGCTTGGGGGCATTTTAAAGTGTTTACAAAGGATGGATTTTAGTAACAACACCACTAAATTAGAATTTGTTCAGGCTGCACAAGATTTCATAGACAAGTAACATGATGTAGTGTCAAATCATAATCAATTATTTGGTGGCAGATCCATAGGGTGGGGTTTTGGAGATTTCAAGTTGATCAGTGTTAACCAATCATGAAGCATAGTGACAACACCACTTAGTTTGGTTTTGTTAAGGCTTCACATGATTAAAAATTTATTAAGAGTTCACAAACCTGCTTGGACTTGGAGACCTTGACCTCGATCGTGACCTTGCCCTTGAAGGACTGTATGACCTTGACACTCGTCCCCCAGAGGCAGAATATTCAGCTATCAACAGCGGAGGTGTGATGCCATGTCTTCTCATCTCCTGAACTGCACGTTCTCTGAGGAACAGAATAACACCAATTAACACTTGAAAGGATATTTCTCCTTCTCCTAGACTCTATTTTTCCGAGCCTCAGCCTATAGTATTATAGCAGGGAGAAAGCCCGCAACAAAATTGTTGATATGCATTGCCCTGAAACCTACGAGCATCGGCTGCAACTAGCAAACCATTAATGGTACTGTGTTAAATACAGGGTAACATTGCACCCAAACCTTACGAAGTGTAGAACAGTTCTCTACTGCAGACAAAGTTGATGAGCTCCTGGCGCTAGACCTCTTAATCTGAAGTCGAATGTACTATCCCACCCCCTATTTTCTTAGAGTAGGGTTTCAATATGCAGATGATCTGACCTTTCCAGAAACCAATCCTTGAGCTGCTAAACCAATTAGAGACAAAACTTTCTAAGGTACCAACCTACAGGAACTACAACTCAATCACAAAGGGAATATTTGGATTGGGCGCTGATTAACATAGGCTACACCAGAACAGGGACTATATTAAAGGTAAAGGGTTTAAAGGGGCAGTAGCACGTTTTTTGATAATTTTAAATTTTAAATTTGTAACTGAAAGTTGTAAGTTAATGCTAAATGTATTATTTTGACAGTGTCAAAAATCTCATTACACAAAATAATCGTCCAGAGTCAGAGGACAAAGTATGAAGATTCACATAAAATCCATTGGCGGCCATTTTGTGTGAACACCTTTAATTCATTTTCTGTAAGAAAAAGAAATCGCATGGCTAAACTTTACGTTATATATTTGAATTATTACTGCTCCATTTAGTTTAGATACATTGTCTTTCAATTGGAACCATTAATTTTCATTTTCCTGACATCACCCTCTATACCCCCTAAAAACGTGCTACTGTCCCTTTAATGTCTAACAAAGCAAATATCATATGGCTCACCTCTCAAACCTCTCGCTGGTGAGCTGTCTCCTCAACCGTTCAACATCTCCCTCCAACTCCACGTTCCTGGTGCGCAGCGACGCTATCTCTCTACTCTGACCTTGGCTGGGAATGGAATAGACAGTTCATAAGATGATATTGTTATCATGAACACTATGAAGGAGAATTTTTCTTTGAAACTTTCAATACTTTTGACTTGATGACTTTTTGGTGCAATTATTTAGTAAAGCCTGTTCATGATGTCAAAATGAAATTTTATCTGGGCTAATGAGTTTCCTTGGTGCAAAAACACTATTACAATTTGTGAAAATACATCACTTGTTTCTTGTAAGTGAAGATATGAAACTAACAACAGCAAGAAATGGTAAAATGGACCTAAATTCCGAAAGGAGAGTCTAAACACAATAACACAATCATAATTTGTGAAAATAAATTACTGGTTTCCCCTGCATTTGTAGAACAGAGATAAAACTCACAACAGAAAGAACTGGTAAAAATCATCATCTTGTAGGACCTACATTCCTCATGGAGTAAGACTACTAAAGAGTAGAAAAACCAAAACCTAGCTACAAATTCTATCAGGTCGTTGCGATCGCCCCTCTATCACAGGTCTTAAAGAGACACAGAGTATGTTGATAGGATCACATATGTCAAATTTTGAAATCGATGTTATTACATTGGGAATCACTTACTGTTACTGAAAATAACAAGTTAAAGGTCAATCAGTACATTAGAGCGAAAATACGGCCATTCAAAGTCGGGATTTTGATCGAAAACCGGACAATGTGGCATGAGTTGCGCGCGCAAATTCGCCAAACGTAATTTTTAAACCTTGTCATAAGCTGACAGGAAGATATATTCGATTCGATAGTGTTTATTAGGTATTGTAACTTATAGGTAGATAAATTGAATGCATAATTTCGAATATTAAACGTATTTAAGTTGTTTTCTTGATTTTTCAATAAATTTAAGCATTTTAGAGATATTATGCATAAATGGATATATTTGCAAGTCCAGTGATGAGATATGAACTTCAATCAGCATATTAGATAGTTTGTAGCTTATCAAAACCAAATGAAATTTTAAGAAAGATACTCTGTGTCACTTTAAGGTATTATACAGTACTCACATCTTGCTCTCGTTGAGAGAGAGCCTATCCTTGAGCATCTGGACCTCGGCGTTGCGCTCCTGGGAGGAGAGTTGGAACTGGAACTCCTTCTCGCGGTTGTTCTGCAGCAGACCCTCCAGGTTCTTCACGCTGCTCCGCTCAGACTGGACGTGGTTCTTCAGCAGGTCTCCCTCTTGTCTCAGGTCCTCGATCACTGACGCCAGCTGGAGAGGAAGAAGAGGTTGAATTAGTAAAAGAAGAATATAATTGAGGGAGTGGTTCTGCTCTGCACGGCTCTGACTGTAAGTGGTTTTAGTAGGATCACTGACGTTAGTTGGAGGTGGTTTTGTGAACAAAAGGTTGATAGATTTATTTAGTAATTATTCTTGTATGGCACCTTTTCGACTTATAGGAGGAGGAGGAGGAGGAGGAGGTTAAACACCGCTTTTGACAGTATTTAACTTATATCAAAACTGCTATCAGTACTGCAGGGAGAAAGCCTGCAACGCTATGGGAGGAAATAAGGTTAAATGAATAAAAGAGGGAAAGACATTTCATAAGTTGAGATCAATGTTTTAGGAAATGGTTGAGACTGTCAATTGTTTTGCAACAAATCACCCCTGTGTCAGGTCTTCGATCACTGATGCTAGCTGAAGGGTTGAGAGGAGATGCAGTTGATAAGGGGAAGAACAAATGAGATAAAAGGACACTTTGGATAAATGTAAGAGTCTCATTGAAATTGTATTTGAACAGTTAGTTGAGGAAAAGCTAACTATTCCTGGACTCTAACCACTATCCAACCACATGACTCTGAACTATCTACACCCCTGACTCCGTGATCTATTTACCCCCCTTGACTCCGAGCACTATCTACATGCCTCACTCTGAGCACTATCTACACCCCTGACTCCATGCCCAGTCTCCACCCACCTGTTCCTTGTCGAGAGAGGCTGCTGTGAGCTGTCTCTGCAGGGTCTCCTTGGTTCCCTCCAGCCGACTGCACATCTCTCGGACAGCGGTCAGGTCAGCCAGTAGGTTCTGTTTGTCTTCCTCCGTCTGTCTCAGCCCTTCCTCCAGGGTAGCTACCGACCTGGTCAGGTTCGACACCTGGATCTCGTACGACTGCTGGATTGATAGGTGCTGGTGGGAAAAAGAACTTAATTAGATTTCTTGATTACTCAGAAAATAGTCATTTATTACTGGAGAAAATAAGTTATCTTAATTTCATATCAGTCAATGAAATTTTAAAATTTTGTTGCCGAGTTCATAGGGCACACTGAAAAAGCATGAAGTTGCCTTTTACGTGTCCTCCCCAAATCGATGGCACTCTATCCCCTTTTTATGCCCCCGAATCGGAGATTCCGGGGGTAAATTTTTTTTCACCTGTCCGTCTGTCCGTTTGTCCACAAAAACTTTAACCTTGGTCATAACGTTTGATTGGTCGGAGCTAGGTCTTTGATACTTGACATATGCATCCGGGGGCATTCGTGTTTCACAAACACATCTTGTTAAATTAGATTTGCAGAAACTTCTAACTCCTTCAATAGACAGCTTATAACACACCTCTATTCACTAGCTTATCCCGACTAGACTCTGCTATGAACAGCTTGGAGTTAAATTCCAGGCGCCATAGAAAGCCCATATTACCATAATATATTATTTTTATCATTATTATATAAAGATTTCCAGATGAATGATCCTCTCCTACCTCCTGAATCTCCCGCTCCATGTTGTCCGTCTTGTCTCGGAGTCTGCGCAGCTCGGACTCTTTGGTCATGATCTCCAGTCTGAGGTTTGATCCCTCACTCTCCAGCTGGTGACTGGTCGTCTGGTACTGCTCGGCCTCCATCGACAAGCGGCGGTACTGCTCCAACAGGTCAGACCTCTCTTGTTCCTGGGGAGGAAAATGTCTTGGTTTAGTTGGGATTTTATTTCTTGTTATATCACTCATATATATAGAGATAATTACCCGAGGAAGTGTGTCATATGACAAATTTGCACGAGTTTCGTAAAAGTCATATGACACACTTCCTCGGGTAATAATTTCTTTATTACCGAATATTTTCCATTTTACCATCTTAGAAATATCCAAGAAACGGGCCACTTCCCTTGCGACGGTCGGCTACAGTGACGTCACGAACAATGGTGTTATGACGTCACAGGCAAAAAAATATGCTACAACAATCGTTACTCGGCAAAAGTGATATGTGCACTAGTGCTCATATTGAAAATATGTCACATTTATTTCCAACCATATGGGTAATAATGACAATTACAGTTTAAATCATAGAAACATTCAGCACAAAAAGAATCCTTAGCTGAGTTAACTGAAGGTAACTCCTTGTAAAAGGTTTCAGGGTTTATGATTATGAACAGCATTTATAGGAGAAATTGCAAAGAGAGCTTGATCTCCAATGAGGTTTC
Source organism: Steromphala cineraria (assembly GCA_916613615.1). Lineage (NCBI taxonomy): Eukaryota > Metazoa > Mollusca > Gastropoda > Trochida > Trochidae > Steromphala > Steromphala cineraria. The sequence goes on along the minus strand of OU744727.1, from coordinate 43,649,054 downwards.
TGGAACTAGGGTCAGACCTTTCATTTAGATGAATATTCAGCTATGAAACATTTCTATTATCTTTCAGATCATGTCCTTATCTCTACCATTTTAAGATCTGAAATAGACAATTTTCATAGGAAAAGGGTGAATGAAAATAAAATTCCAACATCATCCATTGGATTTGAAGAGGTATTCCCACCATCTTGCAGAAGTATTTATTTTGCTTGTAAAAACAAGCATTATATAGCTAAAACAAAAGAAAAATCTTCCCATTTGTAGAGAACTGACCTTGGCTGAGATGACATCCTCGGTTCTCTTGACCTCCAGAATGTACTCCTGGACCTGAACCTTGAGCTGTTCTCGGTCGTCCAGCGCATCCTGGAGCTCCTGGTTCAGTTTCTGGAGACAGAGGAGATTGATTCATGATGACGTGTGTGATGTTTATACTCAAAGAAGGTTACACACTGATAGAAATCCAAATGAGGTTCTGATGATGTATAGGTTCTGAAGAATCTTTTTAAATTTTAGATATGCTCAGAAACTAATAGACATGTAAGTAATTGTAGATCGGCCAAAAAATCACCCATTTTTCATTGCATGTGGTTAAAGGAAATCTTGAAATTCTCTGAATAATTCAATTACATTAAAGGACTTCATAATAAGCAAAACGAACACAATAATTTGGTTCTGCAAGACAGATTGATCATCTCAAACAAAGCCTCAATTGTTCCCTCGCCATTTTTATAATATTTCATTCAACCTGGTCAGGTTGGACACCTGGATCTCGTACGACTACTGGGCTGATAGGTGCTGAGGTGAGGTGCTCAAACAAAGCCTCAATTGTTCCCTCGTCATATTTATAATATTTCATTCAATTCATTATAAATGTGTTGTTGGCTACTTGACCATATAAGGGAATCAGTTTGAAAGAGTGAAAGATCAAATCATAATGTTGTTTTGTAAAGGATAATTGTTATTTAAGTTCAAAGCACCAACCTGGTTCTCCTTAGTCATGACAGCAAGGTCGTCTTGGAGACGGCGGTTCTCGCGGAGAGCGATGTCCTTGCCGCGACTTGTCTCTGTAAGATCCTCACCAGTTGAGTCAAGCTGGCGTCTCATGCTCTTGAGCTCTCGGTCTTTCAGAGTCAGGTTGTCATTAGCGTGTCTGTTGAATCGAGAAGTAGAAAGATTGATACTAATGTTATCACACCTTGTGACTTCCTTGCAATTTTTGAAAATATAAATCAGCGAGTCCTGTTAAAATCATTTAAACAACTGACTCTGCAAATTTTTACAAACCACTCCTTTGTTTAAAATTTATTTATTTACCATGACTTTGTATTTTGTATATTACTTCAAATGTCTAAGATCTCGGTTTTTGAGGTTAGGTTATCGTCAGTATGAAGAGAACAATTTACAACTCAACATCAAGTTTTAAATGAATTAGGGAACAATGTCAAATAAGACTGAACATATCCAAGGTAATTATGATTAGAACTTGGAGAAAGTCAATGGAAATTTCTGAATTGTTTTGCATGGTAAACCACCGATAATGGCTCCTAAGACCAAGTAACTACGTTTTAATTAACATTCCTCTTCAATTTTGTTTTTAAAATGAATGCAACTCACCCAAGTTGAGCTTCCAACTCTGAGACTCTGATCTTGAGATCGCTGATGAATCTTTCCTGTAAACAAACATCCTATCATAAGAAACTGCAAATCTTAATTTAATCAAGCAAATCTTAACTTAATCAAGAAAAATTGCAAAAATATCAAGCTGATAAGAACGATACTTTTCGAATCAAAATTCTAATAGTTTCCAATGGTAAATAGATAACTATTTGTTTTTTTCCAAATTTACATTTTTCCCTTATTATTTTTGTCAAGTATATTGACATCTGTGTATGAAATAGGTCTGTCTGATTATACTTTTGATCCAGGCTGTAACTTTTCGAGATTTTGAGATTTCCCTATCAATATCTATAACATAACACTTTTTGACTGGTTTCTTTTCAAGCTTATTTCATACAGTGAACATATATCAATAAGTACAAACCCTGTCGTGGAGCTCATTATTCAGCTGAGCCTGTTTCTCGGTCTTCTCGTCAACAGTGAGCTGCAAGGAATCTTTCTCGCGGTCCATGGCTCCGATGGTGCTACGGAGTTGGTTGGCCTCGTCACGTGTGACCTGGAGGGCTCGGGTCAGCTCCGAGATGCGGTCCTCGAGAGACACGGCTCTCTCCTCCTGAGACTGGAGCTCTGACTCTCGCCGACTAAGTCTGCGCTGCGTCTCCTCGAGAGACTTCTCTGTCTCCTCCACCAACATCCTGCAATCAGATAGGAAACGTTGTCTCATCATACAGTGAAATACTCTCTTCTGATTGGCTGATAATTGTTAAGGTTTACCTTATGACTTCTTTGAGAGGCATTTTAGAAGTTGGAATGACAATAATGCTGAGGAATATATGGATGACAACTTCTTTGTTCATTGTATGCGATGTTTCGACACAGATTCTTGTGTCGTTCTCAAGCAGACGTCGCATACAATGAACAAAGACGTTGTCATCCATATATTCCTCAGCATTATTGTTTACCTTATGTATCCAATCTCTTAAATTTTATGTATCCAACTGATATACTGACTGTTTATTATAATGAAATACTCTCTTCTGATTGGCTGACAATTGTTACATTTGATCTTTTGTATCCAATCTCATGTCATGAATTTCACTTATCCTGCTGATAAACTAACAGCTCCTAACCAAGAAGAGAGAATGAATGGTGATCAGATGACATTACAAAATGATGCATGTGATGTTCTGAGTTTACATTACTTTACTTCAAGCAGTGTTTAAAATATAGCCCGTCCGCCAGTCCGTGACTGGCTACTTTTTGCCAGGACTGGTTACTTTTTGGTCAGGACTGGTAACTTTTCAAAAGTTTTCTTTATTTTCCCCTAAGGAATGGATCAATTAATTTTCAGGACAGGCTAGGTTTCCAATCTATTTTATACACTGCTTCAAGTGATACAAAAATGACACATCAAACATATCCTGCAATTTAGATTAGATACGTTGTCTCATCATACAGTGAAATACTCTTTTCTGATTGTCTGACAATTGTTACATTTGATCTTTTGTATGAAATCTCATCTCATAAATTTCATGTATCCTGCTGATAAACTAACGGCTCTTCATCAAGAAGAGGGAATGAATGGTGATCAGACGACATCATAAAATGATGCACACGTTGTTTAGAGTTTATTTTACTATGGCTTGTAAAAAAATGACACATCAGACCATATTAGCAAACAACTTATCATGTATTAAATAGGAAACAGTTTTTCATCAAGTTAGATCAAATAACCAAAACTGAATTTACGGTATAATCCAAGGACACTTTAAAGTTTCTGTTAACATACTATTCAACAATTTTAAACTCAAAATCCCATGAACAAGTAACAATATCTTAACCAAAAGTTCCACCGACTGACCTCATCTGATTTGATTCAGCCTTGAACCTGGAAGCGTCGTCGGATATTTGGCTGAGTCGAAGAGTCATGTCTTTAACTTGTTCCTCCAGAGTTTTGATTTCATCCTTGAGTACATTCACACGCACGATCAGCTCGTTACGTTCAGCCTCCACCTGTAGGTAATCATAACATTAGTTTTACAATTTTTGTTTTTGAAACTTGCCATCTGGCTATGTCTTTATCAAGTGTTCTGCCATTTTCAAGTATTCAAGTATCAATTTCACCTTTGGGTTTATATCTCATCACCCTTTTAGCACCTAAGAAGGTAGCATTTGCTGACACATTGACTTTGAGAGAAAAGATAAACATGAGGAATAGCAATGTGACGTCATTGTTAAATTTTAGCAATTTCAAAGCTCTCAGCAAAGTCAACCAAACAGGCTAACGGTTTGACAAAAATAACATATCAAAGGACATAAAACCATGTTGACTGTTGAATTTCTTTAGCATATTCACATATATGACCTTGTTGCAAGTTCAGTGATATAGCAACACAGTGACCATGTCAGTCAAGGTTATATAGCTAGTGTACGTAGAACATGATAAGCTTACCGTATGTAGAGTGGTGTCGAGATCTTCAATCTTCTGTTCTAATCTGGCCCTGTCAGATAGCGACGTCTCTGTGGCAATCTGTAAAATTAAAAGTTAGTTAAAACATTTTATCCAATGTGTATATTTGCAGATTTCATATATACATCTTTCAGTGTGATCTTGATTATATTGAAATTAAGTGTTATGAATATAAAGATCTGTTCCAGATACATTTTCTTGCTTTTTGCTTATGACAAATATGATAAATCTCTGATGATTAAATTTGCAGATTCAAATAAGTTTCAAGTTTCAGAGAGATCTTGATTGTACTGAAATTCAATTTCATAGAAATAAGTTCATGTATTTCAAGTTCTGTTCAAGAAACAATTTCTCCAGCTGTTAATTGCTTTCAGTGATGAAGCATTGGGGATCAGCAACTCTGAGTCCAACTTATCTCGTATTAAATTTCAATCACACCTTCAACCTCTCTCTGAGACTGTCCCGCTCGGTGGTGAGACGACGGAGATCAGCAATTGCATCGTCCTTCTCATTCTCAACCCTCCTCAATACAGCCTGGGCGGCGAGTGACGTCTTTGCGGACTTCGGAGATGCGACCAACTCACGGCGAACTCGCATCAGTTCGTCTCGGGTCTCCTCATACATGTTGTTCAGCTTGTCTCGCTCGGAGGTCAGGACCTTGACATTAGCCTGGATCTGTCAAAGGTTAAAGGTTGAAGGTCATGATAATTTTGTGTTTGGAATTGATTGATTTCGTTTACAAGACCTGTTCTTGGTGAAGGAATAGATTTTTTTGAATCAAAAGCTTATTGTAAGTCCATCCAGGATATGGGTTTGTTTGAATTGCTGGTCATATTAGTCTGATCTAGGGAAAGTCGTCACTAATGGCACTGCAATTTTGATTTTGATTAGTAAATACTAGTAAAAAACTTATCAATTGATCATAACATTTTGTAACTCAATATTCCCCTTTCGTATAAACAGCAAACTTTATACTTAGGCCATATGCCTCTCAAAATTGTCTTTATCTTGTATATTCAACACTTTGATTTTCTCTTCCTCTCTTATGTAAACAGACAGACAGATATTTTAGTTAACAGTAACAGTAAACAGGAAAAAATCTCTCAAATAATTGACTCACCTCAGCCATGTGCCTCTCAAACTTGTCGAGAAGTCCCTTGAGTTCGTCTCTCTCCCGTGTGAGTCTTGCTATCTCTGCTTCCTCTACGATGCTGCGTGTCGGGGTGCCGCGGACGGGGGTGGCAGAGCGGCGGAGAGACTTGAGGGCTTCGTACTCCTTCTTGTAATACTCCTTCTCCTCCTCCAGAACACGCATGATGGCCTCGTACTGCGCCATGTTCTGTTGGGGACGCACTCGCTTTTAAATGTAGCCTCATTAGTCTTTGAGCTTCTTTTTGAAGATATTTTTACTACCTACAGAACTATTCTATAGTACTATCTATTGAAGATATCTATACTATATTTGAGGATATAGTTCTTGAGTGATTTTTTTAAAATTCGAGTCTTAAAGATTTTGATAATTTGACATAAGAAGTTATTTTCTTTTCACCATTTCCTACAAGGTGTAGATAATCCAACAAGTTATAGATCAGTAAGTAGAGAGAGAGGCAGGGTGCCGATTACTGGCTGTATTATGCCAAAAACATTAAGAGATGTTGCTTAAGCTGCTTGTATTAGAGCACTTCTTGAACTTGTTCTGCCCTGTGTCACAGACACAAAAAGATCTTTAGATTAACTTTACAATAAGAACATATAGAAATTATCTGAAAATTAATTATACCTTTTTGTCAGCCTTGGAAGGAGAGCCATCCCTGACAGGACTGCCGGCACGTGATGAGGGTCGAGATCTGATTGGACTACGAGCTCGGGGCGGGTCTCCGCGGAGAAGACGCTGGAGAGACTCCGCCTGTTCACGATAGTAGTCTCGCTCCTCCTCAACGCTGCGGATAAACGCGTCCAACTTGCTGGGGATCTTCCCCTTCTTCACTGGACCATTCTTCCTCTTCAGACGCTCGATCTCAAGGACTAGCTCCTTCTCTGTGAGAGGAAGGAGAGGAGTGAATGAGTGATTAATGATTAATGTGTTTTCATCAATATTTCAGCTGTTCAACCCAAGGATGTTGTCACCCAAAAAAAGGATCAAGTGAGTGAGTTGGGAATTATCACATTGCCAGTTGTATGTCAGTTATTCAACAATTCTGTTGGGAGGAGGGAGAGGAGAGAGTGAGTTGGGATTCATGTGTTTTCATCAAAATATCAGCTGTTCAACAACAGTTTTGTCACCCAAATGAGTGGAGAAAAGTGAGTGAGTTGGGATTTAACATGTTGCCAGTTATATTTCATGTATTCAAAAGTGGATGTTGCCATCAAAAAGAGTGGATAGATCAAGGAGATCAAAAAGATGAGAGACCAGGTGGAAAGAAACAGCAGGTCTTTGAATCACTCAAATTTGACCTGGCTGATTGCTGTCGACCTGTACAGTTTGGATGATTCTACCAGGGGCACGTAACCATGACTTAAATGCCACAAAACTTCAAAAACACAGAAACAATCAAAGGAAAATAAGGTAAATGGATGAAGTTTTCACAAGAAACACAAAATCAATTACTTTTCAATAAAAATATGCCTATTTCAAACTTTCAAGGTCATGAATCATAATTTGAATTTCCACGACTTTCTAGGTTTTCTACGCTCTATCAACCCTGTTATGAATATCCTTATTAAATCTCCTCACCGTTAGCGGTCATCTTGTTGACCCTCTGAGTGAGACGACGTTTGTCTTCTTGTATCCGATCCAGCAGACCTTCTAGACGCAGGTTGTCGTTCTCCTTCGCCGACATCCTCATCTTCATCTCAGACAGATCCTTCGCCAGTCGTTTTGCCTCCTGTTTCCATAGACATTGAGTATGAATTAAATATAAAAATAGAAAAAAAATAGGAGGCACTAGATGATAGACAAACAATATGTGCTTGTTTATCTTTAAAGAATTTGTCACAACTTTAGCAGCTATTTTATTTTCATAATTTTGAAACAGTTATGCTCTGATTTTGGCAAAGTGAGAAACATTTCTTCTTAGCTGGTGATAAATAGGCGGTTTGTTTCTTTCATTTTGGTATCTTGTCAAAAGCTAGTTGATGTTTTTAATCAGCAATTTTAAATCTAGCATTAAGCATGCTGAACTTCATGTCAATGATAAACAGGTAATTTTTTTATGAAAAAGCATAACTGAATTAAAAAAAAAAATTCCAAAATATAATAGTATTTATGTTGAATATGCATATGAACTGAGACTCCTTAGAAATGTGATTAGTACATAGTGAATATAATTTTCTTCTTTGATAACATCAAGTTTATAACAAATATGATAGGGTATATTTGGTTATTGAATATTGCTAGAAAACCACACACACACACAACAACGAAAAACAGAATGTGAATGAATTAGAATCCTTCATCCACATACAACACAATTGCCTCAGGAAATATAATGAGGTGTGAACGTTAAAAACACTAAAAGCACACACAGTAAGTAGAAGCATAATACCTTACATTATATACACATCACCAAAGGGTTTCCTTGAATACATTGACCTCACAATACACCCATAGTTTGAGGGTCTATTAGACCTTGTGATTTTGACAATCCTAACCCTCCCCGGACTACATGTATTTTATAACCCATATTGTTGAAAAAAGTGACATATTTTCAATATGAGCACATGTGCACATATTAGTTTTGCCTATAGCAAACAACAATTGTTGTAGCCGAGTTCCTGTATTTAATCGCCAGTAAAGTCATAACACCATTATTCATTATGTAACTTTAGCAGGCCTTCGCAAGGGAAACAGCCCATTTCTTGGATATTTCTAAGATGGTTAAATGGAATAGAATCGGTAATGAAGAAAATTTTATGCTCGGAAGTGTGTCATATGACTTTTAAAAAACTCATGCAAATTTGCAAAAATTCACACTGGTTTCGTAAAAGTCAAATGACACAGTTCCTCCTGTAATATTCTCTATGAAAGGCATGTTTGTATTCAAAGAAACATTCTTCAGGTACTAAGACAATTAGAGCCTGTCTGATTATGGAAACTTCAGCAAAAGCATGCACCTTAATCTGAATTCAAAAAGTTGAACTCATTGTCGTTTAATATTATCTGAATCTGCACCCTTCAGTGGCCCGCTCAATTCTGATAACGAGAGGGCATTTTCATGAAAACTCCATCCATTTTAGCTATGATCTAAGATAGTTTTCCCTTAGCCTATTACCAAACCATAATTATTCCCTTTGTCAGCAAGATGTTGTTTAATAAAATCTCTCTTTACCAGCAAGTTAAGGCATCTTCCTATGCAAAGCCTAGGCCAGTTTCTGAATTGTCATAATATGCCTTGCTGCCGACCCTATCTGTGCTGTTTTAGTGCGCCTACAGACAAGAGAGCAAGCACAGAAAACTCAAGGGTCAGCAGCAAGGCATAAAACTGACTTTTTCGAAACTGCCGTTTTAGGCTCTGCGTTGGAAGATGGTTAAGGGTGAAGGTTAGCCTTTGTTTCACACATGCAAACAGGCTCCAAGTAGTAACGGTTACAGAAGTTAGTAGACAACACACAAACTATAGACTAAAAGCAAACTATAGGAACTAGACGTACAGCCTTGTACTGAGCAACACTGAGGTCCAGACCCTCCAACTCATGGCGAGACTTCTCCAGCTCCTCCTGTATAGAGAGTCAAGTGGATAAAAGAGAGATTGGTGGAAAGAGTGTGTGGTAAACTAGCAGTCTCTATACTTTAGTGTGGAATCTAACTCCTGTTTAGAGAGTCAAGTGGATAAAGACAGATTGATGGACGGAGTGTGTGGTAAAATAACGATGTCTGTACTCTACTGGATAAGTGGATAAGGGTGTAGTGAGAGCAGTTGGAGTTGGTCATTCTCTCCCAACAAATCATAAAATCCTGATCTAACCTCTGGTATTATATGAGTTCTCTCATGTTTCCTGGACATTTCATCTAGTGGCAAACATTTGCACAACTATCAGAAAAATTTCAGCCAATGAAAACACTCCTTGCATTGAGAGCCTGGTTGTTTTCACCTAGACCTATATGACCTGTGTCATGATTCAGTCGCCTGGCTCTGTCATATTGGCACAAAGTGCAAAGTCGAATTAATGTAAGTTTCCTTAAACATACAGGAATGACTGAGGCTTTAAAAATGATGACTTTGAAACATCCTCACTGAATGAACAACTATTCCATTGATTTCATTTAATTCAGCTCCTCCCATTCTAGACCAAGAACTGTATGTATCATAACAGAGGATAGATCAGAATATTAAGACTTGAGCTACTTGTGTGGATAGCAAATTGGTTAACTGGTCTTGTCTTTATTTACGTTGTGGTAACTTTAAACATTATATTCCACAACTTTTATGGTGATAAAATGAGGAAGCCGAACGGTTTGCTTACAACGTTTACCATAAGGCTAAATCCAAAGTTCATTTAGCAAAGGATTTGTTGAATTAGTTAAATGAACAATAGTATTTCCCTTTGTCTGTGGGTGTCTAAAGCCCTGGTTTAGAGTGGATGATGGGTAACAGTTTTGAAAAATATGTTTGTGTACGTCTACACAACATTATATAAAGGTATTTGCAGTGTTCAAAGAATTGCTAGCTGTAGACTGGCTGACTGGTGTAATGAAAGTGCTTGCAGAATAGTTTTTTAAGTGTGAATTTGTGTGCATGAAAAAGTTTCGTATGAAAAAGATCTGAGATTGCACTGAACTGAACATTTATTGGACATATAAACATCAAAACAACATTGAAGACAAATACTATTAAGACTAAAGCATCATAAAAAAAATTCGATACTGAAAACTATGAATTAGAAGCAAAGCTGTGATTCATAGAAGCTCTCAATCTTACTATCTATTTTGATAAATCTATGTGCAAAAATATGGCAGAAGAATAAGTAATTAGGATAAATTGAAATATCCTCTCTATCTTGATACTACCATATATGCTAATGCACTATATCTAGTGAATTCTAAAATCACCTTAAATAAGCTAAATATTTGTGCTATAGTTTTTCCAGAGCAAAAATTTGTGTTTTACAGAAACAAATAATGCAGCTCCTCATATTTGTCAAGACACTTACCAACTTGATAGAATGACTCAGAGGAATTCTTACCTTAGCTTCATACATTTCACGATCGGCAGTCTTGACAACGTGGTTCTTGTCCACCTGGATTCTCTTGGCGATGATGTCGACATCTCGGAGCTCGTCCTCGAGTTCACGGTTACGTGACTGGAGCTTTACTAGCCTTGAGTCTGCATCAATGTTGGTGTCCTGAAGTTTGCGCTCCAACTCTCGGTTCTTTTGATTCAGGAAGTCAACCTATGGAGAAAGTTAGGTCATAGAGAACTCTTTCTTGCGGCCCCATCATGCAGTCTTATAGTCAGTATGATAATGTGGCCTTTTCCATAACTAAACTAACTCTAAATCATTTAACCAGTTTAAAACCGGTTTTGAAACTTAAACCCAAACTAAACCCAGTTTGTTTTGTTTATTATGCAAAAGGTGAAATCTTTAGCAGCGACATGTTGTTCATATATGAACTTTCGCCGAGAAATGATTGTTTCAGTCAAGTTTCCTATACTCCATAATGTCAGATAACAATGTTTATGTCATCATTGTTTCAAGTCAAGAAGGCCTATTTGTACATTTTGCATAAAAACTTAAGAATTGGACACAGAAGTCATTACAATTGAAAACTAAACAAACTTTTTTTAAAAAATCGGGAACAATCAGTAAAACAAAAAGAAACGTTAAAAAGAGAATACATTGTAAAAATTGCAAAATTGATAATTTATATTGAATATATCAAGGGAAACACAAAATTGTTGATAAATGTCATGAACATCAAACAACAGCTGAGCATGCCATGGTTTCTCAAATCCTAACCCACCTGTATGTTGAGATGTGAGATCATGCGCTCGTTAGCTCGGTTGCGAGACTCGAGAGCCACCACATCGGCCGGGCGGCCGCCATCCAGCATTCGACTCATCCTCTCTAGCTCCTCATCTCTCCCCTCTACCTGCAATATATCATTAAGCAATGTATGAATAACATGGTACATAATAATCATATCTGCATATATGTAATAAGTCACAACAATAAGACATAGTCATCAATATCCCTCAGCAAATTGGTTTTCATTATAGCTCCCAACAATTACCTTAATACAAAACACTGAACAATGGCCATAACTCCTTAAAAATAATTGAATGCTTCTGATTTTCAAACTTCTTGAAGGTATTTCTACCCTGAAGATACAGATGAAATTTGGTCGTTTTGTCTTAAATAGTTTCTAAGCATAATTTGTCCCATTTCCCATGTCCAAAAGCACCAAACAGGGGCAAAAACTCTGTAAAAAGTAATTGCAAGGTACATTTTCTGACTCAATAAAGGTTTTGATAGTTAATAGACACATTACGAATATATATATGGTGATCTTTTTTCAAATAGTTTCCAAAAAAAATGAATGAATGCCTGAACAGAAAAATGGGCAAAAGAACAGACAAACAGAGCTCAAACCTATATTCCCCTTCCACTTTGTGAAGGGGGATAATAACCTGGCTAATACATATAAAAGGTCAAAACTTTTCATTATCCCACACACCGACTCTACCAACCCTCAACCCTTATCTTCTATCTTTATTCATCGTTACGTCAGGACCATATAATTTGTTTTAAACCAAGCTGCAAATAAATGATAATGTTTCAATTCTTTCCTCGTGACTTGACCTAACCCAGTAAAAAAAGCTATTTGAAACGACTCTCGAAATTGGGTCAAGATATCTAAGCTTAATACCAGATAGTATCAAGGAAGGTACTAGTGTAGACTGAGATTGATCAATGGGACAGACAGTCTAGGTTGTCAGGTGAGGGGTAGATTTAGTTTCATGCTTTAAGTTGACATGCAGTGAGATATGATAAACAAAAGCATTACGAGCTGAGAATGTCAGCAAGGACAGATAAATACTTAGTAATAAAACTCATTTTCAAAGACATGTTGAAACTTGTCAAAAATTTTACTGTATGATTTCCAAATCTTTACATTCATGGTAATTACAAATTGGCTTCATGATTTGAAAAGAAACTGATAACATATACAAAACAGATAATTGCATTACAAAAACTAGCAAAATTAATTGTTGTGATAATAAGTCATGAATTATTGAACAAGTAGTATCTACTGTAGATTCAGCAGGGACTAATATGTAAATGAACCGAACAAAAAGTTCCTTCAAAGATGTACTGATGAATATCACTGAGTCGTTTTCATTTAGGAAAATGTATCGAAAGTGTATCATCCTCACCATCAATCAAATGACAATAAAAAATAATGTATATACCCTCAAAATAATGTATATACCCTCAAAATAATGTATATACCCTCAAAATAATGTATATACCCTCAAAATAATGTATATACCCTCAAAATAATGTATATACCCTGTAAAGCTTTGCTCATAAAAACACAGTCTTGTAATGACAGGTCAGGCCTATAACTAAGCTAGTATCCATTCATAAAATACCAGAAATTACTATAAAACTGAAATGAACTTGCTACTTCAAGAAATCAATTCACCATAAAACATCCTCCTAGGCATCCATCCTCAATGAAGTTGTAAAATGTCCTAAAATCAATTTTATTTCATCCAGAAATCAATCCACAACAAAAACGCACACCACCGTCAAGACCTTATTCAGAATGGAGCTTTGCTCATACAGAGAGAGAGCTTTGTAGTTAGAACTATATCCAACACAGAACATTGTTCCTGTAGTATTCAGCATCCAAGACATATCTTCTCGTCATGATCAAACTCTCGCGATCGTTGATGCGTGCAAAACACAATGAGAGTGGCATGTAGCTCAAGACATACAATATAATCATTGATCAGTGCGTCAATAAACGACAACCTCGTGCGTGGAACAAAATCAATTTGTACAAACTGGCAAGGGATAAATATATACTCAGAGTTTTCCAGGACTTTCGATAGATGGATTTTCACTGTTAAATGTTGCTTGCTGCTCATTGCTTTATCAAAGAATCAGGTTCACTTCACATGTTGAATATCATGTAAAAAATCTTAACTGTGCATGAGCCATGAATTACCTATGCTTTTGTTGAAATATTTTGCAATTATTATCAAAAAGCATTTATATGCTAGATGATAAAATGATTATTCCGCCGCTAATGGTTGAAATATTGCCCAAGGGCATTAAGCATTACCTCACTCACAAAAATGATTATATTTGCAGCTCTTGTCTTTTTAGAATCTGTTTTAATTGATAAATAAAATTCACTTCACATGTAAGAGATAACTTGATATGCTGGTGCATGCTTATTGGTGGAATAATTCTGCATGGTGGAAATAACATGATTGGTACGTTTTAGCAGTGACAACACATTCTAACATGTCAACTCATACATGACGATCACGTCAGTCAGATCTTAATTAACCCTTTACATGCCATACTGTAAAATTTGCTAAAAGGCGATAACTAGCCAACGGCAAATCCTAAATCATATTTAAAACATGAAGTATTTTTTTGGACTTCAGGATTGTTCAGTATTGAGAATATCCTACATGGGAAAGAGTGAGTAATTTATTGTTTTACGCTGCCTCGGAAATATTTCAGTCATTAGCCGCGTACATGGGAAAGAAATAACTCTTTTAATCAATAGATATCAGACCTTAAAAACTTGTAAACTTCAGAATTGTTCAGTATTTAGAACGGACACCACATCGGAAAGAAATCACTTTATAAAATCAATAATTACCTTAAATTGAATGTGTCGTAGGGGAATATTTCACTTCTACAATCAACACAAACTTAATCCCATACTTAGGGGACAAATAAGTGTGTAAAACCATTCAAAAATGAATTGTAACCATAAAGCTAACATCAAGCAACAGAAATTCTTTCGAGTTCAGAGTTTCATGAAGCTGACACCAGGGAAACAATCTGTTTGTGTATGGCACAAAATAACTAAGGAGCTTGAATGTTTCACTATAGAGGAATATATATCTTCTACAAAGCAATTGTTACAAAACCAAACCCCAACAGTGGGTACAAATAAATGAGTAATACCATTCAAACAGTGTTCTCACAAAAGAAGCACTATAAACAACGCTGTGCTTTCAAGAACCACAGTTGACGCAGTTAGCACAAGGGAATTAATTCAGTTGAGTACAACACAAAATAATCTAGAAGCTAAAACGTTTCACTACAGATGAATATAAATATCATATCTCTTCAACAAAGCAACATACAAACTTAAATACTATCATTAGAAACAAAACGTGTGCATAAAGGGAAAAATTTCTCCTCATTAATCAAAGATACACCTAACATAGTTGGGGAAAGTACATGTGCATAAAGGGAAAAAACTCTCAAAAGATATACCTAACAAAGTACATGTGCATATATGGGAACATTTCTCTTCTACAATCAATACATACACCTAACATAGTTGGTTTAAATACATGTGCATAAAGAGGAAAACTCTCTTTTACAATCAATACATACACGTAACATAGTTTGGACAGCTACGTGTGCATATCCATTCAAGACTTGTTCTCACAATAAAACATGCACCAAACAACGCTGAATGATTTCAAAACGACACTTCATGCAGTCGACAACAAGGGGAACAATTCGGTCGAGTACGAATGATCGGCTATTATTAGAGTTGAAGGTGATTATTGGAATGTCTTTTATCTGATTGAACACATGAACACATGCATGCATGTTCGGTGCAGATCATGGCAAAGTGAGGGAACAATAACAGCCCGAGATTGACTGTAGATTGAGCTGGGTTTGTAGGAATGTGATCAATTTTGGTTATTATACTGCAATTGATATAAGGACTTGATCAATTTATTTTATGATGAGTCTTATGATTTTAGCATAAAATTTTATTTTTTTTATAAGGCAAGTTTAGCCTGAAGATTGGATATAGCAATTGAGAAATAGTTTTAGTTTAAAATTTAAAAAATTATTTTGTATTTTTTTTAATAAGACAATTCTAGGCTGTAGATTGGGTATAGCAGTTTACATTTTGTATACAGCAAAAGAGCACTTATTGACAGAGTGAGTGAGTTATTGTATAGGCCTGGCATATACAAAAGAAGACGTTTGATGTTTACATAATCATGAAGATTACCAAACCAATAACAAACAAAACAATTCTGAAAATAACTTAACAAACAAAAAGAATTTATCAAAAGATGCACACCTGATTACAAAATAAAAATTTAAAAAACAACCATGTCATGAAACATAATTACGGAAACAAACAATTATTGATTATTGATATTTTTCTTTTGATCATACTCGTGTCCTAAAAACATTTTCCTAATCGACTGCAAAAAGATGAGACAGAATGAGTATAACACAACAATAAAGAGGTATTGAACCTTGAAAATTGATACCTGTGTAAATAATTAACCTAACGATCGTTAACGAGCAACCCTCCGAGAGCCTGGCGAGTAAAACACCTGAGTTTCTATCTCCAATACAGAAGAGCATGTCTGGACAGGTCCCTTACCTGGTGCCAAGAGCTTACCTTTACAGGTAGGCAGGTGGGCTACACACCTTGATAATACCTGATTCATTTACCTGTGTAATGTTGTGGGATCATTGTTACCTTTGAAAGGCATTGTTAGGTAACTATTTATAGGTGTTGTAAAGGGTTGTAATGGTATTAAGTTTATGTAATGACATAAGTCAAATATGTAAATGAGCAAAGCCAACATGTACATGTAATTAGTCGAACTGTAATATTATCTATATCTTACTGTAGTAACCGAAAAGCATTGATCAATCTTTTTTTTATGTTTTTCACCTGAATTTCTGTTGTTTCCTTTTCCAAAAAGTAAGTTATGATTTGCTCTTCACTTCAAGTGACAAACATGTCAACATAATGATCAAAAATATTATTGGTATGCATATTCTTACCGATAAAAATCAGCATAAATTTTTAAGCTTATATCTGTGAAAATAAAAACCTTATTTTTTTTATCTTATTTAAAAAGATGATTACGGACAGTACTAACATAATCACAAAATGACAGTAAACTCTCTGTATTTAAATATTTCCATGTAAATCACTTGAACATTATCCCTTCTTACAACAAGCACTAAAGTATTGAACCTCTCAAGAAATCATGTTCAATCAATTAGGAGATCCACAGGCCAGCCTGGATTTACTGCTTGGCTGCATTTGTAGCCTCAAGACAGGGCAAATAGGATTTGTCACGTACAACAATTGCTCTCCAGCAACCCATATCATGTCCATACAGCAACTACCATACACCCTACCCAAATCCATGTATATCTAAAATCCAAACCCTTTACCCTGTACAATATAGGGATATAGTTTATTTATGGATCTATGTTCTTCAAATATCCTATGGCACTACTTTAGATAACACAGAATCAGATCTCACTGTCAACAATCTCATTAAAATCAGATCAAATACGTCACTTGTTCTACACTGTATACCTAAAATCCTAACCTTATACCCTCTACAATATAGGAATATAGTTAATTTAGGAATCCATGTTCTTAAAATAAACTATGGCGCTACTTTAGATACCACAAAATTAGATCTAGCAGTTTACAATCTCATTTAAATCAGTATATCTATCACTTGTTTCTTGCTGCATTTCTGATTTGAATAGTGACCCAAAGGGGTCTCTTGATGTATAATACAGCAGCCAATATGCCACTCTCCTTACCCTATTTCCCCTACCCTACTCTCTTTCTCCTCCTCTCAAAGTCATTCTAATCTACTGCCCCTTTTGCCTCTTAAGTCACCTCATATACCCTAAATACAGCATTTTTTGGCAGATTATTGCACCTCTCTTACCAATAAGCTTACTCTATCGATCCTCCACAGTCAATCTAAACTACTGTCTATCAAGCCCTGTCCTGTTCACCGCCTATACCCAAAATAAAAACTTTGTTGCCCATTAATGCTTCTATCAGCCCCAACCCCCCCCCCCCCCCCCACTCCAAATCAACATTATCAACCATGTCCCTTGCCCTGTTTACATGAAATACCCTAACTAGGCTCGTCTTACCCACTTAACGTCCCTCTCCCCACCCCTAAGTTACTGTCTTGCTCCTCCCCCAAAAGTCAACATAATCTACCGTGACCCTTGCCCCGAGGATCATATCTTTACACAGAGCAATCAGGCGTAGTAATGTTTTTTTCTGTTGATTATTTCAGATTTTCTTGCCCACTTAATGTCTCTCTTCCAACCCCCTGCACACTGACTTGCTCCTCCCCCCTAAAGTCAACATAATCTAAAATACCCTGGCGCCCTCCCCCCAAAAGTCAATATAATCTACCGTGCCCCTTGCCCCAGGATAATATCTATACACAGAGCAATCAGGCATGAAGTGCAGAGTCCATTAGCTCTATTGTACCCCCAGCGCTGACATAACACAAGGATTTCAGGGGCTCGGGTTTAAGGGGAGATAAGCAGGTTTGGTTAGAACCAAGTCAAGTGGATAATCCCAGTCAACACAAGGGAAGTATCAAGATTACTTGTAGATGTTCTGACAAGATTTGAATTTGTAATTGCATGGAATATGCTTACAGATTTTATGACCGACGACCTTTATGTTGACGTTTGCATATGAAGTAACACATTAAGGGCAATGAACTTACATACAAATGGAGTGATCATATAATAGAACTTGGTTGAAACTTAAAATTTTTGTTACTGCAAAGATAAAGCCACAGTGATCAAGGATAATTCAGT
Organism: Steromphala cineraria; assembly: GCA_916613615.1. Classification (NCBI taxonomy): domain Eukaryota; kingdom Metazoa; phylum Mollusca; class Gastropoda; order Trochida; family Trochidae; genus Steromphala; species Steromphala cineraria. The sequence continues at coordinate 43,631,131 of OU744727.1, read as the reverse complement.
AATTTGGTGACAAATTGACAAATAATAGCACAAGCAACATATATCAAACTTCATGCTAAAAGTACACAAAATACTTGATATTATTATACAGTAGAACTCGGATATAACGAACTCCAAGGGGCCACATAATTTAGTTCGCTATATCCAGTGTTCGCTACTCACGTTTGGTCGCAATGCATAGGGCTATTGTCGGGACTTAAAAAATTGTTCACTATATCCGATTGTTCGCAATATCCAAGTTCACTATATCCGTGTTCTACTGTATTCATAATTACAACATGAAATCATTTCTGAGAAAATGTTAAAACCAACTGATTCCCGAAATTGTCATAAATGGCTTAAATATCAAAATCAATATGTATCAATTGCAACTCATCAAATGACCATACAACAAGTAAGAGCTTTTCCCAAAACGGTCACTCTGTACCTTATCTGCAAAGCCTATTGTACGGACACCATTGCTGTTTATTTCTATAAGCTAGTATCACAATAGATAGAGCTCTACAGAGAACAGGTCTATCCTTTGATAAAACTGTCAGATGGACTAAACAGTACAGGTAAGTGATTGATGGTATTCCTGTACTTGTCTATCGGGTAGGTGCGTCATCTGTCAGATATTCATATCATTGATATAGATATTGACGTGTTGTCATAAATCTGTATTCATCAATATTAGTTCAAAGAAATATTTTTTGTTTTTATAGTCACAATTGTCAGAACTCAGAAGTATCCCTAGTATCTAAAGTTACAATTGAGCTAGTAGCTTTCTTTTTGTCTTTTGAACTAAGAGAACCAATTTTTTTTTTTCTTTTTATATCTTGAACTTATGTTGCATAAAGTTAGCCATATCTTGTTTTGTCTTTTTTCTGTATTTGAACTTAAGATTTACCCATAATTGTTTTTTCAAGAACAATAACTCTGTTGATTAATCTAGAAAATGGTGCTCATATTTGTAATGAAATTGATCATATCTAGTGAAATTGATCTTGTCCACATAACGATAATTGTTGGAACAGGATGTCCTGACATGTTCAGTGTTGGTCCTAGAGGGGAAATTTGCCCACCCATTAGCCTTGGTGTTCCTTAAAATTATAAGATGTAGGCTACTTTTACCATTGCAAAGGTTTCTTTTACTTTGGTTGATTTCCGTGCATGCTCGACACAGATCTAGTGGGTAAGTGGCTAGATGTAACGTAGGACTTATGCCAAATGGGACGTACATATTACAGATATTTTTAACTTGATTGCTTGTTTGCATAAGTCACTAGCAAGATATGCTGACACAGTATATTCTTGGACTGAGAGTTTGAAAGAAGTTTGACATGATAATAAAGGATATTCTTGAACAGACTGGTTAAAAGAAGTTCATTCTAATGATGGATTCATAATCTATGATAGAATTTATAATGATTCTTTTTGAAAATTGTCCTGACATGTCTTTTGCCTACAGTACCATAAACTTAACATTTGACAATTATTTTAGGTAAAACTATTAGTGATGGAATTAAATTCTATTGGTAATTTGTTAATCTTTTCCAATAAATCTTTAAAAATGTTTATTGCTTTAGAAAAAAACTCTTTGAAAAAATAGCCATAGGAGGAGAAATGTCAAAAAAATTCATTCCCATTGAAAGAAGGTTCAAAATCTACGAAAGATCTAGATTTGCTTTTCAAAAAAAAAAAGCAATCAATAATCCTTTGTATGATATGGATTATGAAATGATATACAAAACCCAACCTTTTGTGAGTTCCCAAGAAATGTTAAGCCAATATTGATTAAGTATTCTTTCTTTGCCTTGTGAGTAGAGAGGGATATATCCCGATCGGTTGATAACCAAGCGTTATCGGTCCTTACTGGTAGTAAAGCTTTATCAGCATTATTGGGTCTACAGCGCCTTATCTTATAGAGGAGTATTTTCTCTATAGTCAATATAGATATAGGTTAGCGGAGATATCCTGATACTTAGTTCATTTATGTTGTTACTTTCATTATGTAGACAGATTTTGTTACATTAAACATAACTTCTTAGAAAACTTTGATCACTGGAAAGAAATTCAATATAATGTAAAGTTCAGCCAAGTGATACCTTTTTCATACACAAAATGAATTAAAGGTGTTCACACAAAAATGGCAGTCAATGTGAAACTTTATAGTTTGTTCTTGGACTATGGACGATTGGTTTGTGTATGAGGTGAGCTGATATGCGGTTTATCGCCGCTTTCAAGAGTATTTAACTTATATCGCGGCTGCTAGTATTATTGCGGGGAGAAAGCCAGCTACATTGTTGTGGCTATGTATTGCGGTGAAACCTGAGAGCATCCGCTGGAACTAGCGAACCATGGGTGGTACTGCGCTAAAATTCAGTGTAGGATTGCACCCAAACCTGACTGCGTGTAGAACAGTTCTCTACTGCAGACAAAGTGGCTGGATTCGAACCACGGACCTCATGATCCGAAGGCGAACGCGCTAACCACTGCGCTATCCCGACCCCGGTTTGTGTATGAGATTTTTGACACTATCAAAATGATACATTTAAAATTTAACATACAAATATCAGTGAAAAAAATATAAAAATAATTTGTTTAAACACATGCTACTGCCGCTTACAAAACTACAAAAGTTATACAAATTTCTTAACAAATTCTATCAACATTTTCGCACTTTTTCAGTTCAGGGTTAGATTTGGCAAAACTTTTTAGTTCTTAAATTTTATTTCCCTTATATATATTTAATTTCGTAGCGGATACTTCCGAAAATAATTTTTGAGGAAATGTTCGTAGTGACCTCTTTATTATGAATCTACCATTTATTTGTGAGTATTGATTCAGCTTGAAGTTTGAGAGGGCAATAAATCCACATATGTACATAATAGTGGGAATATAGGTCCATACCTGTCTTAAACAAGTATATCATAAATATATCAAATACTTACGTAGATATAGCTATGGCTGGAATTCTATCTCAAATATAAAATTGAGAGTCAAAATTTATTTTTTTATACATAATTTTTATATTTTTGGAGTGATGTGAATTTATTTTATTGATAAGCAATTTCTTTTTGTGAAAGATGTTCTGACAAAGATTTTTTGTCACTCATACTAAGTTCTTTATCGTAAAAGTAAAATAACTGTTTTGTTTCATATTTCATAGGAGAATTTAATTTTTGACAGGGAAAATACAATCATAATTATTTAGAAAATTTATGCTTTTTTGTCATACAAATTATCAGTATAGTAAAAATAGAAATGTTACAAAATGTGCATGAAGAAAAATATATTAATGAATAAGAATTTTTTTAAAAAGATCTTAAAAAGAATAAATCTAGCAATCATGATTCATGTTTAATTCTAATACTCATGATAAGTATCTGCCATTTAAAAACGGAAATTAAGCTTCACATTACAAGATCACTCAATTATTGAAACTCCATTAATTTTATATGAGAATCTAAATGGGTTTAGACTCAACAATGAGAAAGTGACCACATTATTCCCCAGACATTACCGATCATCACTTGCAGTGACAAACCCAGGAGGGACCCGATAGTTTAATTACTACTTGTTGAGAATCTTGTTAGTGCAAATAAGCTGGTGTTTACAATCATGCTCGTACAAACTTCAATCAATCGTCTGTATCCTCACGCGATGCATTTTCTGTTACAGCTATAACACGCAGACAAGCGGTCAATAAAAGACAATAGCACATCTGGGAGATAACCTGACTTAACAAACCTCTTGTTCGTGTGAATCGGGTGTTGATGAACCGTGACCCTTTAAATACACCAGTTCCACTTGAGTTGTTTCTGCGACAAGCCTTGACTTGACAACTATAGAGAAATCCTGAGAGCACACTTGAGGTTCCCGCCACAAACTCACTGTCAAGTTCAGACCTGCCTCCCGACTACCGGGTACACGGAGGAATATGTCAGCACATACACTACATGCAATAACCCAATAAACTTATTCACCTGCTGATAACAGCATAAGTCCCATACAACACTAGTAGAGTTTGAAATAAGTGAAGAATATGAAAATGTTGAGAGGATACCCACCTGAGTAAGAAATGTATCCGATTGCAGGTGTCCTGGTTGAGCTAAGCAGTGGACTGCTGTGAATGTGCAAGTTTGTTTTAGTCTCCCTCACACTGCCTCGGACACTAGGCTCCAGTGGTACATACAATAACCTCCACCTTTGTTGTCATATAACCCTTGATAATGCTTAATTAATTCACTTCACAATCTGACGGACAGCCGGCTAATTAGCTAAGCTCCACCCCTGCCACAATCTGACCAATCACATCGCACCAGACCCGGCCTATGTTCTCAACTGCCAGATAGGAATTTGACCTGTAGTGGTTGCTAGGCTTATAGCGTACTTAGCAACCAAGAGGCTTGCCGTCTGCTCGAGAGAGGTTCAGAGGCATGGCCATGTTTAGGTGAAATGGCTATTAAAAACAGTCCTATCACCCTGTCTGTGATAAGATTAACTCACTGATCAATAAATGAAATATTTACCAAAGCTGTTATTCAGTAAATGTCGCCCCAGGCACTTGCAGGTCTAAAGTGATTGTTTATGTGTGGAGAAAGTTTAAATATCTACAAGTGCTACAACTTGTATGGACAGGAACTCAAACTGGAGGCAAGCTGACTTAATCATTTCTCTCTCACCCATACATTAAGTCAACCAACCTGTGAAATCTTTTGACACACAGGAAAAAAGTTCATTACACGAACTGTGGAGATTTAAGATTACGGGCGATAGGACAGCACCTTGACAAGATCATAACAACACAAGGGTCGCAGTCAAAGAATCCTGTGAAAATATCATATAGCCACACTTCACTGCCACATTTATTAGGAATTAATTGCAAATTCACAATGGAGGGTTTCAAGTACATTTCTAATAAAATCTATGTTCACAATACCAATATGCGTCAGTGGTGATTTTCTTAAAACATGATGATATTGTTCCCTAAGCATGTGAGCATATCATAAAAGACCTTTATATTTCAATCATTTATTTCTTTTCATACTTTAATAGATGTTAACTTTCTGTTAACAGAGTCTGCAGGGGTCTTTCACTTTATAAGAAAGAGATACTGATTTTGGCTAAACTTGTTCTCTATGTTGACAAAATGGTTGCCATAGAAACATTTTAAACACCTAAAATGCTATTAAAAGTATCATAATTATATCTCTGCATTATTGACAGGTGTAATTCATGTTAGTTACCGATTAGTTTTATGAAATCATTTCTATAACACTAACTGAAACATGTTAAGTTGCAATTTTGGACCAATTAACACCTTTCTTTGATAAATCCTAATCATCACTTGGTCCTTAATTAGAATAGTCGAGCTGCCAACAGCTGACAATTAATTCTCAATCTGTGTCATGCCTAATGAGCTAGCTAATTAGCATTTGTTGATAATTAGATTAGTTAGAACATGAATGAACAGGTAATGGCATATCTATGCATATCAATATCTTTCACTGCAAGAATGTATTTTTATTTTTAATCCAAATAACCATTTTTATTTTGTTTTTGATGTTTCTGTTATGTACACATATATTTATCGTCTCTCATAACTCCTTTGGAGTGGCATATGTTAATTTTTGTCTCTATGTATATTCTATGTTGAGATATTATTTTTTTAAATCTGTCTATCTGTCTGCATAAGTTATTGGTAATAACTATGAAAAATTCCTAGTGAAAGGGTTCAAAGTTTGGGAAATAGCAAGATTTAAAAAGCAGAGTTTAAATTTTTCGAAAAAATTCCTAACATAGAAAACAAATATGTTATTGAATTAAACATTTTAACGATTTTAAATCACAAATATTACCCTTTAGGATTGAATTAAATACAATAGTCAATAAAATCCCCATACTGCTTTAAATTCATTCATATAACGATTGCAATATCTTTCATATATCAAACATTCTAATCAAAGCTTTTCAAACAGTAAATCTATAGAAATATCTTTACAAATCTTACACAACTACCTTATCTCAACAGTCTGGTTCAGCTTTATCATTCATTCATCATTCACATAAAAGAATATAATTGAATAATAATAGATAATAAAACATCAAAATTACATAAATGTTTAGATATATCAAAGAATCAAGAAAAGGCTTTTCAGACAATCAATCTCCAGAAATAACTTTCTGTACCTATCTTATATAAGCGGCTAATCTTGAATGCCCGACCGACAACCCTGGGCTGCGCAACTAATAGCCTGTAAGGCTTAAGCTTATTCAAACAATATGTCATTAGTTTTTCAGGCAAAGCTATAAATTATTCCCCGTCATTGGTAGGTATTGGGTCTATTGTATGTTGCTTAGCTTTCTCTCCTAAACAGAGCTTTCTCGCGTCAAAAGGCACCCGTGGTTAATTCTCTTGTACTTACAATGTGTAAATTCAATCCAAGATCTATCAATAGTTGGCTATTTGGCCCTTGGATCAGTGTTTATTTTGTAGATTAGTGTAGATAGGATTTATTGGAAAGTTTGATTTCTTTTTCACATTTGAAAATTTGAAGAACATATTTGGGAAATTAAGACATAAATTATTCTTTTGTTATGGAATTCTGGCAAATAAGGATACAAATTATTGTTTTGCTGAAGAAATATTTTTTGTTTGAATAAAAGTTTACAGAGATCCTCAAAACTTTAACAAAGGCTTTAACATTTTCAGATGGGTAAGGTACCGGTAGTATTTTTCTGACATTATTTCAGATGGGTTTTTTTTTTTATGGTAACTGAATGTATGTCACTTGCTGTATGACACTAGAATAAGATATGCTTCTTCTTCTTTTCCTATGTATAAAAACTTGGCAGAGATGCACCCAGAGGGTTGTACAAGGACAACAGGGTTTCAATGACATCTAATAAACAAAACAAAAGTGAGCACTGCTCACATGCCCCCACTGAAGCCTTCAGATAACATTATATATCATACGATGGATAATGTTTTCGGAATAAAAAAGTGAACAGATATTTAAGGTATCTGTTGGGGTCATATACAGATACTGTTTCAAATTACAAAGGTCAAAGTTTGAAATGACAGAGTGTCATGTTTGCAATTACAATGTATCTTGATAATGGACAATCACATACTAACCTCTATTTATATTGAAAACTTATGCAGAAACTATGGGAGTAACGATAGATCAAAGTTGAAACGTTAACAAATTGCGATTATAAGCTGCTGTGCCGATAGTACTTTATCAATGGTCATGTTTAAAACATAAAAAGTATCCATAACACATCTAACTATCGTAAGTATCAACCATTTTTTATCATTTTCATTTTCATTTCATAAATTTTTTATACCTTATTGACAAAATTTGGTCTTATCCCCCCAAACACAAAAAGGTGACTTCGGAAATAACTTCAAACATTATGATAAAATAATAACCACTATATGAAAAAGACATAATTGATGTATCCTTTACTATCAAGATTAACCAACAACACAATAAAATTTTCAAAAGTCTTATCTATAAATCTTAAAGGGGCAGTAGCACGTTTTTGATAATTTTATATTTTAAAATTTTCACTGATTATTGTACGTTAATACTAAATGTATTATTTTGATAGTGTCAACAATCTCATTACACAAACAAATCATCTATAGTCAGTGGACAAAGTATGTAGATTCACATAAAATCCATTGGCGGCTATTTTGTGTGAACACCTTTAATTCATTTTGCGTAAGACAAAAGAATAGCATTGCTAAAGTTTACATTACATTATATTGAATTATTACTGATCCATTTGGTATAAATACATTGTCTTTCAATGTGAGCCATTAATTTTCATTTTTCTGACATCACCTTACATTCCCCCTAAAAACATGCTACTGCCCCTTTAAATTATATGGCTAGTACATCAACCGACTATACACTTACATCTACAAAATTTTGAAGGCACTTCATCATCCTTTCTGAGGTTATAAGGGTATCTCAGATCAAACAAGAAGATAAAGTCAACAACATCACCCCTCCAATCCCCCCCCAATTGTTTTCAATACAGCTCCGAACATTTCCTAAAGTAAAAAATCACAGGACAAGGGCAAAACTTCCAATCTTCTGATTTTTTACCGCTATCAAGGGATGGATACCCCACAGACAGATACAAAATTTGGTAACTCTAACTAAAGCAGTTTTTGGGCAAGTGTGTCCGCTCTGAAGACACAGTCAAACAGAGTCCAAAAACATTTAACAAGGGCAATAACTCCGTAAAAGATCATTCCACAGTTCAAACTCACATCAGGGCATTCATACCCCAAAGACACACAGCAAATTTGGTTATCTAAAATCATAGACTGATGAACAGAATTTTAATTGGCCAATGTGCAAAATGACGAATGCCCTTGCCTTTCCAAATCTCTAACTTTTGAAACAACGTTGCTGATTGCACAACTTACTTCAACTGCAACCAAACAGTTTCTCCCTTTCTAGCCTAAAAAACTGCTCTTATTCAATTTCAATTCTTTTATTTCGGTAAAAGGCCTTAGGCCCACGTACAAAACATATATACAAAACAAGACAATTATATAAGAGAGAACATTGAAAGTACATTGTAAGTTAATTTGATGATAGAAACATTGAGCGTAGAGCGAGTGCATCTCTAATAAAACATGAGTATAATGAAATAATTTCTAAGTTTTGATTTTGTAAAACATTTCGAAGGTAACATATATGATTATTTTCAGGTACATTTAGGATATATTTCTTTCTTAATTCACTGAAACAAGGACATTTGAATAAAAAGTGTATTTCGTCTTCAATTACATCATTTTTACACAGTTTACAAAATCTTAAAAATCTAGGTATTCCTTCTCTTCTTCCTGTATTTTTACGTATTGATAAGGCACCTATTCTTAACAAAGTTATTCTACGACGTGCTTCTTTCGATTTAATTGTTGTGAGATAAGGTTCTATACAAAAAGTGCGTTTAATGGTAGAATATAAATCTAAAGAAGAACTTGCATTTATGTCAGCAAATATGTTTTGTACACAACAATCATTTATTCTTAATACAAAATTACGTAAAAATTCACTTTTGTTGCCAACACCCTGGGCTTCCCACACATAACCAAAACCATACATAAATAATATCTTTTTAACATTAGAAGCCCACGTGTTACGACCTACTGCTTCTAGCTTACACATCATTATATAACATTGCTTTGGATATCTCATTTCATGATACTCTAGTAATTTAAACCAGTATTTGATAACTCTTTGAAGGGTGTCAATATATACATAATTTCGCCCACACTCAGCAAGCACAGCAACATTTGAACATTTATAACTCACACCAAGAACATATTTACAAAATCGAACATGAAATCTTTCAATAATTTCCCATTTGTTTACTCCCCAAATTTCACAACCATACAATATAATTGGCTTTAGCTGGACATCAAAGATTTTAAAAAGCACAGATGGAGAAATATTTTTCAATCTTAAAGAAAATAATTTGACTGATGCCATTGCTCTATTAGCTCTCATAACTAAATTTTGTACATTTTTAGACCAAGATAATCTGTTTGAAAATGTTAAACCAAGATAATTATAATATGTTGATACATTGAGTTTAAGACCATCCATATACCACTTTTCATAAGCTCTTAATTTTCCTCCATTTCTAAATACAAGGATTTCTGTTTTATCAAAATTAATAGAGAGACCCCATGTTTTGCAAAACTGCGAAAGTACATTAATTCTCTTTTGTAAGCCTAAAACAGAATCTGAGAACAAGCATAAGTCATCGGCATATAATAACATGAACAATTCTAAAAAATCTGGGTCAACAAAAATACCTCTATCACAATCTTGTTCCATAACTGTTTGTATTTGATTTATAAACATGGAAAATAACAAAGGACTTAAAATACAACCTTGTCGCACGCCACTGAGACTGTCAAAATAGTCGGAAATAGTGGTTTGTGATAATTTTACGCAGACTTTGGTTTTTGAGTACATATCCATGATAATGTCCAACATGTAACCGTGAATACTATTTGTTGCAACAACATGCCATAAAAGATATCTATTCAATGAATCAAAAGCTTTTTTAAAATCAACAAATAAACAATAAAAACGACCTTTGGATTTAGATAAATATTTCTGAATAAGACTTTGTAAGGTAAACATATTGTCAACTGTCGAGTAACCCTTTCGAAATCCACACTGTGATTCTGGATATTTATCAAATTCATCAATAAAATGCTTCAATCGACTATTCAGTAGAGAAGTAAAAACTTTCCCAAGTATGTCCAAGAGGGAAATGCCTCGGTAGTTATTAACATCATTAATGTTACCTTTTTTGTGCAATGGAAATATAATACTTTTCGACCATTGCTCAGGAAAATTACCAGATTTAAATATACAATTAAATAGTTTACTAAGATATATCGTAAATATTTGCGAATTATGTCTAAGCATTTCTGGTACAATTCCGTCTGGTCCAGGACTTTTCTTTAACTTTAGGTTGAGAAGTGCTGTTTCAACTTCCTGAGGTGTTATATCATTATTGAGAATATTGTTAAAATCATCATTATTACAGTCATCACAAAAGACAGAACGGTCAGCATGCATGGCCATATACTCCTTGGAAAATTGTACAAAATCATCATCTATTACGTTGTCACTGATATTCAATACTGATCGAAAATAATCAATCCATTCAGTACTGCTGATACTAGAAGTTAACTGCACAGAACGTTTACTAAAATACTGGACATGTGACCAAAATGACTTTGCGTTATTGTTGGAGTAGCAATCCAAAATGTCCTCGGTAGATTTAACTAAATACTGTTCTCGTTTGTGACGACACATTTCTCTAAATTTATTACGTAAGGTATGAAAGTTGGTTAAAAGTACCTTATCTCCCGTCAGTCTGAATCTATTCAAAATGTCATACTTTTGTTTCTTAGTATCTTCACATTCGTCATCATACCAAGGAGATTTCCTGCCCTTATTATTTTTCAACCCTTTTCTAATAGATGACATATTACAACGTGACGCACAGGAGTGAATAACTGACACAAGGTCATCAACTGCCTTAGTCGAGTCAAATGTATCATGCTCACACAAGTCAACAATGTTAAGATTGCTTAGATCATTTCTGATCAGTTCACTGAATAAATCATTTACCTCTGGTTTCCATATGAACTTCGTTATATCCGAACTGATAGATATATCAGGTGCAGTCTGTACATCTTTATTACAAAGTATGTCACATTCGATCGGGAAATGGTCAGACTCTGTCCGAGTACTTACTCTAAAATCAGATATTGAGTCGAACAGTGATGTAGAACAAATAAAATAATCCACCACACTAGCACCTTTATTAGCGAAGCATGTGAAGGAGCCGTCTTTATCACCTGGGAAACGCCCATTTAACATATGAAGACCATATTGTGTACATAGAGTTATAAGATCTTTCCCGTAATTATTCACTTCACTGTCCCTAGATGAGCGGGGACTTTCAAAATTATCGGCCACGTCGTTAACATCATTGAACTCAGGAACGTAATCATTATGTTCCTGGATTACATAATCCATTATATGGCCCGTACGTGCATTAAAATCGCCTCCTATTATGATATCGACATCTCCATATTTAGCATAAAGACCGAGTAATATGTCATTAACATACTCAATACCTTTGACATCTCGGTTATCTGTTAAAACAGAAGAATTTTCTGGGTGCACATAGATAAAACCGATGATTATATCTTTGACTAAGTGAAAATAGGACGAATCAATTGTGGCAAAAATACAGTCAACAAAAGATGTATCGACATTGATCACACAGATTACAACAGAGGTTAGATCAGAATGTTATGACTTGAGTTACCCCTTCATCACTCTGATTATCTTGGTAATTAAACTTGCCGACATGACTTCAACCCTGACAAAATCAACATAGCAGATCAAACGTCACTATGAGAGACCATTCTCCATTCTTAAAGTTCGTATCACCAGTGAATACCAATTGTTCAAACAACTAAGATTTGATCTTATTTGTAAGAAATTATTGTTTTATCAATGATGAATTTGCTACATTCAATAAATGAACTGTTAATCTGAAAAGCAAAATAACACACTGATGTAAGGGAAGTAACTCTAGTCAGCTTATTGTCACTAATTTTCCTGAGAAAGGTGAAACATTCACTAATTTCTCCCCTTCAAGTTCAATGCTTTTCTTTGCCTCACAGTATTGGATAACAACAAATACTAGTGTAACAACAATCTATCTATTGACTTATCACAATAGTTGCTGTTCCGAAAGTTGTTTATCGCTGGTCATTATTAGAAATGATCAATAGTATCGATAGCATGTCTAACTATTGAGAGTATCAACATCTTTGTCAATTCAGTTGTTTAGTTCAATGTTATACTTAAAGATTCAAACACAAACACTCTTTTTATATTTGGAACCCAGCAAACAGATAGCTGAGAGATACAAAAAGCAACGTGAAGATACAAGAGATATCGTTCTTGTTTTTATAACATCCAGTCAATAATGGCTATTTCCTTGAGTGCAGCCAAACAACGAAGACTTTATAATAAATTATCCAATAGTTATCGCAAAATTAACCTGCAATAGACAATAACTATTGCAATAGTTACTCACAATAGACTATCGTTATTACAATAGTCCCATTGGAGTCAAAAGTCACCCGTAATAACAAGAATACAAAATCATTTATACACTAAGCCATCCTTAGTAAAGTTGCATGTTCACTATACTTCCAAGACACAGCCCACAATTTGATTTTCTTACAAATAAGGAAAAAAATAAGGCATTTCATACACATAAATAATAGAGGTGTAACGATACAGGAGGGTTGCGATACAATATGTATCCCGATATGGCGGTCACGATACGATACTTATCCCGATACATATAACCTCATGACATAATGATCTTTTCACAAACTTTTGGAGTCGGTTAATCTTGAGTAAGAATTTACTTGAAGCTTTTTTGATGTAATTGTAATATAATCAAAGTTCCAAATTTTAGAAGAGGTTCTTGTGTTCATAATGAAGTATCTTTTTAATGTATATCTCAGTTTTTAGCACCATCATTAAGAATTTATCATCATTTTATGTATCCCAATACGCATCCTGCGATATGATACGATATATTGAGGCCCATGTATCACGATACAATAATGTATTGCTGTATCGTTACACCTCTAACTAGAAATATGTGCATGTGATGCACTGTGATGTCCCCCGCTAACATTTAATCCGAAAGTGACCCTACCCCCATTATGTACAAAATTCAAATTTCCATGGAAACCAGCAAAATAACAATTCAGAATAACCAAAGTAGCAAAAGGCACCACTCTTCCAGTAGTTCTAACCACATATCAAGTCTAGTAAAAATATTTTGAATAGTTTTTAAGCATAAGTACGGAAACAGACCCTACCCCCCATATACACCTAGTTCAACTTGTTTCTATAGAAACCAGAAAAATAATTCAGAATAACTAAAATGGAAAAAGGCACCACTCCACCACTAGGTCTAACCACATACCAAGTTTCGTAAAATCATATTAAATAGTTTTTGCGATATGGCCCGGAAATGGTCCTCACACCATATGTTCTAAGTTGAAACTGTTGCCATGGAAACCAGGAAAAATCATATAATTCAGAATGACCTAAATAGCAAAAGGCACCACTCCACCACTAGGTCTAACCACATACCAAGTTTCGTAAAAAAATATGGAATACCTTTTGAGATATGGCTGGGAAACAGTCCCTACCCAAATATGCACTAAGTACAAACTGTTTCCATGGAAACCAGGAAAATAAAACATTTAGAAAAACCAAAATAGCAAAAGGCACCACTCCAGCACTAGATCTAACCACATACAAAGTTTCGTGAAAAAATATTGAACGGTTTTGGAGATATGGTTCGGAAATGAAAGCCTCCCCCAATATGCACTAAGTTCAAAATGTTTCCATGAAAACCAGAACAAATAAAAAATTCAGAATAACCAAAATAGCAAAAGGCACCACTCTATCACTAGGTCTAAGCAAATACCAAGTTTAGTGAAAAAATATTGAACGGTTTTGGAGATTGAGGCCGGAAAAGGTTCCTACCCCCAATATGCACTAAGTTCAAATTGTTTCCATGGAAACCAGAAAAAATAAAAAATTCAGAATAACCAAAATAGCAAAAGGCACCACTCTATCACTAGGTCTAAGCAAATACCAAGTTTAGTGAAAAAATATTGAACGGTTTTGGAGATTGAGGCCGGAAAAGGTTCTTACCCCCAATATGCACTAAGTTCAAATTGTTTCCATGGAAACCAGAAAAAATAAAAAAATTCAGAATAACCAAAATAGCAAAAGGCACCACTCCATCACTAGGTCTAAGCACATACCAAGTTTCGTGAAAAAATATTGAACGGTTTTTGAGATATGGCCCGGAAAAGAAAGCATTTCGGAATGACGGAATGACGGAATCACGGACGGAGGTGAAAACATTATGTCTCCCGAAAAATATTTCGGGGGACATAATAAATAAGGGAACTGATGGAATCCCAGTGAATGTATTACTACTCAAAATTTAACTTAATCATCTTAGGATTTTCAAACTGTTGTATTGGCATTGAAGAGGACATCTCATGCCAGCTAGTGCTAGTTTGAAACTATTGAAAAGGGTAATCATAGTTGAGTATTGTGCATTTGGGTTAACATTGACTTGGGCTCATTGAAACCCTGATTGTTTTGATAGAACTTTGCCTCGACATATGGCTAAATGAAATTTCACAGTTCCCTTATTTTTGGTCAATGGTATACTAGTATTTCACATTTATCTGCATATCTAATTTGCCTAGCAAACATACTTGACTGATTGAGCATGACTTGTGTTCCTGTAGTTCATCAATTGAATGTCATAGATCACTAAGGAGAACCAAAACTCTTGCTTGCCATGATTTTATTGTCAATAATTTACATGATAAAAGGGATAATGAAGAAATAAATTTTAGATAAGTTTATCAAACTTCTTATTTAAAACTCTTGCAAATTTGTGTTAAAATATTTCTTCTCATCCATCTATCATGCAAACCTTAATCTCAATGTCAGGCAATGGGCCAGTGTTCGAAATATGTTTTAGTCCCTACATTTTTTCGAGCCCTTCCATACATTTGACAAGCCCCGCAACGTAAGGACAGTAAGTATCTCACAAGCAAGTCGGACTTGTCCCACTAACAGAATCTGAAAGTAACAAGAATTGGCAGGCGGGCAGGTACTATTCGGAACACTGGCCACTTGGTTTGAGGCATTTCTCGGACTGACTTCATACACAAGACAATTTAAACTGACCTGTTGTCTGAACTGTTTGATCTTTCGGTCCATCACTTCCTTCTCATCCTGAAGATCTCGAACTTCTGACTCTAGGTTTGCTATACGTGTGTCCGCGACCTGTAGAAGGTCAGCAACGTAGGGGTCATCAGGCGGAGGGATGTTGAACCCAAAACTGTCACCAGAGGGCACTGTTGTGTCAATCTCCATCCGCTGACGTCGGAACGGTATGCTCTTCTTCCGCCCTCCTATTGTTGGATAGAATGGGTAGATAAGTCTTAAAGATTCCATCTTATTTTTGACTGCACATAGTCTCTCCACAGATAAAAATCAACATGAGAGTTCGTCTTAGATTTGTAAGAAAGAGTTCTTTGGATTTTCAACTTCTTTATTGCAGGAGTTGAAGTTTTTGAAGAAGTTGAAAATCAATGGAACTCTACATTACTCACCTAACAACTTCTATATGACTGTCAAAGAAGTTGTTGGATTTGTACATTTTAATTGTCCATTCTTTACATTGTATGCGACTCTTTAGGCTTTCATTGGCTGATATATTTAAAAAGTTTTGAAACTTAGTGCACACGATGAATCATAAGATGACCTCAAATAATTGTTCGTTGATGGTTAGTCTCTTGGTTATCATGGCCAATTGGCAGTTTATGAATTTTCCTGTTTGGCAACGTCTGAGAAGGGTCAAACAGAAATTTGTGAATTGTCATCAACAATGAAATTCAATTATTCCAATAATGGTAAGATAACGAGACACTTCTTAGAGTCTTGACAATCTTAGTTATCTCTGTGAGAAGAGCATGAATCAACCAATGAAACCAATTATTCCAATAACGGTAAGATAACGAGACATTTCCCGCAGTCTGGACGATCTTAGTTATCTCTGTGAGGAGAGCATGAATCAACCAATGAAACCAATTATTCCAATAACGGTAAGATAACGAGACATTTCCCGGAGTCTGGACGATCTTAGTTATCTCTGTGAGAAGAGCATGAATCAACCAATGAAACCAATCATTCCATTTAAGGTGAGACAGCGAGAGACGAACCTGGAGTCTGGACGACCGCGTGGAAGTTCTTCTCCTGCAGACTAAGGATCCTCTCGGCCTTCTCCTTAGCGTCTTTCTCCAGCTGCCGCACCTTGTGCACATACTGGTTGTTCAGGAACTTCAGGTCTGCGTTCTCGTGTTCAAGCTTACGAAGTGATGCTTTCAGCTCTACAAGGGTCAAGGAGCATGTAATGTGTTAAAAAGAGCAAGAAATACACATCATTTACAATGACATTAAAAAGGTTTTGTAGAGGTAATTAAAGTCACGAGAATCATGAAGATAACTTGAACAAAAATACTTGATCATTGCCTGCTTTATCAAAAAGATTTAACAGATATCAAATTCATTAAAATAAAATTTCGCAAACAGACAATTGGGGATAAGACCTATTTAAAACTTTCCTAATTTTCTTGTCAAAATAATGTCTAAAGTATAAAAAAATCAACAATTGAAAAACAAATGGACGAAAAGAAACTCCATGTGCAAGGATGGTTAATGTGCCAAGGGAGGTAACAAACAAATCTGTCATTCCATAACAGGGCAAAGAGATTATGGAGAGTATTGGAACAGCTTTAACCATATGATCCCTTAGATATCAGAAAAAAATCAGTTTTGAATTCTGATGTTTGGCTTGTAAGGGTAAAAGATTAATGAATACTGATAAATCACATCCATCAAGACAGTTCATTACTTTGATAAAATAAATCCTCAATTGCCTACCTCTGACAACCGCATCAGATTCTTCCTTCTGTTTGACAAGCTGAAGATGAATCTCATTGTTTTCCCGTACAAGTTTGGCGTTGTCGATTTTATACGGTTCCACGGCAGACTCCCCTTCAGTGGTCTCTTTGACTTTCTTACCGATCTCTTGCTTGGCATTTTTCAAACTTTCAGTCGTGTGAATCAGATCAGCGAAAAGTTTCTCCACAAGAGGAAGAGATTCTATCCCTAGAGACTGCCGATACCCGAGTTGGTCCAATCTTCTCCGCAGATTCGTGAACTTCTGCTGAGCCTGACCAGAAGCAGTCGTGGCAGCCATCTTGTTTTCACCCACCTAAGAGATAAACAATGAATAAACATAGTTGTCAGCTTCGCAAATACAGGAGTTGAAAAGTATGCAAGTCCCAAATAACATCTGTGAATCCCGAGTCACTGTCCTATCACTGTTACCTTTGAATGGCCTACCAAAAAATGAACTAGCTTGTTCATACAATACCAAATGGGTTTTGACTTTTGGGCTCAGTGACATAGTGACATATGTGTTAAAGGGGGTCTCCAACTTTTAATTTTTAACTTCCAGTGTTTTATTAGCGAGGCCCTCTCCGACCCTCTCGGGGCCTCGCTAATAAAACACTGGACGTTAAAAATTAGAAGTTGGAGACCCCCTTTAATTACTCATTGCCTCTTGAAAGATATTTATAACCCTGAAACTAACAAACAATAATGTTGTCTGTGCATTCAAGATATTTATAATCATATAGATATCCAGCCTTATAAAAATCAAACGCTACAATAAATTTCTACCATAATATAAAACTATTATTACTGGTTTCCTCTCAACAGGTTTGATGACACTTTATACAGTAGCATGTTTTGTTGTAGGTTTTATGTAGGCAATAGCAAACATATTTAAAACCCAAAGGATTTCATTACAATCAGAATTGTCTTACTGTTGGTGTGATGATTATTAAAACCTTATTTACTAATAGAGCTCCACTGGCATCTGTATGCCTCAAGCAGATTTAAATGAGTGAAATAAGAATCAATTCTTATCAAAGGATATTGTCACAGATTTAAAATGAGATATTAAGTGAAGAAATCCTTTATTTGTTACAGGTTTAACTGCAAATGTAAGTGATTCGGAATACACATAATAATAAAAAGAATAAACTAAAATTCCATGTAATTATTTTTATGTATAGTTCCTCTAACAGCAGAAACATTTTTCTCGTAAATATATCATTTAATTTATCAAACAAGTTGCAAGGGTTTGAAAGCGAAAGAATTTCTTGGCCAATGAGTGATGATTTGATACGTCTAAACAATAACATTCGATTTGATTGACAGATGTGAACAGATCAAACGATCTTAGCCCTAAAATAATGATACATGATGACTGATTATATTTGACAATAATATCATACCTCTGCGAACAGAGAGTTTGATCCAAGTTGTTGATGTTTTCAATGTGCTTTGGTATATTTAGCTACTTGACATGGATCAAATGCATGTCACAACAAGCACCGGAACATTTTGAAAATGGCGCAAGCTTGGCAACAGAAATTTAGAGTTATCTCCCTTCCAAAGGGACCATCACATATCTTTCGAAACGTTCATAAAATCTCGCCCTGCAGCTGTTGGTTTTTCGGGAATGCTGTAAGTTGCATGAAAAGGCATATTGTTTACAAAAAAAATGAAAATTGTTGTGATAAGTTAACTATCAGTGTGATAACTTATGAATAAATAGATAATTTATAATTGGGAAATGTACATGTAATGTTTTTCAATATGCGTTTAGATAGTTTAAAAAAAAAAAAATCGGTCAAATTATATCTTTCAGGACAATATAGACGAAAACAAAGCACCAAAAATTGTTTAGCACATACATCGATGAGTCCAAGTTGATCGATTGAAGGATGGTTTTTGGCAATAATAATTTTTAATCAGATTGTATATGTTTCCAAGTTTTGAGCCGGACAGGACTTGTAACAGTTTTCCAACAGAGTCCTCATTTTTGGCCAAAAAAGGCAAAATTTTATCAAAATATTTTCAAAATAGTTCTTCATGACACACCTTCTGATGATTATGTATCTTCACATCAACTTTGATCCAAATGTGATGATTAGTTTAGAAGTTGTGAGCCGGACGGGACTTGTAACAGATTTCTTACAAATTTAACACTTTTTCTCCAAAATCCTAATATTTTATTTATATTTCAGAAAATTGTTACTCATGACACATTATTAAATGTTTCTTTATTTCTGTGACGAATTTGAATTGAAATGGTTGATTAGTTACATAGTTATGAGCCGGACACAAAGTGTAAAATAAGTCTTTTAAATGAAGTTTTGAAGGTCTCTACGAAACTGTTATCTACGAACCTGGTGTCTCTACGAAAAATCGGTCTCTACGAACCTGTTTATCTACGAAACCACTGGTTCCCCCTAAGTTGGCTTTTCATGAAACTAACAATCAGTCAGTGTTATTTCAAAGGCTTCCAATTTCATATTTGTGGAATATATTCATAGTTGTATTGAGTCTGGGTACGCTAAAGGGGAATCTAGACTTTATCAAACTATTTCAGTTCATAAGCAATAACGCATCCTCGATAACCCAGTGCGTCCGTTCCGATAAATCTTAAGACTTCTCTGTCAGTTTCGACTTACGTTCGTACTATTTTGGATAGGTCGGAAAGAAGTATTCTGGCAAAGTTACGATGTGGAACTTTGCCTTTGGAAATTGAAACTGGTCGTTTTTCTCGGCCCAAGGTAGATCTTAATCAACGGTTATGTCGATGTTGGTGCTATAGTAGATGAGGTCCATTTTCTGTCCAGTTGTCTAACTGACTCTGATATAAGGTCAATGCTATGGGAAAAGGCACGTTCTCTTAACCCTCTGTTTATCTTGATGGTTCCTGTCGACCAGACTATCTTTATCATGGAAAACGAAAAGTTTGTATACTCTTTAGCTGCCTCAGTGTCACTCATGTTTAAGAGAAGAAAATGGTTACTTACATAAATAATAATAAATAACCCACCCACTTTTTATCAGTAATGTCTTTGTGAGCTTTTTGTATTATAACTTGCATTTTATCAATATAATTGTTCTATCGATTTTATGTGTCTCATAGGCCTGTATAGGCCGGGCAGATGTTGTTTATGTATATATGGTGTTAATTTTTATGTATATGACATGTCGACATTTGCGTGACACAATAATAAAATAATATCTCTCTCTCTCTCTCTCTCTCTCTCTCTCTCTCTCTCTCTCTCTCTCTCTCTCTCTCTCTCTCTCTCTCTCTCTCTCTCTCTCTCTCTCTCTCTCTCTCTCTCTCTCTCTCTCTCTCTCTCTCTCTCTCTCTCTCTCTCTCTCTCTCTCTCTCTCTCTCTCTCTCTCTCCGATAAATCTACACTAGACACTGTACATAGTGCGCTGGATTATCGAGGAACATGTTAACGAAGCATGACTTACTTTTCAACTTCAACCATAAACTAAATGAAGCGCCTGTAAAATATCTTTTTGTTTAACAGTTCTAACCAATATGAGATCAAATAAGTATTCTCAAACTTCAGAAAACTCCTTAGATAAAGACAATTACTTTTGCCACCATATTGGCCAGAATGGTCCTTAAATGTTGTTGTTTGTCCACTATGAAAGACCAATGTAAGGATGTCGACTACTTTATATAAGAAAGATCTTCATCTCATATTTATTCTCTTGCAAATCTTCAACTTCATAGAACCCATAATAACCCTTGAATTTCATCCATTCCTCATTTTCCATAAAATATTCATTTTATTGACTAAATTTTACCGATTGGGTGTTTTGTTTTAGCTTCTGTTTTCATAGATATGATTTAAAAAGACTGACCTATCGGAGTATGTTTTTGGAAACAAAATTCCTTCCCTGTTTGTACTTATATATGATTTTAAAATGATTTTTCCGGACTTATTTTCATACATGTTAGTGAGGGTAACATTTTTGTTATCTCGGTTTAACAATTTGATAACAAATGGAATGCATCACTGCGTCCTCTTGAAAATAGATTCCGCACAAAAATACTCCGATAGGAGTGTCCCTTTAAAGACACCCTATCTGGCATCGATTATACTCTTTACTAAGGGTAAGTGATTTTGAATCAAACGCCTTTTACCCTTGTTTGAAGTTTTATAGAGTATAGTTCTATCAGACATGATTTCGTAATGTACAAAGTAATAAAAATGGAATTATCAAAATTTTAACGCATTCTTTAATTTTTGCTGAGACATAGAGGATACTTAATGTAGTTTTCCGTTGTTCTAGAGGGTTTTTTGAACCAACTATATCAGTTTAATCTATTTTTACAGGACCTCGATTAAAATGGAAACGCAACTTCTGAGCCAAATGTGCGTCATTTAGTTTCAAAGAGGTGTACCTTGAATATAGATATTGAATTATCAGGTACACCTTTGTTGCACTGTTTGATAACTTGCAATAGGTTTCCTTTTTCTTTTTAAAAAGTTGCAATGTACATTTCTAGAATCACTGACTTACAATGAAAATGATACATTCATGTATATATATACATACTTACCAAAACTATTAAGTTTCTTTCAAACTTATTAATAATTTATGTTGACATAAAGAAGTGAAAGACAAGAGAATTTTGAATGATTTTAAAACGTATTTCATTTACACTTTTGAAAACAATATCGTAAAATATAAAGAACCATCAGGGGAGGTGGCTTATCCCCCAGCCCGACTGAAAGTTATTGTGTGAATAATGTTGTATCATGGCATACATGCAGCTAATTGTGTTTGACATTTAATAATCATCATCAGACTATGACAAACCACATCTAGGTCTTTCTAATTAGTAAATGCTTGATTGAATATGCTGTTTGATTAAAACATCTTCATTCCATGGTGAGACACAGTTTAGAAACTAAAGGTAATGTTGGAATGAAGAATGTCATGGAGTTTAAACTCTCTGCAATTTGAAAACACCAAAAGGCATATTTGTAAACAGTGTCATTGAGCTAGCCCTACTTGTTTTCAAATTCTGCTCCGGAAACGCATTTCTTATCTTATCTTATCTTATCTTATCTTATCTTATCTTATCTTATCTTATCTTATCTTATCTTATCTTATCTTATCTTATCTTATCTTATCTTATCTTATCTTATCTTATCTTATCTTATCTTATCTTATCCACTTTCTCACTGCAATAATATTAACAGCCGTGTAATAAGTTAAATACCGTAACAGCGGCATAAACCAAAAGTCACCTCACCTTGTGTCAGGCGGCAATGACAACACTCAATTAACTTCAAGCAGAGAGATAGAGGATACTAAACGACCTTCCATTTAATACTATTTTTATTAAACGAGTTAATGATTTTGTATTAAACGAGCGAAAGCGAGTTTGATACCAAATCATTCACGAGTTTAATAAAAATAGTATTAAATGGAAGGGAGTTTAGTATTCTGTTTATTACTTGCCCTAAAAAGCAAACATAATTGCCGATAAGTTGCCGAAACTAACATTTTCGCAACTCAGCAACCATTGTGACGGAGCGCTTACACTGTGACGTCACACCAACACACTTCTATGACGTCATCCTTGCATTGTGTTATTACACTAGTTTAATATTGTCGTATAAATATTACACTGCGGTATCTTACACGGGCGAGTAATAACATCATTTATCATATACCTATCTATAATATGGAGCGCTTTGCACATACGATACTTGTCACCAACTTCCGCCCATATTGCCCACCCGGGCCGCAAATCCATATCAGCCATATCAGCCCTAGGGCCAAAAATCCATATCAGCCGTATTGCCCGGCTAGTAGGCAAGTTATGCGATCAATTCATGCATGCTCCCAAACACATCGAAATACAGAGCCCACTTCATGTTTATAGCATTTTTTTATTTTTTTGTCGTTTGATAACAATTATTATTGGGATAAGAGAAAATGAATGTGTTGCCGGGAATTTGATTTGGAAAAGTTAAGAAAATAAGGTCATGGCGGGAACGGGGAAATTAAACGGATACAAAATAATTTGTAGGCATATTTTTCTTGTTTTTCATCTCTTTTAAACAGTTATAGATGTAGTATATGATAAAAATGTTATGATATGACAGTTTTCCTTTCGCCGGTCACATCAACCCTCGACCGCCATATCAGCCCTCTGGCCTTCGGCCCTCGGGCTGATATGGCTGTCTCGGGTTGATATGACCGACGAAAGGAAAACTGTCATGTAATAACCTCTTAATATTAATCTACTTAGACCAAATACGTCTCTGCTTAGCAACACGCACACTTTCAGTGTATGAATCTATTTGTGTTGTGTAATTTCAATATTCATAACATTATTCTTGATATCAGGGTTTAAAGGGGCAGTAGCACGTTTTTAGAGGGAATATGAGGTGATGTCAGGAAATCGATAATTAATGGTTTCATTTGAAAGACAATGCATTTAAACTAAATGGAGCAGTAATAATTCAAATATATAACGTAAAGTTTAGCAATGCCATTCCTTTTCTTACATAAAAATGAATTAAAGGTGTTCACAAAAAAATGGCCGCCAATGGATTTTATGTGAATCTTTATACTTTGTCCTCTGACTATGGATGATTGGTTTGTGTTATGATATTTTTGACACTGTCAAAATAATACATTTAACATTAACTTACAATTATCAGTGAAAAATTTAAAATATAAAATTCTCAAAAAACGTGCTACTGCCCCTTTAAACATGAACTCCTCGCTGTACATTCAAAACGGATTCTCCATATTTTATGAACGCTTCAATCACTTTCAGCATAAATTATTGAGTTCAATATCAATCAAATTAGTGTATAATTTAAGATGTATCTGAAGATCATATCGCCGTTATTATATGCAGCTTAAAAGCCAATTTATGGAGTCAAATATGAACAACTTGTTCATTTGTTTAATCCAGAAGCATCGACTGTTGCCAACAAGTATTCTTTGTCACAGCATGCAGATGAATCAGCCAAACGCTATTTTGGAAACTTGATTTGTAAAAACAATAAACAGTTGATATAACTAGTTTCTATATAAAGATTTTCTTTGATCTCCCTTGATGCTCATATATAAAACTGTTTTGAGTTTTGATTGAAAACTTCGGTAATTATGCTACATTTTAGTAGACGTTCAATATGTGAAAGGTTTAGGTAGAATTTATAAAGGTTTGTATCGAAGCCAAACATTGCGACATAAAACGTTATCCAACTTCCACATTGTTTTAACTCAAAGACGGATGGACAGACAAAGATGAAAAGATAAAAATAATCCAGTTTGTAGTTGATCAATAGCTTTAGTCGTGTCAAATCACACTCACTTGCGTCAACATTTTTAAGATTTCTAAGATCATTTTATGTTACAATACTTTTCAATAAGTTCACTGAATATGTTTATTAAGATAAATCATATTACAATGTTAAATGTCTTCAGTTAAATCGTAATGCTATTGTGTACAAAATAGATATTCACAAGGCTAATTTCCTGGACATATAGACTTGCTTTGGTTTGTGTCCAGCCTGTAAACAGTGACAGTGAGTTTGGTATAATAATTAGTCAGTGAACAGGAGGACAGGCTACTGAACTACCAAGCTGGGTAGCTGTTTTGTTGATTGGTTGGGCTCGCTGAACGTTGGATGGAGAGATTTGAATCAGTCAAAGCTGGGTCAGAATGCAGGTATGACGTGATTTATTTGTCTTCATTTATCTTCTTTAATGTACATATAGTTTACTTGTGATTCTTCTTCTTAAATCGTTCCATTTTATATTAACAAATTATCCCATTAATGAGTCGTATATAGGTTTAGTAAAGTTTACTCACTCATTCCAAGATAAATCACCGATTTAATTATTCAGATGAAACAATCAATTTAATTTGAGAACGTAGTTTCTATGAATGACGGGATAGCAATTTTGAGCTACGTTTGCAGATTTATTCAGCATTCATATATTTTAAAGAATACGATTGAGAATATCTATCAAAGTTAAAGTGAGAAGATGATTTATAAGCAAGTATTTTAATAGTTGGTAAATATTTAAACATTATACCTTGCTCCTTGTTATTTGGATTTTCAAAAAGTTAGAAATTTTTGGCTAAACTAAATGATAGGGCAAGTCTTCACAGACAAAATATTGAGAATACTTTCATCATGTTTCTCTTTTTATTCTACAGGGTGGCATCTGACTCGGTTCTCCAAAGGTGCTGTTGTGGGGGGACGTAACCTTGTGTTGGAGATACGTCTGTTCGAGGTGTCCAATCCCATGTCAGCTTTTCCCGCCATTACTTATGGGTGAACAGCTGCAGGCATCTGTTCTTGGACGTCTCCAGAACTGCTCTGCCAGGATTGGTATTACAAGGTTGTCTATCCTTGTTCAGAGTAAGGCACCGTGCTTAACATGGTGGATAGGGACCACACAGTCCCCAGTGTGGATGCGCCAGTTTAGTGTAGGGTACACCTCAGTAGGTTTAGTTTAGGGATAGGTTCCCCTCCCCTCAGACATCTCCGACACCTGGTTGCTAGCTTCACATACATGCACCTGGAATGGTGGTCACGGTGAGTACCCAAATTTGATTGATTGGTATAATCTATATCAAGAGCTTAGAACAGAATAAAATATCAATCTGATAGTTTATTTAGATTCTAGGGTTGTACATCATTAATGCCTTTGTTGAATCAAAATAAACAATAACAAATCTAAGTATTAATTTACCCATTAACGAAATGGATCTAAAAGCTAACTAGATAATTTTAAGTCGTTATCAATAACAACATGAAAGATTCCAAGTAATAATTTACCCATTAGCAAAGGTGATTTATAAAGCTAACTTGATATCCAAGTAGATGTTTAATAATCTTAAGTCGTAATTTTTTTTTAAAATTTCAAATATTTTTTATTCAATTCAGCAGGTATACATTTGATTCAGGTCATGTATTACATTGTTATATCATGAAGCGCCCTTAAAATATTGGCTACATGGGTACAATATATGCAATCATAACACATTGATAAAGGTTTTCCATTTGGCATGAAATGAAGGTAAAGTATTATTTTTACATGCAATAACTTTTTCAACCTTAACAACATCCTTGATAATATTTCCAAAACTGTCAATTGATAATTTATTCTGTTTGATACTGGTGATACTGGTGATATGAATATATATTTTGGCTAATAGAATAATGTGTGCAACTAAAAGACTGATCTGGCTGTTGCAAAAGAGAATATCAAGATCAGAGATAAAGTATTGGATATGTGGAGTAATAAAGTTTTCAACCTTTCTCCAAAATTCATGTACATGTGTACATTTAATGAAAACATGCTCAAGGTTTTCAGGTTCAGTACCACAAAAAGAGCATATATTTGTATCTACTATTTTTTTTGCAACAGCTCTTTTCTAGTGTAAATTGCTCTATTAATGAATCTATATTGTAGTGTAAAAGTTTAACATCCTTAGTACAATTTCTATATTTCTTAAACACATCTTTCCATGAAATATCTAAATTCAGTTGTCTCTCCCACTTTTGACAAACTTTAAGTGGTGTGTCATCAGAAATAAGCTTATCATAAAAATTCCTACATCCTTTCTTTTGTGAGAGTAATTCTTGGAGAATTTGGTTCAATGGAAGGTTTTGTGTGCAAGTTTCATGAGCTAAAAGGGTATTTTTCCAAGTCTTAGGGATATTCAAAATTAAATTATTATATTCAAGGACTGTGCCCTTGATGTGATAAAAATGTTTCAGTTCATTAAAAGGCAGAAATGAATGATCACCCCAAATATCTCTTATTGTGTGAATACCCCTATTGAACCAATTCTCAATTAACAAGTTACTATTTCTAAATTGGTGATTTAACCATAAAGGCTCAGCTATATCTCTTCTGGAAGAGATCTACTTATCATATGTTGTGTTTTGTAATATTTACTCCACAAAGCTAAAACATCATTCCAGAATGGGTTGTCAACTGTTACATGACTATTAATTTGTGCCCCCATAAGAAATATCTTTCTAAAAGGGAATAGACTTAAATTATAAATGGAGTGTTGGTTCATATATCTTCTAAGGCAGGATAATTTAAGTGCATTAATAAAAGATTTAATATCTGTCATTCTAAGTCCACCTTCTTCATATTTTCTACATATGGTTGTCCTTTTAATTTTGTCCTTCTTACCATCCCACATAAAATTATATTATGATCTTATTCATCTGGTTAATGAAATCTGTTCGGGGAGTAGGCAATACAGAAAAAATGTGTACTAGAGTTGATAATACAAGTGTTTTTAAAACTGTAATTTTCCCTTGTAAGGTTAATTTTCTTCTTTTCCAACCCGCAAGAAATCTTCTGATAATATCTAATCTTTTTCTGGTATTGATTACCCATAAGTTCTCCAATTTAGGGTTGAGATATATTATATTATATATTCCAAGAATGTTAAAATCACCTTCGTGCCAGTCTAAACTACTTTCTGGGCATAATTTTACTCTGCTTTCAATCATTGATCCTATCAAGATAGCTTTGGTTTTTTCAATGTTTATTTTAAGACCAGACATTTTATAGAACTTATGTAAAGTTTCTAGAGCTGCGTTAAGGCTATTTTCAGATCCACCAAGATATAATTGAGTATCATCAGCATATTGTCCCATCTTATATTCTTCATCATTGATTATAAAACCTTTAATATCTTTGTTAGTTCTTATCATAGTTCCTAAAATCTCAGCCACAAAAATAAATAGATATGGGGAAACAGGGTCTCCTTGTCTACAGCCACGGTCATTTGCAAAGAAAGAGGAGAGATGGCCATTTTTGATTACACAAGAAGTTGCATTTTGCATCAATATATTTATCCATTTTATGATATTGGGTCCAAAACCAAGTTTTTTGAGAACTTTCATAATAAAATCTTTAGAAACAGTATCAAAAGCTTTTTCAAAATCAATAAGAATCAGAAGGCCTGATTTGTTTTTCTTTTTTTAGTTCATACATGATATCATACATTACTCTGACATTATCACTGATGCATCTGCCAGGTATAAACCCTGTTTGATTCGGATGTATCAGAATATCTAGTGTCTTTTTCAATCTGTTGGCAATGCAGGAGCTTATTATTTTATACAAAGTATTCAAAAGTGATATTGAGCGCCAATTTTTCATATATCTTCTGTCTTTATTTTGTTTTGGGATGCAAGTTATTACACCTCTATTGATTGTATAAGATAAAAAACTTCTTGTACATATCTGTATATCCAAACCTTAAGATCCTTCCAAAACCATTAAAAAAATTCCACCTTGGCTAGTGAGGATTAAAACTTGTAGCTTTGGTGGCCCTGTGACCCCTAATAAGGGCCACAGGGGCCACACCCTAAAAACCTATTTTCATCTTCTTCTCCAGAACCATGAGGCCTAGAAAGCTGAAACTTTGTGTACAGACTCCATGACTAGTAAGGATTATAAATTGTAGCTTTGGTGGCCCTGTGACCCCTAATAAGGGCCACAGGGGCCACACCCTAAAAACCTATTTTCATCTTCTTCTCCAGAACCATGAGGCCTAGAAACCTAAAACTTGGTGTACAGACTCCTTGACTAGTGAGGATTATAAATTGTAGCTTTGGAGTCCCTGTGACCCCTAATAAGGACTACAGGGGCCACGCCCTAAAAACCTATTTTCATCTTCTTCTCTAGAACCATGAGGCCTAGAAAGCTGAAACTTTGTGTACAGACTCCTTGACTAGTGAGGATTATAAATTGTAGCTTTGGTGGCCCTGTGACCCCTAATAAGGGCCACGGGGGCCACATCCTAAAAACCTATTTTCATCTTCTTCTCCAGAACCATGAGGCCTAGAAAGCTGAAACTTTATGTACAGACCCCTTGACTAGTGAGGATTATAAATTGTAGCTTTGGTGGCCCTGTGACCCCTAATAAGGGCCACAGGGGCCACACCCTAAAAACCTATTTTCATCTTCTTCCCCAGAACCATGAGGCCTAGAAAGCTGAAACTTTGTGTACAGACTCCATGACTAGTAAGGATTATAAATTGTAGCTTTGGTGGCCCTGTGACCCCTAATAAGGGCCACAGGGAACACTCCCTAAAAACTTATTTTGATCTTCGTACCCAGAACCATGAGGCCTAGAAAGCTGAAACTTTGTGTACAGACTCCTTGGCTAGTGAGGATTATTAATTGTAGCTTTGGTGGCCCTGTCACCCCTAATAAGGGCCGCATGGGCCACACCCTAAAAACCTATTTTCATCTTCTCCAGAAACATAAGGCCTAGAAAGATGATACTTTGTGTACAGACTCCTTGACTAGTTAGGATTAAAAACTGCAGCTTTGGTGGCCCTGTGACCCCTAATAAGGGCCACAAGGGCCATGCCCTAAAAACCTATTGCCGTCTTTTTCTCCAGAACCATGAGGCCTAGAAACTGAAACTTGTCATCTATATACTTAATTCTATGATTGGTGACCATGTGACCTCTACAAAGGGGGAATCACATTGGCCACACTCGACAGCATAATTGATGATGAAGCCTGATGAGCTACAGAGCCAATGGCTCTATTTTTTAATATTTGAATTTCTGTTTCTCCAAATATCTATCAGGTCTATGTTTTCTAAAACAATTTTGCTGGCTTTAGGGTATTTTAGTTTTCTAAATCAATATCAGGATTAAGGACAAGATTCCAATCACCACAGACAATTATAGATTCATTATATAAGTCACATATGGTTTTAAATATAGAGATATAAAAGCCTGGGTCATCTTGGTTAGGTCCATAAACGGTTGCAAGGGTTAGCCTTATACCTTCAATGGTTATATCAGATATAATGTAATTTCCATTTGGATCAATTTCAGATTTATGTATTTCTAATTCAATGTTATCATTAAATAAGATAGCAACACCTTTTGAGCTTGTAGTATAAGGAGCAATGATACTTTTTAATCCCCATTCATTTTTCATAACATTCTCTTCCTCCTTTATAATGTGAATGTCTTGAAGACATATAATTGAATTTTTTCTTATGTCAAAGGTTCATTATTTCTTTTCGTTTTGTTTTGTGGGCTAGTCCGCGGCAATTCGCAGAAATAACTTTAATTTTGCTAGCCACTTTTCGTTGGTAGATAAACATGGGTCATAAGAGACGATACATTTGTCATTTTTGTAAGAGATATACCTACTGAATAGAAAGGTTTTTCAAAATATAAAGAAGAAAAGCATTTGTACAAAAAAGTGCATAGGTAATGGTGGCAATCCAGAAGTCGTAATTATGACAAGGAAAAAGTTGTAGAAATAGAGTAAAAATACAAAGCCAACACAAAGTTAATTTATCTTATTAATGATAAAGCATTAAATATTGTAAGGCATAAATGCATTTAAAAAAATAAATTTCAACATGAAAATCAATTTTAATGGATTAGAAGAAGACCAGGGGGATGCAGGGCTAGAAGTAAGACCAAGGAGGATGTTAGGCCTGAGGAAGGCCCACGGGGATGCCAATGCATTTGTTAAATCAATCTTAGCAATCACATCTAAACAACAAAATAATTTACTAATAATGACAAGTATCTTAAATGCTCCTGTTCAATCAACTAAAAAATCAAATCTATTTTGCAGGACGGGAGAAGACCCAGAGGGATGCCGGGCCAGATGAAGACCAAGGGACATGCCAGTCCAGAGGAAGACCCAGAGGGATGCCGGGCCAGATGAAGACCAAGGGGCATGCCAGTCCAGAGGAAGACCCAGGGCCATGCTGGTCCAAAGGAAGACCCAGGGAGATGCCAGGCCAGAAGGAAGACCCAGGGAGATGCCGGGCCAGAAGAAAGACCAAGGCAGATGCCGGGCCAGATGAAGACCAAGGGGCATGTCAGTCCAGAGGAAGAACAAGGGCCATGCCTGTCCAAAGGAAGACCCAAGAAGATGCCATGCCAGAAGGAAGACCAAGGGAGATGCCGGGCCAGAAGGAAGACCCAGGGCCATGCCAGTCCAGAGGAAGACCCAGAGGGATGCCGGGCTAGATGAAGACCAAGGGGCATGCCAGTCCAGAGGAAGACCCAGGGCCATGCTGGTCCAAAGGAAGACCCAGGGAGATGCCAGGCCAGAAGGAAGACCCAGGGAGATGCCGGGCCAGAAGAAAGACCAAGGCAGATGCCGGGCCAGATGAAGACCCAGGGACATGCCAGTCCAGAGGAAGACCCAGAGGGATGCCGGGCCAGATGAAGACCAAGGGGCATGCCAGTCCAGAGGAAGACCCAGGGCCATTCCTGTCCAAAGGAAGACCCAAGAAGATGCCAGGCCAGAAGGAAGACCAAGGGAGATGCCGGGCCAGAAGGAAGACCCAGGGCCATGCCAGTCCAGAGGAAGACCCAGAGGGATGCCGGGCCAGATGAAGACCAAGGGGCATGCCAGTCCAGAGGAAGACCCAGGGCCATGCCGGTCCAAAGGAAGACCCAGGGAGATGCCAGGCCAGAAGGAAGACCCAGGGAGATGCCGGGCCAGAAGAAAGACCAAGGGAGATGCCGGGCCAGATGAAGACCAAGGGACATGCCAGGCCAGAGGAAGACCCAGAGGGATGCCGGGCCAGATGAAGACCAAGGGGCATGCCAGTCCAGAGGAAGACCCAGGGCCATGCTGGTCCAAAGGAAGACCAAGGGAGATGCCAGAAGGAAGACCCAGGGGGATGCCGGGACAGAAGAAAGACCAAGGGAGATGCCGTGCCAGAAGGAAGACCCAGGTTCTTGCCGGTCCAACGGAAGACCCAGGGAGATGCGAGGCCAGAAGGTAGACCAAGGGAGATGCCAGGCCAGAAGGAAGACCCAGGGAGATGCGGGGCCAGAAAGAAGACCAAGGGGCATACTGGTCCAGAGGAAGACCCAGGGCCATGCCAGTCCAAAGGAAGACCCAGGGCCATGCCAGTCCAAAGGAAGACCCAGGGAGATGCCAGGCCAGAAGGAAGACCAAGGGAGATGCCGGGCCAGAAGGAAGACCCAGGGAGATGCCAGGCCAGAAGGAAGACCAAGGGAGATGCCGGGCGAGAAGGAAGACCGAGGGGCATGCCGGGCGAGAAGGAAGACCAAGGGAGATGCCGGGCCAGAAGGAAGACCAAGGGAGATGCCGGGCCAGAAGGAAGACCGAGGGGCATGCCGGGCCAGAAGGAAGACCAAGGGAGATGCCGGGCCAGAAGGAAGACCAAGGGGCATGCTGGGCCAAAAGGAAGACCAAGGGGCATGCCGGGCCAGAAGGAAGACCCAAGTGGGCGATGCTAGATGCAGCGACTTAGTGAGGTATGAATCATAAC
Source organism: Steromphala cineraria (assembly GCA_916613615.1). Classification (NCBI taxonomy): domain Eukaryota; kingdom Metazoa; phylum Mollusca; class Gastropoda; order Trochida; family Trochidae; genus Steromphala; species Steromphala cineraria. The sequence continues at coordinate 43,598,689 of OU744727.1, read as the reverse complement.
TCCATAAAACAACTTACTCACTAAATAAAATTCATATGAAACACTGATTTATTTAAAATCATACCTTCCCAATTTTGACCAGATTTCATATCCAAGTAAACATAAATCCTAAATAGTACCAAGTAATATTTTTCACCTGTGCAAAACAATTAATGAATTATTATTAATTTCTTCCGTTAGCGGAAAGGGCTTCCCCGCGCTATTTTTAGACATCTTGTGCCGTTTCCATATAAGGAAAGTTCTAAACGGCCTTGACCTTAATATCAGTGAAGACAGGACCAAGTCTATCGCAGTGAGGTAGTGTTTTGACTCAAGCAGAACAATGCACGTCGACAAAGAATTAATCCAGATAGTTGTTTTAGCTTCAGTGTTTTAAAAAACAAATCAACAAAGTCAATTTATCTAGTCACGAGTTCTTGGTTCGTAGTGCGATTCAGATATCCATATTCCATGATAATCAAAACACATTCGATCGGCTTCAGTCAATTTGTCACTGAGTCTGATTTACTGGAGAAATTGTTCGTATACAACATTTTCAAGAATTGTTTATCACTTCTTCTGTTGGCCTACATCTAAATCATGTTTGTTGTCAAGTGATAGGGGACTGTCTCTAGCGGAGACTATGTTTTAAAAAAACCTGCACTGCACAGAGAAAAATTCATTCATTCATTCATTCATTCATTCATTCATTCATTCATTCATTCATTCATTCATTCGAGCTTAGTTTTTTTTAATAAAACAGAATACATTACGTCAAAAATCCATTTCAATAAAATCTTCTTTCATAAAAGATTTTGTTCAATGTGTCATTTGTAAAACGCAAGTACAAATGTGAAAGATAATAGCAGTATGTCTAGTGAAATGAAGGTAAAATATCAACCCAAATTTTATTTTTTTGAAATGGAAAAAAATGATGGATATAAAGATTATACCATGTTAAATATATTGCGCAGCGTGAGGTTTCAATTTAGAATTTACTCGCTATCAATCCAGTATAACATGTCTCTGATTTTCAAACACATTAGGTTTATCTCCATTCTACCATGAGGATATTAATCGCGAACTCTTTGTATAAGCGAAATGCACTTTGTAAAATGTCCGCACTTCCGGCAAGAAAAATGAACTCGTCTGTGCCAGGGGTTTTGCTCCTTGTTATTTGAAATAAATTTAGCCTTGAGCAAAGGTAAATCTATCATTGCGTGTCCATCAAGTACATTTCTCACTTTCTTCAACACAGCTATCAATATCGTACCTTTTAAAACGTATGATTCCATTACTTGTTTACAATATAGACTGAGACATCCCTCTCAATCAAATAGATGATTCTAACAGAAAACCACTATGACGTTGTCAAGGATTATGACGTCATATCTACCTCAAACGATTTGGTCATCCCCTGTAGACACACAAAAATAAAACATGTTAAATAACTTTTTAAAAGATTTAATCACAGTAAACAGCAGAATACCAGCTCTGAAATTGTCAGTCGGCTGTATCAATGCGCAGTGAATCGGCCTCAAAATCAGAGGACGTTCAATCCAAAATTGATCACGTTTTGTTTTCCAGGAGAACCAATCAGAATCTAGTATTCATCACATTCATGGTAGAATTTATGATATACTTACATCATCTTTAAAACGTTTAACATAGAAAAGAGGGTACGCTGTGAAAACCTTTAAGTGTTTTATAGTAAATCTTTAAGAAAATTATGAATAGGCAGTGTACTTTGGTCTGATTGGTTAATCTTAAGTTAATCTTGATGTATTTTCAAATAAACGACTTATTTTTGAAACCGGATAATGTCTCGATATTTTGGATGTTTGGATTTAATGAATTCCATAGTTTTATTGTGTCAGGCAAAAAAGACCTGACATAAGTCACCGTTCTACACTTTAAGGTTCGCACTGATGAATTTTCTCTGAGATAGTAGTCATTTGAACTTGTTGTTTTTGGGAGGAGGTCAATAGGATATTGAGGTGCTAGATTGTTTTTCATTTTATAAAAAGTAGTCAATTTAGATATATATCTACGTTCTGCTAGTGGTTTCAAATTTTTTTCGTTATAAATTGTCTTATGGCTTGTTCCGCGAACTGCTCCACATATGGATCTTAACGCATCGAAGTTCAGCTTTTCTAGTAAGTTGCATTGCTCTTGAGTGCAATTATCCCAAATATGCCCACAATAATCAAATATTGGTGTTATGTAAGATTTATAAATAATTTCTAAACTTTTACGCGATAGCCAATAAGCTTCGATCACAAAATCAAATCTATTTTATTAATTTGTTTCTGATTAAATAAATATGGTAGAACGTGGAGCACAGAAAATGTCCACATCTTAAAAATGACTAATGTATAACTACAGTTTCTGTGTTGTTTGTTAAAAACTTTAAAATCTTAATTATATATTTTGTGTGACTGAAAACTTTTTACAAGGAAAACAATTATGGTTAATAATCACTTGTCAAGACAAACTAGTGTAACTTTAATACAATCAAAATGAAAACATACATGTATCCTTTTCATCAAATCAGTCATTTACATAAAATAAATCCTGATACATATTATAGATATGATGTATTAAGACATTAAAATATGTGGATAAAAAAGTTAAAATAAAGACTAAAACAAACATTAAACTACCTTCTAATTAAAGGAGTGACAATAAAGATTTTTCACAGAAATACGATACACATCACAATATCTTAAGGTTTTTGACAAAATGAAACACTAACTTAAATTACTTTTGATAAATATTCTTTTGTTTGGGCAAAATAAGCAATTTCAAAGTCAACAATACTTATCACAATACAGAGAATGTATCACTATACATGTATTGTTAGATTAAGTATCACTATTCACCAATAAGAGTGTGAGTGTGGAGAGTTTTGACAAAATATCATTACATCGAGAATCTTGATACCCCAACCTGGCGATATAAGTATTGTAAATAATGCTGAGGAATATAAGGATGACAACTTCTTTGTTCATTGTATGCGATGTTTGCATGATAAGATATCACTTGGTTTAGGCCTGAAATAAACGTAAATAGGTAATACACATCATGGTAACGATCGTTCCTGACTTTTTTAAAATCATATCATGCTCGATTCGTGGAATTATATTATTAAGTAAAGACTGATTAAAAAAAAATTGTGGTAGTCGGAAAGGTGCTATCCGAGAAGAGATGTAGAGCATTTGTGCCAAGTTTCGGTTTAGCGGGGTCTAGGGAAAACTGATTTTGTCATATCGTGTTGTCGACAGGATCCCCGCAATATTCTTGATTTATCTTAATTTCATAGCAAATTGTATATGTGATATCTTACCATGCAACTAGAAGTCGCTCTGCTGGAATCTCGTTGACTACTCAGAATTAACATCAATGGTCTCCCTCAATACTTTCCATTGCTCAAATTGAGCCCGATGCCAGCCATATTGCAAAGGATTTTTTTGTGCAAGCGAACACGCTAACCAGTTATGTGGGATTTCCCTTCAGTCTGGGCATGCGCAATGCTCTTTGACCTAGATAATGTCTACAGCCAATTTCCGCTGGCCACTAGCAGGATTTTTAAATCCGCTCTTATCGCTCATTTTATGAACAATCAGTGTGTAAGATTAGTCTTAATCGATCATATTTACATCATATGTTTTTTCAATTTCTGCAATAAAATTTTTTCCCATAGGATCAATGTTAAAGGGGACAGTATGATTTTAATGATAGTTGTGATATTACCCATTCAAAAGTTGTGTTATGTAGCTGTTTTTGTTAACTATTGACTTGTTTAATCAATCTAAATAATCAAAACTAAATAATGAAATAATTGACTATTAATGACAAGTATCTTAATTGCTTCTTTTAAATCAACTAAACAATCAAATGTATTTTGCAGGACAGAATAAGACCCAGAGGGATGCCAGGGCCAGATGAAGACCAAGGGACATGCCAGTCCAGAGGAAGACCCAGAGGGATGCCGGGTCAGATGAAGACCAAGGGACATGCCAGTCCAGAAGAAGACCCAGAGGGATGCCGGGCCAGATGAAGACCAAAGGGCATGCCAGCACAGAGGAAGACCAAGGGCCATGCCGGTCCAAAGGAAGACCCAGGGCCATGCCTGCCCAGAGGAAGACCGAGGGAGATGCCGCGCCAGATGAAGACCAAGGGGCATGCCAGTCCAGAGGAAGACCCAGAGGAATGCCGGGTCAGATGAAGACCAAGGGACATGCCAGTCCAGAGGAAGACCCAGAGGAATGCCGGGTCAGATGAAGACCAAGGGACATGCCAGTTCAGAGGAAGACCCAGAGGGATGCCGAGCCAGATGAAGACTAAGGGGCATGCCAGCCCAGAGGAAGACCAAGGGGCATGCCAGCCCAGAGAAGGACCTAGGGCCATTCCGGTCCCAAGGAAGACCCAGGGTGATGCCGGGCCAAAAGGAAGACCAAGGGAGATGCCGGGCCAGATGAAGACCAAGGGACATGCATTCCAGAAGAAGACCCAGAGGGATGCCGGGCCAGATGAAGACCAAAGGGCATGCCAGCCAAGAGGAAGACCCAGGGCCATGCCGGTCCAAAGGAAAACCAAGGGTCATGCCGGCCCAGAGGAAGACTCAGGGAGATGCCGAGCCAGTTGAAGACCAAGGGGCATGCCAGTCCAGAGGAAGACCCAGAGGAATACCGGGTCAGATGAAGACCAAGGGACATGCCAGTCCAGAGGAAGACCCAGAGGGATGCCGAGCCAGATGAAGACCAAGGGGAGATGCCGGGCCAGAGGAAGACCCAGACGGATGCCGAGCCAGGTGAAGACCAAAGGGCATGCCAGTCCAGTGGAAGACCCAGGGCATGCCAGCCCACAGGAAGACCAAGGGGCATGCCAGCCCAGAGGAAGACCCAGGGCCATTCCGGTCTCAAGGAAGACCCAGGGAGATGCCGGGCCAGAAGGAAGACCAAGGGAGATGCCGGGTCAGATGAAGACCAAGGGACATGCCGGGCCAGATGAAGACCCAGGGACATGCCAGTCCGGAGGAAGACCCAGAGGGATGCCAGCCAAGAGGAAGACCAAGGGGCATGCCAGTCCAGAGGATGACCCAGGGCCATGCCAGTCCAAAGGCAGACCCGGGAGATGCAGGGCCAGAAGGAAGACAAAGGGAGATGCCGGACCAGATGAAAGACTCAGAGAGATGCCGGGCCAGAAGGAAGACCAAGGGAGATGCCGGGCCAGAGGAAGACCCAGACGGATGCCGAGCCAGATGAAGACCAAAGGGCATGCCAAGTCCAGTGGAAGACCCAGGGCCATGCCGGTCCAAAGGAGGACCCAGGGAGATGCCGAGCCAGATGAAGACCAAGGGCATGCCACTCCAGAGGAAGACCCAGAGGGGTGCCGAACCAGATGAAGACCAAGGGACATGCCAGTCCAGATGAAGACCAAGAGGGATGCCAAGCCACATGAAGACCAAGGGACATGCCAGTCCAGAGGAAGACCCAGGGCCATTCCGGTCCAAAGGAAGACCCAGGGAGATGCCGGGCCAGAAGGAAGACCAAGGGAGATGCCGGGCCAGATGAAGACCAAGAGACATGCCGGTCCAGAAGAAGACCCATAGGGATGCCGGGCCAGATGAAGACCAAAGGAGATGCCAGGCCAGAAGGAAGAACCAGGGAGATGCAGGGCCAGAGGAAGACCCAGAGGGATGCCGAGCCAGATGAAGACCAAGGGGCATGCCAGTCCAGAGGAAGACCCAGGGCCATTCCGGTCCAAAGGAAGACCAAGGGAGATGCCAGGCCAGATGAAGACCAAGGAACATGCCAGTCCAGAGGAAGACCCAGAGGGATGCCGGGCCAGAAGGAAGACCAAGGGAGATGCTGAGCCAGATGAAGACCAAGGGGCATGCCAGTCCAGAGGAAGACCCAGGGGGATGCCGGGCCAAAAGGAAGACCAAGGGAGATGCTGAGCCAGATGAAGACCAAGGGGCATGCCAGTCCAGAGGAAGACCCAGGGCAATGCCAGTCCAAAGGAAGACCCAGGGAGATACCGGGCCAGAAGGAAGACCAAGGGAGATGCCAGGCCAGAAGGAAGACTCAGGGAGATGCCGGGCCAGAGGAAGACCCAGAGGGATGCCGAGCCAGATGAAGACCAAGGAGCATGCCAGCCCAGAGGAAGACAAAGGGGCATGCTAGTCCAGAGGAAGACCCAGGGCCATTCCGGTCCAAAGGAAGATCCAGGGAGATGCCGGGCCAGAAGGAAGACCAAGGGACATGCCAGTCCAGAGGAAGACCCAGAAGGATGCCGAGCCAGATGAAGACCAAGGGGCATGCCAGCCCAGAGGAAGTCCCAGGGAGATACCGGCCCAGAAGAAGACCAATTAGGGAGATGCCGGGCCAGATGAAGACCAAGGGACATGCTAGTCCAGAGGAAGACCCAGAGGGATGCCGGGCCAGAGGAAGACCCAGAGGGATGCCGGGCCAGATGAAGACCAAGGGAGATGCCGGGCCAGATGAAGACCAAGGGACATGCCAGTCCAGAGGAAGACCCAGAGGGATGCCGGGCCAGAAGGAAGACAAAGGCAGATGCTGGGCCAGATGACGACCAAGGGACATGCCAGTCCAGAAGAAGACTCAGGGCCATACCGTTCAAAAGGAAGACCCAGGGCAATGCCGGTCCAAAGGAAGACCCAGGGTGATGCCGGGCCAGAAGGAAGACCAAGGGTGATGCTGGGCCAGAAGGAAGACCAATTGAGATGCCGGGCCAGAAGGAAGACCAAGGGGCATGCCGAGCCAGAAGGAAGACCCAAGTGGGCGATGCTAGATGCAGCGACCGAGGGAGGTATGAATCATATTTTTTTTGCACACAAGTAAATATAAATTATAAATTTTAAGCTGCTAATGGCTGAATTATTGCACACCCCATAAAACAATTTACTCACTAAATAAATTTTTTACAAATGCTTAAACCTTACGATGCGGGGCGCGTGATATTTACGGGCCAAATATAAAATGGTACGTAAGCCCTCTTGGCGAAATCCGTAACTTTCAGGATAAGGCTATAAATTGACTGCAAGCAGTCTTGGCTGCTCCCGGATATAAAATATCAAACCTTTTCTCAAAAATGATTGAGGGTACCCACCTTGCGGCATTCATATCTCACAAACCAATAGAGATAATTCTATAATTTTTACATCATCGTGTAGAAGAGAGAATTGTCTTCATTTCCATGTATCATATGTATATCCGCGCACAAAAATAAAGAAGCGGTTAATCAGGATATAACGGTGGCTGGCACCGGACAAAACAATTCCGCCACGTGGGCTTGTAGAGCAAAAATATATAGCCGCATCGTAAGGGTTAAATGAACCAAAAAATATCATATGAAACACTGATTTATTTAACGACAGTTATGATATTACAAAAAAGGTTGTGTTATTGAGCTGTTTTTGTTAATTATTGATTTTAAACGTTATGCATCTTAAATGTGTTTGTTAAATCAATCTAAACAATGACATCTAAACAATGAAATAATTGACTATTAATGACAAGTATCATAATTGCTTCTTTTAAATCAAATAAACAATCAAATGTATTTTGCAGGACGGGAGAAGACCCAGAGGGTTGCCATGGCCAGAGGGATGCCGGGTCAGATGAAGACCAAGGGACATGCCAGTCCAGAGGAAGACCCAGAGGGATGCCGAGCCAGATGAAGACCAAGGGGCATGCCAGCCCAGAGGAAGACCCAGGGCCATGCCGGTCCAAAGGAAGACCCAGGGAGATGCTGAGCCAGATGAAGACCAAGGGGCATGCCGGTCCAAAAAAGAACCAAGGCTATGCCAGTCCAAAGGAAGACCCAGGGAGATGCCAGGCCAGAAGGAAGACCCAGGGAGATGCCGCGCCAGAGGAAGAACCAGAGGGATGCTGAGCCAGAGGAAGACCAAGGGGCATGCGAGCCCAGAGGAAGACCAAGGGCCATTCCGGTCCAAAGGAAGACCCAAGGAGATGCTGGGCCAGAAGGAAGACCAAGGGAGATGAAGACCTGTGAGGATGCCATGCCAGTTGTTGTTGTGAAGGGACGTTAACCATGGCGTTGGAGATATGTCTGTTTGAGGTGTCCAGTCCTATGTCAGCGTTCCCCATCAATAGTTTAGGGGTGAATAGCTGCAGGCAACTGTTCCGAGAATTGCATTCTTAGCATTCTCTTTTATGGAACTGCTTTGCCAGGATTGGTGTAACAAGGCTGTCCATCCTTGTTTAGAGTAAGGGACCATGCTTCACATGGTGGGTAGGGACCACACAGTCCCCAGTGTGGATGCGCACGTTTAGAATGTAGGATACACCTCAGTAGGTTTAGTTTAGGGATAGGTTCCCGCTCCCCTCAGACATTTTCCGACGCCTGGTTGCCAACTTCACAAACATACAACTGGACATGCCCGAGGACGACCAAAGAGGGTGCCATGCCAGTAGACGACCAAAGAGGATGCCATGTCATTAGACAACCAAAGAGGATGCCAAGCCAGTAGACGACCGAAAAGGGTGCCATGCCAGTAGACAACCAAAGAGGATGCCATGCCAGTAGACGACCAAAGAGAATGCCAAGCCAGTAGACGACCGAAGAGGGTGCCATGCCAGTAGAGAACCAATGAGGGTGCCATGCCAGTAGACAACCAAAGAGGGTGCCATGCCAGTAGACAACCAAAGAGGGTGCCATGCCAGTAGACGACCAAAGAGGGTGCCATGCCAGTAGACACCCAAAGAGGGTGTCATGCCAGTAGACAACCAAAGACAAATTCAATTTAGTTTTTAAAAAAAACAAACATTTTATTCAACGTCAACCAGAGTTCAAAATTTTAACTTCAGAAAAGCTTTGTAGTAACTTCATTTCAGTTTAGATACACATTTCATAGGTTTCTAAACCGTTGAAACGTTCATTATTCTGCAATTTTGATATCATCAGGTCCATCAGGACTCAAGAAAAAGAATTTCAGTGGTAAATTTAATATTATTTCAAATTTTAAAAAATCTAATGGCTGTAATATTGCCTCAGAGGCGCAAACAAATCCACTCAGTTATTGTGATAATACTCTAGCATGAGTCGGTACTGTTCAACCTGATTCAAACATCAATTTTGTTTCCATTTGGATTAAATTCATTTTATTTTCTTAAAATTTAATGCAATGTAAATGATCAGGAAGGTTTTATAAAAAAATCATTTATCAATTAAAACAATCGATATTGCATTTGGTTAATGTATATCATTATCTTGCCATTGACAAGAAACCAGTACATATTGATCACAATACAGGAGACAAGTCATGAAATTCTCATTAAATTCAAAGTTTCAAAAAAATTCCTTTTTGGATCAACTTTAAAATTTAAAAAACTCGGCAATTTCACATTATAAAGACAAATATGTAAAAAGGACACATTTGAACCGAAAGTCAATATCTCAAATTTCAAAATCATTTTGACATTGAAATGTAGTCATCAAAACACAATGAAGTGTTTCTTGGTCAGACCTCCTTTTTGCACTTCAAATTCATTTCATTTTATTTAACTGGGGTTTTTTAACATCAAAGTCGGTCATAAATGCCCCATTTAGATATATCTTTACAACGATTTCAAATCCAATTACCACTGGGGTTTTCTAATAACATCATTCTTCTCACTGTGATTGTCATCCATCAGATCTTTGAAAGAAAATGTTCAAATTATAGTTTTGATTCATCTTCAATATTATCTTTACTAAACTTGGCACTTGATGTTTCCGATAAATCTATAAAAGATAATTTTGAAGCCGAAAAAAAAAATAATGTCTGTTTTTATTTATCTTTAGCTTGCTTTTTGATGGTTGGTCGATCATGGCTTAGTTGAAATTCTTTCTCTTCCAAATGTAAAACATCAAAGTCATTCATAAAGCCTCATGTTTATAACATATCTTTAAAATGATTTTAAATTCAATTTTTAGCGAGGCCTTCTCAATACAACATGCTTTTCATTTTGATAGTCATCATTTAGATGAAACTCGTCCATTTCGATAGAATTAACTGTACAAATTCTCTTTTTGATTCATCTACAAGTTTATCTTCACTAAACTGGGCACATTCAAGTGACGCTGCTGATAAGTTAATTAAAGATAGTTTTGAAGCCGAAACAAAAATGAAGATTGTTTTATTAGCATCTTAACCTTGCTCGTCAATTTATTGTTGATCATGCCTTAATTGAAATTCTTTCTCTTCCAAATTTTAAACATCAAAGTCATTCATAAAGCCTCATGTTTATAACATATCTTTAAAATGATTTTAAATTCAATTTTCAGCGAGGCCTTCTCAAAACATTCTGTTCATTTTGATAGTCATCCATCAGATGAAACTCGTCCATTTCGATGAAATTAACTGTTTAAATTTTCTTTTTGATTCATCTTCAAATTTATCTTCACTAAACTGGGCACATTCAAGTGACGCTGCCGATAAGTTTATTAAAGATAGTTTTGAAGCTGAAACAAAAAGGATGTCCCTTTTAATCAGCTAAAGCTGGCCTTTTCTCTTCCAAATTTAAAACATCAAAGTCATTATAAAGCCCCATGTTTAAATAATATCTTTAAAATGATTTCAAATTCAATTTTCAGCGAGGCCTTCTCAAAACAACATTCTTTTCATTTTGATAGTAATCTATCAGATGAAAGGTCGTCCATTTCGATGAAATTAACTGTTTAAATTTTCTTTTTGATTCATCTTCAAATCTATCTTCACTAAACTTGGCACATTCAAGTGACGCTGCTGATAAGTTTATTAAAGATAGTTTTGAAGCCGAAACAAAAAAGAAGCTTGTTTTATTAACATCTTAATTAACCTTGCTCATCAATTTATTGTTGATCATGCCTTAATTGAAATTATTTCTCTTCCAAATTTTAAACATCAAAGTCATTCATAAAGCCTCATGTTTATAACATATCTTGAAAATGATTTTAAATTCAATTTTCAGTGAGGCCTTCTCAAAACAACATTCTGTTCATTTTTATAGTCATCCATCAGATGAAACTCGTCCATTTCGATGAAATTAACTGTACAAATTCTCTTTTTGATTCATCTTCAAATTTATCTTCACTAAACTGGGCACATTCAAGTGACGCTGCCGATAAGTTTATTAAAGATAGTTTTGAAGCCGAAACAAAAAGGATGTCCCTTTTAATCAGCTAAAGCTGGCCTTTTCTCTTCCAAATTTAAAACATCAAAGTCATTATAAAGCCCCATTTTTAAATCATATCTTTAAAATGATTTCAAATTCAATTTTCAGCGAGGCCTTCTCAAAACAACATTCTTTTCATTTTGATAGTCATCCATCAGATGAAAGTCGTCCATTTCGATGGAATTAACTGTACAAATTCTCTTTTTGATTCATCTTCAAATCTATCTTCACTAAACTAGGCACATTCAAGTGACACTGCCGATAAGTTTATTAAAGATAATTTTGAAGCCGAAACAAAAAGGATGTCCCTTTTAATCAGCTAAAGCTGGCCTTTTCTCTTCCAAATTTAAAACATCAAAGTCATTATAAAGCCCCATGTTTAAATAATATCTTTAAAATGATTTCAAATTCAATTTTCAGCGAGGCCTTCTCAAAACAACATTCTTTTTATTTTGATAGTCATCCATCAGATGAAACTCGTCCATTTCGATGGAATTAACTGTACAAATTCTCTTTTTGATTCATCTTTAAATCTATCTTCACTAAACTGGGCACATTCAAGTGACACTGCCGATAAGTTTATTAAAGATAGTTTTGAAGCCGAAACAAAAAGGATGTCCCCTTTTAATCAGCTAAAGCTGGCCTTTTCTCTTCCAAATTTAAAACATCAAAGTCATTATCAAGCCTCATGTTTAAATCATATCTTTAAAATGATTTCAAATTAAATTTTCAGCGAGGCCTTCTCAAAACAACATTCTTTTCATTTTGATAGTAATCTATCAGATGAAAGGTCGTCCATTTCGATGAAATTAACTGTTTAAATTTTCTTTTTGATTCATCTTCAAATCTATCTTCACTAAACTTGGCACATTCAAGTGACGCTGCTGATAAGTTTATTAAAGATAGTTTTGAAGCCGAAACAAAAATGAAGATTGTTTTATTAGCATCTTAACCTTGCTCGTCAATTTATTGTTGATCATGCCTTAATTGAAATTCTTTCTCTTCCAAATTTTAAACATCAAAGTCATTCATAAAGCCTCATGTTTATAACATATCTTTAAAATGATTTTAAATTCAATTTTCAGCGAGGCCTTCTCAAAACAACATTCTTTTCATTTTGATAGTCATCTATCAGATGAAAGGTCGTCCATTTCGATGAAATTAACTGTTTAAATTTTCTTTTTGATTCATCTTTAAATCTATCTTCACTAAACTGGGCACATTCAAGTGACGCTGCTGATAAGTTTATTAAAGATAGTTTTGAAGCCGAAACAAAAATGAAGATTGTTTTATTAGCATCTTAACCTTGCTCGTCAATTTATTGTTGATCATGCCTTAATTGAAATTCTTTCTCTTCCAAATTTTAAACATCAAAGTCATTCATAAAGCCTCATGTTTATAACATATCTTGAAAATGATTTTAAATTCAATTTTCAGTGAGGCCTTCTCAAAACAACATTCTGTTCATTTTTATAGTCATCCATCAGATGAAACTCGTCCATTTCGATGAAATTAACTGTACAAATTCTCTTTTTGATTCATCTTCAAATTTATCTTCACTAAACTGGGCACATTCAAGTGACGCTGCCGATAAGTTTATTAAAGATAGTTTTGAAGCCGAAACAAAAAGGATGTCCCTTTTAATCAGCTAAAGTGGCCTTTTCTCTTCCAAATTTAAAACATCAAAGTCATTATAAAGCCCCATTTTTAAATCATATCTTTAAAATGATTTCAAATTCAATTTTCAGCGAGGCCTTCTCAAAACAACATTCTTTTCATTTTGATAGTCATCCATCAGATGAAAGTCGTCCATTTCGATGGAATTAACTGTACAAATTCTCTTTTTGATTCATCTTCAAATCTATCTTCACTAAACTAGGCACATTCAAGTGACACTGCCGATAAGTTTATTAAAGATAGTTTTGAAGCCGAAACAAAAAGGATGTCCCTTTTAATCAGCTAAAGCTGGCCTTTTCTCTTCCAAATTTAAAACATCAAAGTCATTATAAAGCCCCATGTTTAAATAATATCTTTAAAATGATTTCAAATTCAATTTTCAGCGAGGCCTTCTCAAAACAACATTCTTTTTATTTTGATAGTCATCCATCAGATGAAACTCGTCCATTTCGATGAAATTAACTGTTTAAATTTTCTTTTTGATTCATCTTCAAATTTATCTTCACTAAACTGGGCACATTCAAGTGACGCTGCCGATAAGTTTATTAAAGATAGTTTTGAAGCCGAAACAAAAAGGATGTCCCTTTTAATCAGCTAAAGCTGGCCTTTTCTCTTCCAAATTTAAAACATCAAAGTCATTATAAAGCCCCATGTTTAAATAATATCTTTAAAATGATTTCAAATTCAATTTTCAGCGAGGCCTTCTCAAAACAACATTCTTTTTATTTTGATAGTCATCCATCAGATGAAACTCGTCCATTTCGATTGAATTAACTGTACAAATTCTCTTTTTGATTCATCTTTAAATCTATCTTCACTAAACTGGGCACATTCAAGTGACACTGCCGATAAGTTTATTAAAGATAGTTTTGAAGCCGAAACAAAAAGGATGTCCCCTTTTAATCAGCTAAAGCTGGCCTTTTCTCTTCCAAATTTAAAACATCAAAGTCATTATAAAGCCTCATGTTTAAATCGTATCTTTAAAATGATTTCAAATTAAATTTTCAGCGAGGCCTTCTCAAAACAACATTCTGTTAATTTTTATAGTCATCCATCAGATGAAACTCGTCCATTTCGATGGAATTAACTGTACAAATTCTCTATTTGATTCATCTTCAAATCTATCTTCACTAAACTTGGCACATTCAAGTGACGCTGCTGATAAGTTTATTAAAGATAGTTTTGAAGCCGAAACAAAAATGAAGATTGTTTTATTAGCATCTTAACCTTGCTCGTCAATTTATTGTTGATCATGCCTTAATTGAAATTCTTTCTCTTCCAAATTTTAAACATCAAAGTCATTCATAAAGCCTCATGTTTATAACATATCTTTAAAATGATTTTAAATTCAATTTTCAGCGAGCCTTCTCAAAACAACATTCTTTTCATTTTGATAGTCATCTATCAGATGAAAGGTCGTCCATTTCGATGAAATTAACTGTTTAAATTTTCTTTTTGATTCATCTTTAAATCTATCTTCACTAAACTTGGCACATTCAAGTGACGCTGCTGATAAGTTTATTAAAGATAGTTTTGAAGCCGAAACAAAAATGAAGATTGTTTTATTAGCATCTTAACCTTGCTCGTCAATTTATTGTTGATCATGCCTTAATTGAAATTCTTTCTCTTCCAAATTTTAAACATCAAAGTCATTCATAAAGCCTCATGTTTATAACATATCTTTAAAATGATTTTAAATTCAATTTTCAGCGAGGCCTTCTCAAAACAACATTCTGTTCATTTTGATAGTCATCCATCAGATGAAACTCGTCCATTTCGATGAAATTAACTGTTTAAATTTTCTTTTTGATTCATCTTCAAATTTATCTTCAATAAACTTGGCACATTCAAGTGACGCTGCTGATAAGTTTATTAAAGATAGTTTTGAAGCCGAAACAAAAATGAAGATTGTTTTATTAGCATCTTAACCTTGCTCGTCAATTTATTGTTGATCATGCCTTAATTGAAATTATTTCTCTTCCAAATTTAAAACATCAAAGTCATTATAAAGCCCCATGTTTAAATCATATCTTCAAAATGATTTCAAATTCAATTTTCAGCGAGGCCTTCTCAAAACAACATTCTGTTCATTTTGATAGTCATCCATCAGATGAAACTCGTCCATTTCGATGGAATTAACTGTACAAATTCTCTTTTTGATTCATCTTCAAATCTATCTTCACTAAACTAGGCACATTCAAGTGACACTGCCGATAAGTTTATTAAAGATAGTTTTGAAGCCGAAACAAAAAGGATGTCCCTTTTAATCAGCTAAAGATGGCCTTTTCTCTTCCAAATTTAAAACATCAAAGTCATTATAAAGCCCCATGTTTAAATAATATCTTTAAAATGATTTCAAATTCAATTTTCAGCGAGGCCTTCTCAAAACAACATTCTTTTCATTTTGATAGTCATCTATCAGATGAAAGGTCGTCCATTTCGATGAAATTAACTGTTTAAATTTTCTTTTTGATTCATCTTCAAATCTATCTTCACTAAACTTGGCACATTCAAGTGACGCTGCTGATAAGTTTATTAAAGATAGTTTTGAAGCCGAAACAAAAATGAAGATTGTTTTATTAGCATCTTAACCTTGCTCGTCAATTTATTGTTGATCATGCCTTAATTGAAATTCTTTCTCTTCCAAATTTTAAACATCAAAGTCATTCATAAAGCCTCATGTTTATAACATATCTTTAAAATGATTTTAAATTCAATTTTCAGCGAGGCCTTCTCAAAACAACATTCTGTTCATTTTGATAGTCATCCATCAGATGAAACTCGTCCATTTCGATGAAATTAACTGTTTAAATTTTCTTTTTGATTCATCTTCAAATTTATCTTCAATAAACTTGGCACATTCAAGTGACGCTGCTGATAAGTTTATTAAAGATAGTTTTGAAGCCGAAACAAAAATGAAGATTGTTTTATTAGCATCTTAACCTTGCTCGTCAATTTATTGTTGATCATGCCTTAATTGAAATTATTTCTCTTCCAAATTTAAAACATCAAAGTCATTATAAAGCCCCATGTTTAAATCATATCTTCAAAATGATTTCAAATTCAATTTTCAGCGAGGCCTTCTCAAAACAACATTCTTTTTATTTTGATAGTCATCCATCAGATGAAACTCGTCCATTTCGATTGAATTAACTGTATACAAATTCTCTTTTTGATTCATCTTTAAATCTATCTTCACTAAACTGGGCACATTCAAGTGACACTGCCGATAAGTTTATTAAAGATAGTTTTGAAGCCGAAACAAAAAGGATGTCCCCTTTTAATCAGCTAAAGCTGGCCTTTTCTCTTCCAAATTTAAAACATCAAAGTCATTATCAAGCCTCATGTTTAAATCGTATCTTTAAAATGATTTCAAATTAAATTTTCAGCGAGGCCTTCTCAAAACAACATTCTGTTAATTTTTATAGTCATCCATCAGATGAAACTCGTCCATTTCGATGAAATTAACTGTACAAATTCTCTATTTGATTCATCTTCAAATCTATCTTCACTAAACTTGGCACATTCAAGTGACGCTGCTGATAAGTTTATTAAAGATAGTTTTGAAGCCGAAACAAAAATGAAGATTGTTTTATTAGCATCTTAACCTTGCTCGTCAATTTATTGTTGATCATGCCTTAATTGAAATTCTTTCTCTTCCAAATTTTAAACATCAAAGTCATTCATAAAGCCTCATGTTTATAACATATCTTTAAAATGATTTTAAATTCAATTTTCAGCGAGCCTTCTCAAAACAACATTCTTTTCATTTTGATAGTCATCTATCAGATGAAAGGTCGTCCATTTCGATGGAATTAACTGTACAAATTCTCTTTTTGATTCATCTTCAAATCTATCTTCACTAAACTAGGCACATTCAAGTGACACTGCCGATAAGTTTATTAAAGATAGTTTTGAAGCCGAAACAAAAAGGATGTCCCTTTTAATCAGCTAAAGATGGCCTTTTCTCTTCCAAATTTAAAACATCAAAGTCATTATAAAGCCCCATGTTTAAATAATATCTTTAAAATGATTTCAAATTCAATTTTCAGCGAGGCCTTCTCAAAACAACATTCTTTTCATTTTGATAGTCATCTATCAGATGAAAGGTCGTCCATTTCGATGAAATTAACTGTTTAAATTTTCTTTTTGATTCATCTTCAAATCTATCTTCACTAAACTTGGCACATTCAAGTGACGCTGCTGATAAGTTTATTAAAGATAGTTTTGAAGCCGAAACAAAAATGAAGATTGTTTTATTAGCATCTTAACCTTGCTCGTCAATTTATTGTTGATCATGCCTTAATTGAAATTCTTTCTCTTCCAAATTTTAAACATCAAAGTCATTCATAAAGCCTCATGTTTATAACATATCTTTAAAATGATTTTAAATTCAATTTTCAGCGAGGCCTTCTCAAAACAACATTCTGTTCATTTTGATAGTCATCCATCAGATGAAACTCGTCCATTTCGATGAAATTAACTGTTTAAATTTTCTTTTTGATTCATCTTCAAATTTATCTTCAATAAACTTGGCACATTCAAGTGACGCTGCTGATAAGTTTATTAAAGATAGTTTTGAAGCCGAAACAAAAATGAAGATTGTTTTATTAGCATCTTAACCTTGCTCGTCAATTTATTGTTGATCATGCCTTAATTGAAATTATTTCTCTTCCAAATTTAAAACATCAAAGTCATTATAAAGCCCCATGTTTAAATCATATCTTCAAAATGATTTCAAATTCAATTTTCAGCGAGGCCTTCTCAAAACAACATTCTTTTTATTTTGATAGTCATCCATCAGATGAAACTCGTCCATTTCGATTGAATTAACTGTACAAATTCTCTTTTTGATTCATCTTTAAATCTATCTTCACTAAACTGGGCACATTCAAGTGACACTGCCGATAAGTTTATTAAAGATAGTTTTGAAGCCGAAACAAAAAGGATGTCCCCTTTTAATCAGCTAAAGCTGGCCTTTTCTCTTCCAAATTTAAAACATCAAAGTCATTATCAAGCCTCATGTTTAAATCGTATCTTTAAAATGATTTCAAATTAAATTTTCAGCGAGGCCTTCTCAAAACAACATTCTGTTAATTTTTATAGTCATCCATCAGATGAAACTCGTCCATTTCGATGAAATTAACTGTACAAATTCTCTATTTGATTCATCTTCAAATCTATCTTCACTAAACTTGGCACATTCAAGTGACGCTGCTGATAAGTTTATTAAAGATAGTTTTGAAGCCGAAACAAAAATGAAGATTGTTTTATTAGCATCTTAACCTTGCTCGTCAATTTATTGTTGATCATGCCTTAATTGAAATTCTTTCTCTTCCAAATTTTAAACATCAAAGTCATTCATAAAGCCTCATGTTTATAACATATCTTTAAAATGATTTTAAATTCAATTTTCAGCGAGCCTTCTCAAAACAACATTCTTTTCATTTTGATAGTCATCTATCAGATGAAAGGTCGTCCATTTCGATGAAATTAACTGTTTAAATTTTCTTTTTGATTCATCTTTAAATCTATCTTCACTAAACTTGGCACATTCAAGTGACGCTGCTGATAAGTTTATTAAAGATAGTTTTGAAGCCGAAACAAAAATGAAGATTGTTTTATTAGCATCTTAACCTTGCTCGTCAATTTATTGTTGATCATGCCTTAATTGAAATTCTTTCTCTTCCAAATTTTAAACATCAAAGTCATTCATAAAGCCTCATGTTTATAACATATCTTTAAAATGATTTTAAATTCAATTTTCAGCGAGGCCTTCTCAAAACAACATTCTGTTCATTTTGATAGTCATCCATCAGATGAAACTCGTCCATTTCGATGAAATTAACTGTTTAAATTTTCTTTTTGATTCATCTTCAAATTTATCTTCAATAAACTTGGCACATTCAAGTGACGCTGCTGATAAGTTTATTAAAGATAGTTTTGAAGCCGAAACAAAAATGAAGATTGTTTTATTAGCATCTTAACCTTGCTCGTCAATTTATTGTTGATCATGCCTTAATTGAAATTATTTCTCTTCCAAATTTAAAACATCAAAGTCATTATAAAGCCCCATGTTTAAATCATATCTTCAAAATGATTTCAAATTCAATTTTCAGCGAGGCCTTCTCAAAACAACATTCTGTTCATTTTGATAGTCATCCATCAGATGAAACTCGTCCATTTCGATGGAATTAACTGTACAAATTCTCTTTTTGATTCATCTTCAAATCTATCTTCACTAAACTAGGCACATTCAAGTGACACTGCCGATAAGTTTATTAAAGATAGTTTTGAAGCCGAAACAAAAAGGATGTCCCTTTTAATCAGCTAAAGATGGCCTTTTCTCTTCCAAATTTAAAACATCAAAGTCATTATAAAGCCCCATGTTTAAATAATATCTTTAAAATGATTTCAAATTCAATTTTCAGCGAGGCCTTCTCAAAACAACATTCTTTTCATTTTGATAGTCATCTATCAGATGAAAGGTCGTCCATTTCGATGAAATTAACTGTTTAAATTTTCTTTTTGATTCATCTTCAAATCTATCTTCACTAAACTTGGCACATTCAAGTGAAGCTGCTGATAAGTTTATTAAAGATAGTTTTGAAGCCGAAACAAAAAAGAAGCTTGTTTTATTAGCATCTTAATTAACCTTGCTCATCAATTTATTGTTGATCATGCCTTAATTGAAATTATTTCTCTTCCAAATTTTAAACATCAAAGTCATTCATAAAGCCTCATGTTTATAACATATCTTGAAAATGATTTTAAATTCAATTTTCAGCGAGGCCTTCTCAAAACAACATTCTGTTCATTTTTATAGTCATCCATCAGATGAAACTCGTCCATTTCGATGAAATTAACTGTACAAATTCTCTTTTTGATTCATCTTCAAATTTATCTTCACTAAACTGGGCACATTCAAGTGACACTGCCGATAAGTTTATTAAAGATAGTTTTGAAGCCGAAACAAAAAGGATGTCCCCTTTTAATCAGCTAAAGCTGGCCTTTTCTCTTCCAAATTTAAAACATCAAAGTCATTATAAAGCCTCATGTTTAAATCATATCTTTAAAATGATTTCAAATTAAATTTTCAGCGAGGCCTTCTCAAAACAACATTCTTTTCATTTTGATAGTAATCTATCAGATGAAAGGTCGTCCATTTCGATGAAATTAACTGTTTAAATTTTCTTTTTGATTCATCTTCAAATCTATCTTCACTAAACTTGGCACATTCAAGTGACGCTGCTGATAAGTTTATTAAAGATAGTTTTGAAGCCGAAACAAAAATGAAGATTGTTTTATTAGCATCTTAACCTTGCTCGTCAATTTATTGTTGATCATGCCTTAATTGAAATTCTTTCTCTTCCAAATTTTAAACATCAAAGTCATTCATAAAGCCTCATGTTTATAACATATCTTTAAAATGATTTTAAATTCAATTTTCAGCGAGCCTTCTCAAAACAACATTCTGTTCATTTTGATAGTCATCCATCAGATGAAACTCGTCCATTTCGATGAAATTAACTGTTTAAATTTTCTTTTTGATTCATCTTCAAATTTATCTTCAATAAACTTGGCACATTCAAGTGACGCTGCTGATAAGTTTATTAAAGATAGTTTTGAAGCCGAAACAAAAATGAAGATTGTTTTATTAGCATCTTAACCTTGCTCGTCAATTTATTGTTGATCATGCCTTAATTGAAATTATTTCTCTTCCAAATTTAAAACATCAAAGTCATTATAAAGCCCCATGTTTAAATCATATCTTCAAAATGATTTCAAATTCAATTTTCAGCGAGGCCTTCTCAAAACAACATTCTGTTCATTTTGATAGTCATCCATCAGATGAAACTCGTCCATTTCGATGGAATTAACTGTACAAATTCTCTTTTTGATTCATCTTCAAATCTATCTTCACTAAACTAGGCACATTCAAGTGACACTGCCGATAAGTTTATTAAAGATAGTTTTGAAGCCGAAACAAAAAGGATGTCCCTTTTAATCAGCTAAAGATGGCCTTTTCTCTTCCAAATTTAAAACATCAAAGTCATTATAAAGCCCCATGTTTAAATAATATCTTTAAAATGATTTCAAATTCAATTTTCAGCGAGGCCTTCTCAAAACAACATTCTTTTCATTTTGATAGTCATCTATCAGATGAAAGGTCGTCCATTTCGATGAAATTAACTGTTTAAATTTTCTTTTTGATTCATCTTCAAATCTATCTTCACTAAACTTGGCACATTCAAGTGAAGCTGCTGATAAGTTTATTAAAGATAGTTTTGAAGCCGAAACAAAAAAGAAGCTTGTTTTATTAGCATCTTAATTAACCTTGCTCATCAATTTATTGTTGATCATGCCTTAATTGAAATTATTTCTCTTCCAAATTTTAAACACCAAAGTCATTCATAAAGCCTCATGTTATTACATATCTTGAAAATGATTTTAAATTCAATTTTCAGCGAGGCCTTCTCAAAACAACATTCTGTTCATTTTTATAGTCATCCATCAGATGAAACTCGTCCATTTCGATGAAATTAACTGTACAAATTCTCTTTTTGATTCATCTTCAAATTTATCTTCACTAAACTGGGCACATTCAAGTGACACTGCCGATAAGTTTATTAAAGATAGTTTTGAAGCCGAAACAAAAAGGATGTCCCCTTTTAATCAGCTAAAGCTGGCCTTTTCTCTTCCAAATTTAAAACATCAAAGTCATTATAAAGCCTCATGTTTAAATCATATCTTTAAAATGATTTCAAATTAAATTTTCAGCGAGGCCTTCTCAAAACAACATTCTTTTCATTTTGATAGTAATCTATCAGATGAAAGGTCGTCCATTTCGATGAAATTAACTGTTTAAATTTTCTTTTTGATTCATCTTCAAATCTATCTTCACTAAACTTGGCACATTCAAGTGACGCTGCTGATAAGTTTATTAAAGATAGTTTTGAAGCCGAAACAAAAATGAAGATTGTTTTATTAGCATCTTAACCTTGCTCGTCAATTTATTGTTGATCATGCCTTAATTGAAATTCTTTCTCTTCCAAATTTTAAACATCAAAGTCATTCATAAAGCCTCATGTTTATAACATATCTTTAAAATGATTTTAAATTCAATTTTCAGCGAGCCTTCTCAAAACAACATTCTTTTCATTTTGATAGTCATCTATCAGATGAAAGGTCGTCCATTTCGATGAAATTAACTGTTTAAATTTTCTTTTTGATTCATCTTTAAATCTATCTTCACTAAACTTGGCACATTCAAGTGACGCTGCTGATAAGTTTATTAAAGATAGTTTTGAAGCCGAAACAAAAATGAAGATTGTTTTATTAGCATCTTAACCTTGCTCGTCAATTTATTGTTGATCATGCCTTAATTGAAATTATTTCTCTTCCAAATTTTAAACATCAAAGTCATTCATAAAGCCTCATGTTTAAATCATATCTTTAAAATGATTTTAAATTCAATTTTCAGCGAGGCCTTCTCAAAACAACATTCTGTTCATTTTGATAGTCATCCATCAGATGAAACTCGTCCATTTCGATGAAATTAACTGTTTAAATTTTCTTTTTGATTCATCTTCAAATTTATCTTCACTAAACTGGGCACATTCAAGTGACGCTGTCGATAAGTTTATTAAAGATAGTTTTGAAGCCGAAACAAAAAAGAAGCTTGTTTTATTAGCATCTTAACCTTGCTCATCAATTTATTGTTGATCATGCCTTAATTGAAATTCTTTCTCTTCCAAATTTAAAACATCAAAGTCATTCATCAAGCCTCATGTTTATAACATATCTTTAAAATGATTTTAAATTCAATTTTCAGCGAGGCCTTCTCAAAACAACATTCTGTTCATTTTGATAGTCATCCATCAGATGAAACTCGTCCATTTCGATGGAATTAACTGTACAAATTCTCTTTTTGATTCATCTTCAAATCTATCTTCACTAAACTAGGCACATTCAAGTGACACTGCCGATAAGTTTATTAAAGATAGTTTTGAAGCCGAAACAAAAAGGATGTCCCTTTTAATCAGCTAAAGATGGCCTTTTCTCTTCCAAATTTAAAACATCAAAGTCATTATAAAGCCCCATGTTTAAATAATATCTTTAAAATGATTTCAAATTCAATTTTCAGCGAGGCCTTCTCAAAACAACATTCTTTTCATTTTGATAGTCATCTATCAGATGAAAGGTCGTCCATTTCGATGAAATTAACTGTTTAAATTTTCTTTTTGATTCATCTTCAAATCTATCTTCACTAAACTTGGCACATTCAAGTGAAGCTGCTGATAAGTTTATTAAAGATAGTTTTGAAGCCGAAACAAAAAAGAAGCTTGTTTTATTAGCATCTTAATTAACCTTGCTCATCAATTTATTGTTGATCATGCCTTAATTGAAATTATTTCTCTTCCAAATTTTAAACATCAAAGTCATTCATAAAGCCTCATGTTTATAACATATCTTGAAAATGATTTTAAATTCAATGTTCAGCGAGGCCTTCTCAAAACAACATTCTGTTCATTTTTATAGTCATCCATCAGATGAAACTCGTCCATTTCGATGAAATTAACTGTACAAATTCTCTTTTTGATTCATCTTCAAATTTATCTTCACTAAACTGGGCACATTCAAGTGACACTGCCGATAAGTTTATTAAAGATAGTTTTGAAGCCGAAACAAAAAGGATGTCCCCTTTTAATCAGCTAAAGCTGGCCTTTTCTCTTCCAAATTTAAAACATCAAAGTCATTATAAAGCCTCATGTTTAAATCATATCTTTAAAATGATTTCAAATTAAATTTTCAGCGAGGCCTTCTCAAAACAACATTCTTTTCATTTTGATAGTAATCTATCAGATGAAAGGTCGTCCATTTCGATGAAATTAACTGTTTAAATTTTCTTTTTGATTCATCTTCAAATCTATCTTCACTAAACTTGGCACATTCAAGTGACGCTGCTGATAAGTTTATTAAAGATAGTTTTGAAGCCGAAACAAAAATGAAGATTGTTTTATTAGCATCTTAACCTTGCTCGTCAATTTATTGTTGATCATGCCTTAATTGAAATTCTTTCTCTTCCAAATTTTAAACATCAAAGTCATTCATAAAGCCTCATGTTTATAACATATCTTTAAAATGATTTTAAATTCAATTTTCAGCGAGCCTTCTCAAAACAACATTCTTTTCATTTTGATAGTCATCTATCAGATGAAAGGTCGTCCATTTCGATGAAATTAACTGTTTAAATTTTCTTTTTGATTCATCTTTAAATCTATCTTCACTAAACTTGGCACATTCAAGTGACGCTGCTGATAAGTTTATTAAAGATAGTTTTGAAGCCGAAACAAAAATGAAGATTGTTTTATTAGCATCTTAACCTTGCTCGTCAATTTATTGTTGATCATGCCTTAATTGAAATTCTTTCTCTTCCAAATTTTAAACATCAAAGTCATTCATAAAGCCTCATGTTTATAACATATCTTTAAAATGATTTTAAATTCAATTTTCAGCGAGGCCTTCTCAAAACAACATTCTGTTCATTTTGATAGTCATCCATCAGATGAAACTCGTCCATTTCGATGAAATTAACTGTTTAAATTTTCTTTTTGATTCATCTTCAAATTTATCTTCAATAAACTTGGCACATTCAAGTGACGCTGCTGATAAGTTTATTAAAGATAGTTTTGAAGCCGAAACAAAAATGAAGATTGTTTTATTAGCATCTTAACCTTGCTCGTCAATTTATTGTTGATCATGCCTTAATTGAAATTATTTCTCTTCCAAATTTAAAACATCAAAGTCATTATAAAGCCCCATGTTTAAATCATATCTTCAAAATGATTTCAAATTCAATTTTCAGCGAGGCCTTCTCAAAACAACATTCTGTTCATTTTGATAGTCATCCATCAGATGAAACTCGTCCATTTCGATGGAATTAACTGTACAAATTCTCTTTTTGATTCATCTTCAAATCTATCTTCACTAAACTAGGCACATTCAAGTGACACTGCCGATAAGTTTATTAAAGATAGTTTTGAAGCCGAAACAAAAAGGATGTCCCTTTTAATCAGCTAAAGATGGCCTTTTCTCTTCCAAATTTAAAACATCAAAGTCATTATAAAGCCCCATGTTTAAATAATATCTTTAAAATGATTTCAAATTCAATTTTCAGCGAGGCCTTCTCAAAACAACATTCTTTTCATTTTGATAGTCATCCATCAGATGAAAGGTCGTCCATTTCGATGAAATTAACTGTTTAAATTTTCTTTTTGATTCATCTTCAAATCTATCTTCACTAAACTTGGCACATTCAAGTGAAGCTGCTGATAAGTTTATTAAAGATAGTTTTGAAGCCGAAACAAAAAAGAAGCTTGTTTTATTAGCATCTTAATTAACCTTGCTCATCAATTTATTGTTGATCATGCCTTAATTGAAATTATTTCTCTTCCAAATTTTAAACATCAAAGTCATTCATAAAGCCTCATGTTTATAACATATCTTGAAAATGATTTTAAATTCAATTTTCAGCGAGGCCTTCTCAAAACAACATTCTGTTCATTTTTATAGTCATCCATCAGATGAAACTCGTCCATTTCGATGAAATTAACTGTACAAATTCTCTTTTTGATTCATCTTCAAATTTATCTTCACTAAACTGGGCACATTCAAGTGACACTGCCGATAAGTTTATTAAAGATAGTTTTGAAGCCGAAACAAAAAGGATGTCCCCTTTTAATCAGCTAAAGCTGGCCTTTTCTCTTCCAAATTTAAAACATCAAAGTCATTATAAAGCCTCATGTTTAAATCATATCTTTAAAATGATTTCAAATTAAATTTTCAGCGAGGCCTTCTCAAAACAACATTCTTTTCATTTTGATAGTAATCTATCAGATGAAAGGTCGTCCATTTCGATGAAATTAACTGTTTAAATTTTCTTTTTGATTCATCTTCAAATCTATCTTCACTAAACTTGGCACATTCAAGTGACGCTGCTGATAAGTTTATTAAAGATAGTTTTGAAGCCGAAACAAAAATGAAGATTGTTTTATTAGCATCTTAACCTTGCTCGTCAATTTATTGTTGATCATGCCTTAATTGAAATTCTTTCTCTTCCAAATTTTAAACATCAAAGTCATTCATAAAGCCTCATGTTTATAACATATCTTTAAAATGATTTTAAATTCAATTTTCAGCGAGCCTTCTCAAAACAACATTCTTTTCATTTTGATAGTCATCTATCAGATGAAAGGTCGTCCATTTCGATGAAATTAACTGTTTAAATTTTCTTTTTGATTCATCTTTAAATCTATCTTCACTAAACTTGGCACATTCAAGTGACGCTGCTGATAAGTTTATTAAAGATAGTTTTGAAGCCGAAACAAAAATGAAGATTGTTTTATTAGCATCTTAACCTTGCTCGTCAATTTATTGTTGATCATGCCTTAATTGAAATTATTTCTCTTCCAAATTTTAAACATCAAAGTCATTCATAAAGCCTCATGTTTATAACATATCTTTAAAATGATTTTAAATTCAATTTTCAGCGAGGCCTTCTCAAAACAACATTCTGTTCATTTTGATAGTCATCCATCAGATGAAACTCGTCCATTTCGATGAAATTAACTGTTTAAATTTTCTTTTTGATTCATCTTCAAATTTATCTTCACTAAACTGGGCACATTCAAGTGACGCTGTCGATAAGTTTATTAAAGATAGTTTTGAAGCCGAAACAAAAAAGAAGCTTGTTTTATTAGCATCTTAACCTTGCT
Organism: Steromphala cineraria; assembly: GCA_916613615.1. Taxonomy (NCBI): domain Eukaryota; kingdom Metazoa; phylum Mollusca; class Gastropoda; order Trochida; family Trochidae; genus Steromphala; species Steromphala cineraria. The sequence continues at coordinate 43,572,072 of OU744727.1, read as the reverse complement.
CATCAATTTATTGTTGATCATGCCTTAATTGAAATTCTTTCTCTTCCAAATTTAAAACATCAAAGTCATTCATCAAGCCTCATGTTTATAACATATCTTTAAAATGATTTTAAATTCAATTTTCAGCGAGGCCTTCTCAAAACAACATTCTGTTCATTTTGATAGTCATCCATCAGATGAAACTCGTCCATTTCGATGAAATTAACTGTTTAAATTTTCTTTTTGATTCATCTTCAAATTTATCTTCACTAAACTGGGCACATTCAAGTGACGCTGCCGATAAGTTTATTAAAGATAGTTTTGAAGCCGAAACAAAAAGGAAGCTTGTTTTATTAGCATCTTAACCTTGCTCATCAATTTATTGTTGATCATGCCTTAATTGAAATTCTTTCTCTTCCAAATTTAAAACATCAAAGTCATTCATCAAGCCTCATGTTTATAACATATCTTTAAAATGATTTTAAATTCAATTTTCAGCGAGGCCTTCTCAAAACAACATTCTGTTAATTTTTATAGTCATCCATCAGATGAAACTCGTCCATTTCGATGAAATTAACTGTACAAATTCTCTATTTGATTCATCTTCAAATTTATCTTCACTAAACTGGGCACATTCAAGTGACGCTGCCGATAAGTTTATTAAAGATAGTTTTGAAGCCAAACAAAAAGGATGTCCCCTTTTAATCAGCTAAAGCTGGCCTTTTCTCTTCCAAATTTAAAACATCAAAGTCATTATAAAGCCTCATGTTTAAATCATATCTTTAAAATGATTTCAAATTCAATTTTCAGCGAGGCCTTCTCAAAACAATATTCTGTTCATTTTGATAGTCATCCATCAGATGAAACTCGTCCATTTCGATGGAATTAACTGTACAAATTCTCTTTTTGATTCATCTTCAAATTTATCTTCACTTAACTAAACATTCAAGTGACGCTGCCGAAAAGTTTATAAAAGATAGTTTTGAAGCCAAAACAAAAAGGATGTCACTTTTAAATCATCTAAATCTTGTCTATTAATTGTTGGTTTATTATGCCTTGATTGAAATTCTTTCTCTTCCAAATTTAAAACATCAAATTCATCATAAAGCCCCATGTTTATATCACATCTTTAAAATGATTTCAAATTCAATATTAGCGGGGCCTTCTAATAATTAATTCTTTTCATATGATAGTCATCAGACGAAATCCGTCAATTTCGAAGAAAATAACTGTTCAAATCTTTTAGATTCATTTTCAAATTTATCTGTACTATAATGGGGCGCATTCAAGTGACGCTGCCGATAAGTTTACAAAAGATCATTTTGAAGCCAAAACGAAAAGAAAGTCTTGTTTTAATCATCTTTATCTTGCCTTTTGATTGTTCGTTGATCTTGTCGAAATGGACAGTATTTCTCTTCCAAATTTAAAACATTAAAGTCATTCATAAAGCCCTATGTTTTAATCATATCTTTAAAATGATTTCAAATTCATTTTTTCAGTGGGGCCTTCTAGTAACGTCATTCTTCCCAATTTCATTGAAAATGACAGTGTTCAAATTCTTCTTTTTTATTAATCTTTTCAAAATAACTCTTCTGAACTTGGCACATACAAGTTATGTTGATAAGTTTGAAAACAGAAAATTTTGAAGCCAAATTAAAAATAATCTCACATTTTAATCATCTTAAGCTTGCTCATTATTCTTTGTTGATTATGACTTAATTGAAATTGTTCTCTTCCAAATAAAAAATATAAAAGTAATTCATTAATGCTCCATGTTTATTACATACTCTATATGATTTAAAATTCATTTTTTTGCTCACAAATTGTCTGTACATTGTTCCTTCATTTTTATCTACAGTGGTGCAATAGAACTTATAGAAATTTAAAGTTTTCAAAACATTTCACAATTCTATTGGGGTTATTCCCATCTTGGTTTTGGTGTGTCCAATATGTAAATAATTATAACAGTTAATATCCTTCGATTGAATACAAAGTGTCTTCCTCATTCTATTCAACTATAAAGTTATTGGTGGAAAATGCAATGTTTATATAATGTAAAAGATGTTATGAAACATTGATGATGCGTTTTCATCAACTGTTCTCTATTGTGTGAACAATGTTAGATATAGTTTTCTCAGAAACCATAATGGCTTTTATGTCACGATATGTCCATAATTTACGATTTACTATAAATGTTAATGTAATTAGTAAGGGTCTTCTATTTGGAAGAAAAATCATGAACTATGACCCTGTACTTTTTCTAGAAGGTTATATATATAGGATAAGTACTTAATTCATAAAATCGATATGAGGAGGAAAGAATCACTCTATATGTTGACGGTCTTAGATGTAAAGATAATGGCTACCAATGATATCATAAACACTTCAAACAAGACCATTCAAATGTTCACGAATGACTACTAACTACCGAAGTGTTGCATGCCACTTTTGAACATATAGCTAGAAGAAATGTGATGTTGAATATGATGCTTATTCCCCTATCACCTCCGGTTAAGCTATACCCAAAGGGAATGAAATTACAACACCATTTGTCAAGGACATTTAATGATGAATGAAGAAGTCAATTTAATTAAGTTGATTTTGCTATAAACAGTGTAAGTAAATGTGTACATTAGCAAGTGATTTTGATGTTGTTATTGTGCATGGAATATGATATTGCTTTGTAATATATTTGTTATATATAATATAATATAAGAGGAAAGTGAGACTGAGAATGTGATATGGCATGAAACTACATTTATCTCCTGTGTTAATTGGATGTATGTGTTTTCCCTGCTAACAAAATCGTTTATTTATTTCTAAGAAATGTATAGGTCACTTTGCTCTGTGCACCTTTTGTAAAGACACACTTTGAATATTGATATATACATCTCATCTAATTACTCTCTCTATTGCTGTGAAGTGTAATTAAATATTTCAGATCAACTAATTGTTGTCACCTTTTAGATATTTGAATTTATAGGAGACCATGAAACATTGAGTTAAGAACTTTGCAAAATACATATTTGTGATTCCCTTACAACTTTGCTAAATCGATCAGTTGTGATGATAATCTGTTTTATCTAAAAATAGTCTTAATATTGTTTTTTACAAATATATTGTCCATGGTTTTAAAAAAGAATTATAAACACTTCTGCTCAATTTCATCACTTTATGTATCTGTTACTTAAACTCTCATTATCACTGTTAGACAACTAGCATATTATTGATATCAACTATTGGACCCTGTATAATGAAAACTCATTTTAGTATAAAATGCAACAATTGAATGATGTTAAAAACATACATTGTCGGAAATGCAAAAAAGTCCAATGTTGTCCGTCTTCGCTGTAGGTACAAAACCCAAATTGTTTGCTTTTACGATGAATAATACAGTTCACTATATGTATATTATTGTATATATTGTGTTGTGTACTTTGTTTAAGGTTTGGTTATCAGTCCTATGTTTCCTCTTTCTCTCTATCTTTATTGCCCGTGTCTATCTCTCTCTCTCTCCTTTTCTCCTTCTCTCTCTGTCACTCTCTGCTTAAATCGTTGTAAAGATTTGATTTTATAAGAATAATGTGTTTGTTCACTGGCTTTTCAACGGTTTGAAAGTTAAACTCGTATGGATACCGTAGCAAATCTACGTTATTCATATAATAGCTTAACTTATACTCCTCGAACCGTTTATCAGCCAGTGAAATAAACATAATAAAAATTGCTTGAATTGATGAATGAACTGTTTTCTTATACGTATATGAAAAATATTGTTTCAACACCATTGTCTATATGCAAACCATGTTCGAATGTGAAAATGGATAAATGAATAAAAGTGTCAAATCAAATAAAGTCCTTTATTTTGCTCTTGTATGTGATGTGCATTAGCATGGCCAATGACATATAATACACAACCAAAAACTTTATTTTCAATTTGTCGTAAACAGCTGTAATTATTTTCAATGGAATTTGCTTCACACAGCTGCTGTAGAGTGCTAATAGACGAGGAAAGCTTTCTTCAAACTCGGTTTGATTGATTTTCAGGCTTGGTTTTCTACAACACTTTTAGGAACTACTGAACAAAATTAATATAATGAAAATGTACCAGAACAAATTGTTTTCATCCAAGACTTTCCAATTCTCATCACACAATAGTGATGCCCTTCCGTCTTCATTTTATTTGGATCACCAAACTGCACCATTACATATAAACCACTAGCTTTGACCGTGCATACGTTTTACACTTGTCCGCTAGGTCTTGCTTACATTTTGATTGCAGATTGTATGAGTATAAGAACAATAACGTTCACTATCCAGTATACCATTAAATGTGTTGCTTTGATTCAATGGTACCATTATTATAGTTTCCACGCTGTAAAAAGAACAGTCCTAACGAGGTATTTTTGTGGGAACGAGAGTCAAGGTTTATACATGTTATTAGTACCTAATTATAACAATCAAGTTGTAACATTGTTGTTGGTCTATATATAACAACAATGGCGAGGAGACGGATCAAGTCATGTTGATCGAGCCTCTGTTCTAATTCGCCGAACTTGTTGTGTAGAATGAGAGATGCCTGATTGGAGGCAATCAAAGTTAGTTGTGCAATCCGCAACGCTGTTCTAAAATCACAATTTTGGCTACTGAATCACGTCAAGGCATTGAGATATGAAACACCCTTGCCATGCGAGAAGCGTTCTCATTTGCAAATAATCAAATGGATTATGGTGCAAATTTTTCCGCCAGGGGAAACTGACGGAACCCACTGATTAGAACAGACATGACTTGATCTGCCTCTGTGGGGAGAGAATTGATAGAACGCACACTCGATAAAGCAACACCATTGAGAAGTGAAACCAATCGTCGGCCAACCTTACTGCCGCTTAACGAGACATGTATTATATCTATTCATTTGTAAATGTTTACATAGTCTATCAATAGAGACAGTAAATTTCGATAAAAAGTAAAATTGGTCGAAACATAGCACATTTCCCAAACTACCAAGGTCGTTGGCCCGGCCGGAAGTGGATAGGACAGAGCCTTTAATGGCCTGTAGCCGAAGCCAATTGAAACTATATTAACCTTTTGATAAAAACATCGGTATAACATTTTAGACACAAGAGATTGGTTCCGTACTATTCTTCTGAATAACCAAGAAATTGCTCTAAAAGTCGATCGTTTGTTGATATTTTTTAAGAAGTGTAAAGCTAGATGATATGCTTCAAAAGCTTTGTCTACGCTTACAAAGCCCCACCAACCGGCTATTATATATCTCTGGGCTGAGAGATTTCCCTTATCCCATTACGTCCTTTTATGAATATCCATATTGATTTATTGAGATGTAAACTTTACTATGAAAGCTAGTGTGTGAAATAACTCCAAAATGCAAATGTTTCGCTATAGACCGTCACAAACTCGAAACTCAACGGCTGAACCAAACCTCGATTAAAGCGAAATTTTACGGATGATTGTTTTCCATTTTTTTCCAACAGGGCTTGGAGAGCGATTTCAGATATATTCCGTATATAGGAAACAAAAGGACCTTTTCCTGGGGGTTTCCGTCAAAAAATGCCCCTGCCTCGGTATCGGCCGCGGGGTCCTGCTAAAGCCCTGCCCCCGTTTGGGTCGTTTGGCCTACACATGGGGCGATTAAGTAATTTTAGAAACTGGCGAACCCTTGTATCCGCCACTGATCCTGTCAGTACCTACACATACTCAAAATCGCATTATAAATGAACTTGGTTGAGATTTATGAAGCGATAAATTTTCACCTGTCAATGAAAATAAATCAAAGTTAGCATGTTCATCCTCACTGCGCTGCGCTGGTAACTCCAGGTGAGATAATTGATACATGCACTTTGTATAAATTCAATACTCTATGTTATAAATCCTTCAATTGTGACATGACCAATCCCTTCAGGGCACCTCAATCTACCACGCCTCCCCCCCCCCCCCCTCCCTTTCCCCCTTCAAAATCGGGGCATGGCCATCATCCTCACCCCGCTCCAAATTATACAATTTCTAGCTTGTATATGTGCGTTTAAAAAGTTACATTATGTGTATTCAAATTGTTCTCTAAGTTACAATAGTCAAGGACGTTCATAGCTTTGAAAGTCCTTGCAATAGTGAATTACGGGAAATACAGTTCTGTTATGTTACAAGATTTGAAAATTACACCCGAACTACCGTTTTTCACAATTCTTGGTTTGATGGCAGCGCCACTTTTAGCTGAAGAAGAAGAAGAATATAAAATTGGTTTAAGTAATTGTATATTTCCTGCGTCTAAACATAATGCTTGTTGTATCAGCAATTGTTTGGGGGAGTAGCGATTGCAAGTAAGATTTCTGATTGGACTATAAAGTTTGTGTTCAGTACGCTGATAAGCTGATAGTGATACAGAAAAGGTAACAAACAGCATGCAGCAAGGGTTATATGAGCAGTAATAGAGAGAAGACAATTGCATGTTTAAACTTTCACCTGTTCTTTTCTAATCACAAAAACTCACGTAGGCATATAGAGACTGAAAAAAAGATATGAGGTTCTACAGTCTGATTAAAATCGACTGTGATTCGAGGGAAAAAAAATTAAAAATATTATCTCTAGTGGGGTTCGAAGCTCACCAAGCCCGGCTCCACGGGGAGGATATCCCGAATGGTTCGAGCCCCAATAGAGACAATATTGTTTATATTCGAGCACGATCGATTTTAATCAGACTGTGCTGTTCTACAGTTTTTTACGGTTTTCATTATTGTTTGAACTGAATTTCATCAATATTTCCGAATTGTTTGAAGCAGGCCTTAAATTTCAAAAATGTCTTCAGAAGGTGACTACTTTATTCATCAAAGTCATGGAGTCATACTAAAACAGTTTACTTACAAATAAAACAATTGCATTTAATACACTCATTACTTGGACAAGTCTGCTTCTAAACACATTGTGATTATGACTGTTTCGAACTTCGGAATCATGTTAACTATTATCCAGGTGATTAACACATCTTGCCAGTCTGATTAAAATCGGCCTAGTTCCGAAGAATGAAATATTCGAAATATTAACTCTTCTGAGATATGAAATCATCTACACTAGGAGAGGAAACCTATCGAAACAACAAGTTCGATTCTCGATAGTGCTCACCTTTTTTTTGACTGGAGTCTTGTTATCATATTTATCATAATATGGTTGTTTGAATACTCCTTCCAAAAATGAAGATAATTATAGACCGTCATTACTTATTTTTTTGTAATCAATATTTTGTTACTGATATTTAAGGGCGGTAAATTCAAATTAAATGCTTGCAAAACTTGGTGAAGATAACCCTGACTAATTCAATCTTGTTTAATAAATTTAATTTATGAATAAGATTTGCCAATTAAGTTCTTCGATGAAGAAGTATACAAACTTTTTTTTCTGGCATTTTTTTGGTAAAAGATCTGTAAAATAATTAATATATAAAATGAACATCCGAAACTTGTTGCGCATGTCTTGTTGATAGAAATCTAGAAATCAAATAGATTAACTGGCCTTAAACCAGGGAAGTATAATATAGGTGTTATGAGATCCCTGTTTAAACACGCTGATTATTATTTATAGGCGGTATATAATAGGCCTATAGATTTATTGATGTTAACATCGATAAAAGCTGACACATATAGATATTTTCTCAATGTTTCCATTGAAGATTTCTAAACCGTTACTACATGTGTATTGCAATCGATGAAGATTCGCCGGATTGTTCAGCGAGACGACCCCCAGCAAAGACAACGGCGGCATGATCAAACGATTTCTCCCTTGATAGTCCGAAAGCGAGGCGCTGAGAGTAAACAATATGGCGTGCACCTTGCAAACGTGTTGTATGGAAGAAGAAAGTTTGTCAGATAATATCTAAGAAAACAATGAGAATAATTTTCGGTGTTAATCAATTGCAATAACGGATAGAATTTCACGGGTAACTGATTTTCAATTGCACCGGTTTATCGGACTGCATGAGGACAAGATTATTTTGTCTTTCCTGCAACGACAATCCGTCACTCCACAACTAATCCGTGCCGATCTGAGGTGATAATACGTGGAACCGGTGCCTTCTTTCTGTCGCTGTTTTAGACAGCTGAAAGTGGTTCTGCTTAACCATGAGACGAAACACGGTGACTTTAATCAAGTATGTGATAGGGGGGATGGTATTTTTCCTCGTTGGACCTTTCACCCTGAGATATTTGTTCGGACAGAGCGGAGCAAGGGAAGATTTCGTCGAAGCCGACAATAAAATGCCACGCCCCCGTGACCAGGGGGGTGACAGACAAGTCGTTGACGTAAGTTAATAATTTGTCTTAATTTCTTTCCCGAAAACGTGTCAAATGAATGAGAGAATTTAAATATTTAGTGATTTGAAATTGAATTTGAAAACAATTTATTAACCCCCTTAGTGCCATAATCACAGTTTCGTGCTTATCATATCATTGAATTAGGGGTGATATTAAATCCAATGTCCATGATAGATAATTATTCAAAATAATTATTTGATGAATTATAAGAAAGGAGCTGTCTATAGAAATAACAGGAAGAACAAGGATATACATGGATAACAAACTTCTTTATTGTGGACAATAAATACATTTTTGTACAGATTCTTAAACAATTTTTAAGCATATGGGTATAGTACACTCAGACAAATTGATCTTTCAAACTTCTTTTTAGTTGACTTCAAATTTAGACTTGCCTTTCAAGATTCTTTGTTGAGGAGGAAATTATTAACTAAAGTCTTAGTATTATACTTAGGGAAGCTGACTCGGTCCTGACAAATTAATGATTATCATAATCATAATGATTGATTTTAATGTATGGATCTTATTTAAGATTTTGAATTGAAACTGATGAGACATTTTGTTTCAACTTAAGAATGTGTGACACAAGTCAAGTGAAAAAGTAATGATAGAAAAAACACTATTAATGATGGTTTTATTGTTATGTTACTCATTATGCACAATTTTCTGAAAATACCTTTGTGCAATAGCAACTGTTTCAGATATGCAAGATTTTATCAAGAATAAAGGCTTAAAGCAGAAAACAATAATGTTGTACGTTATTGTTCTTATGGAAGCTATAACACAGCTAACGGTTACAGACAGCAATACAAATACTCATAAAATATTTATAGAACTATGACATAGAGGGCTAACTAACGATTATGAGCAGCAGCTTAATATCAATTAAGGTTCATTGAAGTGTCAAATGTCAATAGCTATTGATAATAAAAGTAAGCTTGTAATGTTTGTACATGGTTTGTTTAAAGAAGTGGCACACACAAATTGTTTATAAAATTTAATTAATATTAGATCTACACCATGTTTTGAAAAGTTTCTGTATACATACTAACACAATGTTTGAATATGTTGTACATGATAACCAATAGTTCTTTGATTTGATTTAACACATATAGCTTTATTGACCTATTATACCTCGATTTCTGGTTATCTCTGACCTGTTTAATGAATGCAAACTGTCACAATGTTTGAATTATGTCACACAAATCAAAAACAAAGTATAATGTACCCAAAACTGCGATGTTAAGAAACTTATGATATACATACAAATACAATGTTTAAAGGACTAGGACCAACTGCTAATGATTATAACATTGATAGATAAATACAATGTTTACAGAACAACCCACAATGTTATACATTCAGTATGTCAAGCTTTTGGCTATTGATCATATTTACCTAGCTATATTGCATTCATCTGTGTAAAGTGAATACACTATCTGATAGTACTCTACATGGTTCATGTCCACACGTCATTCAAACTTTAATTCATTATTTACCTGCAGTTGTCATAGCGACAGGGTTGCATTCATACTTCTACTTTAGGTAAAGTAGGTATTTCATTAATTAAAGGGACAGTCCAAATGGGTATTTTTTGTGGAAGTGAAATTAATGTGGATATTCCTGTTTATGCTTTAGGCTGTATAATGGTTTAAGTACATGATTATAACATTACTCATTTGTAAAATGTTACTTGGGCAACATTTAATTTGTATATTTGACAACTTGATATTTAAACAGATAAACTTATTTTCGTTGAAATGTTTAATTATCTATACATATTTGTTACCATTTCTGTCATTTTGTGATATACTAAGGTGTATCGATCAAATCCAGATGTATCAGACATGTTAAAGACCAATTTCAGATTTCAATATTTCAAAAAATAATTTTACTGTTTTCTTTGTATTTTATGCAAAATTCTCTGTTTGTGAGCAATGGAAGTGTTTAAAATATAGCCCGTCTGCCAGTCCTTAATGCTACGTTTACACTACGTCCACGGTCTCCACGTTCGCCACGTTTGTCTGAAACGTAATGAAACGTGACACTTCAGTTTGTTTTGTCATTCTGATCATGTTCTGCCACGTTGTGATACTTTCTAATACGGTGTGTGACGGCCTATCACGGTGAACGTGTTGTTACGGGAGAAACGGGGCTTTAATATCTCCAAGTCAAGCAAAGGCTCACTACAGAAAGAGCAGGGTCTGTCACGTTTTGCCACGAATGTCATCACGTTGTATTGCGTTCCCTTGCGTCTCATTAGGTTCCTTCACGTTCATTACGTTTTATGCATTACCCTTATGTTACCCTACGTTGCCAAAGTCTCAATAAGTTTTATTACGGTCTGTTACGTATAAACGTGAGGGAACGTGCTCTCTTGGAGCATGTTTCTTGTCCCGGTTGGTACATACTTGAGGCACAACGAGTATTATTCACTATTCTCTAATGTATTCAGAGAGAAAGATGTTCACGCAAGATGAGGACGTGACATTTGCGTGTATGTTGTATGCTTACATGCAAGCCACGCAAGAAGAAGGACAACAGTATCAAATGGACCAGGTCCGGCTAGACCAAGGAGGCGCACGTAGGAGAAGAAGAAGAAGATTAAGAAGAACCTGAGTAAGAAAATGGATGAGTGCAATTATGTCATCCTTTTCTGTCTCAGAAACATTTGTCACCGTCCTTGGCACTGCCCTCTTTGTTTTCTTTTGTTTTTCTACTGCATCAACGGCAGGTTTTGATGCTGCTTCTTCCTCCACTCGGTCATCCCGCGGTGGGGTTGGGGATCTTTGGGAGTCATGCAATATAGCAGACGTCTCTGCTTCTGCGACAGCTGGTGAAGTAGAGATTTCATTATTATCTCTCAAGGAGTCCTTTGGGGCGGGGACGCTTTCGACCTCTTTCTTTTCTTGGAGGCATTTCACTTGATGGTCTTCGAATGACTTGAAATTGTATGGCATGAAAGTTTATAATAAATGCATCCTATTGGACCGGGGGAAACGTCTCATGACATAATAGCACGTGACTGTCCTTGAAGTGCGTCCTATCAAGCCCGGTGGGGTCAAGTGACGCCGTGTGACGCCTTGACAAAACGGGTTAAAATAAATCAATCAATCCCATGGTACCGTTGGAACCGTGTCAAAACGTGTCAAAACGTGATACTGACCAAGATTATAATTATTACAAGTTCCATTAAGGAAGCCTCCAAGTTGTGTTAGGTTGTGTTAAGTTGTGTTACGTTACCCCCGTTCTAACACGTTCTGTTACGTTTCTGTCCTCAAACGGGACGAATGTGGGAAAATGTTTTGCAGAAAACGCATCTTTCAAGTACCGCCACGGTAGCCCCGTTTATCAAGTTATGTCACGGTACCCCTTCACGTTCCCTTGCGCTCCGTTACGGACTTGCCGTTTTGATACAAACGTGGCGAACGTGGAGACCGTGGATGTAGTGTAAACGGAGCATAAACTGGCAACTTTTTGCCAGGACTGGTTATTTATTGGTCAGGACTGGTAACTTTACCAAACTTTTTTTAAATTTTCCCATAGGAATAATTGACCAATTAATTTTCATCACAGGCTAGGTTTGCACTCTATTTTATACACTGGCAATGTTTGTCAATCAATAGTTTTTCTACTAGTATCTTTGTAACCTACACTATGCAGTATCGACTGATTCCAGATGTGTCCGTATGATTACACATAGCAGTTCATAAAGAACGATAACAGTCTCCCTTCTCACCTGTGAGAATCCAATCTGTGCATCACCTGCCTTCAAGCTGTTGCAAATTTTTTTTATTGTAACGGTTGTTTCATGGATAGTTAACCGGTCTGTTAAAGCTTAAATGGTCAATAAAACATGTGCTTTTTCACAAGTGACAGATTCTGAGTAAACAAATTTTGTTTAAGTCAACATTTTTTGTTTAGAGTTTTGTATTGTAACTGTCATGGCTATCTACTAAAATAGAAAAGTCAATATAAGTGTGTGAGAAGAAACAGTCTTTGTTACCTTCGGAACTTTAAAGGGGCAGTAGCATGTTTTTAGGAGGAATATAAGGTGATGTCAGGAAAATGAAAATTAATGGTTCCAATTGAAAGACATTGTATTTAAACTAAATGGAGCAGTAATAATTAAAATATTGAACATAAAGTTTAGCCATGCGAGTCCCTTTTCTTACACAAAATGAATTAAAGGGACATTGAGTATGTTAATGTTTCTGATACAAGATTTTATTCAAAACACCTATAAATTATATCAATCGGTAGATAAATATTTTAACTACAATTAGGTATATGAGAGTATGCTGACAAATCACAATAAGTCGATGTTATTATGTTCAAAAGACATTTTTTGTAACCGGAAGCGCGCGCTAGTGAATTGTGATGTCATTTAGCAGATTTCCGATTATTGAGTACTACGTCAGCTCGCCTATTTTCATCCGCAATATCAATCAATTACCCGGTACTAACAAATACCAACAGTATGTAAACCAGAGAACAATAAATTATTTAAGCATTATATTGATATTGAATAACCAATTAACTTTCTTCTAAACATTCCATGTAGCTTTTCTTTTCCTTTTCCCTCTTTGCCATCTGTGTTTACATTCAGTGTGTGAGCAGACTACGACATGGATATAGTAAATTCGTAACCAAACGAACTCGTACCGGAAACGTTTCCTAATTTTATTTATAGGCTTCGATAATTCAACATTAATTTCGTCTAAATATGTAACCATAACTATGTTGACACCAAGATAATACTAAACGTGAACAAAAAATACAAATAGCTTTCTTGTCGATATCATATTAGACATATACGAAATTTCTATGCAAATTAGACAGTTCTTCATTCCGTTAAGGACCGAGTTATTATAGCTTAATTCGTCATCGGTTGGTAATATAATCAACTTATGTAAATTACTTCAACTTGTTCTTTCAAAATTCTAAAGATCATAAACGATATCAGGATTATACGTTCACGTGACTCTACAGTCAGCCATATACGGAAGAGCGACTGCACAACTCGACTTATGGAGCCTTTTAAGGTCTGTAATCCACGGGATTTTGACTCTGAATTTTGATTTCATATCTTTAAAATAATGTTTGGAAGCTAAATATTTATTGACAATATATTGAGGGTAAATATAGAATACTTTTACACATTGAAATAATTTCATAATCAGAACGTGCTATGTATTTTATAATGAGTGTAATAAGCTTAAATGGCCTTAATTGTTAAGAAAGAATGCTTTAATGATAAACATATCACTAATGACTAATAAACCATCAAATGGACTACGGATACGTGTTCGTCGTTTTGTTATAGGCACGAGTTTCTTTTCGGTACGAATTCCCGATGGGGAAAGCTTCGTTTTGGACACGAATTCACCCACAGCAACAATGACCACAATGCTTTGCGAGAGAAAGTTATAAACTCGATCTATTTATATCCTGGGGAAACACCTCTACTAATTGTTTCGGTTTCTAAGCTTATTTTAGGTCAAACTAAATGGGGATAATTTTTGTGTATATGTTTCAATGATATAGATTTTTAGCAGTGTTCTTAAATTTGTATCAAAACACTCAATGTCCCTTTAAAGGAGTTTAAAAAAAATGGCCACCAATGGATTTTATATGTATCTCCATACTTTGTTCTCTGATTATGGATGATTGGCTTGTGTGATGAGATTTTGGACAGATGGGCTTTTGAGGTTGGCTATCATATGCAAGATATGTTTTTTTTGTTTTTTTAATATTTTTTAATATATAGATATGTGTGTTTAAACTGTCATGGCTCTCTTCTTGAAATGGTAATGTTGATCACCTGTCTTCACATGTTACAGACAAAAAGACTGAAATTACTGAAATTTTTATTTATCACTTCAACTTTTCGAGTCCTTGAAAATGGTCTCGAGTCAGCTGAACCTGACACTGGCTCGAATAATCGAGTACCTGAAAATATGGATAGTCAACTTCTTTATTGCATGAAATGCGACGTTTCGGTGTGGATACTAACACCATTATTAAGCAAGTGATGATGGACATGATTGTTGAAGAGAATATATACACAGATTGAGAATGGTTTATACAATTTCATGCAACAAAACAGTTGACTATTCATAAGAATTGTTCTTCTTCATCAACCAGCTTCTAAATGCCTCTCAAAGAAGTTAATCGAGTACCTGTGGAACCCAATATGTAAGTCAGAAAACAGAACTTAAATCGTCCCAAAGCTGAATTAATGTAGACTTTCTTGTTGATATGAAATACCGTATTTCCTTAATTACACGCCTGCCTTGAATATACGCCTGCCTCGAATAGACGCCCTTGCATAAGACTTTCTGAAAATAATAAACGCCTGCCTTATTTAAACGCAGCGTAAACCAAGTTTTATATATAAAAACGCTTCTTTTTTGTTAAATTATCTGATTTTGTTACAAAATAATCTAAACGGTTTCGCTTTTTACGAAATAGACGCCTGCCTTGAATAAAAGCCTGCCTCAAATACCCGGTAGACGCCTATGATGTAGACCTTTTGAAAATAATAGACGCCCGGCGTGTAATTAAGGAAATACGGTATTGGATTTAAAGAGGTTGTATCCTTGGTATAAAAGAAGTAAATATGTTATTTTAGGAGGTATTTCATGGAAAGATGATAAATATTGTTACTTTATTGTTATTCGATTTCAAACGCATTGATGTCCTATCATGTAGGAAGGAGATATTATAACTTCGTTATATGCAGGGATAAGGAAAGACATCTTTGACAAATTTTTTTCCCCCATTCTTTTTACCAATTTTTAGCTCATCAGGACTGAAAGTCCAGATGGGCTTATGGCATGGCCCGTCGTCCGGCGTCCGTCCGTCGTCCGTCGTCCGTCGTCCGTCGTCCGTAAACTTTTGACACTTTCGACTTCTCCTCATACACCAAGTACCTTAGCATATGGAGATTCTAATTTGTAACTTTGGTGACCCTGTGACCCCAAATAGGGTCACAGGGGTCACAACTTTAAAAACCTATTTTCATCTTCTTCTCCAGTTCCAGAAGGACTAGAGAGTTAAAAATGATATGTGCAGACTCCTTGGCCAATGGGGATTCTAATTTGTAACTTTGGTGACCCTGTGACCCCAAATAGGATCACAGGGGTCACTACCTTAAATACCTATTTTCATCTTCTTCTCCAGTTCCAAAAGGAGAAGAGAGTTAAAAATTATATGTGCAGACTCCTTAGACAATGGAGATTCTAATTTGTAACTTTGGTGACCCTGTGACCCCAAATAGGGTCACAGGGGTCACAACCTTAAAAACCTATTTTCATCTTCTCCAGTTCTAAAAGGACTAGAGAGTTAAAAATGATATGTGCAGACTCCTTGGCCAATGGGGATTCTAAATTGTAGATTTCGTGACCCCATGACCCCAAATAGGGTCACAGGGGTCACAACCTTAAAAACCTATTTTCATCTTCTTCTCCAGTTCTAAAAGGACTAGAGAGTTGAAAGTGATATGTGCAGACTCCTTTGACAATGGGGATTCTAATTTGTAACTTTGGTGACCCTGTGATCCCAAATAGGGTCACAGGGGTCACAACCTTAAAACCTATTTTCATCTTCTTCTCCAGTTCCAGAAGGATTAGAGAGTTTATATTGATATGTGCAGACTCCTTGGACAATGGGGATTCTAATTTGTAACTTTGTTGACCCTGTGACCCCAAATAGGGTCACAGGGGTCACAACCTTAAAAAACTATTTTCATCTTCTTCTCCAGTTCTAGAGGACTAGAGAGTTAAAAACGATATGTGCAGACTCCTTGGCCAATGGGGATTCTTAATTGTAGATTTTGTGACCCCATGACCCCAAATAGGGTCACAGGGGTCACAACCTTAAAAACCAATTCTCATCTTCTTCTCCAGTTCCAAAAGGTCTAGAGAGTTAATATTGATATGTGCAGACTCCTTGGACAATGGGGATTCTAATTTGTAACTTTGGTGACCCTGTGACCCCAAATAGGGTCACAGGGGTCACAACCTTAAAAACCTATTTTCATCTTCTTCTCCAGTTCTAAAAGGACTAGAGAGTTAAAAACGATATGTGCAGACTCCTTGGCCAATGGGGATTCTAAATTGTAGATTTTGTGACTCCATGACCCCAAATAGGGTCACAGGGGTCACAACCTTAAAAAACTATTTTCATCTTCTTCTCAAGTTCCAAAAGGTCTAGAGAGCTGAAACTATATGTGCAGACTCCTTGGCCAATGGGGATTCTAAATTGTAGATTTCGTGGCCCCATGACCCCAAATAGGGTCACAGGGGTCACAATCTTAAAAACCTATTTTTTTCCATTAGATGACAGTCTAGGGCAAATTTATTTCTCCTTGGATATTTTAGTGTGGACTTCTTTCACTGTCTGATATTGGCGATCTAGAAAGTGTTGAATAATAATACATTTGTTTTGTAATTATACCCCCGCTACGACGTAGTCGGGGGTATATAGCGCTCCGCGTGTCCGTCCGTGCGTCCGTGCGTCCGTCCGTCCGTGCGTCCGTCCGAAATTGTTTCCGGAGCATTACTCAAAAACTATACCACTTAGAAACTTAAAATTTGGTATGGAAGTAGCCTATATGGTGCTGTGGTGCCTTTTAGGGGTTTCAGCTCAATGCTCCCAATAATTTTTGAAATTTTGACCAAAAACGGTCCGATTTTTGGACTTTGTCTCGTTTCCGGAGCATAACTGAAAAACTATACCACTTAGAAACTTCAAATTTGGTATGGAGGTAGCCTATATGGTGCTGTGGTGCCTTTTAGGGGTTTCAGCTCAATGGTCCAAATAATTTTTGAAATTTTGACCAAAAACGGTCCGATTTTTGGACTTTGTCTCGTTTCCGGAGCATAACTGAAAAACTATACCACTTAGAATCTTCAAATTTGGTATGGAAGTAGCCTATATGGTGCTGTTGTGCCTTTTAGGGGTTTCAACTCAATGGTCCAAATAATTTTTGAAATTTTGACCAAAAACGGTCTGATTTTTGGACTTTGTCTCGTTTCCGGAGCATAACTGAAAAACTATACCACTTAGAAACTTCAAATTTGGTATGGAAGTAGCCTATATGGTGCTGTTGTGCCTTTTAGGGGTTTCAGTTCAATGGTCCAAATAATTTTTGAAATTTTGACCAAAAACGGTCCGATTTTTGGACTTTGTCTCGTTTCCGGAGCATAACTGAAAAACTATACCACTTAGAAACTTCAAATTTGGTATGGAAGTAGCCTATATGGTGCTGTTGTGCCTTTTAGGGGTTTCAGTTCAATGGTCCAAATAATTTTTGAAATTTTGACCAAAAACGGTCCGATTTTTGGACTTTGTCTCGTTTCCGGAGCATAACTGAAAAACTATACCACTTAGAATCTTCAAATTTGGTATGGAAGTAGCCTATATGGTGCTGTTGTGCCTTTTAGGGGTTTCAGCTCAATGGTCCAAATAATTTTTGAAATCTTGACCAAAAACGGTCAAACTTTTTACTTTGTCTTGTTTCCGGAGCATATATAAATACCAAATGACTTGCACACTTCAAATTTGGTATGGAAGTATACAGTCGAACCTTGGATACCCAGACTCCGTATATCCATAAATCTCACCTTACGGACAAAGATTTTTCAAACATTGTGTCTATATTTCTTAAGAAAAATGACCCAGTTAACCGGACGATTTGCTATCCGGACGATTTTCACCAGTAACCAAAACAAGGTTCGACTGTATAGTGCTGTTGTGCCTTTTAGGGGTAATTCCAGGGTTCCCAGAATTTTGTTCAAAAACTACATAGCCGGGGATGTTTTGAAGTGAAATAGTTTTTAGGGTTGCAAGATCATTGTGTTCTAAGTCATAATCATAAATTTTCAAATTAATGTTACGTGAAGGCGGTCAAACTACAGGCGGGGGTATGTGAGCCGCGCTCACTTTTGCCTTGTTTTTTTAGAGGTTTTCTTGCAATAGGTAACATCAGTTTCATTTTTAGCTCATCTTGCCTGTATAAAGTAAACTTGATACGATGCCTGATGAGCTACAGAGCCAATGGCTCTATTTTTTGAATTTTCAAATGGCCATGGCCCTTATATCAATAGTAAAGCTCAAAATTTAAGGGCCCTACTTTCATCCAATGTGCAAAATGGCCTATGGCCCCTGCCTTGTCCAAACCCTGTTATATGTTTTCATTAGGTCATAATTTTTTGCTATCTTTATCTTCTTGTTCTTGATAAATGTTATCAAGTTTAATTTTTGTTCTCAGCAATTCATTTGAATAAAAACATTTTAGGGCTCGTTTTATGCTTTTATGTAAAATAAAAGATAGAATCATTTTAAGATGAGCATAAGCTACGGGCAGTGTTTAAAATATGAATATTTTATTTACATTTATGATTTCCATATGATGAAAACTAGAAGAGGAGATATGAATTATTGTTAAGACATGTATGCCTGAAGTCTAATACAACAAATGCAAAATATTTATGATCATGCATAAGGACATGAATATGAGTGAGTAAGTTATTGTTTTATGCCGCTTGGACAATATTTCAACCATTAGCGAAAGATGAATATGACTGTAGGCAATGAAAGCTTTTAAGTCAGTTATTTCCATGTGACTAAACTTTGACACAACCCCATAGGCAAATGTTGACATGATCAGTTCAGCTGTGTTCTCAAGCATTCTCAAATGATGAAGAATAACTTACGTATACTCAATGAAACATAGCATCAATATTACCGTATTTCCTCGAATAGATGCCAGGCCTCGAATAGACGCCAGGTCTCGAATAGAAGCTGGGTGATAAGTTGATTAATTAATGCTCCTGTAATTGAATTGAAATAAAGAATTCTCCCTTTATACCATCTTTACACATTTATTTCCTACTAAAAAATGAATAGACGCTGGGTCTCGGGGGTAAACAGGATCTGAAAAAATACATGCCGGGTGCGTCTATTTGAGGAAATATGGTATGTGCAAAAAGATAAACCACATTGCCTTTATGTTATTTCAAAGTGTTTTATGTTTATGTGCACTTTAGATATTATTCAGTCAGTCATGTTTTATAGAGAAATAAAGTGGTACAAATTACATATGTCAAATATTATCTAACACATCAAATATTATATGATAGTTGCTGAATTATCAAACACATATGACAGTTGCTGAAAATCATTATTTTGTGTTCATTGGCTTAGTTTGCCGGTAGTGTCAATATTAGAGCTTGTTCCTTAATTTATAAAGTTCATATTTCAATTTTGTTATCATATTCACATCAATACAAGCAAATTAATCAGTTGGTTTATAGATTGTTATAGGCAAAATGACAAAATGAAAAATTTGCTTTCGTGTACAGGGATGTGAACAATTATTGGAAATGTCTCAGGTACGCAAAATTGGTACAGAAATGAATAATGGTATTCTTTCTTAATTATTTTTTTCGGTAAGATTTGGCAGCAACTTTTGTATGATTCTAAGCAGCATCTTTATTTTTAATAGCATGATCATATAAGGAAATTCAATTTTGCCAAGGATACATAGAATGCGAATAAACATACACTTTTAAAAGATATTTATTTTATTTGAAGTCAAGTCTTCTGACATAAGACGAGAACTCCAGAATGTTTGAAAGCTAGCATAGTTACATGTTGAGAATGCCATGAATTTTGTGATTTGGTAATTTTATTATTTTCCTTGATGTAAGGGTCTGAAGTTTGGTTTTATCTGAAAAGCCATAATATTTGCATCAATAATTTACATTGACAGGGTGATTATTATTACCTTTATAATCAAACAATAAGCCTTTATTTATAATCGACAACTGGCAAAGTGAAAGGCTGACTAGTGCAAATCACACAATATCATTTTTGGGAATATATTAACTCTACTAGCATGACTTTTAGTAGACCTACCACCATTAATCTTATCTTTCTGTTTGTCAGTATGCAAAAAATGTTATCTTTAGTTTTGTTCTGCCTGGGCATTTCATGAAAAATCAATATTTTGCTATAAAATCTTTATGTAGTTTTCTTGAAAAGTGAAACAAACAGGTGAAACGACATATTTTGGTTTTCATCCAATATTTAAATGGTAGTATACATAGAAATATCCAAATATATTAAAAATTCATTTGAAAAATGAGAAAATGACATATAGATTACTTTAAAATATTTAAAGTGGTATTATATTGGTCATGTTTTGTACATCAACATATTTTTAAATGTTGTCATATTTGTGGTATTAAAGCCAGGTTGATTGAGTTTTGAGATAAAAATATTATTCAAAGATCATGGCATTGAAAAGTGAAACACATAGATTGGAAATGACATATTTCATATTTGTTAATGGTATAATAGTTGTAGGATTAAAACAAGAATGTTTGAGTTTTGAGATCAAAATATTTTTTAAAGGTCATGGCATTGAAAAGACAAACACATAGATTGGAAATGACTTATTTCATATTTGTGAATGGTTTTGGTAGAATTAAACAAGATTGTTTGAGATCTGAGATCAAATTATTATTTAATGATCATGGCATTGAAAAGATAAACACATAGATTAAAAATGACATATTTTTATACTTAAACATATTTTAAAATTGAATTGTATTGTTGCTATTGTAAGCAGATCGTTTGAGTTCTGAAATCAAAGCACAACAAACAGGAAAGCAACATATATAAGGCAAGCCTATAGAGGTTATCCAGTGGTGTTTAATTACTGACTAGCACAAACTAGACTTTTCCACAGTCTCTTAATTTGTTCACTATCGACATTTTTACATCCAAATGGGCTATTGAAGGTCATATATGAGGACATTTGCACATACAGTAGAACTCGGATATAACGAACTCCAAGGCACCAAAGAATTTAGTTCGCTTATATCCGGTGTTCGCTATATGCATATAAATTTTAATGATATTATATAGGGAGGGGACTTGAAAATTTGTTCGCTATATCCGAGTGTTCGCTATATCCATGTTCTACTGTATTGACTTTCCATAAGTGCAATGAAATGCTTATTCTTGATAATTAAGTCTATTTTTCATAATGAGCATACATTGAAAATATACATATTTTCCCAAAGTATATTTTTAGTGACTTAAAAAACAATTTAAAGTCTAAGGGTAAGTCTGTATTCCAAGAGGTCTCTATGTCAGTACTCTATAGTGTTGTGTCATAGCAACTACTGGAGCTGACTTGAGGACTGAAACTATTTGGTGTAAAACAAATTGTCATTTGGTGTAAAACAAACTTGTCAGCATTTTCTGAAATCTGAGGTTGTATAGCAGGTGATGACTTTCTGTGAAAAAAGTTTTATGTTTGATTGTCAATGTGTTATATACAGGATGCCACATTTTTCACATTGGGGGAGTAGCATGTTTTTGGACATTTTTACTTTTTTCTCTCAATAAATATAATTGTTGTTTAGTTTAGTTGAAGAAGAAATAATGCAGTACAAGTGAACATTTCTGGCAGCCATTTTAATGTGAACACCTTTTAATCCTTTAATCAAGGGTATTAGATTCACAGAGTTGAACTGAGCTTTGTGTTTTCTTTTTAGGATGTTTTTTAATAAGTTTCTTTTCATTTGGACATTTCCGTGCTATTGCTTCCTGAATAACCATTTTTCTCAAACTAGTTTATTATTTTTATGATTATTTAAACAATTTTATCTTAAGGAAGGGAGGCTTGGCGTCAATATACTACTTTCCATCATTTTCTACATCTGACAGGGACAGGGGGCAATTTTAAGTACATTTTGACAGCAGGTATAACTTCTATATATGCACTTTTATAAGGAACCAATGCAGTTTGATAAGAAGCTGAAATTGCATAATGAATATTTATAACACTGCAGTATCTCCCAAGTGTTTAATTTACATATGGTTTTAGGCATCTATTTAATTGGCTTTCTTGTAAAACTAACTTGGAGACATTACTCCTTTCACTGCATAAATATTTAAAATTCTAAACAGCACTAAATTTTTTGGGGGAATATTTTTCCTTTTTTTAATTTTGATCATTATAGAACTGTATTTCGTGGCAAGAAAACAGTTAATTAATTCATATATGCTGTGTTTTTCTGCAACAGAAAATATTATGCGCCCAAATTGCATATTGCATTATTTAAATGCATATTCTCAAGCTAGTCTTGTTATGGTAGTTAGATTCCCCTTTCTGAGTATGTTCTATTTCCTTCAGTATTTGTTTACTCCTCAAGATCCTATTCTTCCTTTACTAATGGCAATCTCTAACATTTTCTCATCTTGTATAAGTGTATGACAAGCTTGAGGGGGGAGGGATCACGCAGTGTTTAGGGCATTTGGCTTTGGATCATGAGGTTCGGGGTTCAACTTTGTCTGCAGTAGGAACATTTCTACACAAAGTTTTGGGTACAATGCTCCATTCATTTCAGTGTCCTATCACCCATGGTTCACTAGTTCAAGTCGATGCTCGCAGGTTTCACCGCAATGCATAGTCACAATAATGTTGCAGGCTTTCTCCCTGCAATAAAACTAGCAGCCGTGATATGAGTGAAATACTCTTGAAAGCGGCGTTGAACCCAAAATCACCTTACCTCAGAATAAACTTGAAGTATGTATATTCATTGAACAACTCTCATTTTCACATTTTGATCATTATCAGCCTCTATTTAGTGTTAATTAAAGATTTAAAAACAACTCGCATTATTTAAGTGCATTTTCTGAAACTATAATAGTCTATTTTATTTATTGAAATTTAAAGGTATCATTTCCCTTTTGAACATGTCAAATATTCTTCGATCAGTTTTGTACATTTTAAAATTCCACCCCTCATATACTCATGGCAATGTCTCAGACTTTCTCCGCATGTAGAACAACAGAATAAGCTTGAAGTATGCAATTACTGCCACGTAAAGACAATCTCATTGTTTATGGCATGTCATGGTTCATTACACATACTAATTAAACTTGACAAACTCTCAGTATAATTGTTTTGGGGCAAAACTGTATCACTTGTGAGAATGTTCATAATACCATATCACCGATGAAACCTTTGTTTTAGTGCAGAAACTGAATCAGACAAAATTAGCATTGAATCGATATGATATACTGTTCAAGGTAGCAACTAATGTCTAGCAAATGAGTTGCATCTCAAATATCATGGCTGATACGACTTTAAATCAAATCTTGAATAATACCAACCTGTACTGGTTGCTTAGTGGTACTCTACAATCTATCCAAACCATATACTAAAAAATCACTTCTGTGTAAATAAAAAAGGTGTTCAAGAATAAAATTTCTTTTTATTCTTCCCTATACTACCAACTTCTAGAATGCAACTCAGATTAAAATAAGTGATATTTAAAAAAATCAAAATCATGAATATAAAATTGTTTTTTTCATACACATCTTGATAAAATAGTAATCATAATATAAAGTAAATCATTCCTGACCTGTATTGTCCAGTATATATAAAATATATTGAGATTATGAATTAAATAGAACCAACTGGTTGTCTTGTAAGAATAGTCATTCAAAAAGGTGCATGATAGTGTTGTTCCTAAAGGGGGCCCTGGGGAGATTTACACATCCTTTTGGCTTGCTGACCCTTGAAATTATTACATGTAGGATACTTTTTCCATTGCAAAGATGCCCATCTGCAAAATTCAGTGTGTAAAATAGCCTGTCCTGAAAATTAACTGGTCAAGTCCTTAGGGAAAAATAAAGAAATTTTTGAAAAGTTACCAGTCCTGACCAAAAAGTCCTGTTTAAGGACTGGCTATATTTTAAACACTGCAAAATAACCCCCTCAGCTGAACTACAAGGAACAACACTGGTGCATGTATCTGCACAGGTATGCCCCAGTTGCACAAAAATATGCAATGTGCATACAGGACAGGTAGTGATCCCCTGCAACAAGTGGCAACCTCAATCAACACATTGTAACACTGTGACACAGCCGCGCTAACACAACATTGTCACAAAGTCCTCCCGTCTTCATTTCCTGTTGAACGAGAAATGCCTGTTCTGTCAGTTCTCTTTAATCGAGCAGATACATCAGATGACTAGATGTCCTTGAAGTCGAGAAGTTTAATCTCTTCCAGTTAGATAGACAGACAGACGGACAGATAGACAGACATATTTTATTGAGTAAAAGGCTGCTGCCCATACAATGACAGTCCTCTTTAATCAAGCAGATACATCAGATGACTTCATGTCTTGGAAGTTGAGAAATTTAATCTCCTCCCTCCGACTTACAAACAGTTAGACAGAAGGACGGACGGACAGACAGAGAGATAGACAGACATATTTTATTGAGTTAAAGGCTGCTGCCCATACAATGTCAGTTCTCTTTAATCAAACAGATACATCAGATGACTTCATGTCTTGGAAGTTACAAAATTTAATCTTCTCCCTCTTTCTTTCAGACAGAGATATAGACAGACACACAGACAGACAGATAGACACACATACAGACAGATAGACACACAGACAGACAGATAGACACACAGACAGACAGGAAGATATATAGAAGAAGAAGAAGAAGAATATATATACTGGTATAATATATAATACATAGACGGTTGGACAGACAGACAGAGGGGCAGATTTGCCACTGGCCTATACCTGTACATAAGCAGATATATAGTATGAGATTTATATGGAAGGAAGAAAGGAACTAACTTGATATCGGAATAGGCATAATATGTTTGATAAGATATATTTTTGTTAGTACAAGATTTCGAACAAGTGTATTGTGATAGTTCCAAATATTTACCAAGATATAGTGAGTGAGTTAAACGTCACTTTGGCATTATTTCGGCCATTAACAAGAAATGCAGAATTAAAGGAATAAAAAAAATTAACAAAGTTATATAAAGAGAAAGGTATTCTTTATATCTAAATAGGCTTTACAAAATAACATTTTTTCATCTCAGTGAAAATAAGATTTAAAAACTTCTACTTTCTGTAATTTAACCCCATTTGTGCCACGTCCTGCTTCATGACTGTGTATGACAAAAGAGCCTTTTATACATAGAGATTATTACCCGAGGGAGTGTGTCATATGACTTTTACGAAACGAGTGTGAATTTTGGTATTACCCGAGCGAGAGCGAGGGTTATACAAAACTTTTCACGAGTTTCGTTAAAGTCATATGACACACTTCCGAGGGTAATAATTTCTTTATTACCGTTTCTTTTCTATTTTACCATCTTAGAAATATCCAAGAAACGGGCCGCTTCCCTTGCGAAGGCCGGCTACAGTGACGTCACGAACAATGGTGTTATGACGTCACAGACGAAATAATACGGGAACTCGCGCTACAACAATCGTTGCTAGGCAAAAGTGATATGTGCACTAGTGCTCATATTAAAAATATGTCACTACTTATTTTCAACAGTATGGGTAATAAAATCTAGAACTTCATTCAGCAAGTCTAGATTTGAGTGAATAAAAACTTTGATATCATGGATAGAGTTTAAGGTATTATTTCCCTAAGATACTGCAAAACAATTCAGTTTATCTCCCTGTATGAATCCCTGCTATAAAATAACCAATGTGTTAGTCATTATGTCATTTTCCTCTTTTGTTGCCGGGGTAATATTAAATTAATGAACCTGAAGGTTTATTTTAACGATAACTATAACAATGAACTGATGATAAAATGTTCCATTTCACTGATTCTCAGCAGGATCTCACATATATGTGTACTGTGGCTGTTGGGAGAGTTATTGTAAATCGGGTTTATTTTTGTTGTTAACCCTTCACTGTTCAAGCATTTATATTTTGACAATGTTGAACATCATTCTGTCGAACCGTTGGTCAGCATTTTTCAAATGAGTTATATTTCCTGAAATCTATCATATATATATGCTCTTAAGCTCATCAGTTAGGCTTTGAAACATTTTGAAATCGGTGGTTATCCGGTACATAAGTGAAAGTTTATCTACCGATATATGACATTCAGACAGCCTTCACGATTGCCATACAGAAATTGTTTCATATGATTTTTAAAGGGGCAGTGGTACTTTTTTGAAAACTTATAGTTTCAAATTTTCATTGATAATTGTACGTTAATGGTAAACAAAAATTTTGATTGTGTCAAAAATCTCATTACACAAACTAATCATCCGTATTCACAGAACAAATTATAAAGATTCACAGTCCATTGGCAGCCATTTTTTATGTGAACGCTTTTAATTCGTTTTTGCAAAAGCAAAAGGAATCACATGTTTTTGTTTTTTTAAATTGTATTTATTGCTGCATTTTATAATTTAAATACATTGTCTTTCAATTGGAGCCATTTATTTTCATTTTCCTGACATCACCTTATATTCCCCCTAAAACATGCTACTGCCCCTTTAAGAAACAAGTGTGAATTTTTGTATTGCAAGGGTGAGTTTCATATGGGTCTTATTGCACACTTCTAAATGAAATGATTTCTTTGTTTCTAATTCTTTGTCGTTTGAATTGCAGAAAACATCCGTGATTGTAACATGACTCTGATACATATATATGTCATCCAAAGTACATCGTTGTCTGGATACCTCAAACAGTATTAATATACCCTGAAAAGGAAAGATTTTGAAAATGAAGTGGTTTTTTTTTTCAGTTCAGTGACGGAGAGCTGAAGACTATTGATTGGCATGACTACAAAGCCATAGCCAATGAGCAAGAACGAAAAGGTTGGAAATGTTATACAGACAATTAAAGGAACCATAGTATATTTTCATACTTATCGTATTTCCTCTAATTGGGGTCGGACCACAATAGCAGCCGGGGGTAAAGTCACCTTAACTTGAATAGGGCCTGGGCCTCAAATGAGAGACAGGCAGATCACATTAATGATTACTCCCTGATACTTTCTATTTAAATGTTCCTATTTGTTGCTATACTTTATCACGTGTTATGAATAAGAGCGGGGCCTCAAATAAGAGACGGGCAGATTGCATTAATGATTACTCCCTGATACTTTCTATTTAAATGTTCCTATTTGTTGCTATACTTTATCACGTGTTATGAATAAGAGCGGGGCCTCAAATGAGAGACGGGCAGATCGCATTAATGGTTACTCCCTGATACTTTCTATTTAAATGTTCCTATTTATTGCTATACTTTATCAGGTGTTATGAATAAGAGCGGGGCCTCAAATAAGAGACGGGCAGATTGCATTAATGGTTACTCCCTCATACTTTCTATTTAAATGTTCCTATTTGTTGCTATACTTTATTAGGTGTTATGAATAAGAGCGGGGCCTCAAATAAGAGACGGGCAGATTGCATTAATGGTTACTCCCTCATATTTTCTATTTAAATGTTCCTATTTGTTGCTATACTTTATCAGGTGTTATGAATAAGAGCGGGGCCTCAAATAAGAGACGGGCAGATTGCATTAATGGTTACTCCCTCATACTTTCTATTTAAATGTTCCTATTTGTTGCTATACTTTATTAGGTGTTTTGAAGAAGGTAGGGGCTCAAATAAAGACCTAGCCTGTAATAAGTGCTGTTGGGTAAGACCTCTTAAATGTTATAAGAGCCTAAGCATCTATTAAAGGAAATAAGGTAATATTCTTGGTCAAATGATTTAAGGGTTTAATCAATGCCGGTAAATGCAGTTTCTGTTACACAATAACGCAACTCAAGGGAATCAACCTTTTGATTGGCAATTCAAACAAATAAGAGTTCGAGATTGAGCACCCGAACCTTCCTCCATTGATGAAAATACATTGGACAGTCCCTTTAAATGTTAACTCTCTGTGTGCCAGGTCCAGGGGAACAGGGATCTGCAGTCATACTGTCTGTGGAGGATGAGAGCAAGAAGAATGATCTGTACAAAGTGAATGGTTTTAATGCCTACGCTAGTGACAAGATCTCACTACAGAGGTCGCTAAAAGACATCAGACACCCTGAGTATGTTTATTTATTAATAATATTATGCAGGGTAAATAAGTTGGTTCAACAATATTTATGCAAGGGATAATGAAATCATTTTATTAAAGTTGACCATTTACTTTTAACTTTGTATAAATTGTTAAAAAAACATTCAATCCAATTAGTTACATATTATTATTTGCAAATTCATTTCAATCAAAACTAGGGTTCTCCCAAAAATTTAGAAGTATTTTTATTTGTATTTCTATATGTTCTGCTATTATAAGCTACATGGACTTCATTTTACTTTTAATCTGTAAGAATTGCTTTAAAGGGGCAGTAGCACGTTTTTTGATAATTTTATATTTTAAAATTTTCAGTGATAATTGTAAGTTAATGTTAAATGTATTATTTTGACAGTGTCAAAAATGTCATTACACAAGTCAATCATCCATAGTCGGAGGACAAAGTATGAAGATTCACATAAAATACATAGGCCGCCATTTTTGTGTGAACACCTTTAATTCATTTTCTGTAAGAAAAAGGAATCGCATGGCTAAACTTTACGTTAAATATTTGAATTATTACTGCTCCATTTAGTTTAAATACATTGTCTTTCAATTGGAACCATTAATTTTCATTTTCCTGACATCACCTTATATTCCCCCTAAAAACGTGCTACTGCCCCTTTAAGGAGATTATTATGCATGCACGTTAAAGTATTTACAAATTTCCATTTATCTTTTCTGCCATCATTAGTTACTATAAATTTGTAAAAAATATCTTAAAATATTATAGAATGTAAGATATGCTCTTAGGCTGTTAATCTGCATGCACAGTGAAGCATTTACAAACTTCTCTTCATCTATACCGCTTTCATTAGTTACAATCTATTTGCAATAATGAACTTCAATTTACTTTTCAAAAATAAGAGACCCTAAAGACTCATAGTCTTCAGACACAAAAGACATTTTTCATTTGCAATAATAATCTTCATTTCACTATTAGATTTTGTAAGGGACCCTTTAAGACTCATAATCTGCAGACAAAATAGACAAACTTGATTTATCAACTATTATTCATTTGGCAAATAATCTTCATTTCAACTTAAGACTGTTAGGGTCATTATATGAGTGTTAATCCGCAATCACAGAGGAGAACATGCATATTCTGAATAACAATAAAATAACAAGAAGCACTTCTTTGCTCAACTTGTCAAGCTTGAAGCTGGAGTTTGGGTTCGTTTGTTGAGTGTATTGATTCTAAGCAGGCTCGGGGTCTGTAAACGAGCGAATGTTAACACAAGTCTGCCTGGTAAATCACAATACTTGCTTTGTGATGATCTAACTCAATTTCTCAACCAAACGTGAGGTGCACAACATGCTGTTTTTTGCGTGCAATTTGTGCACTTTTAGGACAACTTTTAGGTAAGATACAATTGTAAAATTTGTCCCTTTTATTGAAATAAATAAGATCACATACTTTTTACAATTCATTTATTTATTAGACGATAAAAACATTTATTTTCTTTGAAGCAAAAAGTTTATTTTGATATAAAAAATATTTTGAAAGAAAAAACATGATTGAAAACAAGTTTGAAAACAAATATCCAAAACAAATGTGATGCTTTGACAATTTGATTTGTTTAAGTAATATGCCTCAAGAAGGTTTTTATCATTACCGGTAACTTTAAAACTTGACTGCCAAAATGAAGTCCTTTTTACAAAAAGATCTACATCTTTGCTTCCTTATCAGTCAAAATATATTTTAGTTGTATTTTTAGTTGTTCTTTTTCTTACCGGTAGTTACCTAAATGTCCATTAGCTAAAAATGATATTACATATTTTATATCCTTCTGATTTGTCTTATTTCAGTTAGGCATAGTTTGTTTGTATATTTTGTTTAGGACTGTAAGTAGTAGTTTTTTGTCAGTCAGCTTTTAAAAAAAATCATTGCATTTACAATTGTCAGGAATCATAAAATTGCCAAAGGTGGTTTGGAACCTTTTCATATTTTATTCATTTCTTCAAGAACTGATGAGGGGAAGTACTGGAGTCTAATTTCTATTTCATTTTTTGTTCCCACAGTTGTCAGAAAAAGAAGTATCTGAACAAGTTGCCGACCGCTAGTATCATTGTGCCCTTCCACAATGAACACTGGACAACTCTACTGCGAACCGCGTACAGCGTTATTGACCGAGCTCCCAAACATCTGGTACATGAAGTCATCCTGGTTGACGACTACAGCAATAAAGGTAAGATTGTTTTCAATCCACTGAAATCGTATGTATATCAATCTGTAATCAACTTATTGCATTTCACCAAACAAGACCAGACCACTTCATACTACGCAGAACATAACCACCACCACACACCACACCACCACACCACCACACACCACACACCACACCACCACACCACACCACCACACCACCACACCACCACACCACCACACCACACCACAAAACTGCACCACACATCCCAACTCACATCAACATTTACCACATCAGTGAACTCCACATAGCATCAGACAACACCACACTAGAGGAATG
Organism: Steromphala cineraria; assembly: GCA_916613615.1. Lineage (NCBI taxonomy): Eukaryota > Metazoa > Mollusca > Gastropoda > Trochida > Trochidae > Steromphala > Steromphala cineraria. The sequence continues at coordinate 43,541,354 of OU744727.1, read as the reverse complement.
ATACCAACCCTCTCTGTACCAAGCACACCAATGTACACTGCATTACACCTTCTTGTGTCAAAAAGAAAGAAATGGTATATGAAATTTTTCATACATAATTTTGGATAAATATTTTTTTCACAGAGTTCCTGAAAGACAAGCTGGAGCACTACACTAAGGAACACTTCACCAATGTTAAAGTGGTACGTGCCGAGAAGCGAGAAGGTCTCATCAGAGCCAGGCTGCTGGGAGCCAAGGCTGCTACTGGAGATGTTCTTATCTTCCTGGACTCACACGTAGAGGCAAACATCAACTATCTACCGCCATTACTAGGTGAGACTTGACTTTGTGGAAGGAATAATGGTTATATTCATTCTCTAAGAAAATTATGACTGCATCATTTCAAAGGATGATGAAAATTCAATTGATATACTCTTACAACTGCTTCATTTAAGGTAGGTGACATTTCAACATAGATACTCATATAATTAAACCAACATAAGTATTTATTCCGAAATGTCGCTAACCTTGAATAAAGCCTCAATTTCCAGAATGCCAATTTCCGAATTCATCCTCTTAAGCTCCAGATTACAATTTGATTATACCGTCGAGAGAGGAGACCTTGCCTGTCTGTGCTTAATATTTCTCCTCTTCTCTTCTCAATGTAATCAAAATAGTTTATATTGATGTTTACAAATGAGTTCAGAAAGTTTGGACACTTATGGAAACAATTATTTCAAAATATGTTGACCAATATTTTTGACATTTTTTCCTCAAAATGTAATTTTGTGTTTCCAGAACCGATAGCAGAAAACAAGAAGACAGTTGTGTGTCCATTTATCGATGTCATCGACTATGAGAATTTTGCCTACCGAGCACAGGACGAAGGAGCAAGGGGAGCGTTTGACTGGGAGTTCTTCTACAAACGACTTCCTCTCCTGCCAGAGGACAAGCTGCATCCAGCGGAACCATTCAAGTACGTTCTTTTATCATCCAAATGTTGAAATATGAGCAGTGACATGTTTTACGTGGGCACATATCGCTTTTACCTAGCAGGGATTGTTTCAAGGCTAGTTCCTATATATTTTCCGTGACATCATGAATAAATTGCTTCCTTCAATTCTTTAATGGGCCAAAAAAAGGGTTAAGAAAGTTAGTGGAAGGGCTCCCAGAACATGGTTCTATGAATATCTCAGTTCTCAGATAGGTGAAGTTCAGCATCATTGCCTTGGCTTATCATATGGATGGGTAACCTTATGGCTAGGTAATCTAAAAGAGTTAATCTCTGCCCAACTCTGAGACATAAGCTGAAAGACTTGTGGTATCACCTTAGGGAAGTGAATTTATCTATAATGTGCCCCTGTTCACCAAGAGATGCAAATTGAAACTTGTTGATAGTTGTGTTGGAGTGATCCAATATGTCAGCCCAGGTTACACCTGGGTAATTGAGGAGAGAGCTCTCTGGATTCACAAGTTGAGCTTTTGCGCCATGTTATCCTTTGATTTAAAGTTCATATAACCACACACATATTTCACTATTTTCTTTGAATTATATTAAAGTCTGATTACAATATTGTATAGTGCGCCAAAGGTCGCTACTCAAATATGTTCAGTTTGGTAATGAAAGCCGTTTTTGAATGTCACTTTTGATGGACCGCTTAGACCTATCTGGCCACAAACCAGTGAATGCATGACTGCCCGTCACTGGTTACACTCCCTTTTTGTGACGTCATAAGCAGAAGTAGTCTCGTTATATCTATAATCTATCATAACAATACCACAGAAAAAACTCCAATAATAAACGATTTTCAGAAAATGTTTTCCACCCAGTTAGATAAATCATTTTACGATGTAACACTAATAAGCATTTGGTGTAAAAAAGATATCCACATCAATGGTAATTAAACAATTATTTAGGCAGTATTTCAGTTCAAATAATGATACGTTAATCTGTGTAGTCTGTTTATTACGTCACACACGCGAGAGTTTTATGGCCCCTGACCCAGGTGGGGTTTTCACAGCCGATAATTACGCCGTCTCAATGAAAGGCTGATTAAAGGTGTTTATTGGACAAATTAACAAAAATCAAGCCAAGTTTTAATTTTTTTGAAAAATCTTTGAACGAAAATCGAGAAGTGGTAAAGTCGAGGTTAGTTGTTGTTTAACCCTTTCATCTCCAGAGGCCTATAAAAACACATCTAAAAATATTTATTACTAGTTTCTTAGGGGTGAAAGGTTGAGAGTATTCTCTAATCCTTCAGGAGTCCTGTAATGGCTGGTGGACTGTTTGCGATCGACCGAGAATGGTTCTGGACAATGGGAGGATACGACCCAGGTCTGGATATCTGGGGTGGGGAGCAGTATGAACTCTCCTTCAAGGTATGTTGCTTTTGTTGTGTTAAGAATTTCATCACTAGAAGTTGTATAACAAAATGTTACTCACTTTTGAAATCTATTATAATTTAATGTAAAATTTTTTTACAAGATGTTTATTACTATGGACAACTTTGTATGAAATAGTGTTACTTGCTGTTGAATCTATTGTAACTTTGAGTAACAAAGTGATACTTGCTAGTAAATCTATTCAACTTTGAATAACACAGTGTTACTTACTAGTGAATCTATTAAATGTATATAACAAAGTTTTACTTGCTAGGGAATCTATTATAAGTTTGAATAACAAAGTATTACTTCCTAGTGAATATTATGTAGCAATTATGAAGGTGTTAACTGTTATATAAATCTAATGTAGTTAATTATAACAAAGGGTTGCTATCTGATAAAGAGCAGTGTTGGAGGTGACCTTCTAGCAACATATATATGTCATCTTGAATTAGACCAAGGTGTTGGTTTTGCCTAGAGCAGGAACGAGTGCATGGATATACACACCTAAAAAGAATTTAGTATACTGTATTTCCTCGAATAGACGCCCCTGGCGTGTATTTTTTTCAGACCCCCTGTACCCCCGGCGTGTAATCGAGACCCGGCGTCTATTCGAGGCCGGCGTCTGTTTATTTTTTAGTAGGAAACAAATATTATAGATGGTGTAAAGGGGGAATAATTTATTTCAATTCAACTACGGGAGCATTAATTAATCAACTTATCACCCGGCGTTTATTCGAGACCCGATGTCTATTCGAGGAAATACGGTATGTATAACAAAGCGATGCTCTCTTTGGAAATCTATCTTAACACTGTATTGTTGGACATGCTGTAGATCTGGCAGTGTGGAGGCAAGATGGTGGACGCTCCCTGCTCCAGGATTGGTCACATCTACAGGAAGTTTGCTCCCTTCCCTAACCCGGGCGTAGGTGACTTCATAGGGAGGGTAAGTCAACGGTTTTTGTCATTGGCTAGAATGACCAGACTTTAAACAGTCTTTTCAATGATGTTAGTGTTATGTCTCATAAACTGCTAAACCTGCATTTGCTATCAGACTTCAATAGTAGAGTACCAAGACACAAGTTGATTTGGTGACCTTGTCCTAATTTTCTAGATCCATCATTTAGTTTGTATCTTGATTGCAGTGGGTTTGGTCACGTTTATTACACATATTTGTTTAAGAATTGGCATTGGATAGATATTCTGAGGTATTTTAACACCACTCCTTACAGTGTATAAATAATCAAATTTAGAAAAGCGACATCAACTATGTCATTATCATATCAAAGACAAACATGTGCATACATCAAGCATCAAAAAGTGGCTAAGTTCTCTGCCTGTTCAAAATAGTATCAAGGCTATGACAGTTTACAAATTTTCTCTAAGTTATGTTTTTTTGTATCATCCCGTGGGAAAATATGTCAGTTTCTTAAATTGTTATTTGTAACCTAAACTTCCAGAACTACCGGCGAGTTGCTGATGTATGGATGGATGAGTATGCTGAGTTTTTGTACAAGCGACGTCCTCACTACCGCAATGTGGATCCAGGGGACATCAGTGCTCAGAGAGCTATACGCACCAAGCTGAACTGCAAGCCCTTCAAGTGGTTCATGGAGGAGATTGCCTTTGATCTTGTCAAGATTTACCCACCAGTTGAACCAGAACCCATGGCTGAAGGGGAGGTAATTCATCTTTATCAACTATAATATTATTGTATGGTGACATTCAAAGAGCCCTTTTAGATTACGTACTATAATATTATTGTATGGTGACATTCAAAGAGCCCTTTTAGATTACGTACTATAATATTATTGTATGGTGACATTCAAAGAGCCCTTTTAGATTACGTATGCAATACGGGCAAATATGACTGCATATGAATCTTTTTTAACCTCTTGTATAATTATTTTCTAATCTTTTAATCCTTTTTATGCCGGGCGCATATAGGTCATTTGTTGGCCCAACGACGCTCTTAAATTCCACCTACCTACCTACCTACCTATAATATATGTGATTATTTTGATGATGATGATTATGATGATGATGATGATGATGATGATGATGAAAATGGTTTAAAAACCTGGTATCCAGTGCAAGGAATGCTCAATGCGGTTCAAAGTTTACTATAAACATGCATACTATAATTTTACTTTTGAGTCAGCTACTAAGTATCTTGTGTAACTGTATTTGTCTGTACTCTGCCTGTGTTACAGCTTCGTTGACTGAGTGCAATGTGGATGAAGTGTCTTGCCCAGAGACACAACAAAATATAAAGTTAAACCACAACTTTCTAGTTGGTCCCTGGTGTTTGTTGGTTGCCCTTTCTACTTTTGAAAAAACTTATCAAATGTTGCACATGAATTATGGTCAAAATGAGATGTGCCTTTGTTGCAGCTTCGGAACAAGGGAAGTAACTTGTGTATTGACACACGGTTCAAGGGAGCCAATGAGAGATTCACCGTCGAGCCGTGTATAAAGGATGGGGGCGGAGCCAATGGAGAACAGGTCAGATGCTGACATTTTTATGTATTATTAGCAGCCCCGTCTAAGGACAGGGCTGCTATCAGGTTTTGTGCAGTTTCCGCCGCCGCCGCCGCCGCCGCCGCGCACATACTAATGGCTATAACTTTTTTCTACTAAGCTTTCCAGAACTTGTATTCATAACTTACTGCTTATCCCTGGGGGAACGATTTTGACATGTTCACTTTCAAGGTCAAAGGTCAAGGTCACAAGCTATAAAATCACTAAAAAAATCCTTGTAACGCGATAACTTGAAAAGTTTTTGTGCTATGAAGCTCTAACTTGGTATTTATCATCCTTGGAAGAGTAAAAAAATTTGATAAGGTTTTCGCTATAATCTGTCCAAGGTCAAGGTCACAGCAAGGTCATGACTTTAGCATGGTTTTGCGAAAATGCTTTATTTTAACTATGAACACTTTTAATCAATAGAAGATTGTTATACTAAATAAAGAGTGTTCATTGATTGTGTAACCTTGAAGGTCAAAGGTCAAAGTCATGAGATTTGTGTTATTACAATGTGCAACTAATTTGGATATAACTTAATCCCGTTAAGCTTTTCAGAACTCATAAACGTGTATAATTGTTTACACCTCTGGGGACTTAGAATGACATGTTTACTTTCAAGGTCAAAGGTCAAGGTCACGAAATATAAAATCACAAAAAAATTCCTTGTAAACACGTTAACTTGAAAAGTTTTTGTGCTATGAAGCTCTTACTTGGTATATATATCATCCTTGGAAGAGTAAAAAAATTTGAAAAGGTTTTCGCTATAATCTGTCCAAGGTCAAGGTCACAGCAAGGTCATGACTTTAGCATGGTTTTGCGAAAATGCTTTATTTTAACTATGAACACTTTTAATCAATAGAAGATTGTTATACTCAATAAAGAGTGTTCATTGATTGTGTAACCTTGAAGGTCAAAGGTCAAAGTCATGAGATTTGTGTTATTACAATGTGCAACTAATTTGGATATAACTTAATCCCGTTAAGCTTTTCAGAACTCATAAACGTGTATAATTGTTTACACCTCTGGGGACTTAAAACGACATGTTCACTTTCAAGGTCAAAGGTCAAGGTCATGAGCTATAAAATCACAAAAAAATTCCTTGTAAACACGTTAACTTGAACAGTTTTTGTGCTATGAAGTTTAAATTTTGTATATGTTATCTCTTGAGAAGTACAAAATTTTGGAAAGGTTTTGGGTACGAACTGTCAAAAGTCAAGGTCACAGCAAGGTCAACAAATATTGAGAAAATGGATTATTTTTTTAACTATTAACACTTTAATTCGATACATTAATGTTATTTTCAATGAAATGTATTCGTTGATTGCGTGACCTTGAGTGTCAAACGTCAAGGTCACAAGAAAATGCCCAATATGCTGAGGCTTGTAGAAGGCAGAACAGGGTAAGGCGAAACCCCAAGTTTCGGGGCTGCTCTGTTTTTGCGGTGTCCTGCAAACACTAATCTAGTTTTTAAAGAGGCCTTGAGTTCAGTAACTAAATGAAATTTACCGTATTGCTTGCAAATGCTTATTGTTAATAAGGGGCAGTAGCACGTTTTTAGGGGGAATATAAGGTGATGTCAAGAAAATGAAAATTAATGGTTCCAATTGAAAGACAATGTAAATGGAGCAGTAATAATTCAAATATATAATATAAAGTGTAGCCATGTGATTCCCTTTTCTTACACAAAATGAATTAAAGGTGTTCACAAAAAATGACCACCCATGGATTTTAGGTGAATCTTCATATTTTGTCTTCTAACTATGGATGATTGGTTTGTTTTATGACATGTTTAACAGCATAAAAAATACATTTATCATAAACTTACTTATATCAGTGAAAATTTGAAAATATAAAATTATAAAAAAACGTGCTACTGCCCCTTTAATAGAAGGATAAATGCTACAAACATGGTATTACTGAACACAAGGCTGAGATTCTTTTGCTTTTTGATGAAGATTTAAGCAGAATGTAAAGAGGTTATTAGAAATAATTTGAAGTAGAAACCTACAAGAGATACTGTCAAGTGTTTTATTATAACATTTTTGTTTGTTTTCAGACTTTTGAATTTTCCTGGCACAAAGACATACGTCCCCGAAAGAGAACTGTTTGTTTTGATGTATCACAATCCATAAAGAAAGCACCAATCATTCTATTTAACTGTCACAATATGATGGGAAACCAGAGATTTAAGTATAAAGTGGTGAGTACTCAAGTTATGGATATAGATTTGCATAACTTTACCAAACTACATAATAATATTGAAGATAGTTCAGCGGAGAATCCTCAGTTTAGGGGTAGTAGAACAATTGTGTTAGAAAATAGCTGTATCTCACTATTAGTAGAACAAATGTTACCAAGGAAATCTACTCTAGACAACAACAAAAATCAGTTGTAAAGCTATGCAATCCAATTCTTTAACCAAAATGATAAAAAGGTGTTCACTCAAAAATGGCTCCCAACAGTTTTTGCTTGATCCTTGATAATTTCTTCTATGGCTACAGATAATGGGTTAAGTAATGAGATGTTTGATAATGATTGTACATTTGACATAAACTAATAAATTCTTGGGAAAAATGTAATTAGTCAAATAGAATATAAAAAAGGCTTTTGCCCCTCTAATTTTTATACCCCCGCTACGACGTAGTCGGGGGTATATAGCGCTCCGCGTGTCCGTCCGTGCGTCCGTCCGTCCGAAATCGTTTCCGGAGCATTACTCAAAAACTATACCACTTAGAAACTTCAAATTTGGTATGGAAGTAGCCTATGTGGTGCTGTGGTGCCTTTTAGGGGTTTCAGCTCAATGGTCCAAATAATTTTTGAAATTTTGACCAAAAACGGTCCGATTTTTGGACTTTGTCTCGTTTCCGGAGCATAACTGAAAATCTATACCACTTAGAAACTTCAAATTTGGTATGGAAGTAGCCTATATGGTGCTGTGGTGCCTTTTAGGGGTTTCAGCTCAATGGTCCAAATAATTTTTGAAATTTTGACCAAAAACGGTCCGATTTTTGGACTTTGTCTCGTTTCCGGAGCATAACTGAAAAACTATACCACTTAGAAACTTCAAATTTGGTATGGAAGTAGCCTATATGGTGCTGTGGTGCCTTTTAGGGGTTTCAGCTCAATGGTCCAAATAATTTTTGAAATTTTGATCAAAAACGGTCTGATTTTTGGAATTTGTCTCGTTTCCGGAGCATAACTGAAAAACTATACCACTTAGAAACTTCAAATTTGGTATGGAAGTAGCCTATATGGTGCTGTGGTGCCTTTTAGGGGTTTCAGCTCAATGGTCCAAATAATTTTTGAAATTTTGACCAAAAACGGTCAAACATTTTTACTTTGTCTTGTTTCCGGAGCATATATAAATACCAAATGACTTGCACACTTCAACCCAGACTCCGTATATCCATAAATCTCACCTTACGGACAAAGATTTTTCAAACAATGTGTCTATATTTCTTAAGAAAAATGACCCAGTTAACCGGACGATTTGCTATCCGGACGATTTTCACCTGTAACCAAAACAAGGTTCGACTGTATAGTGCTGTTGTGCCCTTTAGGGGTAATTCCAGGGTTCCCAGAATTTTATTCAAAAACTACATGGCTGGGGATGTTTTGAAGTGAAATAGTTTTTAGAGTTGCAAGATCATTGTGTTCTTAGTCATAATCATAAATTTTCAAATTAATGTTACGTGAAGGCGGTCAAACTCAAGCGGGGGTATGTGAGCCGCGCTCACTTTTGCCTTGTTTGTTAATGTTTTATTAAAAGAGTTTATTGAATTGTATTGTGTTTGTTTTTCAGGGTACATCCCAGATCTATCATCCAGTAAGCGGTCAGTGTTTGGACTGTGATGGGGCCAGTCATGAACTTTTCATGAATCCATGTGATGAAAATAGTGATTCTCAAAAATGGCAATGGGAAAAAATGAATACAACTATTGTTTTAAAAGATTGGGATATTCCATTGGATTAGTTATATTTTTATGAAAATTATATGTTATCTGCGCTCAAAATAGCAATAATTTACATCTTATGAAATTTGTATGTAAATGAGAAAACTTGAAATATTATTGTCATGTGGAGCTCAATTTTATAAAGATATTGTTTTTGTTTTTTCTTGCTGATGTTTTCACCTTCTTACATGTTATGTAATCACTTACAAAATTGTGGTGAAAGGTTTAAAATTTGTTATTTATGAAATACAGTCACAACCTGTTAAGGAGAGACTGGCATGTACTTAGACTGGATAAGTACTGCCTTTTTTTTAGTCCCACTTTTATGACAGAATTGATGTTGGATAAGTGAATTGTTGGAAAAGTAAAACAATTGGATGAGTAAAACTGTTTGAGAAGTAAAAGTGTTGGATAAGTAAAACTTATTGAAAAGTAAAACTGTTGAGAAGAAATAATTTTTTCATAATCCTCAGACAAGTTGCGACCATGGTTTATTTGAGAAATTAAATTTTTAGGTTTTTGTTTGTGATTTGAGAAATTTTATTTTCAGGTTTTTGTTTTTGATTTGAGAAATGAAAATTTCAGGTTTTTGTTTTTGATGAATTTCATTTTAATGTTTTATTGGTGTTCTGTTTTGGTTGAGTAATAGAATAATTTACTGCTAACAAAATAACCACATGATCTTAATTGAACAGTGATTAAAATATCTTGATATGATTGTTGTTTCAAGACATAATCAAACATATATGGTACCGGTATATGTTTTTCATTAATCAAAATTCATTGCATCAAAGTTACTTTGGGTAAAATATTTGCTCATCAAATGTTTATACACATTTCTTGTGCTTCAAACAAAACGTTTTTCAAGTTTATTTTACATACCATATTAATATGTTTACATTTATAAAGTATATTGTTTTTTGTACCAAAACATTTGTAAAGCTACAATTTATATGATTGAAGAAACCAAAGGAAAAACTTCAAAATTTGAGCCAGTATCATCTGGGTAAAAACAAATGTGAGAGCATGTACAATATTAGAAAAAAAATATCTGTTACATCAGTGTATTTGTGAAGCAACCATATTTCTCTGCTTGTCTTCTTGTGATTTACCTTGGATATCCTAATATACTAGTCAAAAGAATTTAAGGAACAGTTACCGATAGGTAGTATTCATCAGTTGCAGCATCCTTGAATGGTTGTAGCTCAAGAGGAGGCAATTTGTTTGAGGTGGCATGGAACTACTAATTTCCAAATTTTAAAGTGACAGTCCTATTGGGGTATTTTTTTCTGGAAATGAAATTCAGGAGGACTTTCCTGTTAATAAATATATATGATTTTTATATGATTATTTCACACTTAATTTCAAATATGTTAATGTGGTTAACATTTCAGTTGTTCAAGATTTAACAGTTTGACAAAGAATAAAGTCACTAAATAAAAGAAAATACATCGTGAAATGAAGTCAATCATTGGAGCTACAAGCATGGAATTTATTACAACAAAACATTGTCATAACTGAAAACTTTTATTAAAAATTATTTGTAAATATGCTCCTCTTCTGACAAACAATTAGTTATTTCTTAATTTTGTTAATGAATTAGCATAATACAGCATATTTGATTTCTCACAATACTAATATTTCAAGACTGCTGATGAAAGTTTTTAGAAAGGTGTCCTGAAATTTTTGTTAAAAATTCATTAAATTTAGTAATTCTTTAGTAACCATTTTCTACCAGGGATATTACTAACAAAGCAAGATCATCCAAACTGCATTGTTCTTAATCTGAATCTGAAATATGATAACATTGTCAATTTTGATTTCAGTATTTTCAGCAAGCTCGAGTTTATCAAATAGAATGTATTACTTAAACTATGCACTTATTTCTAAATAATTTTAAGCAGATCATTTACAAATGTTCCTTAGATTCTTTAAAGAAGTATGAATAACCAGCCAATGACACATTGAAATCCAGCAATAATGGCAGTCCCTGGATGAGAGGAAAGGTGAGCATCTTTGTGCTTAAAACAGCTTTCAGTAACCAGTTTGTAGCAGTATGAAGAAAATCCAAGAAGGCAAGCAGGAGTTTAAAGAAACTTCATGGATATGAATATGCTGATGTAGCAAAATCAAATTTGATATATGTCTATATTTTTGTATATGATATTGCTGTAAATGACAGCCATTTTGTCTGATGTACATATTTATAATTGTGGGTAATGCATGCAAGATGAGAGAAACTGGTATATTATCTTGGGTGTCAGTATGAAGTCATTATTCTGTTAATCTTCACTGTCGTTATTATACATTTATGAATAATCTATAAATCATGAATTTGATTATAGATGTATTGAATGAATTTATGTAACATTGAAATTTTCATTTTATGATGAATCATATCTTCGTGAAATTTGTAAAATAAATCATGAATATTATAACACAGGGATTGAAAAGTCTCCTAAGTTAAATGCCAAATTTGATATCATTGACATTGAAATTGATTTTGAACCCATATCATCATAATGTGGTGGAAGAACGTTGAGTTGGTTGATAATCGAAATCTATCATTATTTATTGTCATTAATTGTTTTGATGTTTCACAAATTTATTTTGTCAACATATGTAGATGTGTGTGATATAATTTGCTAGAAATATGAACAGAAATAATTTTTGTACATCAACAAGTAAATGTTATTTTGTTTCAAAACAATGTTGATGTCAACTGAATACGATGTTAAAGCCAAAAACTTTCTGTTCTTGCTCACCACATGATTGATGTTGAACACAATAACAAAGTTTCCGAATACTATAAGGATGACATTCTCAAAAAACAACAATAAAGTTTGACAACAATTCACAAAAAAAAAATTTGGATGATGAAGACAGGCCATGCAGTCCCTCAATGTTGCTCACCTTATCTTCTCTTGTTCCAAACTTTGGAACAGTCATTATTTAGTCGTTTCCACTATAGGTACCATTTCTCTTCTTATCAAGGGTAAAAGCAGTTTATGCTCTTTTTAGAGTAGGCCTGCTATACAGATATAGATACAGAAACATAGGTAAAATATCATGTGTGTTCAATTAATGAGATAGTTTTCACCTTTTGTCATATTTTATAAAGACTTGTTGATACCTAAACGCGGTATCAATGATAAAGACAGGTACCATTGTTGATTTTGTGATGAAGAAATAATGCTTTTGAATATGATATATTGCTTATTGGGTCTAATTGTTGGTATATGTTTATGTTCAATCTGGTGTTTTTCTTCTTGCCTTGTACTTCGAATTTATTTGATTACAGACGAGATACTTTCATTTGATTTGCTGCTACAATCTAGTAACAAAATTATTTTTAATGTTTGCTGTGATTGAAAATCATATATTTTCTAAATAAATTATTTATCATCATCATAAACATAACTCCTATTCATGCATATGATATCAAAGTCTTCTCGAGTCAATATACAGTGTATAAAATAAATTTAAAACCTAGCCTGTCCTGAAAAGTCATTGGTCAATTCGTAAGGGGGAAAGAAAGAAAAATATCGAAAAGTTACCAGTCCTTACTTGAAAGTAACCAGTCCTGGCAAAAAGTAGCCAGTCAAGGACTGGCGGACGGGCTATATTTTACACACTGCTGAATATACCCTTTAAACAAATTTAAAAAAATTTGATATTGGAGAATTTTTGCATGAATTGTGAATTTGGTTGGTTTGTTATTAGACATTAGGTGTCAATATGTGATGATGTCTATCTACTGCATTTAGTTTATCTATTTGTAGATTATTGACTGCAATGTAGCATTGATGTTCTGTACTTATCTTGTCTGAAATCCTGTAGTTAACCTAGTTTAGTAATGATCTTTGATTGCCGGCCATGCTTGATTGGGAGAATTGGACATGACATGGCATACACTGCATGGAATATATTAAAGAGCCGCTCCGTGATTTCCTTTTGATTCTGTTTTGCTTTCATATGACCTTAAATGACATAATTCATCATATAGATGTAAAAAAGTTCAAATATTCATTACCAAAAAACAATCAATAAAATACTTGTTTTCCATGAAAATCTTTTACATCAATAAATATCTGAAGAATCCAAATTGACGCGCCCAATTGACATTGATATAAGTTTTATAATCTATGAAACATGAACTCATAACATCATTCTGGCTTCTTTTGATGAAATTATGTTTGATTGATTGATGCTCGTCCCTGTCCAGATTTCGATCATTTTTGCGCTAACTAGTGGCCGTATACAAAAAATATGATTAGCTTTAAAAAAATATTTTCCTGCACCAGTCAATACTTTTCGATCAAATAACCCCAAGTTTGGATTATGTGACCCCAAACATCTCGCGGAGGGGCTCTTTAAGTAGCATATACTACCCTATTGTAGCCGAATGTAAACTGTAGGCTTAGGCTGTGAGTGCAAGTTTGAGTGTGTAGTCACTAGTTTCTTCACAATATGGTGGTTGAATCATAACCATGCAAAATGTATATGTTATACACAATTTAGTTCATATATTATTTAAGAACATATCATCCATATTTATAGTTAAATAAGAACATGACATTTAAATATGTTTGTTGATAGATACATTAGCAGAAATTTTCATAAAGTCAATATACAATTTGCTTATATCATCATAGCCTTGTTGTTGCTGGGAAACATTTATGACTCCTTTAAGGAAATATTAAACTTCTATAAGAACAACTAATTTCTGCTAATATATTTTCATATTTCAGAGTATGAAATATGGCCAGTCTAATTGTCTCTTACCTTGATACTGCTCAGAGCTTGCAATTATTTGTTTGTTTTATAAATTTTCCATCTTAAATTGAGAATTTTATATTCTACAATGAAACAAATTTTTTTCACAGAGAAAATTATGTTTATATATACACTTGTTTTCTGATACACTATTATGTACCTTATGCATGTTTTTCAATATTTTTTATCACTGAATTGTCCTGTAAAACAAGAAACACAATACTTAACACTAAACTGAGAATGATTACCTACCGGTAAGTGTTGTGGTAGCTTTGAGAACTGTTTAGTTATTGTTTGGTTTATTTTCATTAAAAATATGAATGACTAGCCCATATTGTAGAGTCTTGTAAGATATTCGTGTTCCAGATCGTGTTTGATACCATCTCGGTTGCCTCTTTCCTTTCTTTTCTAATCTTCAAATTAAAGTTTTTCACTGCCTTTGATTTGATATAATATGAATTTCTAATATTTGATTAATGATATTTTTTTTACATTAAGCATGAACAACTAGTAATGAGGTTCAGAAAAATGTTTGGTGGAATTTTGTTCAGTGGGCAATGAATTCAAGATTTTGAATTTGATTAATACATGGTTTGATTATACATGATATTGCTCATGTTAATATATGCTCATTATGTAAGGCATTCTTATATCAAAAATCATTCAGGCCTGAAAGGCAGGTTTGTGAAATTTGATGAAACTCAAATTAACTTCAATGATGTGGCTGCAAAACTCAATTAAACTTGATTACATGATTACCGTTAGTTCCAAATTGATATGTGCAGAATAAGGGTTAAATGATAAACATCTACTGGTAAATGATGAAATAGTTTTATGTTGGAATGTCGGTAATAAAAGTACATAAAGCATTTTTCATGTTAGAAATGGGAAATAATTCAATCATGTCATGTTAAGATATGGGGAAGACAAAGGTTGGTGATAAAACAATTCCTTTGGGCAAAATAATTAGACTTTGTAATAATAGTAACAGTTTTTTCTATCTTCTCTGCATGATAGTTTTAAGAGCACATTTTTTAATGAAAGTGTAAAATGCAAGTCCTTTCTGTGACCATGGACTACAATGTCTCGCCTACAAATCTTCATTTCTGTATAAAGTTGTCATCCTAAAAAGCATTAATAGAATGTAATATTTTGATTGAAATAAAGATGGCCACAAAATATAACCAGTACTTTTTACTAGCTACATGTAAAAATATGATGTTTGCTGTACAACTATTGCTCCTTATTACTGCTGCTGCTGATTTTTGATACCTATTGCACTGTTAATAGTCTCTTCACTGTAAACTAGTGCCTGTATTTATTGCTGCTGATATGACCAATTGATGGCTAGGTAAATACTATGTGACTTTACTTCTATTGAACTTTTAATATTTTCTTCAATGTACGCTATCGCCTGTATTTACTGCTCTTATTCCAAGTGAATGATGAAATATTATTAGATGAATACTATTTGAATTACTTTTATCTCACTGTTAATAGTTACTTCACTGTACGAATATTGCCCAAATTTGCTACTCCTGATGAAATATTATTAGATATATACTTTTGCACTGTTAATAGTTATGTCACTTTAAGCTTTTGTCTGTATCAACTCCTCTTCTAGGTGAATGATGAAATATTATTAGATATATAGTATTGCAGTGTTAATTAATAGTTATGTCACTGTAAGCTTTTGTCTGGATCAACTCCTTATCTAAGTGAATGATGAAATATTATTAGATAATTACTATTACACTTTTAATAGTCACTTCACTGTATGCTATTTACGGCTCCTGATCCAAGAGAATGATAAAATATTATTAGATGAATACTTTTCGCAGGACTTCTTTCTCACTGTTAATAGTAACTTCACTGTAGGTTATTGTCTGTTTTTACTGCTGATATGAGTGAAATATGCAAGTACATGTCTATCACTTGCAGCTGTCAGGTGGAGATGTTAACTGACAACTGCTCTTGTACAGGATTTGGAATAAAATGGAAATCAATATCTTTGTTTTTTATTTACTTATGTTTTCTAATTTAACAAGCAGATAAATAATAAATCAATATTCAACCTGTTTGCATACCCTGACATGAAAAATGTCTTATTGAGAACTATAAGGAGAATTCAGAAGAATGCAAACTTTCCAAAGCTTTTAAGAACAATGGCATGTCAACAACAGAATTTTCTAAAATTTTATTCCTTGATTTGGCGAGTTGGTAGATTTGGCGACCCCAAAGACAAAACATCCAGATTCATTTAATCCTCCCCCAACTGAAGTAGCTCAAATAAATAATTTCTGGTCAAACCTCTGTTGTTATAAGAGCAGTTCACAGGCTAGAAAGGGGGAAGTCTTATTTGATGCAATTAAAGTAAGTTGTGCAATCAGTGATGCTCTTCAATATTAAACATTTGAAAGCCTCAGTAATTTGCACTTTTTCCTAAGTTGGAAAGTGATCATGGCATCGGCCTGCCAACAATCAAACTTTCAACGAGAGAAATGTTTTCATTTAACTGAAATTTTTCAAATAGTTTTATGGTGCAAATATTTGTTGCTAGGTGAACATAGTGGAAACCCGCAAACTGCTCTTATTGCAAAAAGGAGTTTTTGACTTGAGCTTCCTCTGTGGGACCAGATTTCCATGAGCACTACACAACAAAGAAAAGATTAAATTTCCTGGAATATTCTCTTTATAAATGATAAAGCAGATCAAAACACCTTAAAGGGGCAGTAGCACGTTTTAAGGGGGAATATAAGGTGATGTCATGAAAATGAAAAAAATGGTTCCAGTTGAAAGACAATGTATTTAAACTAAATGAAGCAGTTATAATTTGAATATATAACTTAAAGTTCAGCCATAGTATGCTGCATACGATTCCTTTTTCTTACAAAAATGAATTAAAGGTGTTCACAAAAAAATGGCCGCCAATGGATTTTATGTGAATCCTCATATTTTGTCCTCTGACTATGGGTGATCGGCTTGTGTAATGAGATTGTTGACACTGTCAATATAATACATTTAGCATTTACTTACAATTATATGTGAAATATTTAAAATTTATAATTATAAAAAAATGTGCTACTGCCCCTTTAATGAGAAGAAACTATTTCTTTGATTCTTGAATACAGTACATTGCAATGTTGTTAATTTTTAAAAAAATATGTGTCACACAGGCTACCTTTAGGTTAAAAAACTTCATTAAAAGAGCATATGAACTTGGAGTCTCCATTACAGGATACCAGGTCGTATGAACATAAGAAGGCTACAGAATTGACAATTTGTTTGCTTGGTGAGACTTCATGAAATTGAATTTTAAATTACCGTAAGAACTCATTTTATGCGACTTCACATCACAGGTCTATTACATATTGTGCATTTGATGACATGGAGAAAATGATGAAATTTATCAATTTGTATTCTTCCTCTCTTATACATTTAGCATGACTGGGTAACTGGAATGCAGTTTGGTCATCAACTTCTAAGTTGTCAGTGATACAGCGATTCTCTTTTCCACAGATTTCATTCACAGATAGCTCAAGTCATAAAATCCTGATTTAACTTCTGTTCTTATATGAGCAGTTCTCTGGTTTCCAGCACAATCGACTTGATTCAACTCTTGATAAATTCCAGACACTTCTTGCAAGAAATCTTGCTTGTCACTGTGGCCTGTGGCACGTGTCAATCTCAAAACTTTGTAACCATGTTCCATCAAGAAGACTAAAAGCATAAATTCTAGATTTCCAGACTTTTTTCAAAGCATACTGAAATGACTGGAGCTTTAAAAAAAACCTTGTTAAACAGCATCTCCAAATAACCAATTGCACAACTAGCTTTAATTGCATCAAATCAGATTTTTAGCCAGAGAATTGCTCATATGACAACAGATGTTTTATGATTTTATGACTCATGCTTGTTGAGAGAGAATGACACCTGAATAAAAGGCAAGCTAAATCTCAAACCAGAATCCTTCCTCTTCTTCTCCGTACTCTAGCAATCCTTTATCCGCGATTTATTGTGATTCATAAATGTTCCAAAACACAGATTGATTGCCATGGTTACCTAGTCTGTGCAAACTGGGCAAACTCTGAAGTCGTGAAATTGGGTGTCCTAACCATGGAATTGTCTGAACACTGGGTAGGTGATCGAATTTTTATCCGACGAATATGAGTATCTCGTCCATTTTGATGATTAGATAACACAGTGACCTGTATCATGAACGTCCTGATTGGCTTCTCATTTACGTCTTTGAGCGGAACACAAACCCAGCCCACCGGCTCACTCATTTCAATCTGTTCCACCTCTGTCAGGTCGTTGAAGTGGTTACCAGCTCTCACAGAGATTCTGTAAAATGAACAATAATGATTAACTGGGGAAGTAGCTCAGTCGGTAGAGCGTCTGCTTTTCACCCGGGAGGTTTAGATTAGATTCCGTGCCGTGATATTCAAAACTTCATTCAAGAATATACAAACATTACAATTCATACAATACTTCAACATAAGTTTAGATACTCATTGGAAATTTAAGATTCTTCAGCTCATTATTTGTGCCAATGTTTTTAAATAAATTAATAAAAAATAGAGCCATGGGCTCTGTAGCTCATCAGACTTTTGATGGAAAAAGGTTTTGACCCCTGTGACCCCATTTAGGGTCATTGGGTCACAAAATCTACAAGTTTTAATCCCCATTGGCCAAGGAGTCTACACACAACTTTTTAGCTCTCTAGACCATTTGGAACTGGAGGAGAAGATGAAAATAGGTTTTGAAGGTTGTGACCCCTGTGACCCCATTTGGGGTCATGGTGTCACCAAACCTAAAATTTAGAATTCTCATTTTCCCAGGAGTCTACACACAACTTTTCAGCTCTCTAGACCTTTTGAAACTAGAGAAGAAGGAGTAAAATATGTTTTTAAGGCTTTGACCCCTTTGACCCCAATTGGAGTCAACTGGGAACCAAACCTAAAATTTAGAATCCTCATTGGCCAAGGAGTCTACACACAACTTTTTAGCTCTCTAGAACTTTTGGAACTGGAGAAGATGGAGTAAAATAGGTTTTTGAGGTTTGGACCCCTGTGACCCCAATTGGGGTCAAGGGATAACCAAACCTAAAATTTAGAATCCTCATTGGCCAAGGAGTCTACATACAACTTTTCAGCTCTCTCGACCTTTTGGATCTGGAGAAGAAGATGAAAATAGGTTTTTAAGGTTTTGACCCCTGTGACCCCAATTGGGGTCATGAGGTCATGAAATCTACAATTTAGAATCACCATTGGCCAAGGAGTCTACACACAACTTTTTAGCTCTCTAGACCTTTTGGAACTGGAGAAGAAGATGAAAATAGGTTTCTAAGGTTTTGACCCCTGTGACCCCAATTGGGGTCATGAGGTCATGAAATCTACAATTTAGAATCCTCATTGGCCAAGGAGTCTACACACAACTTTTTAGCTCTCTAGACCTTTTGGAACTGGAGAAGAAGATGAAAATAGGTTTTTAAGGTTTTGACCCCTGTGACCCCAATTGGGGTCATGAGGTCATGAAATCTACAATTTAGAATCCCCATTGGCCAAGGAGTCTACACACAACTTTTTAGCTCTCTAGACCTTTTGGAACTGGAGAAGAAGATGAAAATAGGTTTTTAAGGTTTTGACCCCTGTGACCCCATTTGGGGTCATGAGGTCATGAAATCTACAATTTAGAATCCCCAATTGCCAAGGAGTCTCCACATCAAATTTGAGCTCTCTAGAGTCATTGGTTCTGGAGAAGAAGTCGAAAATGTGAAAAGTTTACGGATGGACGGACGGACGGACGGACGGACGGACGGACGGACGGATGGACGGACGGACGCCGGACGCCATGCCATGCCATAAGCCCATCGGGTCTTTCAGACCTGATGAGCTAAAAATGTACCAAGGTCAAGTGTTTCATTTTTGGCCATCCCTAGTTTAAAAGTGCTGATTGTCGCTTATGATAAGAAGCTATTTCCTATTTTTTCAATGCATAACTCTTTTTGTAATGAGATTTTGTTGATTTATGTATACATTTCGCTGATTTTAGTAGCGCTTTGATTTGTTCTTTGGTTGGCCAGGTCTAGATGCACAGATCACCTGTTTGGGGTATAGCTCTCATCTGCCTTGTAGTCTGCGTATAGACAGATATCCTGAACTGTTGTTTTCTTCTTGAACTGGATGTTGACAAGATGTGGTTGTGGCCCGTCAGATTGCCAGAAAGTATCACAGGATTCATCACGGAGCTGATCAACGCCAAAACCTGAAGATCATTTATGAAAATTAATTTTACCAAACATTGTACTTTGTTCAATTATATCATAATAAAAAAGGACCACAATGAAATTGCCAATTGTGTAACAAGGAAACAAAAATAAAACTTGATTCCTTTCATCAATAACATATTTAAGTTTTATACATTGTACTGATAAAAAGCTTCTCAAGACAGATTAACTGTCAAGTGGTTTTGTTTATAATTTTAAAGAATAAATTAATTAAGGATTAAAATATTTAAGGAAGTCATAAACATCTTGTATTCAACAACTCATTGCAATTATTCGTTCTTCGTTGCAAAACTTATAAAATCATGTTGATGTCTGTGATATTAAAGATTTGCCCTATCATTAGCTTACATTTATCAGATTTGGTTCAATGGTTGTCCAATTAACTTCAATACATTAAGTTGCAAAATGTGAATCTGTTAAGCAAAACCATATAACCGTTGGAAAAAATCCACCGTCTACGAACCAGTCTGGTCTACAAAAACTGAGTTATCAAAGTTTTCATGAACTTATTTGTTTTGTGTGTGACTGTTTCAAGAAAACTGAAAGTGGAGATACCTGGTTTACAGGATGAAAGAGACCAAACTGCCTGATTGCCGACTTCCCGCAACTTCCCCTCACGTTCTGCTTTGAAGATATCAACATCTTGGTATCCATTCATTTTCTTTGCCATTTTTAAAGGTTGATTTCGAAGATAGACGACAAAAACTGCTTCGTAAAATTCGCCAATGCATTTGCTTAAAGTGTAAAATGCGGAAAAGTCCAGGACAGTCTCAAATTACGTGAAGTGCATTTGAACTGAAAACAGAAAACAAGCAAGATGTGGAAATTTATGCATATACATATTTAAAAAATGTTATTCACCCAAAATACACATGACCGTTATTAAAATCGACGGAAATTGGTGTTATTGGCAAAACGGCATGTCTGGTTATCGAAATCCGACTAACCGGAAATAAGTGTGCGCATGTGCCAACAAATATCAACAGGAAGTGATAAAATGTGTACACACATATCATAAAAGGATTTGTAGCATACTAAGTTCACCAGAGCGTTTTTCTAGGTCGATCTATTTGATAAGTATGTAAAGAATGTGAGTTTATGGGTAATGTTGTGAAAGGGACCGTGCAACAAAACATAAAACAATTTCAAGATACGTTGATCTTCTCCAAAATCAAGAGAGCTGTCAAAATATTGGACAGTGCTGCTAAAAGATCGTGTTGCGGGATGACTTTTCTTTGATTCTTATCTACAGAAGGAACTTTTAGTGTAAGTTCCTGAAGATTACGAAATGCAGGCATCTGGTCCGTCCACAGATCGTCACGATCGAGGTTTGTAAAACTAATATAATTTTTATTTAATGTTTCCAATATACTAAGCACTTGTCTAAATTGAACAATCTATGCAATATATTGCCTACGGGCATCCACAAGCATGGGCACGGAACCACTGGAGGTATTCCGGTCCCAGTGGTTGTGTGTGCATGTGCACATGGAAAAAGAATTATGTGAAAACAGTGAATTGTTTTGGAATTGAACAGTGACTGCTTCATTCTGACACAGGGTACGAACGTTACGCTAACTCCACTAATCTGTACGGTTCCGGGTCAGTTCACTCCAAAACCAGTTCACCCCGGGTCGGTTCACTCCGGGTCGGTTCACTCCAGAAATAAATAATCAGAACTGGGTTGATGTTCCATGTAATGTTGTTGTTGTTGTTGTTGTTGTTGTTGGATTGGGGTTTAACGTCTTCTTCACCATACGGTGATGTCGCCGACGTGGGGTCTAAGCCTGAATTATTTCCAAAAAAGGGGGCATGAAATTTAGAATAGGTCTTAGACACCCGACACAGAAATAACGTCTATTGTATCAAGGTCATATTTGTCTATGTGTTTTTTCATGGTAACACCAAATGGTGTTGGTATTTTTTTTACTCTTTTAGTCATTATTTGCTTTTTTCGTGTGATAATATTTTGTAAACATGGCTTATGCTTTGATCTAACAATATAGTTGGTAATATTATCTTCCCATTCTTTTTCTAGCGGGAGTTCGCCTAGTTCATGTAGGGTTGTAGTCAAAAGGGCCGAATTTCAAAAGGGCCGAGAACTGCATAGTCAAAAAGGCCGAAGGAAAAAGTCAAAAAGGCCGAGGTGAAAGTCAAAAGGGCCGAGCCATTTAGTCAAATGGGCCGTGTTCCAAGTCATAAGGGCCGAACCCAACAAATACAGACAAATAACATAGCAAAAATTTAGATTCCATCTAACAACATTTCAACAATATTTTTATTGTCGCACTATTATTGTTCAGCACTATTCAATAGGCACTAAACAATAGGTATAGACAACATCTTTCTGGTTCACATTTATTTATATCACAAAATTTAGATCTAGAACATCTAAGTTAGAGAGAGATAACGAGATATCTTCCTGCATATTATTATAAACTTTTATCAATGAACAGATATGTTTCACTTTCACAATTATTTCATATCAATTACGGTACTTCTATATATTATTTGATAACTCTATTTTAGATTATGTAGATGTAGATTAGATAATTAACAAGGGAAACATACTTACTTAGGTATGAAAACATAAATCCAATCAGACTAGTGTCCCACCAAGCTTCTGCTCCATAGTGCAGTTTGGATTTAATCAGAGATTGATTTCTATGCCTTCAATGTTTATATCTAGGGGTTTGTAATCAATGCCATGTTTTATGGCAATTATGAGTCCACCTTGTGGACTTTTTTTTATTTCCGTAAAACGATCTTTTCTTAGTATGTTATAACCGGAGATTTTATAATCCCTTCTTTTTGATAATTTTGTTTCCTGTAGAACGATAACACTTGGTTGTATTGATTCATTTTGTATCAATACTTTGAGTTCAGCACCATTGGTGCCTAGCCCATTTACGGTTTGTTGGAGTACAGTAAAGTCCGCCATTTTATAAGGAGGGATTTATGTTCAGGACAGCTTTGGTTTAGTAGTAGCAGCTTCTATCTTGGTGGTGAGAAGTGGTATTGGGTGGGTTGTTTTGGTGGATCCTGTCAAAGAATTGTTCCCAGCTAATGCTGCATAGCCCTGAAGGCTGCAGCAGTGTATGGTAAACACTGATCAGGACTTGATGAATGATGGACTGTGAAAAAAGACTAAGACTGAATAAATGTGTGCCTATTTTAATCAATAAAATGTATGTATTTTATTATTTTATGTAATAAAATGTTGAATGTATGAATTTTTTATTCAATAAAATGTGGACTATATGTATTTTTTATTCAGTAAATATTGAATATAATGTAGTTGAATGTACATATAGTAAATGCTTTACCACTAATTTTATGATATATATTTTGTATTTTATTGTCTTTTCTACATCTGTGAATCAAAATACACAATACAAATACAAAATAAGATGAGAATATAATAGTATAATATATTGGAGTGAACCGACCCGGGATGAACTGGTTTTGGAGTGAACCGACCCGGGGTGAACTGGTTTTGGAGTGAACTGACCCGGAACCATCTGTACCCTGGGATCAGAAGCTAGATTCGCTCGCGCGGCCCGACTTGGGATATAGCCAATCAAATCATTTCTATTTGAAATTTTGCTGTTATCAAAAGGAGGTTTGACTAAGATAGTCAAGGCAAGCATTTAATGGTCTAATGTCAATTAGATATATCCTTTACTCATTAAATTTGTAATTCTTTAGATGCACTGCAGGTGTACTGCACTACTGTCAAACCCTGAAAGGTATAGTCGTCTATAATACATTAGCAAGTTTGTAGACATGGATCCAAGGGTTAAAAAGGATAGTCTCCGACTAAGGACTCTTTATATTATCCAGTATATTTGTCATTCTTTAGAGGCATTGCAGGAGTACTGCACTTTACAAGGATGGGGATAATCAACTAAAACTCTTCACCCAGATCGTAGACTAAGATTTTAAAAAGACAGTCTTTGACTAGGGACGAGTCTTACAGTACTCAAAGGAATTAAGAGTTAAGATAAAAATAAGATTAAAGTAATGATAAAGAAATACACAAGAAATTTGACCTTATATTTAGCCCATAACTCTCTCTTTTCTTCAGAAGATTTTTAGCTCACCTTTACAAAGTAAATGTGAGCTTATGTCATGGCGCTTCGTCCGTCGTCCGTCTGTCTGTCCGTCCGTCTGTCTGTCTGTCCGTCCGTCCGTAAACTTTCAGGAAAAAGACTACTCCTCCTAAACGAATGCAGATATCATTCTGAAATTTTAGTATGTTATACCCATGGTGATTCCTCACAGAAAGGTAGACGTCTCAGTTTTGATAATCCAAGATGGCCGCCATGGCAGCCATATTGAATTTTCAATTAGATTTCAGGAAAAAGACTACTCCTCCTAAACGAATGCAGATATCATTCTGAAATTGTAGTATGTTATACCCATGGTGATTCCTCACAGAAAGGTAGACGTTTCAGTTTTGAGAATCCAAGATGGCCGCCATGGCAGCCATATTGAATTTTCAATTAGATTTCAGGAAAAAGGCTACTCCTCCTAAACGAATGCAGATATCATTCTGAAATTGTAGTATGTTATACCCATGGTGATTCCTCACAGAAAGGTAGACGTTTCAGTTTTGAGAATCCAAGATGGCCGCACTGGCAGCCATATTGAATTTTCAATTAGATTTCAGGAAAAAGACTACTCCTCCTAAACGAATGCAGATATCATTCTGAAATTGTAGTATGTTATACCCATGGTGATTCCTCACAGAAAGGTAGACGTTTCAGTTTTGAGAATCCAAGATGGCCGCCATGGCAGCCATATTGAATTTTCAATTAGATTTCAGGAAAAAGACTACTCCTCCTAAACGAATGCAGATATCATTCTGAAATTGTAGTATGTTATACCCATGGTGATTCCTCACAGAAAGGTAGACGTTTCAGTTTTGAGAATCCAAGATGGCCGCCATGGCAGCCATATTGAATTTTCAATTAGATTTCAGGAAAAAGGCTACTCCTCCTAAACGAATGCAGATATCATTCTGAAATTGTAGTATGTTATACCCATGGTGATTCCTCACAGAAAGGTAGACGTTTCAGTTTTGAGAATCCAAGATGGCCGCACTGGCAGCCATATTGAATTTTCAATTAGATTTCAGGAAAAAGACTACTCCTCCTAAACGAATGCAGATATCATTCTGAAATTGTAGTATGTTATACCCATGGTGATTCCTCACAGAAAGGTAGACGTTTCAGTTTTGAGAATCCAAGATGGCCGCCATGGCAGCCATATTGAATTTTCAATTAGATTTCAGGAAAAAGACTACTCCTCCTAAACGAATGCAGATATCATTCTGAAATTGTAGTATGTTACCCATGGTGATTCCTCACAGAAAAGTAGACGTTTCAGTTTTAAAAATCCAAGATGGCCGCTATGGCAGCCATATTGAATTTTCAATTAGATTTCATGAAAAGACTACTCTTTCTAAACCTATCTAGATATCATTCTGAAATTGTAGTATGTTATAACTATGGTGATTCCTCCCACAAAGGTAGACGTTTCAGTTCTGAGAATCCAAGACGGCCGCGTTAGCAGCCATATTGACTTTTCAGCTGCAGATGACACATCATTATTACTAAATTTTAAGCTTTCATCAAGTGATCACTCGCACCATATAAATTCTCTAATTTGAACTTACTAATCATAATATTATCTTGAATATGGAATATTTAAGATTGTCATGCAAGTTGTTCTATATTTTTAAGTGTTTCTAAAACATTAAGATGAAAGACAAACATAATTAATTAATTTGTTTAAAATATTTATGGCAACTAGCTGCAAAAACCCAATGACAGTAAACATCATGTTGAATTTTAAACAATGGTATCTCCCTTATATTCCTTTAAATACCACACAAAAGGGGTCAACCAGAGTTCAGATATTCCTGTTGAGTCCACTATGCATTTCTAATACACATCCCGATACAGGCTGCTAGCATCACAGTCTCAGCTGCTAGCATGTTGCATAATCAACCTGACCCAATTGATATGGTAGAGCATTATGCTATATGGCCATGTGTATGCAATAAGAGTTATGGAAATTAGACTTGTATTCTCATGACAGTGATATGTTCTTTCTAAGAAAAACAACTTACACAAAATTTGTCAACAATCAGCTTTGTGTTTAGCAATCTACATGATAAGTTGATGTGGAAAGAGTTATTTTGCATCAGGTTCCAGTTCCTGTGTTTTACTCATATTTGTACCATTTCTATATCTAACAGAAGTTCTTCTTGACACAAAATCAATTTAGGACATAAGCTAACTATATTTTGTGAAATTATATATATTTTTCACAACAATTCATGTTCTCTCCCGTCAAGTCTTTTAATACCACACATAAGGGCTTAGCCAGAGTTCAGGTTAACATGCTCGGCACACTAGGGTGCTTCTCCAAATATACGTACACAAAGCCAAATACACAAATTGCTACTCTCTCCTTAAGGATCTGGGGCTAGCAGCCCTGCCTGCTTGTATGTTGCATAGTAATCCTGACCTAATTGATAAATAGAACATAATGGACTTTATGGAAAGTATATAAATTGTCTTTATGAAAAGTATACTTGTATTCTAATAATAGTAATACTTTTTACAAATAACAATTTAAACAAGTCAAGAATCAGCTTTTGTGTACAACAATCTGCATGATGAGTTAATATTAACAAGTCAAGAATCTGCTTTTATGTACAGTAATCTACATGATAAGTTAATAATAGAGGTATTTTGTATCAGGTTCCAGTTCCAATACCATGTGTTTTATAAATACCTGTAAAACTTAATGATAATTATATCATGCTGAAGGGGTTCTGGGAACAACATGTCATCATAGAAGTCATTATTTTTCAATTAGATTTCAGGCCAAGTACTACTCCTACTAAATCAATTAAGATATCATTCTGAAAAGTGAGTATTTTTTTATATAGTGATTCCTGACAAAGACGCATTTATTTTATTATCAAGAATCCAAGATGGTCAATATGTCAATTATATTGAATTTTCAATTAGGTTTCATGAAATTCATTGAAAAGAATACATTTCCTGATCAATCAAATCAATGTCATTATATTTGTATTGATACGCTTGTTGTAATATTTATCAACACTATAAATACAGTTACAAAAAAATGTATGAATCATCTTTATCTGCGAACAGCCTGAGACATGACTGTTTTAATAAATCCTTTTTAATAAAACATAAAATGATAAAAGTTGTTCACTCCATCAGTGGGTTACATAATTCCTGAGACTTCATATATGGCAAATAACATAGCCAGTGAGGGATAAATATACATTTTTTAATCATCTATATCTGATTACGGTCTGAACAATGATTATCTAGATAATTATAATGATCATTCAATTCAAACAAATCCTTTTCAAAAGCATTTAAAATGATTAAATTTGTTCACTCCCAACACTAACTGTAAGGTTTTTTTACTCCTTTGTTCCCATGCAATTAATTTATTCCAAATTGAAAATTTTGGTTAATGAATAACTAATTATCTTTTATTTTGTTTGTCATGCTAATAAAAGATATAATATTCATCTTCAAAACAGCATTCATTGAACAGCTGTCTGAACAAATTTTATTTTACAAAATCTTTCTCACCAATTCTCTCTGTTAGTTAAGATACTTCAATAAACATATTACTGAGTTGACCTCCAGATTATTTCCATTGCAAACCTCTCTTTTACCCCCACCCCTTCTATCCCCCCCTTTCCCCTCCTATCCTTCCAGCCCCTCTCCTGCAACTCTCCTCTAAAGGGTATCTGTATTGCATATTGAAATGAGGGGAGGACACTCACTATATGGAATAACAGTAATTTACATAAGAGGATAAGTTACATAAGCTACATGCAGGTGCAAGAGGTCATCATAGGTCATCATATCTAGTAATTAGCATAAACCCCCATGTTGCTAGCCTATTCTGACCAATCAGATTGCACTAACATAGGTCAAGATTTAAGATATTCAGAAATCTTCAGTTAGAATTAGATGAGACATTGACCTGGACAGTTTACTTTGGCAATTGGACTTATCACTAGCTGAATTTGTGATTTGTTTTCAGAGGGATATATTCCAAATGTTTATGTGCAACATCTTTTTAGTTCTTTGGAAGTTGAGAGTGTGACTAAATGAATACTCCCAAACCAATCAAGATATCATAATGAAATTAATACAGATGCCCACATAATAAAAGTAGCATTTTGAAGATTAAAAAGTCCAAGATGGTCACCAATTCAGCCATAGATATACAAAAAAGTTATACAAAAACCTACTGCTTGTTAACAAATCATGATTATATCATTCTTGTATTAATGTTTGTTCAAGCTCTAGTGGTTTCCAACAGAAGAATAGCATTTTAAAAGATAAAAAAATCATGATGGCAGCCATAATCAATTATCATATAAAAGATGGTTACACAATTAAACTATATTACCACATCATTCATTTTAAGGTGAGCTTCTGTACCCTCGGTACTTTTATTTTTTTTGCCAGAGGGTAGATTAATAATTATCTAAAACAGTCTTTGAGTCAGCATGTAAGGGAGATAATTCATGATGATCTATTACACTGCAGCTGTTAACATTTTGCTGTGGCTGATGTCCTGAAGACAGTGGAAACGAAAGTTGATTGAAATTTTCTTTTCAACCAAAATTGATTCATGTTAAAGAGGTTATGCAATGTATTTTTTCTAAGAATGATAGATTGTAATCGCCAGTACCATTATTTATGGGAATGCAATGAACATATAATTGAGACAATATACACATAAATTAGACTTTTAATCAGCGCTTTATGTCCGTTTTTTAGAGTGCATACGAAATTAACAGGTGAACACTTTGAAAACTCATTAGAGCGTGACGCCCCGCCCACCGGGCCTGTCGCCACTTGCGTATCTACCATAAAGTCCGGAGACAAACTTCCTTCAAACCAAAACGATTTATGTGTTAAATTCTGATCTATAAAAAGCCAGAAGCAAGTACAATAACATATAGAAATATTCTAAACTTGAACTTTATGAAATGGTGAGTCGATTAGTTTGCGGATTCGCTTGTACCAATATGCGGAATGTGATATGCAAGACAGTGTGATCCCAAATATAACATTGTTGCATTTTCAATACGAATCGAAACCTTATATATCATAAATAGATCAACCACTAGTAAAAATAATGTATGTTTAATTATTTTATTCTTGATATGTGTTGAAAAAATACGGAGATTGATCATAACTCACTATTGATTATTCAGTGTGGCGTCTATTTTCATAATAGAAAAATATCATAATAAATAAAATATAACTGTCCACACTTTTCCTTTCCTTTCAAATCAACATGGTAAAACTATCCACCGTGAAGTATTTTGTGTTGCTCATGAATGGAATTATATGACTTTCTCTGACTTCATATTTTAAACCATAGCTAGGTTTTATGCATAGCTCTAGTATAATGAGTATAAACTTGTATTTTAATTTGATCTCCATGATACTGATAGATTAAAAGGAACTAATGATATTGTTAGTTTCTTTCTCTTTCTTTTTTTTAAAGAATTTTAATAATAGAAATAAGGGCAACTGAAAGGCAAATCACAAAGATATTGACATTTGTATTGACACCATTCTATAAGCTAAGAATTGACAAACCTTAAAATTTTTCCTTTTTACTCAAAGGATTTTTGTATAGGATTTTGACAAAGGACTTTGGTAAAGTGAGGCTGTATTTAGAGGTTATAACATGTCACTTTTCATATCATACCTAATATCAGCCCGAGACCCCATATCAGCCCGAGGGCCGTAGGCTGATATTAGATGTGATATGAAAAGTAACATTTTGTAACCTTTTTATCATATATCAAACTTTTTTCGCTACAAAAAAAATATTTAAAAAAGTTATGGATAAATTGTTTTCAAAAAGAAATGAAGGCCTATTTTCTTAACAATTGTTTCAACGACCATGCTTTTAAGAGTTAAGTTTGATAAAGATACTGTGAACAGCTTCACTTATTCAAATTACTAGAATATTGAATCATTTGATGTTGTAAAATAAAATCTACGGTTAAAAGCGGCAACAACATCGTTTTTTAACGAAGTTAACGTACAACTCACGATCTATGCTGCAAAGGGAGATAACTCTAAACAAAAGTACCCCGGGCCGATATTGATATGAATTTGCGGACCGGTCTGATATGGCTGATATGGATTTGCGGACCGGGTGGCAATATGGGTGCTGTGTCCTTGCCTCTATCACACATGCAAAACACCCCATATTATTGTTAGATATATGATAAACCATTGTATTACCCGTATACTTATATTGTGATTGATAAATACTTATTCAAAAAAATTTCAAAAGTTAAAAATAAGTTTTGATACTGTTTTGCATTGTGTGACTTTGATTTTTTCATTGTTGAAGATATGTTTCAGAAGGAAGACGATATATGATATTTCTACTTTCATTGATAAGATTTGTTTTCAAACCAAATTTTACCCGCATTGATAACTGAACCACAAAGGTTGTTGGTAAATCAATGGTTAATTCTTGCTAGATAATAATGATACTTTTAAACCTACTTTGTCAAAAAACATAATTATTATGTTTACACGGCTGAACTAAATGAAAGAAATGATATGAAGCATACAGTAATAAATGAACAGTGAATAGACATTTGATACTATGAATAAATCAAACAATGATGTTATTGCTTGCTGTGTTTTACAAATGAGGTCAGACAAAATTGATTAGTTGATGTTCGAGTTTTTTGTTCAAAATGTGTAAAGGCATAACAAAAACAAAAATGAGATTTGCTTAGTAAAGATTAAAATAATTTCTGAAACATTTCTGGTTTTCAAGATATGTACAGAATTTGATAAAAAATATCAACATTTATCCTAAAAAAAAATTAAAAAAATTATCCTTTATTTTTTAGACGGCTGGTTTGATTTGGCAACATTTCATTCATTGAGATTTAGTAGCATTTTTAGTCTCCAAATTAATCAAGATCATGTTAGGTGAGATGATTCCATAAAACAACAAATTATTTTACTTGAATATGATTTTACAAACAAAACAATCACAAATAGATGTAACTTACTGATACCATTAGCATTCTCCTTCATGAACTGTTCCCATTCGGCCCCGACTGATTAGCGAGCACCTCGTCAGTAATTATGAAGAAGGTGTGTGATTTGCATGGCTTATTTATTGGTATTATTAAGGTGTACAGAGTGGTCCTCTTGTGTTTGTCACTGATATGGAGTTTATTGAATTATTGTGGTTAGACTGCACACGCAACAGATGCTGCACAGCTGAGGAGAGGCTCTACATGGGGTGGGACCCTGTTTGAGTTCTGTTTTTTATTTGAAAAATTTGACAAAATAAGATGGTTGATTTAGGGATTATTAGACAAATGGTCTTAGACAGGAGGCAAAAAATAAAAGATTGCTCCAATGTAGTTTTTAATTTTGGGAAACATTTAAGGTATAAAAAAGTTACAAAAATGGATTAATTATCTTTTCAATGGTTTCAGTATTTCAAATTTGTCAAATTCATGTTTAGAGATTCCTTTGATGAATTTCTGAATTATTTTGTTTGCCAAATCATTAAATTATTTTAATTTTTTTAGGTTTAAAATTTTCACTATAAATTGTTCTGCAAAATTATGTAATTTATTTCTTTGCTGTTATCTCATGTTGAGTTTTTGAGTGAACTTAGAAAGTAATATTAAATTATTAATATGTTTGTTAAATTAGATACATAAACTGACTCATTTTCAAAGTCTTTCTTGCAGTGCAGAATTATTCTAAACCAATAACATATGGCATCAATAATCTTTAATGTCAGATCTAGATGTTCCTTTCAATGATCATGAAATTTCAGAATCAAGCCCAATTTTATAGAAATGATGCTTTCGTGTACCCCGTACAAGACATAACAAAACTCTCCTTATTACAATTTTCCAAATTCAAACATCATGCAAAATTTATAGAAATGGTGCTGAAAACTAAAGAACCTATTAAATTAACCATATTCCGTATCCATGACATCAACTAAAATCAAGGCAGGGATTGGGAAAGGCAGGGGCCATTGACCATTTTGCACATTGGATGAAAAAATGGCTCATTAAAATTCTGAATTTTACAATTGACATAAGGGCAATGGCCAATTAAGAATTCAGAAAAGGCCTGAAAATGGCCCATAGTCAAAGCTGTTTGCAAGAAAAACAAAAAATTACAAAAATTTATTGTGAATTATCATTCATTTGTCAACCATGTGATTCTATTGAAATTATCTTGAAAATCTGTGTCATGCTTTATGAAGTGTCATGCATTCCAAAACCACATAATTTCCTACGATCTTAAAATTCTCAACTCATACAAAAATAACCACATAACTAAAAACTAACACATAAATATTACGCTACTCCCTGCCACCCCCTGTGGAGCCTCTAGCGTGAGCTGGTTGCAGATGAAGTGACACAGGCTCTAGTGGGGACTGCCGGCTACACTGTGTAGATGTAGATATGAAGACTTAGATATGCTGTAAATGTAGATATGTAGATGACGGATAATGCCCCCTCCTGTCACTGCTTCTCCATGCTTTATTCAATGTCGGCCAGACTCCTCTGTGCTCGGAGGAAATACAATGTGACGATCTCGCGTAAGAATAATTTCTGGTTTTACTGTACTTCTTTGGTTACCGTTGGTGTTTTTGTTTATTTCTATGTAATTTTGAAGGATCTCTAAATATTTATTTGACTTTTAAATGCCTCTCAAAGAAGTTTACGATTGAGGTGACACTCATGTTAGAATATTTGTTGACTTGGGTAGATTTCGCCGATGATGATTCTTATTATTGGTAGTTATGTCCAGTGATGGTATTATTGTTTGTGGTTTGATTATTTTAATGTTTGCAATTGGGGTGACCCATGTGTAAGAATAGTTTCTGTTTTAAGTAGATATCTCTATGGTGATTCTTAACGTTGTTTTAGTGTTTACAATTGGTATTAACTTTCAAGTAAAATATTTTCTTTTCAAACAGTATATTTCACCATTCATATTTCAACATGTTATGTTATTGTTATAAAGTTTACAATGATGTGAAACTTTCAAGTAATACATATTCTATTGAACGGTTTATCATGTGATGACTTTTAGCACATTGTTTTTTTTCATATATGAATTGATGTGACTTTATGTGAGAAAGTTTTTTTTGGACAGGTGAAGGTAGATATCTCTAATGTAGTTTTTATTTTGAATTGATTTTATTTCATATAGTTAACAATGATGTGTCACTCATGTATTAATATTTTCTGTTAGGTTTGATTAATAGCTTCAAAGAAAGGATTGTGATTATATTTATTGATGGGACGTTTATGACTGAATTGACAGTCTCACATAAGAACAATTTCTGTTCAATTGTTTCACTATGTGATTTTGTTTCATTTAATTTTTGGACTTCAGGCTTATCAATATCTTCTATTGTGCTGGTATTGGTAAATTTCTCCAATATTGATGCCATTCTTTTCATGATTTTGTTAATACCTTTTTATATACCTGTTTATGTGTATGTGAGCTCTGCTCGCTTCTACACTTGTTATACCGGTAGGGATATTGCACTATTTCTGTATTAAGGATGTTGGATTCAAATACATATTTAAAATTTGCATAAATATATGTAGGTACATGTATTACCACATGGATGATGTGGTGAATATGAAAATATTACTTCAATATTTTACTTTTGCCTTACTTTGGCACATGTAGGACGATGCTGTAATTATGAAATTAATATTCCTTCCATATTTTACTTTTGCCCTATGCTGAAACAGCTTTACAAATGTTTTGTTAAAGAAATGTTGGAAATCTTTTATCAGCATGGCAGACCTATTCAACATGTTAAATTCCTGTAGGTATTTTTAATGACTACAAATGTCGCATGTTGCCTGAATCAATATGCTAACAATAAATGAATAGAATGAGACATACCTCCAAGCTATGCACTGATTGTCTGCAGAAACCCGGACTTTTTATGAGTATGGAATTTGATATACTGTTATCCTGCAACTAATTTTCCATAAAAAATTCAAGATTTTCTGAAAACGTCAACCCTCAAGCTTTCCCCCCAATTTATTTGGTCATTTTTATTTTTGATTATTTGATATGGAATTGTGAGATATAAATTGTTTATCACCAGATGTAAATGGTTTATCACCAGGCCCCTTTATAGGGAATAGAGAAATTGCTCATTGATTTGACAATGCAGTACTTTAAGGAACACTTATTATTATAAAAATGCAGAAAAATAAATAATTTGTTATGTCCTAAGTAAATTAGAGTAGATTTTGTACACCCAAATCATTTGCCAATATTAGATCAGATATTTTGAAGATAAATATGATGTGTTGATGAAAATAGATTTATTAAAATATGAAGTGCTCCCAAATCATTTTTAATAATAAATATTAATGTAAACATATTTAATTGACCTAAATATATTTTGATATACAATTATTCTCATCAACAAATATCCGATTTATACGAAGAAGAGCAAGCCTATAATGGCCAAAAAGTAAGTTGACACAGATATTGAACCAAATATGCTCATTAGAAAATACAAGATGTTTACAAGCTGGAATGAGCATGTAATGGCCAAAATATAAGTTGACACATATACCATGTAAGTAGTAAATGTTTATACAATTATCACATTATGAGTAACACTAAGTTTGTCCTGAGGGGAACTGTTTGACCTAGATATGTCACTCAGCCTAGCTTCCGTAGTTTGTACACCTGTAATGGATAGAATGGTTTTCAGAGCAGAAATACCTCCGATACTTAGCTTACTTACTTATACTATATATATGAATATATGACTCCAGAAATCCATTCCAACAATATATATATATGGTGCCACGCCTTCTAACTTTGTTATGTCGAATTTCAATGAAAACTATTTTTCATTTGATTCTTCCTGAGATCAGAAATGTATCAAATGTCTTACTGTTTTGACATTGTCATCAATCAGTGACATCAATAATATTTTTAGCTTTTTGCAGCTTTGTTACTTTCATATTTCAAAGTAATTTCAAAATTTAAGAACATAAATATTATATGTAAATGATGAAATCTTAATCACAGAGATTCTATGCAGCACAGTTTTAAATTGTATTGAAGTATTTTAAAACAATTCATTCATTCCCTCTTTCATTCTTCATTTTTCTTATCCAGGTCTGAAATTCCTTAGTTACTTAGCATTTCTACAGTTTTGTTATTTTCAGTGGACTACGTCATTACGCCCATTTCCTAAAGTAGTTGATAATGATACAGCCATTTTATGCCTAACAACTCCTCGAATGACAATTTTTGCAATCATAAAGACAAATTTGAAAACAAAATTGATTCATTCCTTCACTTGAAAGTAAACAAATAATTGAAAATTAACATACAAACAAATTTGTTTGCTTCACAATGATCTAAAAAATATATATAACACCATAATTCAATTCCTATGAAACATATGCTGTAAGGCACTAAACCTTTTTATTTATAATTTCACTGAAAACTCTTTGTTTCTCTCTATGATTCTCCTTCAGGACGAGAAAATATCAGAAATGTATGATGTGTATTTATATGTTAATGTTTTGACATGGTTATTTATCGGTGACATCAATCAGTTTTGATATGTATGGTATGTTCAGTAGCTGTTTTGCTTACAGTAGCATTTGCTGCAGACATTTCCTTGTTTGTTTACTCCCAACTACATCATGCAGAGATTTCATAATTATATAATTTCATGATATACTGCTGGGAATTGTAAAAAATAAATAAGAATAATCATGGAGTTATACTAAATATCTTAATAAGCTATGTATTTCTTTACGGTACAATAGAAAAAAGTTGAAATATGCAAGAAAAATACCTTCATTGTTTATATTTTTATCATTTTATATTATATAGTTCATCAAAAGAACCTGCTTAAGGAGACAATACATGATTTTATTTTCGTTTAGATTTTTATTTGTAATGTACGTGTGAAAGTTATGTGTAGCTGATATTTCCTTGTTTGTTTACTCCCAACAGAATCATGCTGAGTAATGTTGTAATATTTTCAAAATTTAAATAATTTCACGAAATGCTGCTGAGTAGATAATATATATGAAAAGGGTAAACACCAAAATAAAAATTATTGACAGGGTTCGAAATGAGCACTAGCCCGTTAGCCCAAGGCTAGTGCATAAGATACTGAGCTAGTAAAGTGCAATGATTGGTAGTTCAGAAAATATGATTATATCGGTGTATTTGGCTAGTCAGGATGTCTTTTGGCTAGTGCTCTCAGGAATGAACTAGTCCGAATGGCTATTACCCCAAAAGTACTAATTTCGACCCCTGATTGACATTTGGAGTTTGATGTATGACGATTGTTATCAAAATTAGTATTGACATAGGGACTGTCTTCAGTTTCTGATAATTATGCCCCCTTACCCTCATGAAACCTAGACTGTATTAAAGGCTTTTATTCTATACACAGGTTTAAAGTAGAACCAACCCATATACATGTATTGTCCCATCGGTATGTAATACTGTGAAATACAGTCGCCCTGACTGTCCAAACATAATCATTTTGTTTACTGATATCTGGGGTATCAGTGTTTAACAAACACATCTTGTTGTTTGAGGCAGTTACCATGGAAACATAACTTTTATAATAAAACCCTGTATTTTGATTGGTCAACATGTGCCTTCTGAGGATCATTATATTTGGCGTTTTTATTAAATATCGGATTTATCTCGGACTAGTCGGACATGACACTTCTGGTGACTCTCGTTGTATCTGTGAAACAAATACTATCTGGTGTCGTTTACTTTGCCACCTGACACCAGATAAATAAAACATGTAGTGGTAAATGTACGTCTTTCATGCTGTGAATAATTTTTGTGGAAATTTGCATTTTATGTGAAGCATTGGTTTACAGAGCAGGTTTGTGATTGATAGGATAATGTGATGTAAATGAAATGATGCTAGGTCATCATGTTTGGGTGAATTTTGTTTCAAATTCACCTGATCTAATTGACTTGACCAAGCATGTCAAGCCATCAATCATTTAAAACATATGCTCATTTTCATCGATCATTTCAAAATATGCTAATTTCCATGGTTATATTCATAGAATTAATTTCACAATCAATGATAAGATAAACATGAATTTGGAAAATGACCCTATTTAGTTAAATATAATAAATAAAATGAGGTATAATAAATGTAAAAAATACACATGAATAATTTAATGTAAAAATATGGGACATATTTTGTCTTTTTACCTACCATATATGCTAATTTATGTTCAAGATGATTTTCAATTCAAAAAATGAAAAAAATCCTTAAAAGTCCAAATAACACATATGTTTACATGTATACAAAGCTGTCTCTATGTCTGATTTCTGATGAATCTAAAAAATTACATTTGACAAATTTTAAGTAGTCCGAAACTACATTTTCAAGTTTTCTATGAAAAAAAGTGACACAAAAAAATCACATTTTCTCACCAAAGACAATTGAAATTGTTAACCTAAGCAATAATCAGAACCTCCTAGTTAATGTTTTACATATGTGACTCCAAATGTATTATTTCCCTTTAACTTAGTATTTCATTTGTATTTCAGAGAGATTTACACTTGTTTAGCTTTTCCCCATGTTTCTATGTGATAAATGTCTCCTTGCGGTACCCTCCTCCCGTACAAAATCGTTTGGTGACCGTTCTTTTGAACGAGCTGGACCCCATCTCTGGAACAATCTTCCACTTGACTTAAGATCGGAAAAAAAATTGTCCACTTTCAAATCTAGGCTCAAAACATACCTATTCAATCTGGCATTTCAGTGACTCTTTTCAATCATCTCAGACACTAGCGCTTTTGAGCAGCTAACGCTGGATACTAGCGCTTTATAAATGTTTGTATGTATGTATGTATTCTAACATTTAACTAATAAAGCTTCATGTTTGACAACAGCAAGACTGATAAACAAGTCATGTCTCATTTGATGGGCATGATTTGTCCATTGAAAAGTATTTCTTTTACTTGAAGTTTTTTGATCATGACAAATTTTTTATAGTTTTGAAAAGAAATGGTAAATCATGTTGATGATCATTGCAGATGGGGCGCGGCCACCTGCAGAATCAGATCACCTGCTGAAGTTTCCATGGCGACCAGCAGGTTCGACCAATGGAGAAGAAGGAAAACCTGGAGAGTACATCCTCCGTGGCCTCATTTTGGAGTTCTGTCGTCATGCCGAGAAAAAGATTGAACAGATTCTTGCAGAGCCATTGGTCAGTTCATAAGAACAATAATTATGTTGTTAATGAATTCGGCAAATCAGGTCAATGAATTGCCATGTAAAGAGTTTGCCTATCATATTGATTTTCAGACTGCACTTTCTAACTGTTGTAAATCCTTGACAAAATTACTGTCAAAAGATTTGTTAACTACTGTTGCTAAACACATGATCATGTTCAGAACATTAAGGAACATTTTTACCAATGTTATTTCTGAATACGTAAATAAATTTGTATGTATCTATTATCTAATAATAAATACGCCATATTTTGTGGAAACATCTGCATAAAGCATTAACAGTAGCGATTGAAGGATTTGTATTGATGGAGAATAAAATATATTAAATTTTTATTTTAGAAAAATTAACAGAAGCAAGTTGGGTCAGGCAGTCTAGTGTAATGTATTTGTGAAGAACAGAAGTTCAGTTTACACATTTATTTAGTAAAGTTCTTGTGTTACCAATGGCTGATGTTATTTATTAATGATATGTTGTAGGAGCGTCCACTCTCTGTCTCCCTCCGCCGTGGAGAAGACGGCCAGTTTGACCAGGTAAGTTTTTAATGGGAACGACATGTTACTTATCATCCCCCACCACAATGTGGAGATAAAGAGATTTAGCTCAATCTTAATTAAACGAGATTGGGAAAAAAACTTCCTAACCCTGGTCTCTGATTGGTTTATCTCTGATTGGTTTTATTGGTTTTAAAGGCCCCCTTTTATAACCCCAATGGGGTTGCATTCGGATAAGAAACCAAAAGGATATGAAACAAAGGTTTTATCTGAATTTGACGACATTTCATCCAAAAAACTTCCTAGCCTGATTTGCTTGAGTGCGAAGGTCTCCTGTTATGATTGAGTTATTCGTAACCAAACAAGGCATGAATAAAAGGTTCAAATCTGATTTTAATGAGATTGGATCATGATGCTTACAGATCCTGAGTGCCCTGGGCTGTGTAGCAGAACACAGTCTGCCCTCCATCTTGCGGACACTCTTCCTGTGGTATGAGCACCAGACTCGGGATGACAGCGTGCCTCAGGACTCCAGGCACAGACATCGCAGCAAAGGGTAGGTTTCATGTTGTAATTGTAGAACTGTATCATAATTGAAGAGTATGCAGAGAATGGATGATGGTAAAGTAAGAAAGATATGATTCTATAGCTGTTATTCAAAAATTGCGTTTTCAGACTTTCATTCTATTGATAGTGGTTAAGTTTTGTTAAGCTAAAGGTTAGAAGAATATAACTTTTATAATAGTAGTGATATTTGATTTTTTTCAGGAGCAAGGACTTTCTTTGTGAAAGAAGAGATGTAAGTAAAATTTCTTTGAAACTAAAATTCGAACTAAATAATACTTCATGTTATGAGATCACCAACTGAATTGCCTCAGTTATGTGGTTGAATTAACAATATCAATAAAAATATGTTTTGATGACACAGAATAATACAGCTAAAAGTGTAGAGGGTAATGTTTTAGTAACCATCCAATCCTTAAATCTAACTTAAATAATCAAATAAGTAATTTAAATTGAATTATCAAATAAGTAATTTATCAGATGATAATTAACATATAAAAATCAAATTCAAGCTATTGCATTAGTTAGAAACTTATAAATTACTGAATAAATAAAGTTTTTGTGCCACACCACTACTTTTTTGAAAAATTATGAAATGTTTAATAATTGTTTCAGCTGGCAGTAGAGTTTGTCTATTGTCTTGTCCTCATTGAAGTTCTTTCCAAGGTAAGTCAAATCTCGATCTGTTTTTGAGTTTACTAAATATTGGTATCATGCCTCTTTAATTCTATTTTAAAATGGTCATATACAATTGATAATGATTTATTTTGTATTTTGTGGAATATTTCAGATAAATATTTATGGTAGTTTACCCTTTTATGTAAAAATACTGGTAGTTCGGATAAATATTCCCATATCCATCCATAATGAAAAATGCAATTTATTTACCACATCCCTTGTATTTTAGTTCACATATCACCCAGGCCAAGACGAGTTAGTTAACCACATAATCAAACAGGCCTTCAGACACTTCAAGTACAGAGATGGGTGAGTAATTTGTATGTTGTTGGTTCAAAATATCGTTTATGGCCTTGACACTTTGATTTGTTGTTTCATTGGATATTGTAACATCAGAAACTGAATCTCAATAATTTAGCAACTAATGACAAAAGCATACTTGAATTTGAAGATCTACATGCTCTTAATTTCTTGTGTGGTCTTTTGAAGCGTTATTGTTGAACCTTTCTCTATGAAGTAATTGTAACATCTATTTTTTGCTATTGCAGTCTACAAACAAATCCAAATGCAGCCAACATCAACACAATCGCTGACCTATACTCAGAGGTTGTTGGAGTCCTTGCTCAATCAAGGTGAGTTGCATTCATTGTCTTTCATTTAAAGTCTTGATTTTTACCTGAATCTTTGAAATTAAACTAAAAATTGTTATATTCTTAAATGATAAAAGTTGGTGATTTGATAATTTGACTCACCACTTTTGAAAATATAGGTTCGAGAATCACTACCCTGCAATGATAAAAGGTACAATAGTGGCTCATGGCTGAAATTTGGCCAAAGCAGTATTGCTTTAAGACAGTGTTTCCAATAAGAGCCAATAATACACTCTTTGACCTCATTCAGCAATTCTATATTTGACTGCATCTGAATACTCATGAAAAGCCTCAAGAACTAAAATAACATGTGGTAATTATTTTATAACGTCATACACAAAATGTTAGTCTATTTCAAAAGCAGCACTAAACAATACTCACTAAATCAACAATGGCTGTCGTGAAATCCTGAAATTAAATAAAAGAAAAACTCCACTGATGTATGAATGTACAGGTATATACAATAAGATTGAGGAATAACCAATGTAATAATGTTTGAATGTGCAGGTTCCAGAACGTGAGGAAGACGTTCCTGAATGAGCTGAAGGAGCTGAAGCTGCGAGACCAGACTCCCTACACAGCACAGAGCATCATCAGTCTCCTCATGGGTCTCAAGTTCTTCAGAGTCAGGGTCAGTGGCGCATTTGTGGGGTTTGGTGTGCTTATATATATGGAGTCAAAAGCGCTTGGGTTTCTTCAGTGTCAGGTAGTGGTGTAACGAAACGGGAGGGTCGTGATACAATACGTATCGCGAAACACACAAATACTTAACACAATGTTCTTTTACCAAAATATTCGGATCAATCGTTTTTTTGCAAGAATTTAACTTTACCTGGTTTGGTGTAATTCAATATCATCAAACTTCCAAGTATTATGGGAGGTAACCTAATTCTCAAAAATGAAAGGGACATGTTTAATAAACTTTAGATGGTTAAGCTTTTGTATTCTTTTCCTTCAAATAAGTCTGATGTAGATTTTCATGTGAGTGTATCTGCCCTTTTTAGTAGATTCAAAATGATAGTTAACTTTTTGATTATGTGTCCACAGATGCATCCCATTGAGGATTTTGAGGCGTGTGTATCCTTCCTCCAGGAACTGGGTAATTACTTCATCGAGGTGAAAGATCGGGACATAAGACATGCTCTTGCTGGACTCTTTGTGGAGATCCTCCTGCCTGTAGCTGCTGTGAGTAATTCATTCATTTTTAAAAAATCATACTTGTATGCCTTTGCAACCTATAGTTGTCAAAGATCATGTTTTCTTTTGTATGTTTAGTAGGTTTCTTCAATTCATTGTATTTCAAAGTTTGTAGTGATAAACCAACAATGTTGTCATTTGTAAGAAGCTGTCATTGTCGTAATTATTTGTCATAATATATTTATATCAATTAAGTTGTCATGTCGATCTTCTAAGCAATTGTCTTTTAGGCACTTGAATTAATCAATTTCAGCTCATGTTATGACATAGAGCTTCTGTTTCGTTGAAGCAAAAATATAATCAGTTTGAGCAAGGGTCCCTACTAAAGTTTTCATTGACCCCCATTTTGTGAACATTGATGGTTTTGTGTATTTGAAATATAATGCCCCATTTGACCCTCATTTTGTGAACATTGATGGTTTTGCGTATTTGAAATATAATGCCCCATTTGACCATCATTTTGTGAACATCGATGGTTTTGCGTATTTGAAATAT
Organism: Steromphala cineraria; assembly: GCA_916613615.1. Taxonomy (NCBI): domain Eukaryota; kingdom Metazoa; phylum Mollusca; class Gastropoda; order Trochida; family Trochidae; genus Steromphala; species Steromphala cineraria. The sequence goes on along the minus strand of OU744727.1, from coordinate 43,498,984 downwards.
AATGCCCCATTTGACCCTCATTTTGTGAACATTGATGGTTTTGCATTTATATGTAATTCCCATTTGACCCTCAATTTGTGAATATCATTGGTTTCGCACACATTATATATAATGCTCATTACCTGTTCAAACCATTATTAAAAGGCAAAGATTGTGCTTGAATGTACAGATGTGATCCTATGTAATCCTTTATGCTTACAGACTGCGAAGAACGAAGTGAACGTGCCAGTCCTGAAGAACTTTGTGGAGATGTTATACACTTTGTCAATAGACATGACTACAAAAAGAAAACACACACTGGTAAGTCTGTTGATTTTTATTCAGTCTGAATCTAAATCTATATTTTACTTCTGCTATTCATTTAACTGACAGTGATGGATCTAGGAGTTTCCAAAAGGGGGTTCATTTGTATAAAAGTTGGGCAGTTTACCTACCTACAATTATCTACAGAATTTTCAAGATGGGGGGATTTGGTTGTAAAAGGGTGAGGAGATCAGTGAGTTGGATTCATCTCTGTCCACCTTTTCACTGTAGGTACTAATGAGGTATCTTTGTGTTAGCCACATACAGTAATAAATCAACCCCCGAGTCCTGCTTCAATTACTCACAAAATTAAGAAATGACTCATAAAATTATAAACTGTGAGTACTGCTAAGATCATTATTTTTATGTAGTGCTATTTGCTTACTTATTAGAGGCCTCATTTAAATCTCAAGAATTTGTGGTAACGAGTCCCTGGACTGAGCAGGTCAAATCTGTAGATTGATCTCTGCACATATAATTTCTGCATTGATTTAATAAATGATTAAACTCCTCACCATGTATGTTTTCTTCAATACATTATATTCATCCTAAACACTCTGAGAAAATTATGATATTCCTTTAACCTGTCTCTCTCCACTGCAGCACCTGTTCCCGCTAGTGACGTGTCTGTTGTGTGTGAGCCACAAACAGTTCTTCCTCAACAACTGGCCCTACTTCCTCACCATGTGTCTCTCCCAGCTCAAGAATAAGGATATCAAGATGTCCCGGGTTGCTCTCGAGTCTCTCTACAGGCTCCTCTGGTGGGTTCACTTCCTAAAATTTGGACTGATGAGTTATTATTTGAATTCTGCAATAAATATTCATAACATTTGGGAAAGAATCATTTTGTGGTACTATTTGCTTACTAATAGATTCCTCATGAGACCTTGTGGTAGAAAGTCCCTGGACTCAGAAGGTCATTTTTGGAGATTTATAACCAAATTCATCTCAATTTAGAACATATTTCAATCATTTTGTTTTCTGTGAGACTTTTGACTCTTTTCTTGAGTCTAGAAGGGGTTATAAACCTTGGTTTGAAAGATGATTTGTTGAAGTCTTGTCTTTATTTTCTGTCTTCAATATTGGATATGAAGTAGCATGAAGGAGATACAATCAACACACATTTAACACAGGTTTGGAGGCAATGCAAATGAAATAGTGACTTTGCTTGATAAGTCAAACAATCAGCATCCTTAAGAGAATTCAGATTTACAAGACAGCATCTACTAAGCCACAATCCTTCCTAATTTTCAGATGAGTTGTAATTTACAAACGCTATAGAAGAATATTTGCAAATGCAGTTTACATTGGAATTGTCATGTATATTCTGCGTATGTATGTTACTTCTATATCACTTCAGGGTGTACATGGTTCGTATCAAGTGCGAGAGTAACACGGCCACACAGAGTCGACTCCAGAGTATCGTCAACAGCCTCTTCCCCAGAGGTTCCAAGATGGTCACCCCTAAAGAGACACCTCTCAACATCTTCGTCAAAATCATCCAGTTCATTGCAAAGGTGATACATCAGAGTCTGTATAACAGTTATAAAGTTAGGGTTCATGCAGGACTAAAAAAACAAATAAAGTTACTTTGCAAAGCCGTGTATAGTTTGTAAATGGCAATCGTAAATGAAGTTTTGACAAGTTACTGACTTTGTATTTCTTGAAAAATATCATTAATTTGATTTTCTTAAATTGTCTTTATATCTAACAAATTTGATGGTTTTTTGTGTGTGTCTACACACTAAACCTTGTTTAGTTTGTCATGGAAAACTATTGCAAATTGAAAAGCTAGTTTTGCTTGTAAGTGTATCAACCATGTATAGACCCTGTAACAGATTTATTTTCAAGAACAAAGGACAGTTAAAGTGTTAAATATTATCTAAATGACCATAAAGACTTTCTACGGAAACATTTTACTTGTCCATGCTTATTTCTGAATGATCACTGTAAATTACTTTGATTAAACTTCTTGTTGAGTGTCTTTGATGGTTTGAACAGTGTTCTCTGTGTATTTGTCAACAAAAAGTTTTCTTTGGTTTCAGGAACGACTAGATTTTGCAATGCGTGACATCATATTTGATTTGCTCTGTGTAGGAAGAAACTTCAAGTTTCTCACTCCAGAGGTGAGTTTCTACCAATTAATCTTTATTTTATATAAATCTAGTGATATTTTAATCTGAATTTTAACAAGATAATATACTTCCTTCTATTGCTGTGCAATAGACTATTGGTATTCCTAATGATTACTAAATTTTATCTATTTAACAATCTGATCTGCTCAGTCCAATTATCTATAAAACTAGTGATATGACAATCTGATTTATTATCCCCAGTTAAGCGCGAAGCGGGGGATATAGTATTGAGCAGCGTCCGTCTGTACGTACGTACGTCATCCCGACAGATGAAATTGAATAACTCAAAAACTATTGACCTGATTCTTTTCATGTCTTGTATATAGCTTCATCCCCATGAGAGCAAGGTCCCTCTAGAGGTTCATGACCTTGACCTTCATTTCAAGGTCATTACGAGACTTTGACATTTTACCCTTGTCAGCGGAATATCTCAAGAACCATTCACTGGATTCTCTTCATAACTTACACAATGCATCTTATTGGGAAGGCGCCGGGCCCAGTCGATTTTGGTGACCTTCACATTATTTTCAAGGTCACAGCGAGACTTTGAAAATTTCAGCATTGAAACCTGCATTTTAGGTTTGTCAGCTTGATATCTCAAGAACCATTAACTGGATTCTCTTCATAATTTACACAAAGCATCTTATTGGGGAGGCGCCGGGCCCAGTTGATTTTGGTGACCTTCACATTATTTTCAAGGTCACAGCAAGACTTATATATGGAAGACCCAGGGACCAGTTGATTTGTTGTGGTCTAAATGACATCTAGTAGCATGACAAGTATAGACAAGTGTTTCTATGTATACAGTATGCATTTTTAGCTCATCAGGACTGAAAGTCCAGATGGGCTTATGGCATGGCCGTCGTCCGGCGTCCGTCCGTCGTCCGTCCGTCGTCCGTCCGTCCGTAAACTTTTGACACTTTCGACTTCTCCTCATGAACAATACACATTAGAGAGCTGAAATTTTGTGTACAGGTACCTTAGCATATGGAGATTCTAATTTGTAACTTTGGTGACCCTGTGACCCCAAATAGGGTCACAGGGGTCACAACTTTAAAAACCTATTTTCATCTTCTTCTCCAGTTCCAGAAGGACTAGAGAGTTAAAAATGATATGTGCAGACTCCTTGGCCAATGGGGATTCTAATTTGTAACTTTGGTGACTCTGTGACCCCAAATAGGGTCACAGGGGTCACAACCTTTAAAACCTATTTTCATCTTCTTCTCCAGTTCCAAAAGGAGTAGAGAGTTAAAAATTATATGTGCAGACTCCTTGGACAATGGGGATTCTAATTTGTAACTTTGGTGACCCTGTGACCCCAAATAGGGTCACAAGGGTCACAACCTTAAAAACCTATTTTCATCTTCTTCTCCAGTTCTAAAAGGACTAGAGAGTTAAAATCGATATGTGCAGACTCCTTGGCCAATGGGGATTCTTGATTGTAGATTTCGTGACCCCATGACCCCAAATAGGGTCACAGGGGTCACAACCTTAAAAAACAATTCTCATTTTCTTCTCCAGTGCCAAAAGGAGTAGATAGTTAATATTGATGTGTGCAGACTCCTTGGACAATGGGGATTCTAATTTGTAACTTTGTTGACCCTGTGACCCCAAATAGGGTCACAGGGGTCACAACCTTAAAAAACTATTTTCATCTTCTTTTCAAGTTCCAAAAGGTCTAGAGAGCTGAAATTATATGTGCAGACTCCTTGGCCAATTGGGATTCTAAATTGTAGATTTCGTGACCCCATGACCCCAAATAGGGTCACAGGGGTCACAACCTTAAAAACTTATTTTCATCTTCATCTTTAGCTCCTAAAGGTCTATTGTGCTGAAAGACTTTGTAGACTCCTTGGCCAATTGGGATTCTAAACTGTAGGTTTCGTGACCCCATGACCCCAAATAGGGTCACAGGGGTCACAATCTTAAAAACCTATTTTTCTCCATTAGATGACAGTCTATGGCAAATTTATTTCTCCTTGGATATTTTAGTGTGGACTTCTTTCACTGTCTGATATTGGCGATCTAGAAAGTGTTGAATAATAATAAATCATTTAGGTAAGGAAATTTATTCCGAAATCGTTACATTTGTTTTGTAATTTTTTTATAGGTTTTCTTGCAATAGGTAACATCAGTTTCATTTTTAATTCATCTGGCCTGTATAAAGCAAACTTGATATGATGCCTGATGAGCAACAGAGCCAATGGCTCTATTTTGTTCACATCAATTTGCGGCGGGGGATCTTGTCACCTTTGTGACAAATACTTGTTATCTTAAATATAAAAATTATTACCCAAGGAAAGTCAAGCATATGGCTTTTGTGAAAAGAGTGTGATTCTGTGGATAACCAAATTCAGATGGTTATATGCAAAAACTTATGATTTTCTTGAAGTCATATGACATACTTCTTAGTGTAAAGATTCTGTTCCCCTTGAATCACATGGTAATATCTAGAACATGGCTGCATCCCTTTCGACTTGTTCATATGAAAAATATGTCACTGCTTGTGTCTCACCATATTAGTAATAAAAGATAATATACCTACCTCTTCCTCTCTCACAGCGAATGAGTATTGGACTGAGAGCCTTCCTGGTGATAGCGGACAGTCTCCAGCAGAAAGACGGCGACCCTCCGATGCCTCAATCAACCAGCACTCTCCCCTCAGGCAGCACTGTCAGGGTCAAGAGACAGTTCGTCAACAAGATGTTGTCCGACACCACTGCCAAGGCAATTGGTCTCTCTCAGTTCTACCCCCACATTCTGAAGACATTTGACGCCATGTTGCGAGCTCTGGATCTCCAGGTCGGGCGGCCATTGCTGCTTACTAAAGCTGAAAACGCAAACAAGGAACCAGATGAGATGATTGTGTGAGTTGTTGTCTTGATTTTGAATCTTTGAATAATGGAGTGTTAAAATTCATCGATTCCATTTCACTTTTATGCAGGGTAATTAAGGCTATCGTAATGAAAGGAAATTAAATGATTATTATTTGAGATATTTAGCTAGGCTGAAGTTATTTGTTCTGAATAAGTAATCATGAACATTGATAAAAAAAACTAATGGTAATGACAAGATATAAATCTAAGAACATTAAGAGGTGACATTCAGCAGCAAAGAAATGTGTTAGTTTTATTCTGTGTATAGCATTGACAGAAAGCCAAAGATTGTCCTCTTTCTGAACTGTATTTCGACAATACCTCATCTGAGTACTGGTTTAATGTTTAAATATGTCTACATTTGCATGTATAGAGGGGACCGCAAGCCGAAGATTGACCTGTTCCGGACGTGTATTGCTGCGATCCCTCGTCTGATCCCGGAGGGGATGAGTAGCCAGGAGGTCGTTGAGGTGCTCACCAGGCTCACCGTACATGTGGACGAGGAACTCAAGGGGTCAGTTTCATTCTGTATTTGCATCAAGACTTTATTTCATAAGGGCTTCCTTCAAAAGACTTGAACATTGGTGTGGTGTTCGCATACTGGCCTCTCACGACAAAGCTCTTGGTTCGATTCATGGTTGAATAACAAAACATTTATGACCTGGGTCGTTAAAGGTTTTGTTTCCTTGGCAAGGCACCTTATCCTAATACACTCCACTGTTAAAACGGTTACCTGAAAACAGACCTTCGTGATCACGCATAGCATACTTGGATTCTTGAGAAAAACTATATCTTCAGGTTAATGATGATGGTAGGGTTCTAAGCAGGTTATTGTACCTGGAAAAAGAGGCATATAATTATTGCAATGTTCATAAAAGCTGCCCTGCATGTCAGCCAATTACTAGTGTATTTTGGATTAAGCTTGTTCAATTGAATATTTTGGCATGGATATTTTTTGTTGGACAAACTATTTTACATTACAGCACCTGTCAAAGTTTTTAAACCACAAGCCCTATTGACTTTTCCTGTAAACAATTGAATATCACATCAGTGGTCGTTTATGACTTTATGATGTGAACAATATAAATATATCAATGATTTGATATTTTGTTACCATATGATTATTTCTCATATGTTAGCCTGGCATTCCAAGCTCTACAGAACCTGATGTTTGAGTCTCCTGCCTGGAAGGAACATGTAATACATGGTAAGGGCAGTTTTATATTCTTCCTGAGATTTCTATCTTTTCAATCTCTTGCTTTGAATAATTTTGTTCAAGTATCTAAATCTGTCAAATCGTCTGGTGATACTTTTCATGAGTCATAGGCTACAAAAAAGATATAGCTGCATAATTGTCACTCATAAACTCCTCACTCTAAGGCTACAAATAAGATATTGTTTTTGTGCAGGTTTTGTTCAGTTCATCCACAAGGACATGTCTGACACCAACATCCACCTTGTGGACGGGTGTCTGCGTATGTTGATGCAGCTGCTGGTCCAGTGGAAGTCAAACCCTCTCTCGGGGAAGGAGGGGCACACGCAGAAGGTAGACATCTCTTGGCTTTCTATTTAAGATCCTCATTTGCAGATATTATTTTCCATTATCCCTATGGTTTTACGAAACTTTGTAGAGCTTGGCACTGGTATCATCCTTGCAAAAAAGTTCAGCCCTGGGTTCCACTACAAGGCTGATTTGACCATAATCATTGGGGTTTGCCATTTTTAAGTGTTCTTCATCACTAGATAATAATGTAGAGGGTTGATTTTCTGCCCAGTGCATCGAATTAGGATGAGATTCCTTTTGAGGCATCATGGGCAATTGAACGATTCAAAGTGTTGCTTCTAAGTGTAAAGAATAATATATTGAAGAAAGCAAACAGATATCCTTAGCATTATATTAATTATATTGTATTTTCCCATCAGCAGGACAAGGGCTCCACAGAACAGCAGACGTCCAACATCATAGCAAACCAGGTGATGAGTCTTGGGGTGCTGCACGAGGTTGAAGGTCTCGCCCTCGTCATGATGTGCAGCTGCAGAGTTGTCACTCGTAAACTTGCCGCTCATCTTCTCAAGGAGGTCCGAAACATCTTCAACTCGTACCCTGTTGCTCAGGTCAGTTCAGTTCTTGGCGGCTGATTAGGAAAGTTGTTTAATGAGTCTGTGCCTGTTTCTAAAGTGATAGTTTGAAAAAAATAAACTATAATACGTGTGATCTCGGATATTACAATGTTACTTCATACTTTGTAAGGCCTTTCAAGATTTTAACCATGTATGCATATTGAAAGAGATGGTTTGGCTATTTTGTATTGAAGAATCTTCATGTAGGTAGCCCTCTAATACTGACACTACAGTTACATTGTGTTATCCCCCTTCTAGATCTGCACCCCATGTCTGATAGACGTGATAGACAAAGCCTGTCCAGCCATCCTGGAGAAACTACAGGTCTTCCTACCGGCACAGGAAAAGGTCAGCAAGTTTGATTAATTTTAGCACATTGTTATTTATTGAATGATCTAAGCTTTTAGACAGATCTTAGATCTTAGACAGTCTATCATCATGTTGTGTAGTGGTTAACCTTTAGAACTGGATTTTAATTCCAAATAACGGAGACACCATAAATATGTGACCTTGTATTGTGTCCTTGAACATGGCACTTCATCCCCATTGCTTCCAGGTCAACCAGCTGTTCAAATGGGTACCTTAACACAAGGAAAGTAGGGACATGAACATAATGTGAAGCACAGGCAGTATCAAAAGTGCTATAACTTCAGGGGAGTAATTCAAATTTGTGTTCTTTGAGAATGCACTGTCATGGATAAATGTGTTGAACAAGAAAAAGCTATTATTCAATCAGCAGGTTCTCCCTTTAGCAGTGTCAAGAACATCCTCATTCTGAGACAAAAAAAAAGTGCTTGAGCATAAATGTATACAGTAACACATGACATGAAACCTTCTTTTGTGACAGTCCGTGGTGCTGTCCCTCTCCAACATGGATCTAGCGTGGGTGGTGGACCGTGCTGCCTCCTGCTGGGTACCTGCCAATGGAGGATCCACCCAGGACGGGAACCAGATTAACTACAGCTTCCACCGTATCGACGTCTGGATCCGCTTCATCGCAGCATTCACCTCCAAGGAGTATGCACTGACACAGTGTCCGCATGCTGTTGGTCATGCGTGGCCGATTGTCTACACCAAGCTGAATGCTCTCTTCCCTCTGGTGGATCCTAAGTAAGTGATTCAGTTGGTTCAATTCAATTCAATTCAATCAGTACATCTATAGATCCTCTGTCTGCTTGGGTTCATGGCTTTACTTTGGGTCAATACAAAAAACTTGCACCTGTAGGCTGTTATTGAAAAACCTAGGCAACAAGACTATTTTCAGACCAATATTATATTTGAAAATTTCAATGACTAAGCAGGGGTATACTTCCAGTATTCATCAACTCCAAATTTCCATGCTCTTTTGTCAAGAATATAGAATTATCCTGGTGCAATCAAATTTCTTTTGAGATAGAATTTAAATTCCATTATAGTACACAGACCAATGAAAATTGTGCCACCTGAGGTTCAAAAGTAAGAAGATCAACACAGGAAAAGATGTGCACAAAACAAATTTTCTTTTATGATTTAAAGGTTGATAATAATATCACATTTGTCTATTCCAGTACCCAGACAAATGAGAACCGTGCCTCCTCAATCCTGAGGTCCGGTAGTAAGAAGGTGACTACAGAGCGAGATGTTCACATGCAGCTCTGGCAGAACTATGTGGTGCTAGCTTGTAGCATAGCTCAACAGGGCGGAGTCATCCCTCATAGGTGTTCCTCTCCTGAACTAGGGTGAGTTGTGGTTTCATTGTGTACAACAACAAATATTCTGTGTGGTCCTCGCCTGTAGCATAGCTCAACAGGGCGGAGTCATCCCTCATAGGTGTTCCTCTCCTGAACTAGGGTGAGTTGTGGTTTCATTGTGTACAACAACAAATATTCCGTGTGGTCCTCGCCTGTAGTATAGCTCAACAGGGCGGAGTCATCCCTCATAGGTGTTCCTCTCCTGAACTAGGGTGAGTTGTTGTTTCATTGTGTACAACAACAAATATTCCGTGTGGTCCTCGCCTGTAGTATAGCTCAACAGGGCGGAGTCATCCCTCATAGGTGTTCCTCTCCTGAACTAGGGTGAGTTGTGGTTTCATTGTGTACAACAACAAATATTCCGTGTGGTCCTCGCCTGTAGTATAGCTCAACAGGGCGGAGTCATCCCTCATAGGTGTTCCTCTCCTGAACTAGGGTGAGTTGTGGTTTCATTGTGTACAACAACATATATTCTGTGTGGTCCTCGCCTGTAGTATAGCTCAACAGGGCGGGGTCATCCCTCATAGGTGTTCCTCTCCTGAACTAGGGTGAGTTGTGGTTTCATTGTGTGCAACAACAAATATTTCGTGTGGTCCTCGCCTGTAGTATAGCTCAATCTCCTGAACTAGGGTGAGTTGTGGTTTCATTGTGTACAACAACAAATATTCCGTGTGGTCCTCGCCTGTAGTATAGCTCAACAGGGCGGAGTCATCCCTCATAGGTGTTCCTCTCCTGAACTAGGGTGAGTTGTGGTTTCATTGTGTACAACAACAAATATTCCGTGTGGTCCTCGCCTGTAGTATAGCTCAACAGGGCGGGGTCATCCCTCATAGGTGTTCCTCTCCTGAACTAGGGTGAGTTGTGGTTTCATTGTGTACAACAACAAATATTCTGTGTGGTCCTCGCCTGTAGTATAGCTCAACAGGGCGGGGTCATCCCTCATAGGTGTTCCTCTCCTGAACTAGGGTGAGTTGTGGTTTCATTGTGTGCAACAACAAATATTCCGTGTGGTCCTCGCCTGTAGTATAGCTCAATCTCCTGAACTAGGGTGAGTTGTGGTTTCATTGTGTACAACAACAAATATTCCGTGTGGTCCTCGCCTGTAGTATAGCTCAACAGGGCGGAGTCATCCCTCATAGGTGTTCCTCTCCTGAACTAGGGTGAGTTGTGGTTTCATTGTGTACAACAACAAATATTCCGTGTGGTCCTCGCCTGTAGTATAGCTCAACAGGGCGGAGTCATCCCTCATGGGTGTTCCTCTCCTGAACTAGGGTGAGTTGTGGTTTCATTGTGTACAACAACAAATATTCCGTGTGGTCCTCGCCTGTAGTATAGCTCAACAGGGCGGAGTCATCCCTCATAGGTGTTCCTCTCCTGAACTAGGGTGAGTTGTGGTTTCATTGTGTACAACAACAAATATTCCGTGTGGTCCTCGCCTGTAGTATAGCTCAACAGGGCGGAGTCATCCCTTATAGGTGTTCCTCTCCTGAATTAGGGTGAGTTGTGGTTTCATTGTGTGCAACAACAAATGTGCGTATAATGTCATATATACACTTATCAAGAAAATTGTGACTCTTAAATATTCAGTGTGGTGCTTACCAGGCTTTGAAATAAGCATCCAGAAACTGCTTTTCGATAAGGATCCACACATAGATAAAGTAGACCTGAAGATATCTAAAAGGGTGGGCCCTTGTTAATAACTGTCAGAGTTTGGTCTACAGGTCCTTGCATATTTCAAACACTGGTGCCTACTTCTAGTATTGCTCAACAGGGCAGGGGTCATACCTCATTGGTGTTCCTCCGAACTTGGATAGGTTATGGTTTTATCGTGTTTAGTTCCAAATGCACTTATCAAAAAGTTAAGGACTGCCCATATTACCTTCGGTATTGCTCAAATGTCATTCATCATAGGTTCTTCCCTGAAGAACTAGGTTGGGTCCTTGACCTCTCTGCGTATTGTGTCAAATTTGCCCATCAACAAAGTTAGTGACTACCCACATATCCTATTTGGTGCTTGTCTACTCAGCCTACTGTATAGATCAGCTTAGACTTATTTTTTAGTCTCTGAAAATAATAATACTCATTTTATTAAATATAAGAAAGGAGCCTTGGAGAAATTGAAATTTCAGATGTTCTAGGCTTGTTTTTCCAAGTTTTTTAAGACTTTATTTCTGCAAATTTAGTTTATGCTATGATGTAAAATATAAATGCTTTTAAAATGGTTCTCAAACCAAAGTGTAACTTCAATTCTTTGAGTTTGAGTTGCATCTTCACACCAGTAAAAACATGCCTAAATAGAAAATATTCAATGACAAGAATTGAACAGTGCTCAAGACAATACCTCAAGAACAAAATGTATGTAAATATTACTGTATACCTTTCTCTATATTTAAGATGAAGAAAGTTATCAATAATAGTGCAAGCTGTTGTTCAATAATGCTGAATAGACAAATTATTGATTTAACATTTTATGTACCTATAAGTGTGTTGATGTAAATATTGATCTATGATATAAAGTGGTATTAAATATCAATTCAACCATTACCTTTGTGTCAACTGCTTCCTTGGTGAACTACGCAATAGTGATAAATAGTCCGCTGTAGTGTAAATATGCCAAAATGGATGCACAAGAAACGGTTCGTAATCTTTGTTTTTGTTGACAATTTGCCTCATTTGGATTACAAATGTATTGATGTAGGATGCAGGGAATCTAAGCATGAGGATATGAGTTATTTGTCATATTTGTAGAATTACAGAGTTAATTCATTTACACCCTAAGCTTTGATGTTTTGTTGTAACCATATTATTGAATGAAACAGTTAATGTAGTGTTAAAAGATGTAAAAGGTTTATCATGTGAATCAGTGCTTTCTATCTATACTACACAAAGTAGTATAGGCTCTAACCAATTTCCTCCCTGACATTTTTCTTTCATATGAAAGGTTCAAACTACAGTTTCTAAGCAGAAATTGTGTAAAAAAATTGGCTATGTATATCCTGACAAAAAGATTGTGTTACAAAGTTCATGCCACATTAAAACACAACCAGTGTGATAGGCTCTGAGAAAACATTAATAAGAGCTCAAAACAGGTTCCACAATGAAGCTTGCATGGCCCACACTCAATGCTTAGTGAGTTGGTTATGTATTAAACACATGCAATATATGGCTCTGTCAACAATTTGGACAAAACTCAACTACCATGGTCATGCTGCTTCTAGCTGAAATTACATCATAGTCGGTTGTTATCAAAGCAATCATGATAGCTAAATATACATTGCCTGGTTGTAGGATGATTCTTCACATAGGAAATGGGGCAAAACAAATTGATTTTAGCCAAATTGTGAAAATTATTGGTGGGAAACGACTCTGCCACAACCAACCTTCGTGCAAGAATGTGTTTGGCAGAAATATAGGTTAGACCTTTAACTTTTTTTGAGTAGTATAGATGATATTCTTCCTCAAGGATCCTTGCTCTTCGCATATGAATATTGCCTGAAGATGCTAGAAGTGTTTATTGCAGCAGGATAGACCTAACAGGTAGCAAGAAGTTAGTTCTAGCAAATTATCAAGCCCATGATATTTTCTGCCACTCAGGAGTTCGTCCCCAGAGAGTGCGAGTGGGTCGGAGAAGGGGGAGTCGAGACAGAACACGGGGAACAGCACCGCGACCAACCTCTTCCGTCTCCTGGTACCTCTCATGAAGTGTGAGAACTCGGACATGCGAGACACAGTCGTCAACGGCATGGGCTACTGCAACCCCATCATCTTCAAGTAAGTTAATTGCCCGCCACTGCAATGCAGAAGAGGGATACAATTTTATTTAGCGGTGTCTGCTCATATGTTCATTTACACGTACCTACTATCAGATTTTTGCAAACAGAGTATCTCACTTACTTTAATTTTGGAATTTGTTATGCCTACATCTCTTATCTTATCTGGACTTATATTCAAATGCGTGAAAGCAGACATTTCATGGTCAACACAACTCCTTTAATTATTGTTATGTATATTATAACTTGTTTGTTTCTCACGAGGGTAATACGGTCTGGTGTACCATCTTTGTAGAAACGTTGCCTGAGCCGCAAGGCGAGGGCTGACATTTCTACAAAGATGGTACATCAGACCGTATTACCCGAGGGAGAAGCATACAAGGTATTTATCTTACCGTCATGTCAGAAGAAAATAGGGCAAACTGACCGAGGTTCGGACACCTCCCGAAGTCGCCCGAACTTCGGACACTTTTGAGTAGAAGCTGACGCAGTTATACGTGAAAAAACTACATGTCATTTGTTTCAAAATGTTTCTTTGCAATCTGTCTTGATATATATTTCTCTTAAAAAAACATTTTATTATCGTACCTATTTCCCAACTTTCTTTTTCGGACAGTGGCAATAAACCGATTCATGGAGGAAAATGGCGAAATATTTGTTTTCATGTAAATGTTTGCACAAATTTCAGGAAATGTAAGAAGCGGCAAAAGATCATATGCTCTTTTTGTTTTAAAAGAGAAATTAATTTACAATTAAAAAGTTAATTTAGAAGTAAATATCGTGATTTTCGAAATATATGAAAATGACCTTGGTTCGGACAGTTTTGACCATGGTTCGGACACTTATAAATTTTCTTTATAGAGAATTGAAAAACATATAAATTATCAAACAACTGCTTAGGAAACATAGAGAAACATTCAACCAACACATATTACAAAATTATTTACTCCTAAATCATTTTATTTAGCCTGTACAGTGTTTTAGCGTCAATGCATGCAAATGCCATTGTGACGTCATCAGATTCTAGCGGCGCATTCGGGAGCCGCCGAGAAGTTTATCTTCGGAAAGGAAGCCTTGTATTATCAAAACATTGAATCATATTTGCAAATTATCGGTTTTTCATTGTAAATAAACGAGTCAATGTTTGTTGGGTGATAAAATTAACCTTTTTGAGGCATATATTAAAGCTGTGATGTATGTGAGAACATTGAGTGGTACTGTCCGAGGTGAGGTCAAAACTGTCCGAACCCCGGGCGAGTTGATATACACAATTAAACCCGTTAATTTCAGTTAATCTACAAATATTTCTACAAAAATAAATCGTAATACAATACAAAATTTCATTCCTAATGGCATAATTGGCTTAAAATTATTTTCTTCCAATGATAATGTACAGTACGAACTTTGAAAGTATTTGGATCGGAACACTGTCGAACCCCGGTCAGTTTGCCCTATACCCATTTTAGTTTGACTGCCGTTAACGGATGAGCCATCACCGCATGAACGGCCTTGACCCTAAATGTAAACAAAATGGCGTCGTCCAACCCGACTGCAATGTTATGAATCGTGTTACGTAAAACTATTACCCTAAACATGCTTAAAAGTTATTTGATTTTAATCCTTTAGCATGTGCAATCAATGCAATGCAGAATTTGGTTCCAAACAAAACATAGAATGATTAGAAAACCAATCTATAATTAATAATCACAAAAACAGCTGATCGAAACTCTGGACACCACGTGCGTCATTTGGTAACGTCATCTTAATGCTAAGCTACACCTTTTCTCGGAGAGGAGCTGTTGCTATGGCAGCGGGGTACATGAAATTTGTACACTGTGAGAGTTGAGACTCGCGGTGTACATGAGATAAAACGAGTCGAGCGTCAGCCAATCAAAACCGAGTATTTTACTGTAAGGTAAGATAAATGTACATATGTATGAAGAGCATGCCTCCAACCTAGTACAAAACCAAGTAAATTGATCTTAATTGGTTTCATTGATTGGATAGTGATATGCCATGGTAGGGGAAATAAAGCAAGGATCAAAAAGACTTTGAAATGCTTATGTTTGAAATGGATTTTACAAGGTGTTCAATCTTTTGTGAGGGCAATGTCAGTGTATGACATGAGCCTGAAAATTTATCAGCCAAAAGTACGGCTTTGTCAAATATTTTTCCAAAATAAACAAATATCTTTGAAAACTAAAGCCAAATAATAACCAGGTTACCGGCTGTCAAGACTGGGATTTTTTAACCCACTGGTAAATTTGTCAGTCGACTATTATTATCAGACTTATATATTTCTAAGAAGGTGAAACGTACTCTCCATCTAATGTTTGCTGTATTTTCCCTCAGGGAACTAGCTGAGGAGTTACTTCCCTTCCTGAAGGAAGCCATTGACAAAAAACAGGACAATCTGCGTCGGAGAAGGAAGAGAGATGTTCTACGTGTGCAGCTTGCTCACATCTTTGAGCTTATGGCGGAGAACAAGACATTTGCACAGAGGTATAGAACATTTATCTATTGATTATTGATCTGATTGATTCTATTAGAGAAAATCAATCATTTATGTGAGATATTGAGAAAAAGCTACCTATTTTGGGAGAGAATTTCTCCTCTAATTGAATCAAATATCTTACACCTTCTCTACTCTTCTCCCCAGTGAGTCCGGCATCATTGACAAGGACCAGGGCAGTCTGAGCTCCATGTTTGTGGACTACATCGACGGAGCACGTCAGTACCTGGAGGGGGAGAACGATCGAGACCTGCCCATCCTGCACGAGATCAGACTCCACTTCAGCGGCTTCATCCAGAACCTCATCTGCAACACTCCTTGTGAGTGAACATGTTTATTCTCTGTAGACTCACAATTACACACCCTATAATACGCACCGTCGACAAATGAAGGCACGCGTAGCTACGGAAGGCTTTGACGCGTTACGGAAGGCGAATGACCATCCACGTGATGGATGCGACAGTTTGAAACTAAATGTAAGTCTTAATAATTGTTTAATTTAAAACCCTTATCGCCTCCATTGACGTTTCATACGATTACTTTCATGACGCAATGCAGAAAACTGTTAAAGGGAGTCTTTAAACTCTGTAATTCATCGTCAAGCTACATATGTCGGCATTTTAAAACATAATTTGTAAATATAATCCATTATTAACAAGCAATTAAGCTTTGAAATATTATTTTCAGAGTGTTTTAACATGCGTTGGGGTTCAGTCAAACATATCCTTGCAACATATGTACCGAGAAACGTGTTGATAAAAAGAAATATTTATTTATCACATCAACGTGCTGTTTCAAAAGTGTTACGGGGCACACTGCACTGAACTGTCCTAGCAACGGAAGGCGCATAATCCCTTCTTTATTGTGATACGGAAGGCATGCCATAAAGATATATTTTTAAAAACTAGACTGGTTCTAGACAGTTATTCTGTAGCAATATTATTTGTGATAACCTTTCCTAAACCTCCCTCAGGTGTGATATCAGTTGAACTGCTTATATGTTTATATATGACATATGTTCACTTTGACCAAATGTTCACATTATCAAATAACACCAGCTTCGTGAAAATAGAGAAGGTATTGCTGTATATGTGTGCATTTCACAACTTGCTTATAGTAAGACTGATGTTATATACTTGTTTTGATGACAAGAACCACCTTTTTAACGAGCTTGCACGGCGAAGGTTAAAGAGGAAACGAAAACATGGTGATGTACAGCGCCATCAGTGGCCTCCCACTCCCACTCTCACTCGTCAGTGAGAGCACACCACAAGCGTGACGAGTCAAAAATATTGCCTCACGTTAGACTTGGAATTGAAATGGACATGGATTAGCTCTTATAAGCTTTTTTACATGTTAAATTTTCAGTGATTGGCACTAAGGACATATCAAGTTCCAGAAAATCGAACATTAAAATGTGTCAATTTACGACTGCAGCTTTTGTTTTGATGATGGTTGTTCATTTCCAGAAATACATGCTATTTAGATAGTGGACAAATGTTATTTGGGATCACACTGTTTTAATAGTACAAATTCTTGTACTTTTTCGAGCCGATTCCAGTGCGGGATTCGAACCTTCACCCTCAGAGTCAGGTAACTATCGCCAGCACTGAGCGTACCAGCAACTTACTATATGCCTGGTGATCAATTTTTACTGTCATTAAGTAATTAATGCTGCAACCGAGGTAATTAATGAATATGTAAGGTGATATTCGTTCTCAAATGTCTCAATAACTTTGTATGAGAGGCATTCCTGATAGCAGTTGCTGATTAAGAGATGACAAGCATATTGAATGGATCATCAAATTCTTATGTTACAATGGCAAAGTTTCTGTATAAATACGTTTACTGTTTAATGATTGATAACAGTATAAGAAACTATACCGAAACGTCCCCATTGTGAAATAAAGAAGTTGATCATCCATAAAATATTCTTGTCATGTCAACGTTGAAACAGTTTGTTAGTATCCAACAGAGAACCTCCCTATTCACTTCGCAAAAAAGAACAAATGACATGCATCATAATGTTTTGTTTATTAAAAGTTTCACAATCCTTTCAATATTGCAACATTGCAAATTAATAAATAAATGAAATGGCCCATACCTATTTTGAAATGTATAAAATTACACAAATGAATTGCTACACTGGCTTATAGGGGATAAAAGACGTTCCTTTGTAACGATAGATAACATGCAGAGTTGGAAGAAATGTTTTCAAAAGAATCAACAATTAAGCTTCTTGGAGCTGTGTTTCGTTTTGGCATGCTTGCTGGGCGTACTACTTGCTATAGGGGCTGCTGTTATTGTCTCCACGGCCGAAACATCTAACAGAGAGCCGTCGATTGCTTCTTAATCCATATTGATCTGAAAACACAATATGATAACATTCATTAAGTGTTTAGTTAGATATGCCCAAATCTAATTGAGCAATAAACGATACTTTCAGTACCATTTGAGGTCATAATTCGCAAATTGCATCAACATTTCTATTCCACTTATCCGTAACACTTTTACCTACAAAATGTGTGCCTTCCGGTACTCAAACATTGAGATACCTTTAGCCTTCCGTTCCCATTTTTTCTACACAATTTGGATAAAACAACGTCTCAATTTTTTATTCCATATTCAATAATTATGAAAATGACACAAACGATTCTTTGATACTAAACCTTTAGTTCGAAATATATTTGGTATATCTATTCTAATTATATTAGAAGATATCTAACATAATGTGCAGTTAGTACGTCACGTAAACATAAAAAAATCACTATACTATTGATTTACTCCACAATTGGTGTATTATTCATATATTGACTCGTATCATATTTGAAATAACACCTTTGTGAACAAAATTATGCCATTTTGTCACCAATTTACCCACGTATAGCTCCCTTCCTTGTGTTAGAATGCGCTCCAATCCGCTCACATCCGTCACGTGGGTGGTCATTCGCCTTCCGTAACGCGTCAAAGCCTTCCGTAGCTACGCGTGCCTTCATTCGTCGACGGTGCGTATTATAGGGTGTGATTAGTCTCTTGGATCAAAGTTTTCCAACAAATGAAAAGTTAAATTAAAATATACAACTATTGAAATAATGCTTTAAGCATGACTTCACGATTGAAGGACACCGTACTTGTGTACTATAATTGAAATTTCTTTATTTTCTATAAAATTATTAGCAACCTCTTTCATCATCTTGCTAAGACTTTTAAGGCTTCTGACAAACAAATCATCTGCTGTTGCTTATAAAAGCCAAAACATAAGGACAAAGGATTACTTACATTCAGCTCTTTAATTGCTGCATGTAAATTAGCAATCAGCACACTTATGCTAACGCTGTTTAATTCATAACAATGATATTAGCATTGGAACGTCCTCGCAAGGACATGAGTATGATAAGTAGAGCCTATTTGATGTATATCTTCATTGCAGTGGAGTTGAGAAGAACCCTGTTGTCACGTGAGCTGAGGTACGGTCTCTTTCATCTGTTTGCGAGCTGGAGCGGCCACTTCACTCAGACATTTGGAGCTCTCGATCGGAGGTAAGCTGTTTGGGTTATTCTACCAGAGTATGTGTATCAATGAGCTTTGATATTGATAAGACAGACAGCTGTTTATGAATCTCTTGCTGCCTTAAATATCATGCAATTAAACAGTGTACCAAGATTTTATTCTATTTCCTACCTCCAGGCCTAGAGAAGAGGTATGGAAATGAATATGAGCTCTCAGCTGTGCAGAAAATTTCAGCTACATTGGGTTATCCTAACATTTCACTTTCGATCACAATATAACAGCATACAAGGTTTTCATCTTCTTTCGTTCACACTTTGGGAAGAGGTTAAGATTGAACAGGAGCTCTCAGCTGTGAGGGCCATGTCAGCTGCTTTGCATTACCATAACATCGCACTTTCGATCACATCATAACAACATTCAAGGTTTTCATCTTTTCTACCTCCAGGCCTAAAGAAGAAGTATGGAATGAACAAGAGCTCTCGGCTGTGCGGGCCATGTCAGCTGTGTTATGTTGCGGCCCTGTGTTTGATGGGACGGGACTCACAGACGATGGTTACATATACTCATGGCTAAACACTCTTCTCAGCTCACATGATGAAAAGGTCAGTATCTCTTCTTTCTTTCACTAAACAAATAAATAATTTGATAACAAAATAGTAAACAAATAAATGATTTTGATTTATTATTTTTATGAAAAAATATTGTAAAATCAAAATTAAAAAAATTATTATCTGAGGGACCTTATGTTCAGAAATGGAGGGTCCTTTGCGATGAAATATTGCCTGACAATTTTATGATGTTTCATCTTACTTGATGCTTGTTTTATATGTATATTCTCTTTCTTGCATTGTGTTTAAGAACATTTTTACAAGATGTTTCCTGTATGGTACATGTTAAAATAAAAAGTTTTTCAGCTTCAATTTTTTAAGCTCATCCTGAGCTTAATGATGCTATATCATTATGTAATTCAATTAACTATGTAAATGATGACCAGTACGTATGTTAAGTTTGATGGTGATCCAATATTCTATCTTGTAAAATCCATATGCTGTTCAGAAATGTTTGAATGAATCTCTTTAATCTATTAAATTTTTTTTTTTATCTTTTGACTATGTTTGTTGTGAACTTTTATGATAGAATTCTTCCCACAAAACTATCTGTCAAATGACAAATTCTCCAATATATGTTGTACCTTCTGCATGCAAAGAGCAATGCAAAATGCTAAGTATAGAATAGGATGCCTTCAAGACCATATGGATATGTTTGTTCGATTAATTCCAAACATGACTATTTCTCCTAAGAAAGGAGTAATCTTGGCAGAACTAATTAGTTTCCAATCTCTGGTATATCTCTCTGTTGGAACATTTTCCATTAGTTTTTTCAAGTGTAAAAATTTTTGTTCAAATAACACAAAGCTTTTGGTTACTCTTTCTTAAAGACTGAATATTGCCCAAATTGTTGATTAAAAAGGCAAACTTGAACCTGTATTTCAGGGGAGTTCATAATATGTTAAAGGATGAATGGGTAACCTGAAAAAGTATACTTCTTACTGATACCAAGATGCCCTGAGAAGTAAGATGAAGAGAACTTGATTCAATTAGAGCCTATCAGTAATTATTTATAAGGGAGGATGGACACACTGGGAATATTTTAGAAGATATCATACAAATGTCCATGAAACTTTGTTCATAACATGAGTGGCAAAATAATTATATTATTGCCCAAGCAAAAGCAACGAATATACTACTATTCAGGCACGAGTGTCAATTTCATAGTTTGTCATAGATACAAATATGATACTCTTTTCCACAAAATTAAAGAAATTACTCAAAATCTACTTCCAAGTAAAGGCATACTAGCCGCTAATGCTTATACAACACAAAGTCATAGACAACCTGCAATGTCAAAGCATTGTTTATATCATGACGTCACAATGAAAAGTGATATTTTGCCTAAGGGCATCTTATGGAAAAAATAATAACCCAGATATGACTTCCCTCGTAGTAGAGGTGTAACGATATGGCAATTGAATCGTGATACATGGGCCACAATGTATGGTATCGTAGGATGCGTACCGGGATACAAAAATAATGATGAATTCTCAATTTAGGTGCTCAAAACTGAGATAAACATTTTAAAGATACTACATTATGCACACAGGAACCTCTTCTAAAATTTGCAAGTTTGATTATATTACAATTACATAAAAAAGCTTCAAGTAAAGTCTTACTCAAGATTAACTGACTCCATAAGTTTGTGAAAAGATCATTATGTCAGGAAGACTCCATATGGTCTTGAAAGTCTTGTCTGTCTCCAGAAAGGTAGATAAAAGGTAGATAGTAGATATGTCTCTCATCTTTTCTCTTCTCTTGTCTCGGATGGCAGATGAAGCCTAAGGTAAGTGAGAACAACATTGAACCGCAATTGGTCAGTCCGTCAGTCCGTCGGTCAGTCTTCTGCATGTTGTTCCATCTCAGTTAGCAGCCATCTTGGATCTTACCCATCATGCCTCACAGGAAGATGAGCTGTTGCATACCATAATATTGTTATGATTTGTTCTTACATCAATTTTTGTGCAACATTTTGTTTCCCCCTTTTTGAAGTTTACATAAATTTTAAAGCAATTACAATTTTGGATATTCTCTGTCTGATAAACTTCTCTCTCTTTGGATAAACAATTTCAAAAATTATGTTCATATTTTTTTTCTGCAATGGAAACACGATACAATTGTCAGATAATTGTCAAATATGCTGCCAGATGATAATTGAAAATCAGTTTCTCAAGTATATGAGCATTATCTCTCAAACCAAATTTTGTATTATTTGAATTTGAATATCAATAAAAATTCAACATTTTTTATTACAACTACCTTCATCTGTCTTTGAGGCATGATGTGCTGTGGTCACTTTATTTCGTGTCGTTGTCGATGCTGTTTATTTCTTTCCATGGTATTTCCATATTGTTTTGATTACACTCTCAGTACAGTTCCATACAATATTCTGCTCTACCCTCTGTTTAAACATGTGTCAACCCGAGTTACAACTAAGTATTACCCAGTCTGAGCTCTACCTTACAGGAGTGTACAGTGCCAGGCTCCATGATTATGAAACTGGCATTGGAACTATTTGGCAGCTTGAGGGTTAAGGATTCTTTCGTAGCTACTTCCGTTGTGATTGTGTTGATCACTTGGAAAAGTAAAAATAGAAAACTGTAAATTGATTGTAAATTTTTGTAGAAAATTAACTATATGTTTTGAAAGATAAATATCAGATTTACAAATGATACTTGAAGTGCCAATGATTGGCTTCACTTTGATGGATGTTGTTCATTAACGAGTATGCGTAATTCTTTATCAAGTTGTTAGATAAAAAAAAGTTAACTTGTTAAAGAAGGAAATCATGCAACAAAAAAGCTTTGTCTATTATGTACCAACTATTAAAGGGTTAAATGGATATTTCTGAACTTGGACACATGGTTTTGCATCAAAACAGTCAGTCCATAACATGTCAGTGTTTTATTTTGGACAAGTATTCATGTAAGAATTCAGCATTTGGTCATTACTTTGAAAGAGTAGCACTGAATATAATTTCATATTGAATTAGAATTTTTTTATAATCATGGAGCCTGGAGCTTAAACCCAATTTCGGATCCTGCTTGGATTGACTTTTTATTTGCATTTTGTTTATTTCATTTTAAAAATGAGCGACAATTATTCCAGAGTTATTTAGCTGTTTTTGTTTCAGTTATTGCTTTACACTGGTGATATAAGTCCACTTTGTGGCTGTGGCTTTGTATGTGTATCAAGTTGACTGGCTGCTTAATCAATTAAGAAACTCCACTGTTCTGTTCAATATACCTGACCCAGCTATGCATGATGCGAATCAATCTCGCAGACTCAATTCTATTTCGAACCCTTTATCAAAACTGTCATGTTGCCGCAATATGCAACATTGTAACTTCCTGCTTTTATCTATAAAGGACAAAATTATAAATATTATTTTTGTAATTATCCTTCAAGTTTCAAAATGTTCCTGCAATATGGCGGAAATATTGCCACCAGCGCTATTGCTTGGTCGTAGAGTATCAACAAAAATGATTTTTAAAAACCAATGATAGATCACAACAAAATGAAGTTTATTTTATAATACATAATTTTATTTATATAATTTTCGATAATAATTCTAATTTTGTGAAGGATATTTTGGTGAACAATGTTGAACAGAAATCATCTATTTGATTCAACCAAAAACGCTTTAAAATCGAAAATAATTTAAATTTTTGATTTACGTTTAAGGGCATGTTTTTCAAACTAATAAACAATTTTAATTACACTGCAGTATTATAGATTTAAAAAGGGTTAGTACTGCACTGTACTAGACTAGAGCCACAACAGTAACAGCTCCCTGGAGTGAAGTTACATTAATAACATGATAAACCCTAGTTTTACATTGTGTTGTTAAATTCCAGTTTGTGAAACTTGTTTTGGAGTGTTTTGTGATATTTTAGAAAGAAGTTGGTGCTTGCATGGTTTTTCTCTTCACAATTTGGCTTTAAATATTTTGCTCAAACTATGGATGTTTATTTTCAAAACAGAAATTAAATCACAGTATTAATGTTTTAAATAAGACAACCTGTGAACTGGGCCATATTTTTAATTTGTTAGAATTACAAAAATTATTTTAAATGATCAAATTTATCAAAATGTCAATCTTGTTTATGGATAAAAGTTTTTAAACCCAATGAAATTATATTGTTTAAACGCCACTTAAAAAAGCCTGTCAGAGCACTTAAAATAAGGTAGTAATTAATTGATGTTTGAGACATACCAAAAATATCTATCTTCTACTCAAGACCAGGGATTTGAGACTTGCCCCCTGTGTATTTCAGATCTACTCTCTAGCGAAGGAGACCGTATTCCTACTGCTAGACTTTAACCCTGAGGTGCAGGGACTGTTAGACTGGGTGGTTGATCGATGCTACACCGGCGCCAAGGAGGTCGCTGACGGCTGCTTTAATGCACTGGCTGCAGTCTTCCAGACTAGGTGAGTATGCGACGCAAGATAGAAGAGTTATCGTAGAAACATATGATACTATATTTCATGATGACACACACTGTTGCAATGGAAACAGACTGTAATTCTAATGGAATTAAATCAGTAATAATAAAAGAAATTATTACATTTATAAGTGATTTACATGACTTATACAAAACTCTTACAAGTTTAAATATGACCCTCACTCTCACCCGTGTAATTTTAAAAAATCTTTTCATTTCCAGAAAATATTCCTGTGACCAGGATGAACGTCATTCCTGATAAAAACACACAAAAATGAGATACTAATTATCACTCTGTTACCTTCTCGTCTATCATACCTCAACTCATATCTCCTATATTTTCGGAGAATACCCCTGCGACCATGTGGCTATGTTGAACCTGATGCCACACAGAATGATTAGATACAAATTATCTCTTACTTTCTCCACTATATCTCAACATATCTCTTATTCCCAGAGAGTACCCGTGCGACCACGTGGCCATGTTGAACCTGGCGGTGCTCAACGTCGGCAACCCACGTGTCCAGACCCACGAGACGGCTCTCCAGCTTCTCCACCTCCTCGACACCAGGTTCTTCCAGGAGGAGCCAGTGTTCACAGATAACTCCGGCGAGCCGCCCCAACCCCGCCTACCGCTCAACGACATCTTGTTGTCGGTCTCGTACTGTCACTCACAGATGTACCTGTCTGAACAGCTGGCCCGTATCCATCCTGACCTCACCATGCCCATGTTCTCAGGTAATTGAGACTTTTTATGAATAAGTATATTATAGTCACAGATTTTTTTTCATGAATTTGTATTTAGTAAAAGAGACCTTTTAGCTACTACTAGACCAAATAATCACCATGCCTGTGTTCCAATCTATTTTGTAATTGGTTATATCTTTGCAAAATAGTACCTTTACTTACTCAGATATTCACTTTTTTTATTGATATGTAACAAAGGAGAACATATTTCTACAGATAGACCATGCAAATATTCTCAGCTGATAGAAGCAAGTTCTCTAATTGATTATCGTTATGTGAAGTCTGTCAAGCTAATGATTTGGATATATGAACTGTGTTAATTTTGGACTTTTTCACTGGTTTGTGTCTTCTCATGACTCTGTAAGGTTGTACAATTGGAAGATGATAGTGGTACATTTTTGCAAAAATTCTCTTTCAGAAATCACACATCGTTTCCAAACGGCCCAACCATCAGTCCGCCAGACATTGCTGAAATTCCTGTTGCCATGGTTACACAACATGGAGTTGGTTGACCCAGCAATTCCACCGTCCAACCCGATCTCCAACTTCCTGAACCGACTGCAGGACAGCCAGATCGAGTCATACTTCTGTCCACTCAAGGGAGAGGGATGGGGGTCGACGCAGGCCACGGAGATGGTCCTTAATAATCTCTTCTTCATCACCATCAAGGTAGGATGCCTTTTAGTTATCTTATATAATATATAAGTATAAGTTATATATATGCAGTGTTGAAAATATAGCCTGTCTGCCAGTCATTAAACTGGCTTTTTTTTGCCACGATTGGTAACTTTTCACAACTTTTCTTTTTTTTCCCCTAAGGAATTGACCAATTAATTTTCAAGACAGGCTAAGTTTCCAATCTATATTATACACTGTTATATGTCAAAAGAATTTTGAGACATATTTATGAATTTTGGAATTTTGACAAATGCTGTATTCACCGGATATCATAAATCACCAATCATGAAAATTACAATAAACTTATTAATGTTAAGTTTATGACATAAATGATGGCATAAAGCATTGAAAATATCATGGTAAAGTGTGTTGGACCAACAAATAACTAATAAATCATAAAGAAACTATAAAGACTATTGTAAATGAAATACTTTGAAGTCTATCCTAGTAGCCTGGCTTGTGATTTGTAAAATATACTGGCCTTGCACAATGTAAAAAATTGTTTGTCTAAAATCATGAAGTAGAATAGTGACATCGCTCATGAGAAGACAAACTGTCTATCATGCTTGATGAGATAAACTTGATAGTCAGGGACTCCTTTTACAAAGCATCTTGTCTTAAGTTTACCATGACCCAATTCTTAAAAATTACACCTAAGCTATCATAGTGACTCACAATCACTTTAAGGGTTTGTAAAGAGATCCTGACTGTGTCTAATGCAAAATACTTTATCCCATTATTTCTTCCAGTTTGGAGATGAACACCCAGTAGAGATAGAACAGCTCTGGTCGGCCCTGGTCATGTGTTGGCAGAACAATCTGAAGGTTGTCATCCGATATCTCGTCGTAATCACCAATGTAGCCCCGACTCATCTCCTTTCTTATGTGAGTATTGGTCATTAGTTATCTGTCATCCTTGAAACTTGAATGAATATGTATCTTTTGTCATGAATATGAAATCGTTGTTTTGCCATGAATATGAAATCGTTGTTGCTTTGTTATGATTCTCAAAACACAGATCAAAACAAATTTAAACCTTTAAAAATGATGAAATTAAACAATATTTCTATCAACCTGTAACAGTGTATGTTCCGTGGTATTATTTCACCATCTATGGCAGCCTGACTCAGTGAGGCCATGAAATTCTGGCCCTGATTTCACAAAGGCTCACCTAAAATCTGTATATAACTAAACACTCACATTGATGTATTGGCTATTTCAGTACTATGATTGCTCAAATTTTACCTGATTCATATATGACTCATATTTTGTGACCACAGGTGAAGAGAGTGGTTGGTTTCCTCGGCCGAGCTAAACCAGAGAAGCTGGTGGATGAGTTGATGGGAGAACTACAGGTGGGTCTGAGAGATCACAAGCTTTTCTTAGTCACCTTTCAAGATTTGGACTCTGTTCGAGGGTGTTGTCCACGGGGACAACTTTTCTCAGAAACTATTTAAAATAGAATAACCAGATGTACTGTGTGTCTTCAGGGCATCACTACCTTGATGGAGTTAAGGAATCAGAACATTTATATTTTACAGGGTTATTGCCCTTGTTGCATGTTTTTGGACTCTGTTGAGATTTAATCAACTACATATTATAGAGTTATGGCCCATGTAGGAAAAAGGTGGGAGCTTTAATGAAAATTAATTTGATGGGGGATGTTGATAACCATGTCTTATTGTTACCATTACAGACAGTAGAGACACTCAATATGAACATTGAGCGGACCCAGACTCCCCCGTATTATCGTCTGTCCTCCCAGCGGAAGGTGGGGGGTGTGTCCAACACTACAGATGACGAGAAGCTTGTCAGTGCTACGACTGATGGTCCTCTCGAGAAGGGAGTTCTGCACACAAAGAGACATAGCACCAACGAGGATATGCCCAGTGACAGGTTAGCCACAACATATCATAAGAGTAATCTGTTAAGTCTGCAACACAGTTTTTAGTCACAACATATCATAAGAATATATCTGTATAGCCTGGATTCAGGTTTCATCTGAAACATAGAACAAGCCTGTAAGGTAGCCGGTTATAAGTGCTATTTTATACATTTAAATTGTAAAATTAAAGACAAACTTTAACAAACCAGATCAAAAGTAAACAGGCAACTTGCTTTTATCATACACTTTTGGAAAAAAATGTTTTTGCATTTTGGATCCAGCAGCCCAAGTGCAGTAACAGCCATATAGTTTGTTCTATCGTTATGATGCTGAGAATCATGCAGGAAGCCACTCAAATCTTTTAAACATAACTCTACCAACCAAGTTGTATAAAGTGTTTTAGACGCACTTAACAGCACAAGACATATAGAGTCAACATTATCTTTGGAAAGTTTAGTTTGCTGTCTGATACCATTTCTAGATTCAGAGGACCAAAAACTTTGAACTTACAGCTATTTAAATTTTGTAAAGTCTATTTTCATTTATTATTAACATGATATGATAATTATGATCATTGCAGTACTCCTCGTACCAACTCAACGGCCTCATTGAAGAGTGTTGCAAGTTCATCATCTACTGTGGAAACCCTGCCTCTAGGTTTGTGACGTTTCTTTTGAAAGACTTTGACAAATATTTCCTTATTCAAAACAGCTTAAATAACTAATCTTCTTTGTATCTGGGTAATAAGTTGATCATGCAACAGAATCTGTTAAAGATGTAACCGTTCCCTTCTTTCCCGCCGCTAATGGCTGAATTATTGCCAAAGCGGCGTAAAATAATAACTCACTCACCCTTCCTTCCCCAGAGGATGAAGTTCACTCCCAAGGCCCAACCCCGACCCGTGTAGGAGACCAGAGACGTCGCAGTGAGTCCCCGGTACCTTTCCCCCTCCCCATGCCAGCCTACGGGGGATACTTCGCTCAGCTTAACGAGTTTCTACCTGAAGATGTTCATGCAACAAATGGCTTCCACAGGTAAGTCATCTAAGTGTTGACTTTTCAGGTTTCGTTGCTTTCCTATTTTCATATTGTCAACTAATGTTTTCCAACAGCATTCAATGGCCATAATCCTCTCTTAGTAATATCCTGCATTTTTCTGATAATATTTAAAATAGTAATAGTGTCTGATAACGAATAACATTGTTTATGATTATCATATTTATGATAACTGTTATGTTTCATCTACACCCGGTACAAAATAATAATCTGACATTATTCTTGATCAAGTTTGAAAACTGGTTCCAAAGAAATATATCTTGTGCAGTTATTGCCCTTGAATGTTTAATCTAAATTGTCCAAAATAACAATGCAATTCTCTGAAAGGTGATCCAGATAAGTGACATATAATCATAATAATGAATTTAGATGATGTTTCGTGAATTTTAAAAACCTTATCCACACATTTTCATTATTAAAGATTGGCTATGCGAGCACTTGTTAATTTTGTCTTGTACTCTGTGATGTAGGAGCAACATAGCGGTGATGTTCCTGTCAGACTTGGTTCTGGACGGGCTGGAGATAGACTGGTCTCCTCATCTCCCTCTCATGCTCCACATCATCTTCCTCGGTACGTTAGAAGGGCTGGTTCGATCAGGGGTTTATTTGTGAAAACTTAATTCAAGATGTTTCCAGATAGACAGCTTCCTCTTTATGTTAAAGACCAAATATCAAACTGCAATATTTAAAAAGTATTTTTACTGTATTTGTGGTATTTTTAGCAATATTTTGCTTCCAACCATGAGAAGATCGGACCAAAATTCATTAAATAGGAGACAGTTTATGGAAACTAAATTCATGAGGACTTACCTGTTTATACTAATTATGTTATTAATTGATGAAGATACCATCGCCCAATTGAAACATGTCAAATTTAATAGATAGTCTATATTTATATTTGACAATACCATGAGGAAACAGATTGCAGTATAAAGAAGTTTGTCACTAGATGTCTGGAAAGTTTTCCTGCACCTTGGCAAATACATTTTATGAGCCTAAAAAATAATGTCTTGTGAAATTCTTTAAAAATTTTCTCCATGAATAAATTTGTCTGATAACATTCACAATCACATAAGCTACTATTCAAACACTTCAAGAATTAAAGATCGACAGCAACTGTGCATTGTTCTTGAAAGATAATGTGTTTTATTAATTCTAGGACTAGACCATTCACGTATGCTGGTGTACGAACACTGCAAGAAGCTGCTGCAGGGTCTGTTGTTACTGGCGTCCTCCCAGGACCACCCCGACATCGCCCGCATTCTGGTTGGATACCGCAGCAACCCTACAGACATGGTCAAAGTCAACTCAGAGGAGAGGGAGACACCCCTCACAACTGGTAATAATAAGAGTGATAATGATAATATTTCTAGATAGGATAGATAGATAGGATTTGTACAGTTCACTTACAACTGATAAATATCTGGAGATAGTTGAATATTTATTTGTTGTTAATGAATGAATTATTTCAATTTTCTTTTTACCTTTGAAAATATATATACAAAAAATGTAGAGGGGTCTCCAACCCAAGTCAGATGTGTCTGGGTGAAAAGAATGATATGGATGACTTGTTGATGGCTAGTTCAATAAAAAAAATTTAGTTGAAAGATTGTAATCAATTTCTAAACCGCCCTGTTTAATGACTATATCTGTCCCCCTCATTACCCTTGATAGAGTCATTATCAATCGTTTGATAGTAAGACCCCCCAGAAGTGAAGTCTTTTGTTATATAAATAATAATTGAATTTATATTCTTGCAGAGACTCCTAACCACATGTCTAGTCATACCCTCCTCACGCTGGGGAAGTCAACGTTCAGTATCGACAGTAGCGCCACCATCACCCCCGACACCATGAGTAACCTAACCGACCCAGACACCCTTAATACAGTCGAGGACGTCATTAAGGCTATACTCAACTTCATGGAGTCCAGGAAAGGGAAGTCACTTTGGAGCTGTGAAGACATCACCCCAAAGACATTGAATACCCAGAGTTCCTCACTACTAGAGTACTTCCTGAAATGTGTGGTGAAGGCGTTCAAAGAGTTGTCTCCCCTTGCTCTGGTAGAACAGCGGTGGTCTCAGACAGCATTACAACTGGCCCTGTCTTGTTCCTCCAGACATTATGCAGGACGATCTTTCCAGGTAAAGTAGCTCATTAATAGTATCTTAGATAAACCCCCTTCATTAATGTTTTGCTGAGGGCTGTTGAAACCTATAACATTGACATCTGGTCGAACAGCACTGGTGTCAGACAGTATATCATCTAGCCCTGTTCCTCAAGACATTATTCAGGACGATCCCTCCAGGGTAAGTTAAGAAAATCCTAGATTAACCCCTTTCAGTGGTGTTTCTTCTGAGCACTGTTGTAACCTATTTCATTGACCATACCTAAAGCGTTGTTTTTTTTGTCCAGATTCTGCGTGCACTGCGAATCCGTCCCTCTACGCAGATGTTGTCCGACATTCTCTCCAGGCTGGTGGAGACGGTTGCAGAACAAGGGGATGATATGCAGGTGAGGGGCTTGATTGATTCACATACTGTAATTGGACAACAGCTAGTGGTCCAATATCGGACTCAAAATCTTGTTGAAATATTCCAAACAATCCTCGTCGGCTGAAAAAACGGCGTAAAACAACAACTCACTCACTCACTCACTCCCAAAAAATTCACATTTGAGAGATTTGAAGACAGGAAGAAAATTGGTTTTAAGAATATCGGACAGTACATGCAGAATTCCTATCACGATAGTAGGCTCATTTTTTCAATATTTGTTATCCTTTTATGTATAAGGACGTTTCCTTTGAAATAGAAATGCATGAACATTTGATATTCAGTAACACTAAACTTGATTTGTTTCAGGGTTATGTGACAGAAATTATGTTGACATTGGAGGCAGCCATTGACAACCTAGACTTAGAATTCCGCCCAATTGACTTCATGAAGGAGCTGTTTATGTCTACACCAAATCTTGCCAAAGACTCAGATACTCGACGTGGAGCTATGATCGCTCCGAAACCTGCCCTTCCCCACCATGCTCGGAGTACAAGCTACTCCATGTCTGTGGTTATACAGAGGGCACATGCTGCAGCCAGTGAGTTCATTCTTTGACTTATTCTGTCTATGCCTATTACTTGTCCCTTGCACTCTTGTCTTGCACTCCTGCCTTGTCTTATCCTAAGAACTGCAGGTTTTTGCTTTCTTCAGTTAAACAGAATGCTTGAATATTGTTACCTGTTTTCTTGCTGTGACGATCAAGTAATGAATTCCATCTCTGAAAACCATTTTGCACCATTCTGTACAAGTTACTTGCTTTCTATGGTTGTACACAGAGATTGTTGTTTGTTTGTTGTTTTTCAACTTTTGTGGAAAAACAACAAATCTTGTTCAAAGGTATCTCCAGTTGTTTATTCAAATACTTGGGTGTTTCTGGTTTTAACCTAACTTACCTTTTACTGCATAACAAAGATTCCACTGAAATTTTGCAATGAGAATATTGCTACCTATTCAACACAAATCAATTAAAAGCCAATTTTCTTGCCCGTATGCGGTGAAGGGTTAAACTTATCAGTTTTTGTGAAGTTTCCACCGCCGCCGCCACACTCGTATTACAAGCTATAACATTTTTCCACTAAGCTTTCCAGAACTCTTATTCATAACTTACTACTCATTCCTCGGGGGAACGATTTTGACACGTTCACTTTCAAGGTCAAAGGTCAAGGTCACGGGCTATGTAATCACTCAAAGAATTCCTTGTAAACGCGATAACTTGAAAAGTTTTTTTGATATGAAGCTCTAACTTGGTATATATCATCCTATACAATCCGTCAAAGGTCAAGGTCACAGCAAGGTCATGACTTTAGCATGTTTTAGCGAAAATGCTTTTTTTAAAACTATGAACACTATTAATCAAGACATAATTGTTATACTCAATAAAAAGTGTTCAATGATTGTGTGACCTTGAAGGTCAAAGGTCAAGGTCATGAGATATGAGTTATTGCAATTCCTTGTAAACACAATAACTTGAAAAGTTTTTGAGAAGTACAAAATTTTCAAAAAGTTTTGGGTACGAACTGACGAAGGTCAAGGTCATAGCAAGGTCAACATATATGGAGAAATGGATTAAATTAATTTTTAACACTTAATTTCATTACATTAATGTTCTACTCAATGAAATGTGTTCATTGATTGTGTGACCTTGAGTGTCAAAGGTCAAGGTCACGAGAAAATGCCCAATTTGGTGAGGCCTATAAAAGGCGGAACAGGGTAAGGCGGAACAGGGTAAGGCGAAACCCCAAATTTCGGGGCTGCTCTGCTTTTGCGGTGTCCTGCGCTTATCTAGTTAATACTAATTTACCAAATTCCCTCAGACGACCCACGGAACCGTTCAAGCACCGACGGTGACAACCGACGCACCAACCTCGGGCGGTCCAAGAGCCACCAGTCACTCAAGAACCTAGACCAGAATGGTACAGAGGACAAACAGACGCTGGTGACCCAGATGTTCTGGATAGCGGTCTCCCTCCTGGAGTCTGACTTCGAGTATGAGTTTCTCCTGGCCCTGCGACTCCTGGACAAGATCTTGTGTCACCTCCAGCCCGAGAATCCAGAGTGGAAGGAGAAACTGGACAAGATGCAGCAGCAGATCAAGTGGCCAAACTTCCCTGGGCTGCAGACTCTTCTCCTGAAGGTGAGGATTTAAAAATGATATGATATTTGGATAGCTTTTGTACAAGTTCTTAGATTCTTTTTTCTTGAAGGGGAGGATTTATAAATGATAATGATATTTGGATAGCTTTCATACCAGTTCTTATCCTCTTCTTGCAGGGAGAATTTAGAAATGATCAGATATTATAATAGCTTTCATACTAGTTCTTAGTCTCTTCTTTTGAAAGTGAGGAATATGAAATGATATGATGAATTGATAGTTTTTATATTACTGGTAGTTGTTGGACACTTTTCTTGAAGATGGTTGCAAAAGATATGCACTTGAGCAAGAATCATGGACTTAAAAAGTGGAGTACGCTATTCCTTTAAAAGTTATTTACTCTTTTTTGATGGAGTGCAAAGTAAGATGATCAAAATGACCACTGTAAGACAGCAAAATTTACTCTTTGTGACCATTTATAGGTCATCATATATATTTATAATAGGTTGTCTAAACACAAATTAATAAACTCTTTTGCAAGGATAAGAGTTCACGATACTCGGGTTGAGTTACGTTTTGCCCCTTGAGTACAATTTTAGGACCTGTAGGAGCCCTCCTTAATAACAACTATTACTGTTTTTGTCCAGGGTTGCACATCGTCTGTGACGGCTGAAGCTACCTGGTCCCTCCTGTCCAAGATCACCCTGTGTATCAAGGCTCCGGTCATTGACCCTTCCTGCAAATGGGGTATGTCATGATATATTATGGTCTCATAGCTTTTGGGTGTTAATTGATGAACCTAGTTTCATGATATTTGACTTTGAAGATACTCATGTCTCATTTGATCTTTTCTACCTTTTCAATAAGGGAATATTCAAATGTACATAAGTCGTTATTTCATTGATCAATAATAAACGGTTATTCATTTAATGTTTAAAAAAATCTGACAGTTATTAAGTATCAACGATAATATTTGAGTTGTCAGCATCCTTGTTTATTTTCTAGTATATTTTGACAGTTTTGTATCAGATTTGTAGTGATTTGGAGAGCTATGGTCTTTTAAAATCTGTGTGTTTCCTAGGTTTCCCCATGAACACCATAGCACTGCTGCCCTACCTAGTGGCCAACTATGAGAACCCCAACCAGACATGTAGAGAGACTGCTGACCATATCGCTCAGGTAACACTTTCATCCTGTATGTCAAGCAATTTTGAGGAAATTTATGTTCTTACAAACAGCTTGTTTGCCGTCAGATTATTCATGATTGGTCAGTGAAATGCTATTGATACCTGTCCAACACTTCTGATGAAACGTTTTAGATGAAGTCATAGAGAATACTACACGAGGTCTCATTAGATACGAATTATACGAAACGAGTGTCCTTCCGGCGGTATCTGGCCGAGCGAAAGCGAGGTCAGATACCATAGGAAGGTCACGAGTTTCGTATAATTCGTATCTAATGAGACCGAGTGTGGTATTTTATTTATTACACACGTTTAGAATAGACACATTTGTTAATAATCCTCATTTTCTTGTATGGCATCAAGGAAACAATTCCGAAAACCCGAAACCGGTTTCAATAACTGAATGCGTAATAATCGACGTTCGTGATGCGAGTCCATTTGCGCAGTCGCTCATTTAAACATGCGACGAAAGAAAATAGTTTCGAGTTTCGGTTATATATCAACCAAAATAAGAATGTCAAAAATGGTCGAATTCATAGATGATGAGTTTTGATTAACGATTATTTAATGATTGGTACAAAAAGTGTAGAATGTAAACATTCAGAGTCAGAGTCGAATCTGTCACCGCTCTCCTCTCGGTCGGCTCGCCATGTTCAAGCGTCAAGGCTGACGAGTGTCGGTGTGGCTGGACTAGATCTAGCGGAAACATTGGCTCTGTTGAAAACGGATTACTAACCAACGGGTAATGTGATGGCAGATCTTTAATTTGAAACAAACGCCATTTCGAACTTTTCTAGGTACTTCAAATGAAACGATAGAATCGATATGGATGATAATGAAAACAACGACGTGCTCGGAGAGTGACGGGGACCCGACATGTTAACGGGAAGGGCAAGGTCATCGCCTTGTGTAGCTAATGCGTGTTTGCCGTTTGGGGATTCCCAATTTCCCTGTGATGTGTTCCTGACTCCGTGACTGCATTTTAAAGTTGTTCCTTCTCATTGCTTGTCACATTTGATAGCATTAATATTTGGCTTGATCGACCCACATGTTATCACTGACAAACCGTGCATGATGCGATGTCCGGGTGTTGAACTTACTAAAAATATTATTAATGCATTCGCTGATTTATTATTTTTCATAAAATCGATTTTGCACACTGATCAAATCGTATGTTTTCTTTTACTCTTTTAAGTATATAAAGCGGTAAACTTGAAGAAATGACATGTTTGTTGTTAATTCGAAAAAAGTTCCGTTTTAGTTGACCCTAAATGAGAGGTCATTGGTTAACCAATCAAATCTGTGGAATGCGAGGTCATGTTGTTACGACACAGGTCAACGCAATACGACACACGTGTGTCGTACAAGATTAGTATGCCACCACTTGTACGTTACCTACGTGTGTAATAATTATGTTTATGGAACCTTGTGAGCACATACTGGCAGGGAGAGACAGTGACAGATCCAGAAATTTGTCTTAATTTTGAAAAACAATTTCAGAATAGACCGTGGGTGAACCCCCTTTTCCCAGAGCTTTTCCTAACTGATCAACCTAGGTGTTTCATCAAATACATATTTGAGTCTTGACTATTATTCAGGGAGCTAAGACATAAGTATATATCTCTTGCTAGTAAGCGACTGTATTTTATTCAATAGGGTGGCAAGCAATACCAGAACCAACATTTGAATCAAAAGATTCTCATTTCATTTAATGGCAAACTAGTTCAATTAGGACCTTGCCTTTGCGGTTTTGTAAGCACCCATATAAAGCAAGTTAGTATCAATGAAAATAACATCAGTGAAATTCTTCTTCC
Source organism: Steromphala cineraria (assembly GCA_916613615.1). Lineage (NCBI taxonomy): Eukaryota > Metazoa > Mollusca > Gastropoda > Trochida > Trochidae > Steromphala > Steromphala cineraria. The sequence continues at coordinate 43,462,962 of OU744727.1, read as the reverse complement.
TCAGATGTGTTCCCAGTTGACAGACCGTTTGACCAACCTGGCGACAGTGATGTCCCTGTACAGCCGAGGCACGTTTGGAAAGGACTCCTTCCAGTGGACCAAGTGTGTCGTCCACTACCTCCTGGATGTGAATTCCTTCGCTGCTATTAGTATGATAATGTTCCTTGTTGAGGTAAGTTGCTGATATATTAGCTGTAATCACAACTTTATTGGTGAAATTTCTTCAAATCGGGGAATACGTTATCAACTAATTAATAGAGGGAGATAGAAGAAAAAGGGGAAATGTGTCTGAAAGGTCACTAAAGAAGATATATGTCTGGCTTGTTGGTTTTGAAAAACCTCTTTTCTTCTATGCCACTGCTTCATTAAGTATACAATAGTGACAAATTGCTCTTATTAGGATTTGAGAAAGTATTTGAGAAACTTTAAGCACAGATTAAACTGGCTGTAGATCTTACGCTGTAATTTAGAGTTTAAAATTTCCTTTTCGCCTTTGTTATAGAATTTTTACTCATGAGAAAACATTTCTGCTACAGGTTCTTGAGAAGGGTCCAGTCCAGAACCAGCCGGCAGTGCTACAGATCCTGCACTGTATGACTCACTATGTGGACATCAACCAGGCTCCTAGCGGCGTCCTCAACTCTGAGCTCTTCCACACCTCCATCAAGTACATCCAGGTACCTCAATAGTTTCAGTATCTTTGAAAACATATATAGCTCATCAGACATATGGACTTATGGCATGGAATTGGGTCCTGCTTCCAAAAATCTCATGAAGGCCTTTGTAAAGGAACCTTGGCTAATGGGGATTATAAATTGAAGAAACCTATTGTTCTCAAAAAGCAGAAGCTGTTGAAAGCTCAAATCTGGTGTATCAGAATTATGGCAGATAAGGATTACAAATTGTAAATTTGGTGAAAAGATGACTGTTTCAATTATTTGACAAGCATCGAGAAGTGCCATTATTGGAAAATCTCCCTTTTCTTATAATGACAATGTGATGGTTGAAATACAATTGCAACCAATTAAGTTATGACCATGAAAAAAATCTAATTTTCAAAAATTCAGTTTAGTTACAAGAGTAATGACAGTACTGAAAAAGAGTCTTTACTTATCCATGTTTTCTACCTATCCAGTCTTTACTTGCAAGTTGTGACTGTATTGCCAAAATGACCTTAACAATTTCTGTCTCACTCAATTCTTACAATGATGTTAAATCTTAACTTCCAGAGTTCACTATCCATAGAATTTTATGTTTCTTCTGCAAGTTGCTACTGTACTGTCCCTAGACAATATCTAACTTACTCAATTCTTACACTGATGTTAAATCTTAACTTGCAGAGTTCCCACTGGAAGGAAGCCCTGAAGATCATCAAGCTGGCGGTGACACGATCGTCTACCCTCGCTGCGGCGCCACCATCTCTCTCCAGCTCCATGAGCAGCGAACTCAGCATGTACTCTCACACATCATTCGCTGAGGCAGAGATGTACACAAAGATCCATCGGGATCTGCCAGGTGAGTCTTCTATTAGATCGATATTCTTCCTTCTCAACAACAACTGCTGCAACTCATCACCAGGGTTAGGCTTATTAAGACTTTTTGGTCAGACACAAAAAATCTCTGCAGACCAAATTTTCAACACAAATAGAAATAACAAAACTTTTGTGGGAATATGTTAACCCTGCAACGATATCAATATTTACTCCCAAGTTCTGTGTTACAAGTAATCTTTGTAACCAAGAGCTTTATCAGCAGATAAAGTACAAATATTTTTGTCATGCTTCTAGAGATTTCAAAAAAATTTAAATAATTTCTCATGATGTTTGTTAACAGGCCGCACACTGGACTTCTCAGTGGATCTATCAAAGACCCCTGTGATTGGTCGGAAGTACCTGTCTGGGGGAGACCAATCAGTGGGCGCTACAGGAGGTCAAGGGTCAGCACCTAGTACTACGTCTGCCCAAACATCAACCTCTGGAGTGTCACTGTCTCGTAAACCTTCCAACAACCAGGACATTGACTCTGTGTGGCGCAGACCACAGGCTTCTCAGGTAGCTGGATTCATCTGATTGTTTTAGTAATCACCAAATACATTTTAAACCGTTTCGATTATAAAACAACTGTATGACCAGTGTTGTTGCTAGAGGGGGTCATTGGGTAAATCGCCTCATCTTTTGGCTTGGTGCCCCCTAAAATTCTGGGAAGAAGGATACTTTTGCATTCCATTGTTTGAGTTATCACCAAATACATGTTCAAACCATTTTGATTAAACAAAACAACTGTAAGAACAGTGTTGTTACTAGAGGGGGGTCATTGGGTGAATCGCCTACTCTTTTGGCTTGATGTCACCTGAAATTTTGGGAAGAAGATTACTTTTGCCATTGCAAAGGTCTATATCTCGGAAAAGGCCAAATTGACCCCCTCAGCTGATCACCTAGGAACAACACTTATGACACAGATGCAACTTCAGAGAGGGTAACCTTGTTCAGGGTTAATCCTTTCACCTCAAGTCAGAAATCTGGCTCTTGGGGTATCAAAGAGTTAATTGGCATTTGGGCGTTTGTCTTATAATTTGTTGTCTTTGCAGGCTCGAACCAGGGAAAGGCTTGTCCATTTACTGACCTGCTTCGGTCCAAGAGTTGGCCTTCTCAAGAGTCCTTCGGTAAGTTACTTTTCTTTGTGGTCTTCTTCCTGTGTGAATCATGCAGTTCTCTCCCTTTGTTCCCAAATTGAGGATGTTAACTTGGTAATGTGTATCTCTCTTCACAAACCTCTAGAAGTGATTTGAAGACATTTTCACTGCATGTTAAACAATCTTAATGCATTACTGTTGAATGAAAAAGTTTCTTTGTAATGTTTGAGAATTAAGAATGAGGCATGAGTTATTGCTGTGAAAAAATGGTAGAGACTTGTTTTGTATTGCATGATTTTGTGCTATATAGTTTCCATACATGACAATTTGAAGAAAAATATTATTTTCATCACTTGATGGTCAAGTTACTGATGTAGTTTTATGCGCATGTTTAGGATACTGTAATCAACAAGGTAAGTTTTACTTTACAACCTGACGGCATCTGGTATTTATTCAGAATTATTATGAGTATATAATTTACACTATAAATTCTATCGATAAACCTTGTAAAATTACCTTTTCAACAAAAGTCTTAAGTTTCAATCTGATGAAAATACAGACACAATGAACCAAATCCAAGTAAAATCTCAAAGCTCCGGAGGAATAGAATTGAAACCAAATATTCGACCTCTATCCAGCTTGGCTTTCCTCTGTGCAATGGTCGAAAGCAGCCAAGCAAGCACATATTTGACATATACTCATCTAACTCTGGTACCAGTAGCGAGGAGAAATTAACTTCCATGTGCCATTCGTTTCATATGATCAGTGCTAATCCCTTTTGAAAGTTATGATGTGATTGGATTGCTGATAACTGGGTTTTGTCTGCGCCAAACTGATGTAAGAACGTGGGACTAGCTTGCTTGCTTTCAGACTGTCACGTAGAGGAATAACCAAGCATGGAGTTAGAATCTCATTAAATTTTATTCCTCTGAGCGTAGTTGATTTTGATCAGACTACAAAGAACCATAAAGATTTTTGTCCATTATGGCACATTTGTTTTTTGCATCTGTATTGAAATCAGGTTGTTATTCTATAAGTCAATAAAACAAATATGATTGCATTATCAATTGTTTGTCAAATGGGTGGAGTCATTTAATGTAACACCCATCCAGATTCTGTCCTGTTATGTTGCTTGTTAAACCACATTCCATCTCTGTGTGCTCTCGGAACAAGTAAGAAATCATACTTTGAGAACTTCAAAATTTAAGTCAAAGTGAATATATCAAGTAAGGATCTTACTCCTGAAATCAGAAGTATTTTTGGGCGTACCATCATTAGCTATCTATCATACTGAGTACTTATGTAGCTGTAATCCAAATGACTTGGTTATGATATTTAGGTGAATATTGGACCAAAACATTGTAAATGTAATATATCATTGTCTATAATGCAAAAAAAAGTATTGTTACGATTTTCATATGTGCACATGAGCACAGTCATCCTTCAGAAAATCATCTTTTTCAACTGTGCTGTCAAAAATCAGTTGTTTGTGACTTCACTGAGTGGCAATTTCTAGTCTTGATTCAAATGGATCATTGGAGTTGGTATAATTTATCTTACACAAATTTTAAAATTTATTGACTTGTTCTGAGAGCACCTAATGTTACTGGTCTCCAAGGGGCATGCTATGGTATGTTTGTGCACTCTTTATTATGATTTATGTTGCATATAGGTAGAAATGTTCTTTTCTACTATATCAATCTATTGTTGAACAATTGGCATCTCCACTTATTTAATTATTGATCATATGACTTTTCCAGCATCAACAATCTATTTTGAGTTGTTCTTATCATGTTTTCTGCATATATTGTGACAATCTTATGTAGAACATTTTACGCACCTTTTATCTTGAAAGTGATTATAAAACAAAATAAATACAATTAATAATTCAGCAAAAAAAAATTTAAGTTGATTATTATTCTTTGGTAAGTCCATGCACAAATAAAAATATTTACTTTAATTCTAACCATTAAGTGAATCTAGTTATTATGATTCATAAAGAAGTCAAAATTCAATTCATCATTTTATGCTTCTTCTTATGCTTTACATGTTAAAAAAAATGTTTGATCAATAATCCAAACTTAGCAAATTGAGAAGGGAATTTAGCAATTTATCAGTTTACAGTGTAGGGGTAGGCATAATACATATATCAGAATAATTGTAATACACGCAAGAGAGCAATAGCATAACTAACTCAAGTTCATATTATAAAAAGGTACTCTATGATTTGTTTCAATTTGGTTTTGTAGAAAAAAAATAGTATCAAGATAATATGTAATGAAGATGTCCTTTTGTTTAATGTGATGACCTTTGCCCCCCAGGTTATATTCAGCCAATCAAGCGACACCTTGGACCACCAGCAGAGCGTGGCATCAAGCGGAGAAGAGGCGTCGCTGCCTGAAGCTCTCTCTACAAGTAAGATATATTTAGCTTATCAGTCTCGTAAATTACATTGAAGTTTATTAGATTTGAAGAATGTAGAATTTAAAAACCTTCAAAGGTTAACATCACTGCTAATGGCTGAATACTGCCCTAGTGATGTAAAACCCGAACTCACTCAGGCAAAGAAAATGATATTACTTCCCTTGAAATGTTCAGGCTCAGGTGATAAGTATATGTTAGCAAGGATGGAGAATAAAAGAAAATCTTAAATCACACGTAGAGAGATAAATTGACACCTATTAAACAAGTTACACAAGTATATTGGAACTTATTGCTTGTTTCCCCAGACAATATGTTGGACGACAGCAGTGGAAATGAGCTCATGGTCACATTCAAGGGCTTCGACTTCCTGGACAACGAACTTGAAGAATCAGAGGTGGGTTTGTTTATGCATTCTGGATATCAGAGTGTTTTTGAAATCACTTCTCGCCATTTTTTATGAAAAAATATTCTTATAATAAAGGTTTAATAATAAAAAAATTTCAAACATTCAATCTTGCCAGATATTTATTTGATTTGGGAGCCCCAATAGGAGACTCTCAACACATACTAAATGGGAACTCCCTAGGGGCGGTTTGGCAAACATGCTCTCTTCTTAGGATTAGGCAAAGGGTATCCATATAATATCCAAGCCAATTCAGTTATCGTCCTTGTTGTATGTAGCTGTTCCTCAATTATTGTATCAAATGATCAATTAAGCAGATTATAAAGGTGATTCTAATTGGACCTGCTTTCTGTTTCAGAATGAAGATTTCTTCTCTCAAATCGACCGGCGTCACTCTCTCAACCTTCAAGAGTCCCCTACAACTACTCGACCACATTTCGGAAGTGTCCCTGATCTGAAACTGATTGGAAGCGCGAGTCTCACTGAGATCCCGATTTCACCGGAGAGTCTCAGCGTTAAGGAGGAATCAGAAGACGAGGAGGTAGAGTTAATTTATTCATAAAGGGATTATTCTGTCCTTGAATTTGGGAAATTCTAATTTGAGGGAACAGCTGGCATGTAAATATGTGTTACAACTTCATTATAGCAACATCATCCAGTGGAAAAATGGAACTGGGGATAATGTTTGATTGCTTTAGATTTTACAACTTTGTAAAGAAGAAAGTTTGTTATCGTTTCCAGGATAAGAAATTTTATAATTAATCTTGTAGCCAAAGGCTAGCGAAAAGTTTGATGCTGGGCCAGTAAAAGAATGACTTGATGATTAAAGACAATATAATCATGTAGATGTATTTGGCTCTATTGTGTTAGGAATAAAAAATATGCACTAGTCAGTATTTACTACTGCAAAAGGAGATTTTTGCCCCTGATTTCTTGTGTAATCAATTGCCATCCCTGCCTCATGCTGTAAGCTTGTTTCCAGTCTGAGAGTTCAGCGCTGGAGGACACAGATGGAGTTCCGCAAGACCTGCCAGCGTCAGAGTCAATTGTGGTGACCAATCAGAAGCTAGAGAGGAGACGGAGGTCCAGCCCTCTCACAGCCTCAACGTGAGTCTAACATTCATATTATTGCTTAAGATTTAATCAGAATTACTTTTCATAACATCATGCATTGATTGAAGCAAGCTATTGACAGTTGCAAAATGGACCCAAGAGGCAACCGTTGGCAACATGTTCAGAAGAATCCTAAATGTATCAACCTTTTCATCCCTAAGAAACCAGATACAAATACACTTATTAGTCTGATGCACTATTTGAGTTGTCATTCTGATATCCAATGATTGTAAAACTACAAGATTGTGATCATAATCTAAAAATAAATTTGTAATTTCTTAACAACTGCCTTGAATTCATCTCCTCAGACGGAGCCTGTGCAGCAACCCGAGCGAGACTGACATCGTAGACCTGAGTTCCTCGGTCTCCTCCCCGAGCTTCTCCCAGCTGCAGACTCTTAGTCTCAACCTGCAGAACGACGAGGTGGAGGAGGTGTGGAAGGGTCACGTGACCCGCGTCATGGCCGAGGTGTCCCTCTCTCACACCTTCAGGACCTTCCAGATCTTCCCCAGGCTCTTTAGGGTGAGTTGGTTATTGCAGTACGTAGCTACATTGATGCCTAGAGATTTTAATGCTCAATATTATGTATATCACTAATGACTGTAATAATGCTGAAGTGGCGCTTAACAACTCACTTACTCAGAACTTACTGCAATAAAGAAATTGTCAATCCATAGAAGTTGTTCTCTATTTAAATAATTCACTTATTTACTAAATGCTATATTGATGATATGATTTAAACTTATTTGAGTGAGATATGTGTTTAATCTCAATCAACTCAATCCTTTTTCACATCCCACCTCATTAAGACAGTCAGATGAGATCATAGTGACTTCCATGACTAAATCTGGCTATTGTATTTATTTCACAGGAACTGCGTCGCCGCCTGATGACCATGACGAAGGAGGCCTGTTACTACATCTCCAAAACAGAGTCCCTTAAAACTGTGGCTACTCAGATTCATATCCTTTGATAGCACTACCTTCATATAAACTTTCAATTTACAAATCTTTCAATAACTTTTATGTAGGTTTTGGATGAATTGGAACAGCTTAGCACTGTGGTCTATTCCAGATGTTACTTTCTGTGAGTGTTGCCTCACCAAGAGTTATCATTCCTATAAATCAACAGCTTTATGTGAAACTTCTCTCTCTCGGGAAGAAGAGGCATATGAGAGGGCTGTGTTCAAAATTCTATTTTATTTGAAAAGCAGGAGCAGTTATTATCATCCCCTTCCCTTTTACGAGACAACTGATAATAATCAACACACAGCTCATTCAAGTGGCATATGAGTTCACTAATGAAGGAAACATAGAAGTGACCTTCTCGCAAACATGCGTTTGTCAGAGTTAAAAAGGGAGGACAACTTTCCTAAGGAACTGTTCAAGATCAGATAACTCCATTTGGTACAACTTTTCTCAAGAGATGACAGGCACTGTTTATGACTATGTCTTATCGTTTTTAGTTAAATTTTGCTGAATGTTTAAGTGATAGTTAGTTTGGTGTTCATGTAATGAGAATATATTCCTTACAAGGATACTCCAGGTGCTGGACCTGCTATGTATGCAGATGGAGTGTCCCTTCATCTTCACTGACGCTGATAGTGTGAGTAGTGGAATGTTTGTACATCTACCTCTGTTGGTAAACCAGTGTTAACTTTCAAAGAAAAAGCCTATTTAGCAGTGCAGAACTTTTTCAGTTGAAGGAGATAATAATTTCATTCTTTATATTTTTGTCACACATTGGCCCTGAGTTTCAAATCTATGTTATCTTTGGATCACACTTTCTTGAAAAGAATATTTTGCATGGTCTTTTTAAGAATTCAAACAATTTTTTTTTGAGATGACAATCATAAGCACTGAACATATCAATAGCTTATCCACTTTGCCACTGGCCCTTGACAAGTCCCAACTTGACTTGTCCCAAAAAAGTAATATTGCAGATACATGAGATCTCAAATATGACTATGTTACCAAATTGTTTTTATGTGAGATTTGTTCCCAAATTTTGCCTGTTACCATGTTCATTTGCTATGAACATGTTCACCCAGATGGATGTATAAGAGTTCTGTCTATGTGTTCTAGTTGTTAGGAAGCAGAGTTCTGGAGCGGCACCGGTTCTGTATACTGGAGATCCAGGAATGCTTCGAGACGTACTGTATGTGGAAGGACCAATCAGAACAGGTGGGCTGTACTTCCTCTCGTCACGTCTTTCAGCTCTTCATTTACATTACTTTGACAGTCCCTCTCTCTTCTTTCTTTTGTCCATATGCCCGGCCATAAAGCACTGACAATGGCCTCTAAAAGGTTTTTACCGTCCTAGCTCCACTACCCTCTATTACTGATATCTTCATTTACATGGTTATACTTGTAATCTGGTACAAATGTTTAGGTTTGACTTGGTAGATTCACTTCCATAGGGTTCAACCACCTTGACTTTCAATTCTCTTTAGTTATCAGACACTTGGGTTTCTATGCTTAGTATAAAATCTAACAATAATCTAATAATAATTTGCAATTTAGGATGGTATCTGTATGATGTTCAGAATCTTTTCTTATAGACTGAGATAAGGATGCCCAAGTCTTTATTCAAAATCTTTCTTACACTATTATATCATTTGTAGATTGCAAAGGTTCCAAGTTAAACTTGTTATTGGAGGAGGAATAGTTGTTTTAGTTGTGTTATGCCACTGTATTAAAGATAAATGATTTATTGCAGGGTCTCGAAGCACTGAAGTCTTCCATCAAACAGCAGTCTCTGAGTGACGGGGGTGGAGCTATGTTGCTGTGTGGAGAGGAACAGGTCTGTTATTGGTCTAATATATATGTGGAGATTTGTCATTGCCATCAAATAGAAATAAATACTGTTTCAAAATAGTGATATGCATATAATGTATGTGGAACCTAGCTCAAACATTCTTGTATGGATGGATGCATGCAGTTGTATACTGAGTGTGTGTTCATTTTCATAAATGGTGTTAATTGATTGAATGATTAAGAGTAGCATTGATTGGATTTGCAAAAAAACCCATCTATTTGGTTCTCAGGATGTGATGGATTTTTATTCACGTTACAGAAAGTGACGCTATGCAGAAAGCTGTACAAGCGAGTCTTCCAGCTGGTCCTTTTGTTTGAGAGCTACCTGAAACTCCTGGAGATCTTCCACAGTGTCACAGGCTCGCCACAGGTAAACTTGTCTATTGTTAGGCTGGGAATTATTGCTGTTACATGAGAGTGATCTGCTTAAGTTACTTACTCGTTTATTTCATTAATAACTGGAATTCTTTTTCTCTGAATCCACAACTCCACACGTGTCAGCAGATTCCCTTTTCTATTTTCATGGCCTGTACAGGATGTAGAGGAATGTGCTTCTAAATTGTATTTGATTTTTCTTTTCATTTACCAGTTCTCAATGGATTAATGTAATTAAAGGGAAATCTAATCAAATCACTTTATTCAATACAATTAAATTTGTCTTTCATTGATTTGATATTCCTAACTTACGTTTAATAGTTATCCTCTCCTGCTGCTGTGAGGTACAGAGCAGAAAGCATAATATGAACCTTCTTATCAGACTTCCAATGAGATTCCAGTGGATTAAGATGAAATTGACTTCCCTCCTGCAGTAAATGCTAATCCAGATTTGAAGACCAGTTATCTCCCTTGCAGGTGATGGACATGTCCCTGCAAGTGACGTCGGTGAAGGGAGCTCTGAGTCATGCAATGTTGGAGCTGGAGAACGGTCAAGCATCCCCCTTCAACGTGGACTGTAAGGTGGTCAACAAGCAGGAGGCCGTGTCCAGTCTGGCCGAGTACCTCCACAGTCACCAGCACCTCAAGGCTGTCCAACTGCTAAGGTCATTCAGGTGAGTTCTGTCATGGCTGAAAACATACTTTTGGGACCATCAGGATTAGTAATTATAGTAATGTAACTTCCTAGCCCTAAATAAGTTTGAATGTAGTGGGGAGACACCTTGGCCAAAGGCAGGTATTTATTTGTAAATGCAGCCACTTCTTTGTCCCTGAAAGATGTTAATGATAGCCCTCTTAAACTTTTATGAATTGTAGATTTGATGACCTCTTCAGTCTTGGCTTTAAGTGTGGCCACCTATAAGCACTACTAAGTTCAAGTCTTCTGCTTACAAGTAGCTTGGCTAAAAAAGATGTTTAAATGGTGACAAATAAGATAACTTCTAAGCTGAAAAAAATTTGTGCAGGCAACTTGGTCAACCCAAAGGCAGCTTCTTCTGGAAAATACAAAAGTCAACCTTAATATGTCTTATTTAAAGCCAGTTACCAGTATCACCTGTTGCCTTGTAGATCATTGTGGCCTAATGATGTATTTGGAATGTCTTCTGAAGATGACATCATAACCCTCCTTAACATCTACTGCAGCTGTCTTGCCGAGAAGAAGAATGGTAAGATACTTTCATCAACATTTGGATATGAAGGAACATATGCACAGGCTTATTTTTGTTGAGAAAAACATGGGTTGATACACCATGGGTGAATGTAGAGAGGCATGATTGAAACATCTTTAAAACATACTGCTTTGATACATTTATCAGTTGAACATTAACAAGAATTCAGGTTCAAATTTATTTGTTTCTTAGGGGTGAAAATGTTTGATACATTTATCAGTTGAACATTAACAAGAATTCAGGTTCAAATTTATTTGTTTCTGGTTTCTTAGGGGTGAAAAGTTTAAAAGTCAAATTTGTTTAACAAAGAAATCCCTAATTTGTCTTATCAAGACACCCCCTGTTGTATCTTCTTTAAAGATGGAATATAAATGAGATACATGCAATCTTGATAGTAAACAAATGAAGTAATGTTGTTTATTTGGGATCTTTCTATTTGTTTTGGTACAAATGCTTGTACTTTTTGAAGTAAAGTTCCTTGTGGGAGTCGAACCCAGACCCCAAGGTCAAGCAACAATACCAGCAATGACAGTACCAGCAGATAACAGACTTGCCTTTCTTGCCTTGACAAAGTCTGAGGGAATGGGTTTAATCTCTCAAGTACAAGAATTTGAGCTATTGCAGATAGTATGATCCAAAACATAACAACAGTTTATTGAAATCCTTTTCTTAATGCAGGTATCTTTGTGTTGACCCGAGTTGACCTTGACCTCAACCAACTGTACGGACAACTGATGGACATTCATATTCAGCTGACCAATGATTGGCCTTCATCAGCATCCACATCTCGCTCAGAACTGGTCATCAAGCAACAGGATTCCAGCACTCTCTGAACTGGTCATCAGGCAACTGTGACGTGTCTAATGAAGTTTGTTATAACTTTGAATGACTAACTAAACAGTCATTCAGAATCGAATCTGAAGGTCGTCATTCCATCAGGACTCCAGCACTCTCTGATGTGTCTGAAAAACTTTGTTACAGCTTTGAATGACATACTAAAGTGTAGAATCTGAAGGTCATCATACTTCAGGATTCAAGCTCTCTGTGACATATCTGCAATATCAACAATGTCACAACTTTAAATTACATACTAAACAGTCATTCAGTGTCGAATCTGAACTGGTCATCAAACATCAGCACTCAAGTATTCTATGACATGTCTGATCTAATTTGTTACAACTTTGAATGACATACCAAACCATCAAAACTGAAGGTCATCATACATGAGGATTCAAGCTCTCTGTGACACGTCTGCAATACCAACAATGTCACAAATTAAAATTACATGGTAACAGTCATTCAGTGTCTGATTTAACAGGGTTTTTTGCTTCAGTTCCAGATTCAAATTTAGAGTCCATAATCTTTGGAATAACTACAGATTTGTCACCAGACAGCAATACTCTGAGGTCTCTGAAAAGTTTTATTAAATGCTCAATTTACAACTGACCAATCATTGAGCATTTACAGCAGAATCAACCAATCATAAACAATCATGAGACCACCTGATACCAATGAATAGTTACACCACCTCTCATTGGTTGGCAACTCTTGTACCACAAAAATGCTAAAAAACACTGCTTGGTTGCAGAATTTTTATTTTGGATTAGTGTTGCATCCATGAATCATATTTCAACTGACCAAGAAGTGGATTTATATACAGGTAACACAATGCCCTTGTTATAAGACATCTTTCGAAATTATTTCATTTCTGGCACAAACAAATTGTCATATCATTTCTGCCTAAAAAAAATGAATGACATGTTCAATTGTTCCCAATTATCTTGTACATTTTGCAAAATATGAAATGTTTTTCATTAAGAGTGGTTTCCATGTTGAAATGTTACATTCATTTCCATCTTTGATAGATGAGATTTCCTTTCAGATCTCACTCCTTTAAAGAAATTGAAACATGCATGGAAGGTTATGATCTGAATAATGATATCGACATAGTCCCATAACGAAGTGTCTGTTTTGCTTCTTCATGTTTGTCTGTGGCGCTGTCTTCAGTTTTAAAACTAATTTTGGTTAATCTTACAATACATAAACACAAGACCTTAATGTCTGAAGGGCTAGGTCAGCTTATCCTTGGTTCCTTTCACAAAGTAAATCCGATTATTTTCCATTACACTAAGGCTACCTTAGTGACCTTAGAGCTAAGGCCCTAGGGTCTTTGAAACATAAATGCTCACCAAGTCATTGTTCTTTAACTTCCATGTTTTTATGTATATCCATGTAAATAATTGTAAATAAGATAAAATGCAATATACTCCACAAGTCATTTATAACTTCCCTGTATGTGCCAAATACTGGTCCTAGTTTGTGAAGCTTTCATAGTGCTAAGGTAGTTTGAAGTCTGATATGTTCTGCTACATACTTTGAGAATGCCACTAAAGCAGTTTATCTTATGGTTATTGCATTTATTTGAGATCTTTATGAGCACAGAAGGACTGACAAATTGGAAACGAGAGAAAGATTTTCCAAGTCATCTGTCAAACTGGATGTACTGACCTATGTGGTCGTTATTTACGCTTAGTAGCAGCTGTGAAAGTATACTCCTTCAGGGAAATAATGTAATGCTTTGAGGATGTTTAAGAATGTTGAAAAGGCGCCATAAAGTATGCAAATCATCAAATCTTATCACATCACATCATTATCTTTTTCTCAACCATCTGATGTCATTTTTGTGAAAAGAGTACCTTATCTCACTTATAAACCAAATTATGAACATTCATCTTCAAAAATGCTTTTAATTTTGTTTCTGTAAAATTACTTGACATTTTCACATGTAATGAGCATGCAGGATGTCATTTGAAAAGAACACGAGATTTTGTGCCTTTTGAAATATAAAATACTTTTAGATCTATACTACATCATTTTCACCTTAGTCCGAAGATATTTTCTGACATCAAATTTCTCACTACCTTAGCACTATTGGTGGCTCATAAGGATCAAGAGTAATGTCCCTTTATAACTGAGATCAACGTATATATGTAAACCAGGGTGATACGACACAAAGCTTGTTTACTTTTTAAATAATTTTTTGGAAAATATCAATGCTTTAACAGAGGAAAAGATTGTATAATACAACTTGCTGCTAAAATTCAGATTACAGAATAATAATTGTTAAATAATTGATAATGATAACATTTTATATAAAAAGAAATGTATGTTGATGTCATTTTGTCAAGTCTTTCATGATTTATGATTATTATGAATATGTTTTACTACTTTTATTGGCATAAGAATCATTTAAGTGAGGTAGACCTTGTAGTGAGTAAAGCTTATCCACATTAATTGACATATATAGCTTTTTCATTAACTTTAAACCTTTTATTATGTTCAGTTGATCAAATTTGTGATGTGAAGTTGTGATTGAAAGTATCTTGCATTTCTTGAAACTTTCCATGTTTGTTTTCCTTACAGTGCTATTTCAAGTGCTGTGTTTATTATATTTGTTTATTTTTTCTTGTCAATATTTTTGTGTATTTTTTGTGAACATTTGGACACTTATTGTCTCTGCTAATCTTAACATTCATGTTGTTTGTTCAAAATCAACTTGAACTCAAATCAATTTGTTCATGTGGTCTTTTTTTTCAAATCCAATAGTAAACAATGTTGTTTATGTATGTTATGCTCTTTAATAAATATCCTGTTTCCATGCAAACATAACATAAACATTAAATAAGAATTGATGACATAAGTAAGTGTAGTCGTATATCATGTTTTTTAATTCCTCACAGTCTAATTGAGAACTAAATATGATCGCAATGAACATTGGAAACTCAATCTCTAGAAAACTCCAGAATGTCCAGGGCCATAGATTGGTCTTACTATAAGTCATTGTTTTCATACATGTCACATGTTGTGTATTCTTCAGTGATTTTACACACTATGTATCTGTGAAATGATTTGAGTGAAAAAAGGTCTTTTTGATTTTTCAATTCATTTGAAAATCTGCTATTTGTATAAACCACATTCTTGGCATTAAAGCTTGATTTAACTAAAATATGTTTTATTTTTCATTATTGATTATGCCATTTCTCTTGGGAATGAAAGTAAAATTGCCAAAATTCATGAATAATATTCTCTAGAAAACACTGAACTTATCAATTAAGAGTTGATGAGAACTGATGAATTTAAAATATATATGTTTGCTTTATTTGAATGAGTGTTAACAGATCTTTTGTCTTTTACATTATCAGATAAATATACCAACAAGGCTTTTAATTCTAACAGAAATGATCCAAAAGTTATAAAGACTTAAATTTAGAGTATGAATATCCATGTATGGGTCAGAATTGTAGTCTAGACTCAGAATTGCCCCTAAAAGATAAACTTCAAGACCTCTCCCTTTCCTTGTATAACTAAATCCCTACACAAGTGTTCACCTAATTCCCAAATGTAAACAGTTTAAAGGAACAAGTGTGAACCGAACGTGTCTGATATCCCCTCCTATCCTGCATTATTGACACTAGAATCATATTGCCTTGAAGTGGCGGATCAGCTAACCCAGAACACTTCACACATTCTCCGGATTTCTCGCACATGCTAATAACATGCAAGGGGAAAGCATATCGCCTTGTCTAATCCCCTCACTCAAACAGGCGTAATGTAGGAATCTCGACCGAGCAGGCTTGAAATCTGTTTGGATTTTCTCAAAGAACCCTGGATATGGTGAAACACCATGCTTATTTTAGATGAATTTTTCTTACAACGCACAAAGCATATCGTTTGTCTAATCCACTTACCCAAACGGACGTAATGTAGGAGGCTCGACCGGGGAAGCTTGAAATCTATTTGGACTTTCTCAAAGAACCCTGGATACAGTTAAACACCCTGCTTAGGGGAGGAGAGAAGGATATTTCTTTAACATGGAGAAAGCATATCGTTTGTCTAATCAAAGATTCTACGTCTTTGGTCTAATTCCCTCACACGGTCAGGACGGTCTCGAAGACTGATAATATAGTAATCTATGATCCCTGAAACCTATTGAGGCTTTCTCAAAGATCCATCGATATTGGTAAAATTATTCACTTCTCCGTTTCATTTGGACAAGAAGTTAATTCCTGGCAACGGAGAAATTATATCAGTTTGTCTACCCCCTTAATCTATAGGGACCAATCTCAAAGTGTGTCAATGTATTATAACCAAATTATGTTTTCTAAAAGTAAAGAATATATCTTGTAGGCAAAAACGAGATGGGCTATTTGGCAACGAAGAAGGCATATCATTTAGCTTTGCTCCCCTCATCCACGCGTGAAAAACTCAAAGACTGAATCCAATTCCTGAAGATTCATGGAAATGATGAAATATGGACTACATCATGCAGGGGGATAACTGAATATGCCCTAGTAACTGATAAAGCGGATTATTTTAATGCAAATGGGGGATCTCAAGGATATGTAATGTAGTTCTGATCCCTGGATCCAACTTGTACTTCCTCATTAATTTGTTGAAAATTCGCTTTGGGGACAAGAACGATGAATATCACAGTCAACTGAGAAAGCATAATCGTTTTGTCAAACTCCCTAGTCAAAACGGGACCATCGGAAACAGGGAAACACAGGTAAGGCCACGGTCAGGTCAGGACGGTCTCAAAGACTGATAATATAGTAATCTATGATCCCTGAAACCAATAAGGTCTTTCTCAACATCCATGTGTTTCTTGGAAATGTGATGGATATACCGGTATGCTGATGGTGAGACAAGGCAAACGGAGAAAGCATTTCGTTTTGCCTAACACCCTCAACCAAACGGGACAATTTTTAGTTTGGAAAAGTAATGTCTATGGTATCTGAATCCAATTGGTAATTTCTCCAAAGACCATGGAATTGGTAAACATGTAAAATTAGATAATTTAGTCTAATAGTCTCCCTTAAACCAATAATTGTTACTTTATAACAGAATCTAGATGATTGTTGAAAATATCTTACTGATAGAAAAAACATTGATATTATTTAGCAACTGAAATGCTCAGCATTTCGTCTAACATCAAACATTGTTTTCGTGTGTTGTTATGAGTTGCTATTTTTTCCGAGGCAAAACAAGTATTTGTACAATTAAATATAAATGAATAGGAAAGCTAACTCCATCTTTCATTGGTCCGAATGGTTATAAGAAAGATGTAAACAGATTCTTACACACTATTGAATTACAAGAAACGCCGAATGGTGAAACTGAAAGTCAAGTATGACATACCGATTACTGCAGATGTATTCATCTCAACGCCCAATTCTTTCAGACAGCTTCTTGTTTGTTTGTTTTTTAAAATCAACCAGTCGGTTAACTAAAAATTCAGCTTACATCTTTCCATACAATTGTATTTCTTCCGATACGATCTTGATTGCATATTTGTCACTGGACGATTTTCTTAAATTCTAAAAGACTCCTTACCACGAATCAAAATAGTAGAAACCTCTTTGATAACCTTTCTTCTAGGGAATGGAAAATGTTACATTCATTTGCCACCAAGGAAGTTGAGCTGTTGTGTTTCATACTTATTAACATATTCCCCAAAAAAGCTAATTTTATAGCTCGAACAGAATATCCGATTACTTTCGATTAACAGTACATATGAAAACATCACATGACGCATCACGTGACAAAAGTCACTCACGGTATGCACGTGCAACACGTGCGGCATAAGGAAGTAGCGAGTGTGACTCAAGTCGTAAAGGTGAGTTTATCCCGAAATTTAAAATGAACTTAGCATGTCATTTCAAAGAGAATTATATGTCAGTTTGGGAACTATGCCATATATGTAATATTTACAGGAACATGTAGGTACTCTGACGAGAAAGTACTCTGATGCTCGCTCACGTGCTAGCTCAAAGCACGCATTGCGATCTGGCCACTCGTGAAAATACAAACTTTCTACCTCACTCGATGAGATAAACAGGGTATTTGTCAAGAAAAGACAAATATACTTAATATTATTAAATAGATTCAGAAGATATAAGTACCAATTCTGGTTATTGTACAAATTGTATAAAAACGTTATGATGAGAAGCCATGGCCTAACATTTCCATTAGTATGTCGTTTTCACTGAACAGTTTAAAATTTTGATAGCTACAGTGTTGATTGTTTTAATCAAATAGAACCAAATACATGCATGCGAACAGTTGCTTGATTGAAATGGTTTCAGGGTCTGACAAATATCAATATTTATAACGTTAAATTCTGAGACATTGACATGTCACGTTTGGATAGCGATAATAGGAAATCTGTTTGGAATACCTTGATAAAACTTCATAATCATATTCTATGATAACAAGACATCCAAACAACATCAATAACATCTTCTGATATAGACTTTCGATTCTTGTGAAATACACATATTCAATTGTGTACTTTCATTGAGAATTAGTGTACAACTCTAACTACGTAAGAAACGATTGTAAAAAAGTTAGTTTATTTCGTTTTATAAGTAAAAGACCCTTAGAACAAAAACGAATAAAAAATTCCATTGATGTTTTTATTACCGGACTGCCGGTTGCTTTCAGTATTTGTAGGTTGAATCTAGAATTCAGGTACAAGCAATATTGATACCACTATGCACCACTATGATACCACTAATTGAAATAAATTCCAGACAAATATGAACAAACCATAATATAATATTAATATTTTTTAGTGAATTGTCTTATTGTGAAACCTGACATAAAAAATGCTAAAAATATTATGAATATTTATTTGTATAAGTCTTTTGTAGAAGTCTTTATATAAACAAACAAATTTGTAACTAAGTATTTATGTGTGAATATAATGTGTGAAAATAATGGAAATTTTATCACAAACAGTTGCATGAAATTATCACCTAAAATGTACACAAAGTGCAAAAAAACTGATACAGGTTATAAACAAGAACATTGACAGCGAAGTCTGCGTAAACCCCGTGACCATACCTTGTAATTCACTCCATTGCCTATATTGATTTAGCCAGTTCCTTTGCATGTAATCAAAAGGCTCTGCTTATCGTAGAAGGGCTGCGTAATCACAATATTGACGAAACATGACAATCCCAATGCATGCCTGCCGAAAATACATTCTTTCAAATTGGATATAGTGAGGAAACCAACGTACAGAGTATTCACTTTATACATTTCGAACGATAAAACAATAATATACCTTTTAGACATCACATTTTACGTTATTACATATATAAACACGAGGAACATTTGTATAATGTCAAAGATCTGTGCAGTTAAAGCAAGAGGATGGAAATCCATAGTACCAGGCTGAATTACTCTCTACACTGCAAACAACATTCAAAATCGTATAAACTTGGTTTCTCAGA
Source organism: Steromphala cineraria (assembly GCA_916613615.1). Classification (NCBI taxonomy): domain Eukaryota; kingdom Metazoa; phylum Mollusca; class Gastropoda; order Trochida; family Trochidae; genus Steromphala; species Steromphala cineraria. Next base: position 43,443,673 of record OU744727.1, on the reverse strand, counting down.
CAACCCAAATGAATAAGAATAATAGCCTTCACTCAGTCTGATTACAATCGGCCTAGTTCCGAGAAATAGAATGTCAAAATATTAACTATGTCGAGGATCGAACTTGTTCTGGGGGTTTCCTCTCCACTTGGATATATTGGAGAGGATCTCGCGTCTAAAGAGTTAACTTTTAGAAACGTTAATACCTCGGTACTAAGTCGATTTTAATCAATCTGAACTTGCACTGTTAACCAATAAACTACGATTAAACTGCGAAAAAATGTTAGACTTAATGAATTCAAACAAATATATAAACATTTGCTACGGCACAATCCACTGGAACAGCAAAACACCCCTTTTGTTAGCCACGGTTATAGAGTCTTTGGTAAGTAAAAATCAAAATATTGACAAAATCTTGTGAATAGTGCCTTGAAATACTGGATTCTGTACACTCCATTAAAGTATTACATCGCTTGATCGGCCATAAACATACCGTTATTTCAGCCTGTTTATTTGATCACTAGAGTGAAAGTAGCTAAGAACTCAAGGAAATGTGTGATGTAATACAACTATTTGTGTGTAGACTGTGTTAGAGTATTCAATCATTATTCAAGATCAAATATTAATTGAACCTATAAACCATGTTGTTTTTCTATATTCTTGATAAATGGATAACGAAGTTTTGTAAAACTTGACATGCCATGTATACTGCTTACGTTTCCAATTTAATATTATGTGATATAATAGTTAATCAAGCGACTCAATGACAGTCTGTCCCTGAAGGCTGATCAGTTTATACATTCAATTGCTCATGTTCCATTCAGGATTTCTCAAGGTAGGACGAAGTGTTTAATCTTCCGTTATTCTTTTCAAATCCATGTTACTTTAAGATTAATACACTTTATAAGTATCACAATGTACAGGTGTTCATTTAATATGCATTTTTGGTTGACATTGGTAAAAAGCGACTTTAGAAGTTATATGAAGAAGAGAAATGTTTTAAAAACAAATAATGATATGTTTATATCTAAACGTTATCAACAGTTATATCATATTTTTATAACATTTTCATCAATAGATAACATTTGCAAAGTTTAAAAGGATAAACCTTTTAATATTCCTTAAACACCAAATTTTGAGAATACATTAATATCCATCAGTAGTTATCATAAAACAAGTACAACAAATGAACTAAATTCTAAAAAACTAACTCTAAAACTTATATAAATTCCGTAGACATTATCAAATGAACTTATTAAGTCCAAAACGTTTATGCACGTAGGTGTGCTACAGGGTTGTTCATTCTCACCTTATCCGTTCATTTCATGCGTTGATATGCAACTTCTGTCATATGTCGGTTTGAATACACTGCAAAGTTTGATTTATCGCTGGATATAAAACTTACACTAAGCTATGATCAAACAACATCTGAAAGATTTTTTACATCCACTAAGAAGCATTCTCACATCGGGGCATTTGGCAGAACATTTCTTAGAGTACAATCACATTACGAGCTAAGGGGAGCTCGCTTGTGGTCGTTCCCTTATTGACACGAGCAGGGGCAACTCTTCATTTAGTTTTTCACAATTTATACCCCCTTTATTTAAATCGGTCTTAATTCAGCAATATTACACAGTCCGATCGTGAATATTGAGATATATATATATTTGGTTACCCTGAATGCAAATAGTAGTACATCAATTTGCAACCGAATTGGCCACTGTGGCGATTCATGGTAGTGACATGTGCATTTTTACCCTATTAAACAGACACTTACATGCTTTATTTGCCCACCGCTGAGGGTTAGTCGCATGGTGATATTCACCAAGTGAAACTAATGCTGATTTAATAGTTTCATATGGGTGGTCAATTACATAAATAGAGCCCGAATTACGAACCCTGTAGCGCGGTATGTCGCTTCCTTACAATATGAAAGGGATAGTTAAAGTTTTTATTTTCTTATAAACAGGTGACAATATACTCTTCTTTGATGTTCAGTGTAATGTAATGGCAACACTGTCTTGTTGTGACCCGTAACTTTATGCATCAGTGTTAACGTATGTTGCCGGCTAAATGAAGGATTGGGAATCAATTGAGCATTTATTTGTCACTCTAGTATTAACTCAGTTCATAGAACTCTTTTTGTCGAGAGTTTTTATATATACTCTGATTGAATTGAAAACACTGTTGCGTTTTCTACATTGCGACAATACATATGAAAGAAGTATCAAAAGGGTTAGGTTGCAAGAGAATTACTAAACTCTGCAGCGGTGGTTAAGTGCATCCAAAGATTTTCAGAGGATCATTACAAAATTTTGCCTGATTGACCTTTGAGAACTCGACAACTCAAGTTCAAAAGAATCGACACAGTAAGTTCCAATTCGTGAGAAATAAACCTTCAATTGTGGAAGTTAAGGGAGTGTTAGAATCCTACAATCTTTGTGGATCTGTGAAGAGAAATTCTCCAAGAATGAAACTGTTATGGAATGGTCCCTACCACTTGGGATTTTTGTTCATCAAAGAACGTATAGTATCGAATAGACGAGTATAGGTATTGTTTGAAAGCTTGGATTGTTGAAACAAACTATCCCATAAGATAACACCAATGAAAGTAGAGGAACATTCGCCTGATCTTGATGGACTCCGCATCTCATCAGACTCGTCAGCCGGTTGAATCTAAAGTTGGAAGAAGCTTACACCTGCAGTAGTTGATCTTTACAGAGAACCTGCGACTAAGTGAATTACACGGAAAGTCTAAACCTTCCATTATGCCCTAAAGCCAGGTGCTGGGATGTTCCGACATTACCAAGGCATTGACAGTCACACGCGTGAGCTTTGAATACCCCGTGTGACTTACATCTGTAGTGTTCTCGTGAATCGTCTTCTCAAGAACCAGGTGTCATCCTCCGCTGTATGTGCCGCCTGAAAGGACCCGGATGATAATATTTTACCTGAACAGGTTGGTAATCCACCTGAACAATCCTAAAGGTAGATAAACTTTCGGGTCTACCACTGCAGTTTGTTTGTGTTGGGTATTTCAGTGAAATCTACTCTGGTCACAGTAGGCCCTTCTTCTTATCTCGGAAGTGGCAGACCCATATATAGCGACTGTCTGTCTTCGTAATATTCTTGATGACTTCTAAATGAATATATCAATATATTCGTATAATGTTTCCTCTGCATACACATGCTCGTCTGAAAGTCTCTGTCACGGATATTGGTCAGACGAGATTGAGCAGACGACACTGAGAAAGAAATGGTTGGAGCAGACGACGGTCTCAGTTTAAGCTATTGAGTTTGAAAGTGATAGGTTGGATTGTTTTACCTACCTCTGGCGTGTCTCGCCGCTCTATGTTCCCTGGGGCCCACACTTGAGCGTTGGGGAGATCTGACAACGCTCAAATAGCAGACGACACTTTCAAAAGCAGACGACGGGCATGCTGACATTTCAAACAGCAAAATCAAGCACTCATGTGTCGGGAAACATTTGTTCAACTCGAATACGTAAGTCTACCTTTATTCTTCATTTCACAACTGAAAATCTTTGCAACGGTTCTCAAAATGTGTAATATTTTTGATCAAATACAAATCATTAAAAAGTTCACACGGGCTGTAAATAGAAAGGAATTTATTTTTGACAGTATAAGCCAATAAGGTCAATATCTGGTCAATCCGTTTTGTATTGATTTTACCTGATATAAACGACTTGCTTTAGTTGTGTAGATCCTCTCAGCTCGGTGGCTATCCACATTATAGCCTATGTTCAGGCAATGCAAGCATAAGTCATTCGCTGGGTTAATGGCATACTTGTGTTTTCTTACTTAAACACATACTCGTACATAACGTATAGTCGCATTTTCATCTTATCCTTTAGACTGAACCGCCTTTATTCATAACATGAACAATTCAATAAAGTTTCTCCTGAAGAGTTCAACTATTTTAAGTTTTCTCATAAGTAATGAAACTGTAATATATAACGTAGTCTTGGTACAACTTATCCTTATGGTTGAACTACTTTCATTCATAACTCATAAGATACATTTTAAACTTTCCAAAATAAGACTTCAAGAAAGGATTGAACTACTTTCATTAGTAACATCAATTTAAAAAAAAAATCATCATCTGTACAAACTTCAAACAACTTTTATCTCTAGTCAATCTACTCATAAGTATTGAAACTGTTTTACACAGTGTATTCGCCTTATCATCTTATCCTTGTGTTGAATCACCTCAATTCACAACATTCCTTTTGATCATTTTAACTAAGATTTGTCTGGCCATAGTTCAAGATATCCAGGTTTATCTCCTTCCATTTCTTGTTAAGTATTGAAACTATTGCTAAAATTCACTGTGCACTATAACCCTTTATCGTGTTTACTTTTCGAGCTACTGTGGGGGGAATGTTTATATGTACTTATATTCGATATCTGTGATTGGAAATATATGTCACTGGGGTATACATTCTGTCAAACGAAATATAAAGCAATGCATTTTCTTAGAGTGGAAAACTATGAACAAAATTATTTCCAGTTAAAACAAGTCGGTAGAGATAACGCTCGGTATACAACGATGTTTTAGTGTGTAACCAAACCAGCAACTTACACCGTGATGGTTTGCAGCTTAATGTTTTCCATCCATTGTTCAAAAGTTATGATATTCTCTCGTTGAAGGAATGCATTCAAACTTAATCATCATGTGTCAAAATTCGAAATAAATGCTTCTTATTTTAAAAATGAACCTTTTTGTGTTGCAAATTTTTGACAAATTATTGTGAATGCACGCGTAGTTATATTTCATGATTTGACTCGATGTCTTCAAAAAATATCGAACATAGCAAATGCCGCACTGGATATCACTCTTGCAATGCTATTTACCATTAAAGATATATGTATATATACTCAACAAACAAGATTACCAACCAACCATAATGCGATTTTAAAAGGGACAGTCCTATCAAAATTAACATTTCTTGTCCGACCTATTACGGAAAATCGATCCATTCAATTGTTTTAAGATTTTGCACGTCTCCTACTCTACTTTGAGGGGTGAAGTGCCAATTAACGGAGTGAAGTGCCAATTAACAAACGATTTTGTTTACTTCGTAAATTTTAACGTATTTCTATGTTTTTTCTCGAAATGGTCCGACCAATTGCAGAAAACTATTATTCAGATCTTTTCAAATTATGCACATGTCTTTTGCATTTGGGAGAGATGAAGTCTCGTCTAGACTAGTATTATCCTTTAAAATGACTTTCTATCTCGAACCAATTGCATAAATGCATTCTCTTCCATTCTTTTTAGTTGGATGGGATTGCAAGAGACATTTACAAAGGGTCTGGTTAATCGGATGTCTAATTTAAGGGCTGTAAACATTAATTCAGTTGATCAGGGTTGCGCGGTCGGGGGTATTAGTGACCCACGCTCACCTTTTTTTGGCTTTCGATTTAGATTTGACAATTTGACAAAGAAGAGCGTACAAGCGAATTTCGTTTCCACAAAAAGTATCCTGATAGGACTATCCCTTTAAGTGCTAATAATCATATGAACGAACCATATTTAAAATTTAAAAATGGAAGTGGTCTTGAACTTTTCTGGTAGGGTATATATTCCAATGGTGACATTGCCAATTAACATGATCATAGCATGACCATTTAAAGTGGCAGACATCTACACACTGCTGAACAAATTGCGTGACGTATATCTTGACTTAACCTCTCTGTTTCCTAACGTTTCTCTAATCAGATCTTTGTGTTTGGCATAGATTGTCAATGATACCTAAACAATCTCACAAGATATTTAAGAACTATCTCAGGAACATGAGTCATTTAAGTCAAATATTGAGATTTAGCATGATATTTAATGTATAATAATATATAAAATTCGGATACCTTTTTGGACGATCATTTAAGAATACAATATGTCTGTAACACAGGATTTTCCCAAATGTTATTGTTTCAGTTGAAAACCAATACGATTATAGTTGTATTTGTTTTTCATTTTCCGCTTTTAAAGTTCCATTGTCATACTTGCATGCGTTTCGTGATAAAATTTAGCTATTGAGAAAAGAAAAACTTCACTCGGTAGAAAAATCTTTCGTCGAAAGTTTGATATCAAATTAACATGTTTTTATCAATAATAAAATACTTAATTCGACGTCCAAAACACAATACTCTCTGTAAAAGTGCCGTAACTTTAAACGAACCCGCTTCTGGTGGCGTCATCGTTATGTGTGTAGGATTTACACCGGGTCTGTTACCGCGTCCGATGGGTATCAACTTGAGCGGCAACGAGTACGTGGTTCGGAGAAAAATAAAATCTAATCGTGCGCGACAAAGCGTATGTTTAGGAAACGCAAATTGTGAGATGGATACACTTGATTCGCCTTCATGTCGGCTGCCGGTTCGGTCATTTTGGTAAATTGTCTCCTATTTAATGTAGGTTCTTTTTTCTCTAGGTTGGTCGCAACATTTTGCAAAACAAATACAATGTATACAATCAAAATTTTTTTAATCACTTCACTTTGAATATGGATTCTTAAATTCTTTTACGCAAAGACTTAAGGATATCTACCAACAAAAATGGATTACCAACCTGCATTTATTCACAAAATCTGACCATTATTCAGCTTTTAAACACTACTACTATACTGAGCATTATTTATCATGTGTTACTATAAGAAAATGCAGAGTAAGTCTAGCACGCTTCAGATGATTTTTTATTGAAAAGGGCCGATTTCTGAACATGAAAAGAGTAGAGAGAATATGTAAATCGTGCAATAATAACCTCTTGGAAGATGAATACTATTTTTTGCTTGTGTGTCCTTTTTATAATGAACTACGTAAAAAATACCTCAAAGATTTCTATTATGTCCATCCATCTAAAGATAAATTCTCGTATTTATTAAACTGTAAAAAAAATGGTAGAAATACAGAATCTTGCAATGTTTATATATACGCATTTGAAATTAGGAGACAGTAGTAACACTGAATCATATTTCATTACGTTTTTTGTGTGTGTGTAAAACACATTTATCTGTATATTGAACTGTATAATACTATATAATGTACTATAGGCCTGAGGCCTCTAAATAATATTGAATAGAGATTGATTGATTGATTGATTGAATATGGATCTTGAAAATTAAGATTCACTGTGTAGTGTCCAGCTAGGTTATCAAACTCGATACCGTCTCATTCTGCGTGATCCAAAGCACGAAGAGGAGCACCATTTCACACCTTGGTATGAACATGGCTCCTACTTTAGGAAAGAACTGTTTACACTGAGATATCGCCTTCGGTCGGAAACAATCGTTCAGTGTGTGCATATTGACAGGGTTGAATCACTTATTGAATAATCACCAAATTAATACCTTTTGAAGTGTATTAACGTACAAAGATAGGAATGCGGATAGGTGCGACGGTAAACATGCACACATCTGACAATGTGATGTACCGTATTATCTCGAAAAATTAACAAGACCTATAAACCATCGTTTAGATATCTTACTTGGGCACTTATTACACCCTCAGCTGGCTTACACAAAACATAGACTAATACTCATAGGCAAAGGTGATCTTAATTCACTGTTCTACGAGTTGAGTGTCATTATTTTTTATGTTGACTTCTTGGTTTTAGGATTAGTTTCAATGTAATATGTATTGGTGATCGGACCAAGACCGCCCTTAACCCCGACGGCTATTTGACACTTACAGTGTTGGACTCGTTACCTTATCGTGGTGTGGTGGTTTGTGTGCTTCGGCGACCCCGAGAGCTATGCCAGCTGGAGCTTACATGCTCCTGATAGGGTCACCCAAGCTGGGCAGGTCGACGGGTAGAAGCCAGACCAAATGTGAGTCCTTCTAAAACCTGCTTTCTATCTCTTACTATGCCTTTCTTTCCGTCTTTTCCCTCATCCTTTCGATCCCTTTCTCCCTTATCTATCTACTCTCTTTTGGATGGCAACATCCACGTGTTTAATAACTGAAATATTGTTCAAAACACGTTAAACACCACCTCACTCACTCACTACAGTGTTGTGATACTGCGCCCTTGAGTGACAGATTTGAACTCATACGATCGCCGTTTTAAAGTATGACCTTGCTGCTAACATTGGGTTGCAGCCACTGCAATCTTGCATTTCTTGTCTAACATTGCTTGAAGGCTTATTCTACACGTAAGCTAAGTCTATTCACCAGATGCGAAGAATCACATCTCAATATCATATGCGACACCTACAGAATTTAGGTTAGGGAAGTGGGCTAAGGGCGCGCTAAACACTAAAGCATGGCTAGTAATAACGTCCTAATGCTTTTTAAGATGAACAATCGCAGAAATTTAACCACATTAAAGTGACAGAGTATCTTTCTTAAAACTTTATTTGGTTTTGATAAGCTACAAAATATCTAATATGCTGATTGAAGTTCATATCATCACTGGGCTTGCAAATATATCCATTTGTGCATAATATCTCTAAAATGCTTGATTTTATGGAAAAATCAAGAAAACATCTCAAATACGTTTAATATTCGAAACTATGCATCCAATTAATATACCTATTAGTTACAATACCTAAAAAACACTATCGAATCGAATATATCTTTCTGTCAGCTTATGATAAGGTTTCAAAATTACGTTTGGCGGATTTGCACGCGCCACTCGAGCCACATTGTCTGGTTTTCGACCAAAATCAGACTTTGATTAGCCGTATTTTCGCTCTAATGTACTGATTGACCTTTAACTTGTTATTTTCAGTAACAGTTAGTGCTTCCCGATGTAATAACATCGATTTTAAAATTTGACATATCTGATCCTATCAACATACTCTGTGTCTCTTTAAGTTCCTGGAGTCTTGCACCAATAGTCTTACCTTGCTTGAATCCTTATTCAGACATTCTGTTAAGAGAAGACTAAGTCCACCTTATAGAATGTTAACGTATATGAGTCGTAATATTAATACTGTCTACATCAATCGAAAATCATAAATTTCTATTACGACAGTCGTTGAAACACTAGGTGTTGCAATACATGTACCTGTTAGTATATGGGGATTACTAGCCGGTGGTATATATGCGACAATACGGTATCATGTAATTCAACTGTTTTGATCCGTTTGATGGTTAGTAAAAATACAGGTACATTACAAAATGTGGACGTTTGAACCACTTTGATGCAAGATTTCTCTATTGAAAACTGTTAGTGCGAATGGACTGGTATAAAGTAAATATTACAACGATATTGGAGTATAAGGTGTTTTGAAGGTAAGAGTTTATTCATGTCTCAATTCGAGATGATTTATGTATTGATTTGAGTGACATGCGTGTTAGGTTGAGTGCTTGACTTTCATAAATGACATGATATTCTGTATGTCAGTGTAACATTTTGTTATAAGGGCCATTTAAACATTGTTAGTTACATCAGTAAGTTTTAAGTTTTGTTTTGTAGAACAGTGTTTTATTTTGCCCCGTACATGGGGCAATATGGGATACCAAATAGCATATTCCAACTTCACCCCATTAGAGTGGGTTTTATACTATCAAATGTTGATGTTTTAATGATTGCTGCCAAAACCTGCCAAAATATGTTATACAAAAGGAAAAGTGCATTATATACTCATAACCTTTCATTTTATAAACTTTACCTTTATCTTTTAAAAAACAATGGTTTTATGGTGTTTATGTACTTGGCATTATATGTATATTTTTAATATAGTCTCTCATAATCCAACTTTCTGTATGGCCCTTTTTGTATTCTACATTTCTTACTTTTTGTATTATATATTATATTGGGGTGAGACTTAAATAAACATTTGTCTGTCTGTCTGTCTGTTTGTCCCAACTGTAACTACGAGGCTTTAGCTCAAGTTCACACATAAACATGTTTGAGATGTGTTTCAATGATATATCTGATTATACTTATGTTTTATCAGGTCAAAGTATTTGGGTTAAACGGTCAAGACAATGGGTTGTTACAGGTCAAAAACGTTATAGCATGTCAAAGCATTCTGGTTATAATCAGTCAAATTGATAGTTTGTAACAGGTCGAACTACAAACATAACATAAGAGAATGTCTTTGGGTGACAACAGGTTAACATCTGTATACATCTGCAACATAAATAATAAAAATATTTCGTGCAGCAATCAATTTACTCAGCATCAATTACAAGTTTATGAATATTTTGTATGTCTGCTTTGTAATGTTATTTTTGAAATCAACAATTGTTTAGGTTATTGTGTATGACTGCTTTCTAAAGCATCATTTGAGTGAACAGTCATAATTCTAAGTGTATTACGTATAACTGCTTTCAAAAACGATCACCATCCTTAATATCTATAACAATTCGAAGTGTATTACGTATGTCTGCTTTGTTAAACAATCACTTTAATCAACATCAATTTCAATTCTAAATATATTACGTAAAACTGCTTTGAAAAACAATCACTTAACTCAATTCCAAATACAATTCTAAGTATATTACGTATAACTGCTTTGAAAAACAATCACCATCCTTAATATCTATAACAATTCTAACTATATTACGTAGGTCTGGTTTGAAAAACAATCACTTAATTAACATTATTTAGAATTTTAAGTATATTATGTATGTCTGCTTTGTAAAACAATCACCTTCCTTAACAGCAAGTTCGATTCGAAGTGTATTACGTAAATCTGTTTTGAAAAACAATCACTTTACTCAACATCAATTTCAATTCTAAGTATATTACGTATAACTGCTTTGAAAAACAATCACCTTCCTTAACATCTATTGCAATTCTAAGTGTTTTACGTATATCTGATTTGAAAAACAATCACTTAATTCAATGCCAATTACAATTCTAAGTATATTACATATGTCTGCTTTATAAAACAATCACCTTCCTTAACATCATGTTCAATTCTAAGTGTATTATGTATGTCTGCTTTGTAAAACAATCGCAATCCTTTATATCTATAACAATTCGAAGTGTATTACGTATTTCTGCTTTGTTAAACAATCACTTTAATCAACATCAATTTCAATTCTAAATATATACTGAACATTTTTGAAAACGCACCATCTGTAAATTTTGAATTATGGTAATATTATTATTTTTAGAGTATAAATGAAGGTTGGAAATGTTGCTAATAACACAAAAGACCATAAAAAACGACATATAGCCGAGAACGGATTGCCCGAACAAATCATCGAACAAATTACATGAAAACAACAAAATGCATGCACAACACAGTGAACACACAGGAACAGCAAAAATTGCATGCGGGAAAACATGCTGAGTCGGGGTTTACATGTAATAACCGTCAGCATTAAATCATCCTCATTTCAGCTGTACCTGTCAAAGTAAAGTTTATTTTGCAATGCCAAGATTGTCAGCAGAGGAACGAGAACGCGCCTTGGGTATGTTGCAGGTTGGCACATCAATGTGACAATGTTTTGCAACAAGAGTGGAATGGAATTCCTCAGAACATTATTCAGAGGCTTATCCGCTCAATGAGGAGACAGTACACAGCCTGTGTTGCTGTTAACGGTGGTCATACACGTTACTGACTTTCCATTTGGACACCACCTTTCTTTCATGGTCAACTGAATTAAAACTTCACCGTTTTGTTTGATTTGTTCTTGTTTGTTTTCTTTACCAAACATTGGTCTACAAACGTATGGCCAATATACACGGATTGCTTGCTTATGCTCTTGGAAATCCAAACTATTAAAGGTGGTGCGTTTTCAAAGATGTTCAGTATATTACGTAAAACTGCTTTGAAAGACAATAACTTAACTCAATTCCAAATACAATTTTAAGTATATTACGTATAACTGCTGTGAAAAACAATCCCCATCCTTAATATCTATAACAATTATAAGTATGTTACGTTTGTTTGATTTGTGAAACAATCACCATCCTTAACATCAATTACAATTCTAAGTATATTACGTATGTCGGCTTTATAAAACAATCACCATCCTTAACATCAATATCAGATGCAATTGTATTAGGTATATCTGCTTTGCAAAATAATCATTTTGAGTGACATACGCTAAAAATCCCCGAATAAAACATTTTTGTGCTTATTTATCAATCACGTACTAATAACATAACTTGTACAAGTATTATTAGGCATATAAGCTTGAAAGGCAAACAATTTAGTAAACATCCAACTCCTAGTCCGATTGCATTACGAATATATCTGCTTTGGTTAGCAATATTTTTGATCCAAAACAATTACTTGTTAAAGTATGATCCGTATTCAATTTAGTATCTGTTATGTAAAACAATATTTTAATCAACATCATGTCCAAGTATAATCGGTACCTTTGAAACGGCATATTCCCAAAATACAGAAAGCTTAAGACAACACTTTTCATAGTTGACAAATGATGATTAACATGGGCTCTTCCCTTTGAAAATATGACAATTAAAGATACAACAATTGTTTATTTTTTACTTGATGGATCATAGTAACATTCTATATAACACGAAGCACCGTTTTATTAACTTCACATGTTGTTGACTCAGTGTTCCAATGAACTTGATCTCTCGTCATCCTCATTCTGTCTCAGGGTACGATCGTTATGCCTTCCGAATGATAACTTTTGAAAAGTCACAGTATCCATTGCTTTTCAGGCCATATTTTCTACTCCAGAACAGGTTAAAAAATGTAAATATATATTCTTTTTTTTTTGTAACGTGGCATGAATGCCAGTAATTAGTTTGTTATAGCTTACCAGCATCGACTAAAGCGTTTGCCTTTTGATATAGCATAGGTTGTATTATGTCATAGCATTTATGTCAAAATATGTATGAAAGATATAGTATCTTCATGAAAAACGATAACACCATTGCAACAGACCATTGCTCCCCTATTGACTGTTGAGACAGGTCACTTTCCTATATAATGTACTATGAGGTCAATATCCCCATCTGATGTCAGATCACAGCATATATAACCCCCAATAGGAAGCAATAGATACTCAAGGCAAGTACCCTCCTTCAGTATTTACCGCTTCTGAAATCTACTCGTGTCGCGATAAGGTCGAATGTTGACTAAACAATCGACTTACTCCCCCTTAATAAGGTTACACCCTTCAGAAGGAAATATGGGAATGTGTATCATTTGTAATAGCGTGAGAAATGAAGGTACAAGGGTTGATATGGGATTTTCGTTTTGGAGGGGTACGCCCTGTGTGAGCCAAAGGTACAACTATTTAAATGATATATTGCTCTAAAGAATATACTACGACTGTCAACAAGTACTTAGTCTGTAACTCCCTTGGGAGGGGTGTGTATCCCCAACCTCTTCTGAATCACCCAATGAGGTAAGATAGAAGACATGATAACTTGTTTAGTCTTTAGCTGAAAACCCTCAAAGTATGTCTAAAGATCCTTCATTTCAAACAAAGAAACTGCTTTACGTGTTAATTGATTTTGAAGTTTCTTCCCTAATCTGCATTTTAAAAAATCATTTTCATCAATAAATTACGACGACATATCTTAAGCACTTGGCAAGTATTGGCAAGGTCAAGATACCTGTTGTTAATTACAATATCCTACGTAGGCTATGAAATATGACATGCTGTGCTTCTTTGTTAAGGTCAAATAGACCCAGTGTTATAAAAGCTCAACATTAGTACATAAAGGACTTAACAGGAATTATTGACAGGTTTCAATAATATTTCTTAGATACCAAATTAACTATTTTCCAAATGGATTTCATTGTGAAAAGTTTGTATATTATCAGTTCAAGGTTTACATGAAAGCGAGATTGAAGCGAATTATTTTCAAGTGAAGATCAATTATATGCATTTTTGGGTTCATAGAAAGGTGAATGGGTGACGTTCAGAAGGTGAATATGAATATGTCGCCTATAAGATGAAAATTATGCAAATATGATAGAAAACAATGATCTCAACAGTTCACCCTGTTGGATACCCTGCGTGATATCAAACAAACTGGATTTTGTTCATATTTGATAAGTATTCATTTACCTCTATATAAGTGTAATATATTATTATTCACCCCACGTTTCCTTTGAACTTTGGGAACTTTCATATACAAACGGTTACGGATAACGGTATTTGTTTTAGTCCTGAAAAGTTTTGTTATATAGACATTAGTCAGCGAAACATATCAATTCATTCGACCTTTGGCCCTGAAACAAGGGAGGATGACCATTAACAATATGATTAAAATCAGCGATGTTGCGTGTGCACTGCTTAAATATAAGTTAAAGATGTAACCAGAAAAAGAAATACGATCGCAAAAATGTCTGTTTTCTATCATACCTTGAATTTGATTTTACATATACATGACTCAAGTAGCATTTCCTTTCTTTCGTTGCAGATTGACAATATCTTTCACTATGGATACTGATGAGGATGATGACGGAATAAACACGCCATTTCACAGGACACCTATGACGTGACTAAATCTGATTGGTCAAGAGGAATGCCCCTGGTTGGGTTGGTGTATAATGTTCGGAGTGAAGACACCCATATCACAGTGCAGACAGACCTGTATACTCCGAGACTTTGATACTGTCAGGACCATTCTATCGTGCAGGTAGGCTGTTGCAATTTATTCTATATCATGACTATATATACGAACACAACGGCTTCTTGGCATAAATATTTTTACAATTAAATTAACTATGATACAGTAAAATAATCGTTTTGATAAGAAATCAAAGTTTAATAAATTATAACTTATTCGCAGTGTTTGCAGGGAAATTCGAAGATATTTAGTGGCAAAGAATTATACGAGGACGTTCATAAAGATTTTCCCTGGTAGACTTCTACTTTACTAAAAGAAATGAGACTTGGTCCAGTTATAAGTTTTTCTCACATAGGCACCACGAAGTGTAACACTTTCTCCCATCGCTTGATGCAGCCTTCTAGGCCTTCCTTGTAAAAGGCATCATATCTTCTCAAAAGCCAGGACTTGACCTCATTAATGAGGGTTCATCATTAGGAAAACGAGTGCCTTTCAAAAATGACTTCATTTTTGGGAAGAGGAAGAAATCAGATATGGTGCAAGGTCAGAAGAATACAGTGGGTGAGGACGTGTTTCTTAGCCGCAGGACCGCGCTTCCGTCTGAGCTACACGTGAGTTGTTGACGGGAGCATTGTTCTGAAGAAGGCGGACATCTTTAGTGAGCATACCGCGTCCCTCAGTTTTGATAGCTTTCCGCATTTTTTTGGCAGCAAATAAGCGTAGTATGCCCTATTAATTGTGGTACCCCTTTCCAAAAAATCCATCATTATTATCCCTATGCTGATCCCAAAATACCAGTGAGCTTTACCTTGACCGTCGAGGACTGGACCCGTACCTTCTTTGGGGTTGGTGACTGAAGATTCTTCCACTGCTCTGACTGTATTTTACTTTCAGGGCCATAGTGATGGACCCATGTTTAATCCTGTATGATCAGTCTGTCGAAAAAGTTATCCTGGTTTTCTTGTCACATTGCTATATAGCTTTTGTCAGTTTTGAGCAGTCGACTCGTTCTTGTTTTGGAAAGGTGTGTATCTAACGAGCTGAAAACTTCCGCATGTGCAAATGGTCATGAATGACATTCTTCAATGACTCCACACTTATCTTGACATCTGGGGCAAGTTGACGGACATTAATTCGGCAATCTTCCAAAATTGGAGTTTCCGCTTGCCTTATAGAGTCATCATCAATGGCTGATTTGTGATTTTGGTTGACCTGGAATTGAATCTGTTTCTACGGAGGTCAGACCAAACTTGAACTGACGATGCCAGTGTTTGATAACGTCATACGATTGGGCACCCTCTCCATAAGTTTCTTTTATCTCATCAAAAGTCTTCTTTGGTGTACGACTCTTCAAGAATAAAAACCTGACAACTGCTTTTTCATAAACAGCCTCCATTTTCACATCCTACTGTACTCTAGGACCTGTGCTGACAGAAACCATGAATATTTCAAAATAATGAGACATCTATGACCTATGGAGACATGCTACACATCACATGTTAAATTTCTACTTCTTCCGGTACAGAGAAGTTAAGGGGAAATCTTCTCGTATTTGGTTCTTTTTAGGGTAAAAATTGAACCGATAAAATAATGTTTTTCTTATATAAAAGTATGCTGAACCACAGATAAACAAAACATGTATTCAAATGCTAAAGCATATTTATGCTCATCAAGAGTCGTCGTAGATTTACGGATCACAAATTGTTTTTTGCTATTTTTGGAAAAAAATTAGAACTGAGACGACAAATTACATATTCAAAGTAGGTTTGACAGAACAGCATACTTGTAGTTATTTTAAATTTAGTTTAGATTTTTTGCACTGTAGATATTGGCCCTCAATTTTCATATATAATTGCTATTTAACCGCAATTTTTAAAAACAAGATCTGTACTGCAGTCTTGTGGCCTATTTGGATAAATTAGTTAGATATGTATCACGTTATTGTTGAAAAAACCATCAATATGCATTTTGACCATTCCCTTAGCAAATCTGAAACGTGTTTCTGGACCTTTAGCCTAGCTCATTGAAACTTTCACTGAAATCTCATCATGTGCATACGTTGTATTATCTTATTATGTAAGGCATTGTGAGATGTATTTTTGCATGATATCGTGTATTATGTACTCTGTCAAACAGAACCCAAAATTAATATAAACCAAATGAATTAATTTTATGTTTACAAATTTTAGATTTTATGACCATTTCATTTCAGAATCGAAGTGCTGGACTGTATTATGCATTAATAGTTTATGGTTTGATTCATCTAAGATAACGAGTAATAAATGCACTAGTAAAATACAAACATTGTAACTCCCTTTTTATCTAAATAGCGAATATCCACTCTTTGTATAACACTTCCAACTATCAACCCCATCACTCGTTTTTCTATATTCGGGGAATATATCGGATCAACGTCATCTTTGACTTCAATGTAACAGTATTATGGTTATATGTTTCTTGTATCTTCTTAATCAATTAAAATTTATCAACTTTACATTGGAATTATAAAGTTTCCAATGTTTTTATTTTGATAAAATGTCTGTCTACACATAACAATATTTAGTTTTTTTTAATAGAGATATTTTATAAATCATTATCTTTGACAGCACTCCACTAATAAGTCTTTTTATATTCTTTGATATAAAAAGAAATAGACCTAAAAGATATAATTGGTGTTTTAAGGCCGTTCATACATAGCTATGAACATCCTTTGGAAATCACATCTGTCTCTCTGATCATTATTCACGCACGAGTAATCTCCCCTGTTTACTCTCTCACCTGTGATTGAAAAAAGTTATGCGGGTGACCAAGCCCCGGATGTAAACAGTATGGCCGCCGTCGACAAGCAAAAGCAAAAACTTTTGGGAGTTTTTAGCCATGGATAAAGAATAATATGGCTTATTTCCCGAACATCGGGCCATTTTATGATCCTTCTAATGAACAAGAAGTTTATGGCGACAGTGACGGACGGTTAAGAACTCGAAATTTGCCCCGGGGTGAAGTTGTAAATAACTCTTCACGCCCGGGGAAAGAAAAGTTGTCTCATCGAAACCAACTTGACAGGTGCTTTTTTTCTTGTCAAATAAGTATCTCTTCGACCGCATATTCGTTGAATTGTGCATTTTGATCACTTGTTTTATTGTTGTACCAATGCTATACATGTCATAATGATAACCTTGCATGAAAACCCAGATTTTATGAAGTTTGACATTTAGTCTTCAAATATGATTATGACAGATTGGCCTAGATCTATCTGATTTTTTTCCCTCAAAATTGACTTTTGAACTTTTGTAGTCCTTACTTAGGCTCGATGTTGATAGTTTGTGTCAAATAATTGGAACAGATTAGCTGAAGTTAACATTTAACACCAAGATTCTTGCAAGTAGATGTATGGAAATGACTGAAAATTAAAACAAAAAGTGTGTTGTCAACAATGAACTTTTATAACATTTTGGCTATTTTTATATAGATTGATTAAATTATGATAAAGCATTCTTTAAATGTTCTTGCAAACATTTTGGAAATCATCTTGAACTAAATTTTATTGACAACAATATTGGATTGATAAAGATGCTGTGGATTCTTCTTTAACGAAAAAATTATTGAGGTACTCAATATGATTGAGATTATATTTGATTTATTAATGTTGATTACTTTTGTCATTACAGCAAAGTTCGATCTAACTGGGCTCCATATGTAAGTCAAACACAAGGAGATGTATATTATGTGGATGTGGATAAGTCAAACAAAAGTGATGGACGACCAACAAGTGATCGACATCATTATCAACAAGAGTTCAGATCTCAGTTGATCACAAGACAAAATGGACATGGAAAATATGTGTCGAATTACGAATCTGTGGAGTATAGACAAAACAATGCAAGAAAATCTAGTCAAGAATATACCCTTAATGGGGGGACAAATATTCAAAGAAACCAAAGGACAAATTACCATGAAAGACAGAACTCGGAAGATGTTACTGATTTCAGATCCAATGGAAAGACTATACCTGACAGAAAGATGTGGAAGGATGAAAACTTCAATGATAGAACTAGTGTTGATCACCCTGCAAGTTTGCATGATAGCTTTGACAAACATAGTGATATTTCAACACAATCTAAGAAAAGTTACGATGTTCAAAGATGGAAAGACGTGGTGCTTATGCCGTCAGTTCATGGATTACAGAGGGATGATGGGGGTGTGGTGTTGTGTGAGAAGTTGTTCGGAATTATACTATTCACTTTCAACAAACAAGGTTCAGGGAGATCTAGAAACAGTGAATCACAAGAAGTTCTCAAGGATAGAAAAGTTATTGTGCAAGGATTGGCATCAAATTCAGCTGCAGAGAAATGCGGGAAAATACATAGAGGTAACTGTTTACTCATTTAAGTTATCTTAATCAAGTAGACTTTCATTTGTGATTTGTTCAAAGTTCTTTGCCAAGAGTTCCTTTGTTGTGCCTCTTAGCCAGAAGTCGATGTAGATTTTGCTGAGCACAGAAATGTGTCTATTACGTAAATTTAATCCTTTCATTTAACCAGCTAGATGAATATATTCCTGATATGCCTTTTCATATACCGGTACACTGCATTCACTTATTCCATTTCAGAAAAGGATACCAATTTGATTGACGTGATCTTAGAGTTCCATATGATTTTTTGCCTGATAATTAGAAATCGGAATATGTTTTATTCTTTTTGAATAAATAATTATAATGTCACTTTGTGGATACTTTACCTTTTTTTCAACTATCTTGTACATTTCCTTGATCCTGAATTGTTGAATTGAAAACATTGAACTTTTCCTATAGCTTGTGTTCACAAGTTTCCTTTCTTTCAGGTGACATGTTGATATCTATTAATGATAGCGAAGTGACATGGCTTAACATTGACAAGCTGTTTCAGTCCATCACAAGAAAACAGGTTTGTAATCATTATGCTATGTTTTCAGGAAAATAACATTGCAATTTGGGCAATGTTTTCGACAAAGAATTCAGATTCATGATTTGATCTTAGAAACCATTTGAATAAGCATCAAATGACAATTTCATATGAAGGAACCATCTTAAATTATTGTGATTACTTATCGTATTCATTTGTTTTATTATAATTGTGTGTGAAATTGAAATTCCACCTACCCATTCTTTTGATATCTCCCCCCTACTAATTTTGTGTAGAGTTAAGTTTAGAACATCTACTCCAATATTTTAATGAGGACTTTGTCATCCACTGGTTGATAACAACCAATTTCTGTTGGTCCCATCACTGCATTCCTAATTAGATTCCATGTTGCTTCCCTACAAGTCCTGGGTTAGACAGGATGTCAAGCTCATGAAACATTGATACTACCTGTTATGTTTATCAATCCTTGTTCCCCAGAGAGTGAAGCTCACCCTCCAGTCCCCGGTGATTGTTGGCCCCAAGCCCCCGATCGCCCCACGTCCCCGGTTCCCGAGACAGGACCTCTACCATCGTGTTACCAGCTCCAATCTAAAGGAAGGACAGAAGATCCTACAGGGTGTTCCCCACAGTGTTATGTATCTAACCTTCACAGAGTCTGCAGAGGAAAACCAGTCAAACACGGTAGGGGCAGATAACTCATGCCTTGTATATTCAACCAAGTTGCTTTCGTTCAGTAGCCACCTTTAGGCTAGAAATCAGCAAAAAATGTATCGTTACTTCCCTGTTGGAGTTAGACTGAGAAAATGTTTGATTTTGACATTCAGTTAAAAAATTCTGAACAAAAACAAACTTAGTTTCGCTGATGCAGCTTAACCTTCATACCTGGTACATTAATGAATATAATTGATGACCAAATTGGAATTGATACAATTTTTATTGCTAACAACTAATCAAAGATGATCCTTCTTCGAATATGAATATGAGATGAATCGTTGAATTTCTTATTCTGTACAGTGTGCCATCTTGACAAAGTTAGCTTATTTTGCACTTTGTTTTGAAGGACTTGGCTTTGAATGAATCGTTTTTAGCTCACCTTTACAAAGTAAATGTGAGCTTATGTCATGGCGCTTCGTCCGTCGTCCGTCTGTCTGTCCGTCCGTCCGTCCGTAAACTTTCAGGAAAAAGACTACTCCTCCTAAACGAATCCAGATATCCTTCTGAAATTGTAGTATGTTATACCCATGGTGATTCCTCACAGAAAGGTAGACGTTTCAGTTTTGAGAATCCAAGATGGCCGCCATGGCAGCAATATTGAATTTTCAATTAGATTTCACGAAAAAGATTACTCCTCCTAAACGAATCCAGATATCATTCTGAAATTCTAGTATGTTATACCCATGGTGATTCCTCACAGAAAGGTAGACGTTTCAATTTTGAGAATCAAAGATGGCCGCCATGGCAGCCATATTGAATTTTCAATTAGATTTCACGAAAAAGACTACTCCTCCTAAACGAATGCAGATATCATTCTGAAATTGTAGTATGTTATACCCATGGTGATTCCCCTCGGAACGGTAGACGTTTCAGTTTTGAGAATCCAAGATGGCCGCTATGGCAGCCATATTGAATTTTCAATTAGATTTCATGAAAAGATTACTTTTTCTAAACCAATCTAGATATCATTCTGAAATTGTAGTATGTTATAACTATGGTGATTCCGCACAGAGAGGTAGACGTTTCAGTTTTGAGAATCCAAGATTGTCGCGATAGCAGCCATATTGAATTTTCAATGAGATTTCATGAAAATGACTACTTCTCCTAAACCAATCATTTTCATATTGTAGTATGTTATACCTATAGTGATTCCTCCCACAAAGGTAGACGTTTCAGTTTTGAGAATCCAAGATGGCCGCGATTCCATCCATTTTGACTTTTCAGCTGCAGATGACACATCATTATTACTAAATTTTAAGCTTTCATCAAGTGATCACTCGCACTATATAAATTCTCTAATTAGAACTTACTCATCATAATTTTATCTTGAATATAGAATATTTAAGATTGTCATGCAAGTTGTTCTATATTTTACGTGTTTCTAAAACATTAAGATGAAAGACAAACATAATTAATTAATTTGTTTAAAATATTTATGGCAACTAGCTGCAAAAACCCAATGACATTAAACATCATGTTAGATTTTGAACAATGGTATCTCCCTTATATTCCTTTAAATACCACACATAAGGGTTCAACCAGAGTTCAGATATTTCTGTTGAGTCCACTATGCCGTCTAATACACATCCCAATACAGGCTGCTAGCATCATAGTGTCAGCTGCTAGTCTGTTGCATAATAAACCTGACCCAATTGATATGGTAGAGCATTATGCTATATTGCCATGTGTATGCAATAAGAGTTATGGAAAAACAACTTACACAAAATTTGTCAACAGTAAGCTTTGTGTTTAGCAATCTACATGATAAGTTGATGTGGAAAGAGTTATTTTGCATCAGGTTCCAGTTCCTGTGTTTTACTCATATTTGTACCATTTCTATATCTAACAGCAGTTCTTCTTGACACAAAATCAATTTAGGACATAAGCTTACTATATTTTGTGAAATTATATATATTTTTCACAACAATTCATGTTCTCTCCCGTCAAGTCTATTAATACCACACATAAGGGCTTAGCCAGAGTTCAGGTTTACATGCTTAGCACACTAGGATGCTTCTCCAAATATACGTACACAAAGTCAAATACACAAATTGCTACACTCTCCTTAAGGATCTGGGGCTAGCAGCCCTGCCTGCTTGTATATTGCATAGTAATCCTGACCTAATTGATAATTTATGGAAAGTATATAAATTGTCTTTATGAAAAGTATACTTGTATTCTATTAATAGTAATACTTTTTACAAATAACAATTTAAACAAGTCAAGAATCAGCTTTTGTGTACAACAATCTGCACGATGAGTTAATATTAACAAGTCAAGAATCTGCTTTTATGTTCAGTAATCTACATGATAAGTTAATAATAGAGGTATTTTGTATCAGGTTCCAGTTCCAATACCATGTGTTTTATAAATACCTGTAAAAATAAATGATAATTGTATCATGCTGAAGGGGTTCTGGGAACAACATGTCATCATAGAAGTCATTATTTTTCAATTAGATTTCAGGCCAAGTACTACTCCTACTAAATCAATTAAGATATCATTCTGAAAAGTGAGTATTTTTTTATATATTGATTCCTGACAAAGACGCATTTATTTTATTATCAAGAATCCAAGATGGTCATTATGTCAATTATATTGAATTTTCAATTAGATTTCATGAAATTCATTGAAAAGAATACATTTCCTGATCAATCATTCAATGTCATTATATTTGTATTGATACGCTTTTGTAATATTTATCAACACTATAAATACAGTTACAAAAAACTGTATGAATCATCTTTATCTGCGAACAGCCTGAAGCATGACTGTTTTAATAAATCCTTTCCGTTTTACATAATTCCTGACACTTCATATATATGGCAAATAACATAGCCAGTGAGGGATAAATATACATTTTATAATCATCTATATCTGATTACGGTCTGAACAATGATTATCTAGATAATTATAATGATCATTCAATTCAAACAAATCCTTTTCAAAAGCATTTAAAATGATTAAATTTGTTCACTCCCAACACTAACTGTTAGGTTTTTTAGTCCATTGTTCCCATGCATTTAATTTATTCCAAATTGAAAATTTTGGTTAACAAATTATCTTTTATTTTGTTTGTCATGCTAATAAAAGATATCATTTAATATTCATCTTCAAAACTAATTGAACAGCTGTCTGAACAATTCTTTTTTTTACAAAGTCTTTCTCACCAATTCTCTCTGTTTGTTAAGATACTTCAATAAACATATTACTGAGTTGACCTCCAGATTATTTCCATTGCAAACCTCTCTTCTACCCCCACCCCTTCTATCCCCCCTTTCCCTCCTCCCCTTTTTTCTCCTGTCCTTCCATTGCAAACCTATCCCACATTCCTTCTATCAGCCCCCCCCCTTTCCCCATCTATCCTTCCAGCCCCTCTCCTGCATCTCTCCTCTAAAGAGTATCTGTTTTGCATATTGAAATGAGGGGAGGACACTCACTATATGGAATAACAGTAACTTACATAAGAGGATAAGTTACATAAGCTACATGCAGGTGCAAGAGGTCATCATAGGTCATCATATCTAGTAATTACCCCGGTAGCATAAACCCCCAAGTTGCTAGCCTATTCTGACCAATCAGATTGCACTAACATAGGTCAAGATTTAAGATATTCAGAAATCTTCAGTTAGAATTACATGAGACATTGACCTGGACAGTTTACTTTGGCATTTGGACCTATCACTAGCTGAATTTGTGATTTGTGTCAGAGGGATATATTCCAAATGTTTATGTGCATCATCTTTTTAGTTTTTTGGAAGTTGGAGGGTGACTAAATGAATACTCCTAAACCAATCAAGATATCATAATGAAATTAATACAGATGCCCACATAAAAGTAGCATTTTGAAGAAAAAAGTCCAAGATGGTCACCAATTTAGCCATAGATATACAAAAATGTTATACAAAAACCTACTGCTTGTTAACAAATCATGATTATATCATTCTTGTATTAATGTTTGTTCAAACTCTAGTGGTTTCCAACAGAAGAATAGCATTTTAGAAGATAAAAAAATCATGATGGCAGCCATAATCAATTATCATATAAAAGATGGTTACACAATTAAACCATAATACCACATCATTCATTTTAAGGTGAGCTTCTGTACCCTCGATACTTTTATTTTATGTTGTAATTCACATAGCTTATCTTGAACATATACCCAGGTATCTTAGATTGTTCTGGACATGTTTCAGGAGGATATAGTGTACATGTACCCCCCAGCTAGCAGTGGATTGGTTGATATCCGCGGTCTCTTCCTCACACTTAGTTCTTCCCTCAAAGATGTCACTAACTTCAATGCAAGAAAGTAAGTATATAACTTGTATACACAACAAATAGTTCAGGATATTTAGATAAGAACAAAATAAATTAAATTTTCATTATCTTGTCAGTGAATAAGTAAACATATCATTATTTATAATTTCAAAATTCAAATATATTATTTTACTAATCATCTCAAATATAGAATTGGAAATGATTTATTTAACCTTTCACCTCTACAAGCTAGACTCAAAAATGTATTTATTACAAGATTCTTGGGATTCAGAGGGTGGATTAAACACAAAGCTGAACATGGTGGATTTTTATTCAGACTGGCAATTAATAATGTCAATAATGGGTAACAATGAAGTCAAACTTATTAATCTTGTATTTCAGTTCTTCCGTCCAGATAGAGAATAGCCTTGTACACCTAGCGTACTGTGCTGAAAACAAAGATGTGCTAGTCATAGGTCTCCCAGCAGACAGGTAACTATGATACTTCTTCAGTGATCAATCCACAAATATGACCTGCTGAGTTCAGGGACTTGCTTGCACAATGTCTTGTGAGTCCTAGCAGATATAAATGAGTCCTCCAATGAGTAAGCAATAGCACCAAGTAAAAAACCTTGCATCCCAGGAATCTTAGCTTAAATTTTTATATGACTTTTCAAAATTTTGTGAGTATTTGAAGCAGGATTGGGGGTAAATTTATCACTGCTTCTTCATTGTCCTCCCTGTAATTTAAAGTCCACTTCCGGTGCTACAGTTTGTGTTTTCTAACCTATGGCAAAACATATTTGATGTAATTGTTATCTTATCCTGCTTATACTGTTATTTCATCTCGTATCATATCCATGTATAAATTGCTGTACTCTCATTTCCCCATTTGTTTGAAAACGGTATGAGGATCTTGACGAAACGTAGCTAGTTTCTACAATAAAGAAGCTGATTATTTATTGGCCATTGTCTTCTTAATATTTTCAACTTCTTAAATGCATCTCAAACAACTCGAAATATAAGTAGTGATATATTTTAAACATATGGACATATCACTTAGTCCCAGCTTTTGCTATTGCTCCAGCATTGGTTTCCTTATTTCATAG
This sequence comes from Steromphala cineraria, assembly GCA_916613615.1. Classification (NCBI taxonomy): domain Eukaryota; kingdom Metazoa; phylum Mollusca; class Gastropoda; order Trochida; family Trochidae; genus Steromphala; species Steromphala cineraria. The sequence continues at coordinate 43,418,229 of OU744727.1, read as the reverse complement.
ACTGTGGCATCACTACAGCGGGGCTTGCATGAGAAGCAGGGCATCATCTTTCTATTTCTATAAGATTTATATTGAATAAACTTGATCACAATTAAATATTAGATTAGGGGGTGTGCCATTATAAGTTATCACATTGCATAGCGGGTTACATAGGTATTTATTATTCCCGCGAAAGGTTTTATGCAACGAGCGGAACGCGAGTTGCATAAAACCTTTCAAGGGAATAATAAATACCTATATAACCCGCTATACAATGTGATAACGAATTTATCTTACCGAATGTCTAACACTATTGTTAAAAACACAATCAGATGTGAAGAAAACTTTTATTTCAAAACAACAACAAAGGTCCCAGTCACGGCATACTGGTTGACTATGACCTTAGCACGTGACTTTGAATGATTGACGTGGACGCACGCTTTACTCGCGGGGTATAAGGGATTTATTCTCCCTCGGTGAAGGTGTATATGGGAATTTGTTAAGGGTCACGTGAACCAATCAGAGATCGAGATTCTTACATGAGGTAGGATAAATGACTTTTACAAAGCTTCATTAAATTCGTGTATAATCCTCACTGTCACAGACACTCCTTTGGTATTTGTCAGATGACACATTTCCTCTGGTAATAATCTCTGTTCTTATAATGTTTATTTCTATTATTTAACTTCAAGGATCCAACTTTGCCTTTTTATACCCCCGACCAACGGTCCGGGGTATCTAGTAATACCAACGATTCCGTGTGTGTGTGTGTGTCTGTCTGTCTGTCTGTCTGTCTGTCTGTCTGTCCATCCGAGGACATTTTTGTCTGACCTATTACGGGAAAACTATTTATCCGATAAATTTCAAATTTTGCACATGTCTTCTACCCTACTAGGAGGTGTGCAGTGCGAAGTTACAGCAAATTTTGTTAATATTTGAATTTTTAGCTCATCTGGCCTGTAAGGCCCGATGGGCTTATGGCATGGCATGGTGTCCGGCGTCCGTCCGTCCGTCCATCCGTCCGTAAACTTTGTGGAATTTCGACTTCTTCTCCAGAACCATAAGGCCTAGAAAGCTGAAACTTTGTGTACAGACTCCTTAGCTAGTGAGGATTATAAATTGTAGCTTTGGTGGCCCTGTGACCCCTAATAAGGGCCACAGGGGCCACACCCTAAAAACCTATTTTCATCTTCATCTCCAGAACCATAAGGCCTAGAAAGCTGAAACCTTGTGTACAGACTCCTTGGCTAGTGAGGATTATAAATTGTAGCTTTGGTAGCCCTGTGACCCCTAATAAGGGCCACAGGGGCCACGCCCTAAAAACCTATTTTCATCTTCTTCTCCAGAACCATAAGGCCTAGAAAGCTGAAACTTTGTGTACAGACTCCTTAGCTAGTGAGGATTATAAATTGTAGCTTTGGTGGCCCTGTGACCCCTAATAAGGGCCACAGGGGCCACACCCTAAAAACCTATTTTCATCTTCATCTCCAGAACCATAAGGCCTAGAAAGCTGAAACCTTGTGTACAGACTCCTTGGCTAGTGAGGATTATAAATTGTAGCTTTGGTAGCCCTGTGACCCCTAATAAGGGCCACAGGGGCCACGCCCTAAAAACCTATTTTCATCTTCTTCTCCAGAACCATAAGGCCTAGAAAGCTGAAACTTTGTGTACAGACTCCTAGTCTAGTGAGGATTATAAATTGTAGCTTTGGTTGCCCTGTGACCCCTAATAAAGGCAACAGGAACGTCCTTCAAATCTATTTTCATCTTCTTCTCCTGAAGTATAAGGCCTAGAAAACTGAAACTTGTCGCCTATATATACTTAATTTTATGATTGGTGCCCCTGTGGCCTCTACAAAGGGAGTATCATTGGCCACATTCTACAGCATAATTGATGATGAAGCCTGATGAGCTACAGAGCCAATGGCTCTATTTTTTACAAATTTCCATGTTTTGAACTTAGTAATTTTCCAATATCAGATTTGTCCGTCCGAGGACATTTTTTGTCCGACCTATTACGGGAAAACTATTTATCCGCTTAATTTCAAATTTTGCACATGTCTTCTACCCTACTAGGACGGGTGCAGTGCGAAGTTACAGTAAATTTTGTTAATATTTGAAATTTTTACAAATTTCCATGTTTTGAACTTAGTCATTTTCCAATATCAGATTTGTCCGACCTATTACGGAACTATTCATCCGATTGATTTCAAATTTTGCACATGTCTTCTACCCTACTAGGAGGGGTGCGGTGCGAAATTGCAACAAATTTCATTGATATTTCAATTTTTTACAAATTTCAATATTTTGAACATAGTCATTTTCCAATATCAGATTTGTCCAACCTACTACGGGAAAAACTTTTCATCTGATTCTTTTCACATTTTGCATGTGTCTTCTTCCCTACTAGGAGCAGTCCAGTGCCAAATCAAAACTAAAATTGATAAGGGTTTTTTGTGTGTGTGTTTTTTTACAAAGTTCCTTTTCTTTGATTAGTCATTTTTCTCAATTCCTTTTTGGGGGTCAAATGCTGTGCAAGAGATGACTACATTGAAAGTAAAAAATAATTCAGTTAGTCAGGGATGCACGGTCGGGGGTATTAGTGAGCCACACTCACTTTTTTGCTTGTTTTCAATTGATTTGAATAAAATAAAACTGATGAAGAGTAAATATTTAAATATTCCCCCATTAGTTGGTCATGTTGTAACAGAGTATTGTGTTTGAGTGTCTGACTTCTATCTGCAGAGTGCCTCTAACTCTCCTGAACCAGTTGATGGACGATATGCTTCGACTCCTCAGACTCATGTTCGGCAGTCTGTCAAGGTAAGTGCTCAGTACTTCTTGAAAATGTCGCAGACTCGATCTGAGTAAAACCAACTTTTAGTGCCGCAAACAAAAATTTACTAACTCATTCACTCACTTGAGGAATGAAAATATCAACATATTGGCTCTGCAGTGATACAACTTGTTCTATTATAGATGCCCTGCCGCACAGGCTGAGAGCAGCCAAGCAAGTTGCTTATGAACTTATCTGTAGGACATGTGCAAGGCAACTTGTTGAATGTGTGAATTATAGGAGTTGAGGTTAAACTTTGTTAACACATAATTCTCAGTTAAGTCATCACCAATCTCAAAGAATTGAAGAATGTTTAGAATCAAATAAGGATACAAGATTTTAGGTTATTAGTTATAGATGACAGAAAGGGCTGCCACCATCATGTTTCAATGATGCATATCTTAAAAACTGATCCCTCAAGTTCAGAATTCCCAAAGCATTCCTCATGAAAATGGCGACATGTAAAATTTGGAACACAAGCATTTTTACCGACAGCATTATGTCCCAATGTAATGGCTACATAGAATGATTTATAATATTTTGCTGAAAAAATCCTTATTGCTTAATTTTTAGTGAGGAAAATATTTACAAATAACTGACTGACACCATATGTTTCTCTCCGCAGAGCATTCCGAGAGAGCGAGAGAGATCAACTAGACCAGCTGTTCGGGCTGACCTTCCACCAGCTGCTGGCAACCCAGTCCACCCACATTTCCCCCGTACTCGATCTTCCCACCAGCAGCAAGTTCCTCGCTTCCCTCTCCGCAGTCCGCTCTCTTCATCTCTCACAGGAGTATGAGGTACATTTTCTTCAACAGTGTTAAAATAATAATAATAGAATGCATGTATGACACCGGCAATCCACTTCAGTATATATAACCTGGGCAATTCAACATTGGAAAGTGTTATTGAAAAGGTAGTTTTAGGTCTTGTTGTTAAATGTTAAGACAGGAGACAGTTTGACATCTTCTAGGAGTTAGTTCGATTAGTGACGGCACTGAATTAAAACCTTGTCTGTCCAAGCAGTGTTGATTTTACGCTTTGAACAGTCAGCAAGTGTTTGTTCAACGGATACACTACATACTTAAATGTGTCTATGATTTCAATAGTCTACTTAAAGAGTTGTACCACTTGTAAGCATACAGAAGAACATTATAATTGGGTCTATGATGGCACCGGGAGCAACTTCAATTTCTTCAGGTGTTATGTAATACAGTCAAATTAAGGCACGCTCATTAATTAGCAATCATGCAGCAGCATTCTGGATAAAAATCTGTTCTCTGGATTATGTTGTACCAACAATATTACAGCATTTATTGAAATACTTTGTTAATTATTTTTTCTCTTTCTTTTAAATAACTGTTTAAAAATCACAACTGAAAATATGATTGTTTTGCAACAGCAACAACCAATGATATATTTAATTTTGTTTCTTTCAGCTGATCTGCGACGAAATTCTAAGCGAGTTTGAAGCTGCTGATTTTGATGAATTTATGGTGAGTACTGCTATTTTTAAACAAACATTTCCGAACCACAAGAATTAAAGGACTCAAATATGTTGTCGTTTTGATTTTTTCCATTTTGTTTGTTACAGGAAGATGAAGAGCTAACCCAACGCAGGGCCTTCAATATTCAAGGATCAAGTCTCTTCTATAAGGTATGTAGAAATAAATCTTGGAGCGTCATTTGTTATCTGACAATTCAGCAACATGACTAAAAGGGGCAGTAGCACGTTTTTAGGGGGAATCTCAGGAAACTAAAAATAAATGGTTCCAATTAAACTAAATGAAGCAGTAATGAATCAAATATATAATGTAAACTTCAGCCATGCGATTCCTTTTTCTTACACAAAATAAATTAAAGGTGTTCACGTGAAATGGCAGCCAATGGATTTGTGAAACCTCATAATTTGTTCTCTGACTATGGATGATTGGTTTGTATAATGAGATCTTTGACACTATCAAAATAATACGTTTAGCATTAACGTACAATTATCAGGGGAAAATTGAAAAAATTAAATTTTCAAAAAACTTGCTACTGCCCCTTTAAAATAAGAAATTGTAGAGCCACTGTTGTAAACTACAAGAAAATAAATGAACCGTAATATGATCTTTGAAATTTCATTTATTGTGATACGGGTTCAAGTTGTGTTGTTTGCTTTGATAAAGTTTCTTTGCTTTCATCCCATCAAGGCTTGAAATAAGACTTGATGGCATCCCTGATATTTTTGTTGATATATCACTGACTCTCAAGTATGCTTCCTAGAGGGGGTCCAAGGGACATTTGACAACCCTTTTGGCTTGATGTCCTTTAAACGTTTTAGAAGAAGATACTTTTACCTATGCAAAGAGTCCCATCTGTTTAGAATATGCCTAATGACCCCTTCAGCTGATCACCAAGAAGCAGCACTGCCTCTCAAAGTCATGCATTCCTTCATATTGTTTCCAGAACTACGAGTTATGTTCACACCTGTCTGCAGAGGACAACGTTGACCTTCACCTCTTCCTGCGACATCACAGCCTCCTCCATCTTGTATCGCAGCAGGCAGTGGACGAGATCGTCATATGGCAGGAGGTCTGGCCCTCGGACCGGCCGCCCGGCATTCCTGGATACCAGGAACCAAAGTCTAGGTTCTTCCTTCTCATTGTCGGCATGGTAAGTTTGAATTTGTAACATTTTGGTTATGAATTACTATTGCAAATCTCTGGAAATTCTTTGACTTTGACAGTGTATTGCATTGACTTGCATGCCAATAGCTTTCTATTCTATGGGTCAGTTGACATGGTAAGCTTTGTTTCAGTTACATTTATTAAATCCGAATATATAAAACATATCTTCTTGCTTAGGTATTTCCCTTCGCAAAAATGAACTTATGCACAAAGTGCTCTTATGTAACCTTGTGGATGGGTAAGTGATCAAAGATTTTGATTGACAAAGTTAAAAGAAGCACAAGCCGTTTGTTTACACAGGGAATAATCTTTTTTTAGATAAACAAAGCCAAGAAAATTCAGTTACACTTCCATCTTTATTAATTGCACAAGAACCTCTATATAAAACATCATCCCCAATTAAGAAATTGTCATCCATGGTCACTTATCCCTATTTTATCACAATCTATTTAAGGTAGTCACAAATTCTGATGTTTGCCTCCTTCCAGAAACACTTCCTGCTGGGTTGTCTGGTGTCTATGGGAGGATGTACCCAGTGGCACACGGGTAAAGTGAACCCCAACCTGCTGTACGTAGACCAGGCTAAAGCTACACTGCTGCAGCTGGAGGCAGACGATGTCATGATGGCCGAGTGGTGCGAGGAAAGGTGAGATTCTTTAATACTTCAGGGGTAAACAGAAGCTTTAATTCCTTTCAATCCCTAATACAGTGTGGCTAGGTTTGTAGTAAGAGGTGAGAAAAGGTGACATGCTTCTCTAATATTGTAGGGCTAAACATACCCAAATTATTTTGCAAAGGTGAGTTTCTTTAATACTTCAGGGGTAAACCTGAGCTTAGTTTGCTTTGAATACGTGATACAGTGTGGCTAGGTTTGTACTCAAATATGAGGAAGGCAACATGTTTCTCTAATATTGCAGGGCAAAACATACCCAAATTATTTTACAGTCATTTATACAGCATTAGCATTAGTTGTTTCAATTTTCAAATTTACTTCTTAAAATAATCAATTTAATAATGAAAATAAACAGTTATAATAATTTACTTTCAATCCCATTTGATGTGTATATGTCTCCGCTTTGAGCTCTAACACATACTCTGATATCCATTATTTATTTATTGTTAAAAGATGATAAACCTTCAGTGACATCCATGTTTCGTTCCAGATTATTATCAGAAACAGGTAGTGTGTCTCTAGTCGGAGCAGAGCGATATCTAGCAAGGGCCAAGAATTCCAAAGATGAGTCTGTGTCTCCAATGAAAGGATCAGGCTCACCCAAAACTCGTAAGTGTACTTTTCAAACAATTTTCACTTAAAGATCCTTTGTTCTGTTTTATTCATGTCTTCTTTTTTGTAAGTAAGATTATCAATTGGTATGTGTAACAATTATTATCCCCCGCCACGAAGTGGAAGGGGGATATAGGTTTGAGCTCCGTGCGTCCGAGTTAAAGGAGCCAATTTTTCTCAGTACCCGTTAAAGGTAGGATTATCAAGTTTTAAACTTACCTTACCTTAGAATTGCATGTTCCTATGCTTACCGACCAAGATTGAGACTCGTGTTGACGGGGCTATCTCTATGTGAACCAAGTAGTGATACGGGAAGTGACACGTCAATACGGGGACAGGTATACCGGAAGGTAATACTCAATCACGTGATAACCAAAAACTCTCACTTTTTATACCCCCGCTACGACGTAGTCGGGGGTATATAGCGCTCCGCGTGTCCGTCCGTGCGTGCGTCCGTCCGTCCGTGCGTGCGTGCGTCCGTCCGAAATCGTTTCCGGAGCATAACTCAAAAACTGTACCACTTAGAAACTTCAAATTTGGTATGGAAGTAGCCTATATGGTGCTGTGGTGCCTTTTAGGGGTTTCAGCTCAATGGTCCAAATAATTTTTTAAATTTTGACCAAAATCTGTCTGATTTTTGGACTTTGTCTCGTTTCCGGAGCATAACTCAAAAACTGTACCACTTAGAAACTTCAAATTTGGTATGGAAGTAGCCTATATGGTGCTGTGGTGCCTTTTAGGGGTTTCAGCTCAATGGTCCAAATAATTTTTGAAATTTTGACCAAAAACGGTCCGATTTTTGGACTTTGTCTCGTTTCAGGAGCATTACTAAAATAATATACCACTTAGAAACTACAAATTTGGTATGGAAGTAGCCTATATGGTGCTGTTGTGCCTTTTAGGGGTTTCAGCTCAATGTTCTGAATAATTTTTGAAATTTTGACCAAAAACGGTCCAATTTTTGGACTTTGTCCCGGAGCATATATAAATACCAAATGACTTGCACACTTCAAATTTGGTATGGAAGTATACAGTCGAACCTCAGATACCCGGACTCCGTATATCCGTAAATCTCACCTTACGGACAAAGATTTTTCAAACAATGTGTCTATATTTCTTAAGAAAAATGACCCAGTTAACAGGACGATTCGCTACTGGGACGATTTTCAACTGTAAACAAAACAAGGTTCGACTGTATAGTGCTGTTGTGCCTTTTAGGGGTAATTCCAGGGTTCCCAGAATTTTATTCAAAAACTACATAGCCGCGGATGTTATGAAGTAAAATAGTTTTTAGGTTTGCAAGACCATTGTGTTCAAAGTCATAATCATTCAACGAGTAATTTTCATAAATTTTCAAATTAATGTTACGTGAAGGCGGTCAAACTACAGGCGGGGGTATGTGAGCCGTGCTCACTTTTGCCTTGTTTCCTTTGGTCCGTACCGAACGGACCTCGTGTTGATTCTAAGTGTTATAACTTGCAATTACCTTTTTCAGATTTCAGCCAACGTCCTAACCATTCGCCGCTCTGGACTTCTGGCCCCCTGTGGGTGGAACGAAGAGTTTAAGAAGACCCTCATTGCGAGCTCCGTTCTCCCACCCGTCCGTCTTTGCAGGCCTCATCCCAGAAGTCTACAAAGAACACGCCTCTCTGACTCAGACGGAGGTGACCCTCTCAGGCATCCGCGCCCTCAACTTGGCCATAAACTTCAGCAACCGTCCGAAGTTTAACTACATTCCGCGGCGGAGTTCTGTCAGAGGAGCTCAGAAAGGAAACCGTGGCAGAGGCAGACAAACCGACAAGCAGCCTCTGCAACAGTCACAGCAGCCCCGTGCAGGGCCCAAGACTCCTGGATCCAAGTTCAAGAGTTACCGACGGCGTTGATGTCGAGGGAAGTCACGACTGGGATCTCCCGCCCCCAGCCGTCCCTATCCACCAGACCCCAGTAGGCGGGAGACTCGGGATCTTCTGGCCCAATTGGACAGTCCTGGAAAATCCCTTCGTACTCGACATACTCAAGACAGGTTTCAAACTGCCAATGACCTCGTCTCCGCCTCTGACCAACCAGCCCCGGTCACGCGTGTATCCGAAGACCCTACACACTCAGCTTCTCACCAATATAGAGATCTTGCTGGAGAAGAGGGCCATAGAAGAAGTGCTAGAACCCAAAGACTCCCCAGGGTTCTACTCTCCCATCTTCCTTATCACCAAGAAGAACTCGGACAAGTTGAGGATGATCCACAATCTAGCGGTTTTCAACGAACGCTACCTGGAAAGACCGCCTCATTTCAGGATGGTGTCCCTGGAGCAGTTGCGATCCCAGCTTCAACCTCTCGACTGGCTGGTCAGCCTCGACCTCCAGGACGCCTACCTCCACGTGCCAATATACGAACCCCATCGGAGGTACCTTCGCTTTGTCATGGATCATCGGCACTACCAATGGAAGGTCCTGCCGTTTGGAATTTCTACGGCCCCGTGGCTATTCACGAGAATTACTGCTCCAATCGTCAAGTTTCTCCATCTGAGGGGGATTCGTTTCGACCCTTACATAGACGATTGCCTCATGAGCCATGCCTCGTCAGCTCTGCTACGCAGACAGACAGACTTCGCCCGCAGACTTCTCCACCAGCTAGGTTGGCTGGTCAACATCGAGAAGTCGTCGTTGGTTCCATCCCAAAGCCTGACGTTTATAGGAGGTCACTTTCAGACCGATCTCGCCCGCCTGTCCGTTCCACTTGACAGATGGAACAAGATCACAGTTTTCGCACAGCGAGCCTTGGTGGAGCCTCTCAAACTCAGAACCTGGCAGTCCCTCCTGGGTCTCCTAACTTCAGCCCAGGATCTCACAATCAGAGGGAGACTCATGCTGAGGCCCCTTCAGAACTTCCTGAAGCCTCGTATTCAGGCAGACGACGTCAGCACCGAATTCGCCCTACCGTCCCATCTTCACCAGTACCTAGCGTGGTGGACGGTCCGATCGAACGTCTGCGTCGGAGTCTCTTTGACAGAGTTTGCCCCCACCCATCAACTGTTTGTGGATGCGTCGCTCCTGGGTTGGGGGGCTCACCTAAACGACCACACAGTCTCCGGTCTTTGGACAGACGAGAGGAAGTCGTGGCATATCAACCGTCTAGAACTGCAGGTGGCAGTCCTGGCCATTCAGCACTGGATCCCCCTCCTGCGCGGGTCTCGACTTCTGGTGGTCTCGGACAACTCCACGGTAGTCTACCTCATCAACAACCAGGGGACCACCGGGTCGAGAAGACTACTAGAGCTTACGTTCCAGCTGTTTCGTCTAGTAGACACAAACAGTGTGGAGACAAGAGCGCGACACATCCCGGGCTGCAGGAACGTCTTAGCGGACGCTCTGTCCAGACCGGACAAGCCCTCGCCGACGGAATGGATGCTGCACCCGGAGGCCTTCGAGCTAATCTGTCAACATCACCTCAGACCTCTGATAGATCTGTTCGCAACAAAGTTCAACCACCAACTACCGGTGTACGTCTCTCCACTTCCGGATCCGGCAGCTTGGGCAGTGGACGCCCTGTCTCTCTCTTGGGAAGGACTGGACGCCTATGCGTTCCCTCCTCCAATCCTCCTCCCAAAGGTGGTAGACAAAATCAAGCAGACTCGGCAGATACGTCTGATTTTGGTCGCGCCCTGGTGGCCGGCCAGAACGTGGTTTCCGGACCTCAGAGACCTGGTAGGAAGGGACCCACACCCTCTTCCTCCTTGGCCAAACCTTCTTCGACATCCTCACAGCCGTCAACCTCATCCGGACCCAGAGAGGTTTCATCTCTGCGTATGGGTCATCTCCAGAAGGCTTTGAGGTCAAAGGGCTACTCGGCGCAGGTTGCCAACACCATTGCCAAGGCGCATCGAGTTTCTACGAGATCCTTGTACGATGACAAGTGGTTGTCCTTTGAACGGTTCTGTTCAGACCATTCCCAGAATCCGGTCAAAGCGTCTCCTCAATTCCTCGCAGAATTTTTGTTATACCTGCGGAACAAGCGTTCCTTGAAGGGTAGTACCATTGGCACCTATCTATCAGCCATCAACTCTGTCCTGGCAGTCAAGAAGGATGCTAAGGTGTCTACCATCCCGGAGCTCATTGCTATGCTTAAGGCATTCAAGCAGGAGGACCAGAAGAAGAAGTTCCGTCCCCCTGCTTGGGACCTGAATGTGGTACTGCAGCATCTTCGGGGCCCCCCTTATGAACCCCTGGAGTCTGCCTCGTTTGAGAACTTGTCCCGGAAAACAGCTTTCTTAGTTGCCATGGCCACGGCAGCGCGAGTCAGCGAGGTCCATGCTTTGGATGTGACGCGAGTCCGCTTTGAACAAGGCCGTCACGGTTCTATCCATCTAGGGCTTCTTTGGGATTTCATTGCGAAAAACCAGCTTCCCGGACAACCAGACAGAATGTTCACCATCCCCCCGTTGTCCTCCATAGTCGCCAGTTCAGAAGCAGAGGAGCTGGCTCTCTGTCCTGTTCGGGCGTTGAGGGCGTACATTAACAAGTCAGCCAGCAGAAGGGGTACCAGGAAGCGCCTGTTCATCCCTTTTTCCCCCTTCGTTAAGGGCGAGATTAACAAGAACACCATCTCCTTGTGGATCCGCTCTACCATCTTAGCGGCTTACGATGCTGCTGGCTTACCCCATCCGGCGGCTAACAACCCTCATGAACTTCGAGCGTTGGCCTCTACGATGGCACTCCACAGAAACTGCTCGGTCCCGACAATTATGGAGGGCTGTTTCTGGAGGTCCACCACCATCTTCGCTTCCCACTACCTTAGGGATCTGGCGGTGGAAGATGTCGATGGTTTGCAGTCTTTTGGTCCTTTGGTGTTTGCACAGCAACTCACCAGGCCACCTGCTCACTAGGTAATGATCTGATTTTCTTTTTTGACGTCCTTACCTTAGTTATTTTGCTTGAGGCTCAGGTTGATTGTTGGTTTTTTTCGTATCTTTTAGATTCGTCGCCCTCAGTCTCCTCTTGCCTGCGCGGTCACAGTTTTGGTTTGGTCCTTGGGAGTCCTACCCACCTGCCTGACTGTCGAATCGTATGCAATTCTAAGGTAAGGTAAGTTTAAAACTTATTAAAATCTAAATATTTTAGATGTTTAAAAGACTTACCTTACCTTAGAGGATTTATTCCCGCCCATCGTTGGACTCTTCCTCCCCTCTTCTCCGGACTCCTTCAGACTTTTTCTGGCGGAAAAAAGTGAGAGATTTTGGTTATCACGTGATTGAGTATTACCTTCCGGTATACCTGTCCCCGTATTGACGTGTCACTTCCCGTATCACTACTTGGTTCACATAGAGATAGCCCCGTCAACACGAGTCTCAATCTTGGTCGGTAAGCATAGGAACATGCAATTCTAAGGTAAGGTAAGTCTTTTAAACATCTAAAATATTTAGATTTTAATAAATTTTGTGTGTGCCTTCAGGGTATCAATACTTTGATGGATTTCGAAAATCAGAACCGCGCAAATATTTTTTCCCGAGTTATTGCCCTTGTTACGTTTTTTGGGACTCTGTTCGAGGTGTCTTCAAAGGAGCCAATTTTTCTCAGTAACCATTTAAGATAGGATCATCAAATTTGATGTGTGCCTTCAGGGTATCAATACCTTGATGGAGTTCGAAAATCAGAACCGCGTAAAGATTTTTTCCGGAGTTATTGCCCTTGTTACGTTTTTTTGGGACTCTGTTCGAGGTGTCTTCAAAGGAGCCAATTTTTCTCAGTAACCATTTAAGATAGGATCATCAAATTTTATGTGTGCCTTCAGGGTATCAATACCTTGATGGAGTTTGAAAATCAGAACCGCGCAAAAATTTATTCCGGAGTTATTGCCCTTGTTACGTTTTTGGGACTCTGTTCGAGGCGTCTTCAAAGGAGCCAATTTTTCTCAGAAACTGTTACAGATAGGATCATCAAATTTGATGTGTGCCTTCAAGGTATCAATACATTGATGGAGTTCGAAAATCAGAATGATATTTTTAAATACACTCGAGTATTTAGGAGAAGGTTCTGACTTAGTTTGAAATAAGAATAAATCTGGCGGGGGATGTTGATGACTATGTCTTCTTGTTCCTTTTTGAATTGGAGCCATCCCAGAAATATATACGTTCATATTTATTATCCGAATGTATTAAATCTATATTTGTGCCTTGAATATTTGTTGCTTCACAAATCTGTTCATGATCTCCTTATAATGAATGTCAGGATTATGATCATTCATTTTTCTAAAAGATTTACTGGCCGATCACTTTTTATCACCATTTATGTTTAGATTGAGAAATAAACAGGAGCTTAGCAAGGTTACTCTGATTGTATTTTATGGATATCTTTATTCACATCGTAGCAACGTTTTGGTATGGATCATTATACCTCTGTTAGTATAAAATGACATTCCTTTATGTCTGCAGCTTCCAGCCCGATGAGGTCCCAGGCTGACAGTGCTTTCCGATACAGGTCCAGTCCACTAGCTGACCGCAAACCTGGTTAGTGAAACATGACATTTCTCTATTGCTACATTTCGATACAAATTAACTTTATCTAGTGTTAGTCCCTTTTGTTAATAAGTTATTATCCCTGTCAATTGTTACCTAGCCTTAGTGATATTACTTACCTTAAAAGTGATATTAAAATTTATGTTTTCTTGTAATTTTTATTATTTAAGAAACATCTCTGAGTCATTCTCAGAGTTAATATTTAAAGGCATAGTTGAAACTAGGTTTGAATGTGTTGACAAATAGGTAGGAATTCATAACTCATCAACAAAAAACAACCAGATTACATGCACTTGTACTATGGAATTATTTTGATGCAGGAGGAGAATATGACGCCGAACGAAGTCCAAGCACGGACGCCTCAACTCCCGTCATGACAAGACAAGGGAGCAAACTCTCGTACGGATCTAACGAGTCTGGAGGAAGTGGAAGCAGCACTGGTGCCCCTCGGGTGAGACAGCTTCAGATTTATTAGCTTATAACCGGTAGCGGTATTAGCTTATAACCCTTTGATGCACCTTAACAAAAACTTGAACAGTGATCCTAAAGATATTTCTGGGCCTGCAAATATTTTATATTCTGGTTAAATGTGATTTATTTCTTTAAGACATGTTAAACGTTTTTATTGAATTGTTGTACTTATTTAAAAGATTTTTACCCACGTCCTTGATGTTATTCTTAGGATGAAAAAACATTTTATTTTATGTATCACTGGCTTTAGTAGACATAGGTTTATATTTTCATTCTTTGTTTCTAACAATAGACACTGAAAAAGCCAAATCAAATGATATTACAATTCTTTCAATTTTTTTTATGAATCCTTTTCAATGTTCCTTATACTACACCCATGCAGTTTAGCCAAAATAAGGAAAGTTTTTTATATTGAATGTTTGAAAAGTTAATGTCTTGAAATTAACAATAAATAACTTTCTGATCTCCACAGAGCAAATCTAGTCGAAAGAGTTTCCAGAACGATATATCCAGTGTTGGACGGAGTTTGTCTGGTCTGCAGGTTGAGGAAGTCCCCCCAATTCATGGTGGATTCAACAAGTAGGTGGAAGATGAATATCATCAGTCATCTTTGACAGGAATATTTGGGGCATCACCATGATGCAAGATATTTTAATTGTTTCTTTGAGCTAGAATATTAAATCGTCAAGGTTGTGAACAATACTACCGTTCCATATAAATAGTGAGCTTGGCTTACCATGAGATGGGAAGACATCAATATACTCTTATTAAAACCCATTGTTTATACCCATTTTAAATCAAGACTACCTGTATGCAGGTATTTGACTCCTTAAACCAAACTCCTTTATGAACATGGCATGGTTTTAAATATGAAATCATAGCACAGCGTATGGAAAATCCCGAGCTTGATGTTACCACCAGGAAGAGAAGATCTCTTGAACAAAGGTGGATTTTTTAAGCTTCGTTCATTCCAACCACACGGATTCAACGATAAGATTTTAGACTGAAATATCCATTTATGTCTTCTCTACAATCTCCTTTATCTGTTTGAGGATCACACGAGGCCGAGAGAACACCCTGTTCCACTATGTACAGCTGTATGATGTGGAGGGTGTGTATGTGACAGTGACAGACCAGGAGCTTGCTAATGTACAGGGAGCTATCCACTGTCAGCTCCTGGAGAACTTCTACAGGTCCGCTCTGCATATACGCAAACTGTTTGCTCAGCAGAAACATAACCAGGTATGTGTCATGGTTAATATGAAGTAATTGTATGACTTGGGTTTTGTTAAGTGATACAAGGTTATCTCTGATGTTCATACTCAAATTAAAACGCAGTATGCCTTTGCAGTGTTGTTCCTAGAGCTTTTTAGCTTTTGACACTAATCAATCTTAAAAAACATGTTTTTTATCATGAAACTTTACTAAAATGCTCAGGGGAGGTCCATTGACAGTAATGACATGACATTTATTTATGCATTAGTGTACCATTATGGTAACTAATGAAATAATACGGTTTCCTTACTTCATGCTTACTAAGTTTATGCTCAAACCTGCAGATCAGAGTCTTCTTTTACATAATTTCTGCTAGATAATGACACTACTTTACAGCCAGCAACAGTCTAAACTTTTGTCAATTTGTATAGAGTTTGAAAGATGATTCCCTTTCTCACTTGCTTATGAACTTGACTTGAGTGTATGGAGCTTTAAAAGTGTCCTAGACAGGAACTTACTTTCAACATTTAAATCGACGCTCTATTTTGTGTTTTAGTCGCTGGAAGTGAGCAAGCCTCAGCCCAGGTTCGGAGTGAACAGCACCATGTCTGATCTGGAGGAACATGGAGTGTTGTTCCGTCACACGCTACTCACGTCTCCTGAAGCAAAGAAAAACCCTACTGTCCTCTCCTACTGGGTGGTAGGGTGAGTATCTTTTAATCTGTTGAGTAATGAGAGCTTCAGTTGTTGTTATTTATGCCATTAGGGCACAAGAGCAGACACCAAAGGGTTGTAGCATGTTTTGTTTAGGTAGACAATATGGTCTTTTTGTAACTTATTTCTAGACAATGATTCTTAATCGAAAATGACAGTTACAGTTAAGCTACACAAAAACATTTTCCTGTCGAAGGATTCGAAGGTGTTGACACACCTTTGAAAATGGTAGCCATTAGTTTTGATTATTTCTCTGTTACTGGATATTATTAGGTTGAGTTACATGTTTGAGACTCAAGATAATACATTAAGCATCAACTAATGTTTGAAAAATATGAAATGAAATATTAAAAAAAAAGTGTTTTTAGAAATGAGTAAGTGAAATTCTGACAAAACATGTTAAACATAAATTAATTCATTCACTCATTCAGAAGTTCTGCAAAGAACTAAATCTGTTTTTTGCTATAAGAGAGTGGAAAAAGTGAAAACAAACTTCAAAATATACTCAAAATACTTGGTGTATTTCTAAAAAGCAAAAATTCAGGTCAATTGCAATAATTTTGTTGAAAATAGATGAGCCATATAATTTGCCTGTTCATATAACACTGAAAGTACATGGTTAATTTTATAAAAACAAAAATTCCCTTGCAGTCGGCGCTTCTCGAAACCTAATGGGCAGGAGCTGTATGTGTGTTTTCACGAGTCCACTTCCCAGAGTCTGGTGGAGCTAGCTTTCAACCTCGGGTTTGGTGTAACCGCCTCGACATGACGTCCTGGGACCTCCATCTTTAAAGGGAGATAACTCTTCCTTACCCAAGCAAAATGTGCTATTTGTTCTTGCATTGTGATAAAATACTCAGTGAAGACAGTGTATGAATGACTGACTTATAGATGTAAGACTACATGAAATATTTTCCATTTCTCGTAACTCACCATGAAAGTTTTGCCTGATCTTTATTTGTTTAACCAGTGAGAAAATGCACTTGTAAAATATTCAACCAACCTAAATGTGTTAGCTTTTTTTCAGAAAAGGTAAAAAATAACATAGATAAGTTTCAATTTATTTTCACCCCTTAAACAACCAATGACAGGTATGTATCTGAAGCTAATTTTTGTCTTTGGAGTCGAGAAGGTTAACAAAGCAAATTCTTTAAGTTTGAGTGAAACAAAATGTCATGTTCAGAAGATTGGTATAAAACGGTCTAAGCATGTATCAGTTGGATGATACGAGGGTATATTGTATGTTTAGTGTTTTACATGTTATCCAATGCAATACTGAAGCATATCAATGTGTTACTGGTGTTTTTGGTGCATGTTATTAATGTTAATGTTATTTATTACTATTTTTTTATTGGTCTGATTTGTCTTGTATTTGTTCTCATATCACACCAAGAAGCTCAAGAGAACATTCCTTTATTATCAGTCATTTATAATTTACGAAAATAGTATCATTTCCAGTGTGAAAGGTTTTTTTATTTTAAATTATATCAAAAAAGAACTTCTTCATTAAAGAACCCGTTCCGGGACTCGCCTACACTGCTTCAATGCAATGTCATCTGCAACCCAGCATATTCCGGGACCCTCATGTTAAGGGTTAACATATGTTTCACTTTTGAGAATTGAAAAAATTGTCTCCGTCTCTGTTTCTTTTTAATGTGTTGAAACCAGGGTTGTCTTCAAGATTTTGTTCAGAAAATATTTTTCTTAACTGCATGCATGAAAATAGTCTCAAACATCACTTATCAAATTTTTATTATCTGCTAAGAATACAATAGTTCTATTGCTATTGAGAAAAAGATATGGTTTTGTGATTCATCAGTTTGCTTTATGAAGAGAACAATTGATAATTCAAGCATCAAACTTAGAAAAATTATTCAAAATTATTGCCATATACTTAAACAAAAGAGGATTTTGACATAAATGATACAGTACATGAACAATTTATGACCAAAACTTTAAATGGCTCCAATTCTTCAAAAACTGTTGGTACCCACAAAATGGTTTGATTACTTTACTTATTTGACAAGCATCTCTTGTCAGAACTAGATAGGGTAGTAATGGCTGTACAACAGTGACCTCAGATTGTTTATTATTTATTCATTGAAATGTCAACAGCATTAACATTATTTATGATCTCTCGACAATGATAATCAAATCTTTTGTAGATAGTCATTTCAAAGAATATTTATGATAAAATCTAGTATAGTAGATGCATGTATTAACTTTTATTGACTTTCTATAGTGTTTATCCCACTTACAAGCATGTTTCATATTAATTTAAAGAGGGACTGAAATGCTATATGGCAACTTTCGGGATTCATGAAATAGTGATAACAATTTCACATGGACTCAACTTTAAATTTCTGAAATCGACCTAGAAACGGCTTAATTACGACTGTATAAAGAACACCGCCTAATTAGGCCGGCGAACAGAATAAAACGCACTGAAGCGTGACTGCCTCGTGACGTGTTAGTAGGCGATGTGATACCCCCTTGTGTGCCCTCGTTATGTAAAACAACACAAGCTAACAGTACAGCTCGATGTTTAACCGTCGATTAAACACCCTAAACAACATCCACACATCTCAAACCTTCAATAAATCGGTAGTTTATTTATTCAACTGGCAATTTGTATTGATGAAAACGTAAGACCCTGATTAAAAACGAAGTTGTGCGCATAATGCTACAGCATGTAGGCCTAGATGGTCTCGCTTTGCGCAATGTTGTCATAAGACTGCACGTGAGAACCCGGATGTTTATGTAAACAATTGCTCCCGTGTGAACTGTTTTATCTTCGTGCACAGTTGTTGGTTGTTATTGAATATTACTTTAGTAGCACAGCAGAAAGGATGTAATCATACAATACTATTTTTTTTACATTTAAACCATTTGTTTAGAATTGCCTTTGACTTCATTTTGTAACAGGATAAAACATATATACGTTTTTCTTAGTTATTTCATTTAGTGATGGACAATTTACAATTCTCAATGAAAGACATGTATTGGATGATCACTGATGTCTTGTTTAAAACATTATTTTAATAGGGCATTTCACTGAAAATCTTAATGTTTCCACTCTTTTCCACAACAATACCCGATACATGGCCAAACAGAATGAAGATTTATTAAATGAACCTTATCCAAAATAATTATCAGATAGAGCAAAAACGGTATTCCTAATTTCAGGTTTATAGGTTATGATTTACCAATCGGAGAAAAAAGGGATGTTAAGGAATACAATTGCTATTTGATGTTACCTAATTAGCTGATGTCATAAAATAGCCAGGTGTTGATGATTGTGCATTATATAACCAACCTGCTATAGTCATCATTTGATATCATCTAATTAGGAAACAGACAGGAAATACGATAGACAGTAAAGTAATTGTGTAATAAGTGAGTATCTGATCTAAAGAGAGTAAGTAACACCTGCAGATCAATGTCATTGTTTATTCAACCTTTTTACACAACGTTCAAATCTAAATGTGAGCATTGTATATTCGGATTATTACCATAAATCAGCCCAAAACTTTGTGCTATGTTTTATATTTTACTAATCTCCCTTTTCTCTGCATGCCAAACTGTTCATTCAGTGAAAATGCGAGCTCGAAGCAGAAAATCGGTGTAGTGATCGGAACACGTGAGTTCGATGTAGATTGTCACATTGCTCTGTTTGACCTAACACAGCGGGTCAATTTGGCGTGAAACCATCAATATGATGGGAATTTGTCTCCGGAGACTTCATCAGGAGATATTCTAGGACAGTTGACAGCAACACAATGATATAACATACTATTAATCGCTTTGAAAAGGCAGAACTGCGGATTTCGCCTATCATTTTCCATATAAGCAGACGAACGCTTCGCCTACTGCCACGTCACTTCCGGTATCCCCTGCCCGTGGCCTTTCAGCCTTGTTTTGGTTTGTCGCTGGACGGCGACAAGCAGACGCCTTGTTACGCAATGTTTACTTAGCTGTAGCTTCATTGAGAAACTGTGTATCGTTGCTGTTTTGGCCTAATATTTATGTTATATAGTTATTTGACCAATATCTTTTGAAAAATATATTTAAAAAAGGTTATGCAGCCCTTCTTTAACCTTTTATTGTTGTTTTGTAAAAACTTACCAAAGCTTTTATCATATTTTACTTACTTGTTCATATGAAAATCACAAATATATTATTCTTAATGGCTTGAATCCAAGCTTGCAGTTATCTTTAATCAAATGTTGTTATTATTCTATGAATCGTTTCTTTCTGATGAATTTTCTGCTTGACAAATCTAAGTCCTAAGTCAAAAGATGGAAATCTTTACAGAGCTGGTGTCTGTGATATTACATGAGATTTCCAATCACCCATTTCAGTGTTAACCTTTCTAAACATGGCCCTATTCTCAACTGTTGCAGGTTTCATTTTGTTACAGACACACATTTCCTAAAATAGTTCTCTCACATCACCAAGTTTTTCAAAAACAAGCTTGTAGATTGCTGTTATTGGGTAATATTAAATAATTTCATACAAAGCTCGAAGTTTGCTTTTGCCAAGTAAGATTAAGATTGAAGAATTTTATGGGCCCATTGACTTGTCAAGAATAGATTGCCATTTGACCACCCTGCAAGTACATATCTTACTGCACAATGTCCACTCACTTTCATCTCTTGTTCCGAGGGCCATATTTTACTTATACAGTTCTCTGTACTATTTTCTATACTCTATTTACAATATATGATATATGTTGGTGGTTTATTGTGAAATATTCCCAAAGTGCTTGTATATTGATTGTAAGTAATATCTACTTATGTGCCGTTAATGTTGTCTCAGATGTACTTCAGTTTCAACTTCAGTCTGATTAATATCGGCATAGTTCACAGGAATCAAAAGTTTTAAATTATTGAATCTATCGAGAATCTAACATTATATTTCGTTAGGGCTCCTTTCCACTAGGGCCGACTGCAGCTACGTAGGTCACATGTCATAGTGTTTATTCAGTTAACCAATCACAAGCCGTCAAGCTAGGGGCGAGCAACTCCTGTTAACCATACCTTTAACATGATCACCACTAGCGGTCTTATAAGCAAGACGATGGGATTAGTCCGCTAATGACTGGGTTTTGGCTCCACTGAAGTGGCAAAAAAACATGCAAGTTACGGGGATGCGGTCAGACCTAGTGTAGAGGATTTTATATATCCGTAGAGTTAATATTTTTAATATTTTATTACTCGCAACTAGGCTGATTTAAGTCAGATTGTTTCGATTTGGCAGTGAAACCATTCAACTCAAATCGCAATCAGTAAGAATAATTTGTCCTTATTTACACTTTTGAGAGCAACAAATATTTGTGTTGTTGGCTCTTCAATTTATTAAATTTTATTCACATGTCTGGCAGGTTTTTTTTCCCATCAGTCATACTGGATTTCCAATCGTACACAAATAGACTGATTTCTGCATCCCTGGTTATAAAGTATTCCTATGAACATCTTAAAGTTTAGATCTAATATGTGATATTGCATATGCTTGCTTTGAAGTACATCTAGGACAACCGTTCCTTGTGTTGTATTGTGTTGTAGTTGTGAGGGCGTTGCTGATCTCCATGAAATCCATCCAACCATTTTGATATTCCTTTTCTACTTTTACAACTTTTCTGATGGCTGTTACTGTTTAAAAACTGTGAATTGTGTCATTGATATTCACTTTTACTTGATAACTTTTCATTTGTTATATTAAGACAATCAAATGACAAGTGATGTTTTAAGTGACCAATTTTGATGTTCATTGTTACCACTGCAAAGTTCACAACTGATGTCTCAAGCTTTTTGTCTTTGTTTTTGTCTGTTGTCTTGTGTTCCCTTACAAAAAACATAATGGCGTAGCGCAAAGGTGATCAGAATTCATTAAAAACTCATGAAGTTTTGAGTTATGATCATTGTAGGATTTTGCGCACATGGATCCATTTTACAAAGCTTTGTTAGTCTAAGATCTCATAATATTAAGTTGTCCTACCCTCAAGTGTAATACATTGTTATTTGGGTCACACCATATGCAATACTTGAGAATCAATTACAACAATCTTTGAATACAACTTTTATCCTAAAAGTTGTAAGGCAATGCATATTTTAACGCCCTGACCGTGAAAGGTTTTGATTGAGGCATTTTAAGATGCTTCCTTGTTGTTCATTGCATTCTGAACTGAACAAGTTATGGAATCTACAAAAGACAAGATTTTGAGTCTTGTATCATTTTGTGTCTTCTATTTACTTATTGAAGTCTTGTATCAAAAGAAGCAGTGTTTGTAATAGCTTCCTGACAACCTGACAATTGCTGGTTACTTTTAAAAAAAACATCCGGCTTAAATGTTTTTTTAGATATACTTTGTCCTCAAATTTAAGAACTTGTAAAAATGTTCACAGAGCGTGTTGATTTTTCAAACAACAACCCCAGATTACTTGTAGGACATTTTGAAAACTACTCATAAGACTAAACACTTTTAAATATTTACTTCAATAAATATGTATCGTGACAAGATGATATTTTGGCAGTGTCATTTTAAAATATGTTACGGTATTATGAGATCTTAAAACAAAACTGTAGTTGAATGAACATGTGATTACAGTGATGAACAGATGGGAGTTGAGTGAATGCCAAAAAAGTGCCATTATTCTATGTGTGTTAAATGAAATGTATTACATGCAATGTGCATGTAGGGATAATTGTGAACATAGGGTAGTCACTTCTTATACCATGTTCATGTTTAATGTACTTACTAAGCCAATTTTATTAGAATATGCACTATGAATATGTCACAATGTAAACTTTCCTTTTTTTTAGTTTGTTACTTTTTTAATGAATTTTTTAAACTAAGAATTTTTTCCGTTATTTCATCCGAATTTGTCAATGAGGTTACTAAAGAATTAAGTTCCGCAAGGTCAAAGTAGGATAACAAGGTCAAAGTAGGATAACGGACAATTTGGAATGAATTGAAAATAACTACTTACTTTGTTATGTTTGAAACTACATGTACTTATCCGAGTGTTTTTGTTTGAAAACGAAAATTGTGAATTTGTTGCTTAGATTATGATGTTCAGTTATAATGTGACCCTTATCAATATATTAAGAGTAATCCTGTACTTGATGAATAAAAACAAGGCAATAACAATGTCAAATACCAAACTGATCTTTGTTCTCCATTCAATACAGGTGTTAAACAGCTGAAATGCTGATGACGACATATAAAACCCTACTCACCCATTCAATAAGAGGTTTGCCTAAAAAAGTTTGACTTAAGATATCAGACAAAGCATTGAACTTACAGGATCTATCATGAAGTTTCGTTTTGTAATTAAAGTTTAATTTTATCACAGAAAATTCAGCTCTCTAGTTACCAGTCTAAGTAAACCTAGCCTCACTATTATCCGTTACACTGCTATACTGAGTCTAGAAAGGCTTGGTTGAGAGTCGCGTCAGCCCACGTGACCAAGTTGACCAATCAGACTGATCTTACCAGGCCACAATAGTGTGCCTTCGCACGTATAACGTTGGAGGGTCATAGGTCGCAGAAAGGTCGGCTGACGCGACCCTCAACCAGACCTTTCTAGACTCAGTATAGCAGTGTAACGGATAATAGTGAGGCTAGGTTTACTTAGACTGTCTAGTTACAAATTTCCTCGACAAGAACTTGCTTTTAGGTTTGTTTTCGTGCTTGTTAAGATCATTGTGGGTCTTTTATCAGAGTTTGGAGCACAGTGGTGTGGTGGTTAGCGGGCTGTCCTCTCACAACAAAGACCAGGGTTCGAATCCTGGTGGAGACACCAACAATTTGTGACCTAGGTCTCATTCTGTGTTGTGTCCCTGGGCAAGGCACTTTACCCACATTGTACTCGGTCAATCCAGTTGTATACATGTAAACAGGTACCTGAAATAACGGGTGTCTGCACCTCAAAAATGTTTGACATTGAAGAGCTACTTTGTGAGTTGTTGGGGGTCCTATAGTGTCATCTTATTGAGGTACTTGATTGTGGAAAAAAAAAATCATTTTAAAAAGTCATGATTTAGGATCGAAAACTGTACAATGACTGGTGTCAATCAGTCAAACGTAATTTTGGAAATTTCACTTAATCAGCCAGAAAGACATTTTTTGATAGGTTTTATTATATGATCAGCGATGAAATACTGGGTTTTATCAGGGAAATAAACTGTCTATCGGGCAACAGTGACGATATATTATAATTTCACTGTGACCAGTGACGATATATTATATCGTCACTGGTCAGCTGCCGGAACTACTTTCAGCCATGTGAACAAAAGGGGGTAACTTTCCAGTTTTAAAGTCATTTTAATTACATATTTCATTAAAAAGTCAACTAATAAATAGAATACTCAATGTAGTTTTCCAAATACCAGGTTTATTTCATCTCGTGATATGGGTAAAGTTGATATTATATATATAAAATATCAACTTTACCCTTGATCCTCTATACAAGTATTCAAGTAAATTGGACGTGTGATATTGTATTTCTCAAATATAAATGACTGTTAACGATTTTTATTGAAAACAAGTATTTATCATATAGTTGCCATTTAGGTAATACATGTGGGATATTTTTAAATTATATCATTAGTTGCCATTTATGTTCGTATCTAAACAAAAGAATATGTGAATAAAATCTCTTTGAAGAAAACTTGCACAAGTAATGATCGGACATGTATGAACTCATTTTTAAATCTAGACCAGAATCAGTTCATTATAAAGCTAGAATAATCCTACGACACGCTGTTGAATGAGGTGTACCCCCTTCTTTTATATTAAACTGCCTACGCCCATCAACACTTGAAATGTGGTCCTTTTCTATAAACCTGCATTTTATTGATTGCCTGTGGCGTAGTTTATCAATACATCCAGTGAGTTGTAAGCTAACGATAGTTTAATAGTTTTGTGCCACTGACAAAATGCCCCGTACAACATTCATACCCACATCAATTGATATGGGAAAATCTTATCTTGAAAGGACCCGACTCAATTATATTACATTCTAAATAGTTCTTTATGCATCACAGTACTTTTTAAAACGAAATCAATTCTAACAGTAAAGATGAATATGTTCAATGTGTAATGAGATACAAAATCGAAAATTGAAATTAAATTAAATTATATTTGTTCAGTGTACTAGTTTATCGAGTGCAAAGTCTTTTTATCGACTTCAGGACATCTTTATTTATGTTGCCAAATTTTATAATTTCTAAACAGTTTAGGGGTTTTCAGGACTGAGAGACTATGGAACGTCTATTCACAGCAATACAAAAAATAATAATTTAAAGTTTTAAGAATATAATCCCACTTAAAAGAATTGTTGACGCCAACACATGGACAAAGGTGCAGGATTATGTCATATTTTTTGGGTAAATATCATAAAAACTGGAGACACTATTCTTGATTTTTGAGAATAAACGCTGTAACAATGATGTATTGAGAGCCTGACAATTTCATTCGACCCCAATAATTAAACACTATCCCTAATACGAAGGGGGTCTTAATGACGTAAAGAAATTGCATTTTCAACGATGTCCATTGACTTTTCCTCAGCATTTGTCAGTTGAGTTCAATGATGCACAAGGATATCAAGGTCCGTTAATCACAAATACATGACAAATAAGTTGAGGCTAAGCAAGCATAACTCAATTTTGTAATGCCCCGCCTATGCTACGATGTTAGAGCATATTTCGACGATGAGTCTAAACTTCTGTAGTATATTTTTTGGTCAATACTTTCTTTTGAGAACAGAACTGTCTAGTAGGCTAAAATCACAAGATTTCATAAAATTATGACCCTATTACCAAACATCATATTTTCTATAATTGTAGAATTGTTTCTTCACCGATTTCGTTCAAATTTGGAATATATCTTTGTAACAACATATAAAAGCGATTAAGAAGTTTAAAAATAATATTTTTTTCAAATTTTGTATTTGGTCATATCAGTGATTCGATCCCACGAGGCTGAAACTGTTTTTATAGACATTTTGTCTTTCTAGGATTGTGAATGGAAAGTTGTGTCACTATGATAATAAACTTCATATAATGTCAATTTGGATAACAAACCACCGTCCTTGTTTTAACACAACGGTGCTTTATTTATTCAACATAACGCAAATCGTGTATGTCATACAAAAGACGGGACTCATTTTATGTCTTCAGATTTATATACGCTACTAAAATTGTGTTGAACATAAACCATTCATTTAACACAAATGTATGCCATAGAGTACAATTTTACTTAACCTTTTGGTTCCTCGGGATAACGTAAATATTTAATTCAAAAGTTATTGATTCAATGCATGCTTTTTGTAGCTGGTTGGTAATGATGACAATCTCACTGAAATCAGTGCGGATATTTCACTCGTACATCTATGCGTATATGAGTATTGGGGTATTGTCAGATGGCATTCGCACTCGAGCCAATAAAAAGACGTTTGAAAGCAAGGAAGCGATTTGATGTTTAAGCGGGTTTTAAGCAAAATATACTCTTTTTATTCACGGACTATGATATTAAAACAGATCTTTAAGTATGAAAAATGAACTATGGATTGTGTTGAACATAAACCATTCATTTAACACACATCTATGCCAAAAGTAAAATTTACTTAACCTTTAAGGACCACCACAATCAAACTATACATATGGAAAAAAGTTAAGCACCCCCACGATTTTTCAGCTGCAAAAGTTGCCCGAAAAGAAAGAAGGCGATATGGTTGTAAAAATAATCGTATGGTATGATAGAACCATAATTTAGCAGTTAATGGAAGAACGTGTCATCCTGATAACGTTTCGCACCTTTTGGATATTTGCATTCATACAATTGTTGTAGTTTTATGTCAAAACACAAGTTACATTATTCTGAGAAAAGAAAGTTGTTATTGGTAGTTGTGATGTGGGTTATTCAATTCTCTCAAGCCCTCTAGTCAAACTTTAGTATCAATATTTAAGTCATAGTCATAGTCATAGTCATAGCATCATTTCTTAGTTTTCGAATTTAGGGGGAGCTCAACTTTTTTCCCAATCTGATTAAAATCAAATCATTGATTCGCTCCCTTATTTATATTATGTTGTTACTGGTCACTCATCTACGATCTGACGGAATCCCATAGAGGTCCGTGTCCACCGGAAGTAAGATTTCAACCCGTCACGGTTGCGCTTTCAAAGTTGTGAAAGTAGATTAGAGGTTCAAACATCATCGCTTTTCTATGTAACGCGGAAAATGCCGAGGTTTTCTGAATGTTTGGGTAAGCTTGATTTGCTACATCAACATGAAAGCAGTGTGTTTGTTAACATCCTTGTCGTCAGAATTATTAAAATATGATCAAATTTCAGATTATCGGAAACTAGATACAATATTTCTGTAAATTTTATGCATATTAGAAGTGTTGTAAAATTAATAATCCTATACATTACAATCTAGACTATGATCGAAATCAAAGGATACAAGATTGAGAAAAATTCATGAAATACCAATATTTTTTTCTTTGAAGTAACCTTGATCTTTAATTAACTGATAATTTTATTGTTTTCTCAAAACATCTTAGTCACAAGTTTTGCGGTGAGATTTGCAGGATATGACGATTAGTTTAAAAAAAGAATTTAAATTGAGTTCTTGAAAATAATACTCAAATTCAGGCCCGTAAAATGCATACAGCTATTATACAAAATTCACCATGTAATGCTGATCATTATGGATCTTGAATTCTATTCTATCTTTTCACGTACCTCATATACTTGATTGTCAACAAATTTCCGGATTTGTATAGCTTTGTAGAGAATTCAGAAGCGTTTTGTCAGTGTCAGTGACATATCCGCTTTTAAACATAACATATGTAATGAAACTTTTATGGTTATTACAAAACTCGGTCATAAGTTATCAAACGGATTTTTTTCCAAAACAACGGTTCTAGTCGGGTTGCAAATCAAGTAAGTCCCTTGCAATGCTGACGCGCTCATGCAGCCCTCGGTAGCTTATTTCGATGTGTAAACATAGTGATTTACAATGGATAGCCAGACACACCAAAGCCTGTGCACCTATATTTGAAGGTTTTGTTATATGAATTATTACAAAGCATTTATAGCCGGTTTAATTCTTTTATCGATACGCCGAAATGACGGAGGAAGAAGGAATTTGATTGGTCACATCAGGACCGACCCTACAAACTGATTGACTGTTAAATTCGGGGTCATTTCCTGTTCAAAGTTCACCTGAACATGGTTCTCCACGGGATTCCGTCAGATCTTAGATTTGTGACAAGTCACAGCATATTATGAAAAAAGAGAGATAATCTAAGATTTGATTTCAATGAGATTGCTTTTTTCCGTATGTATATTTGATACAACGACCAATTATATACTGTTTTCGCTTCATAAATAAATATTACAACTTTTTGATTAAATAATGCGGGGCTTGCAATAAGTGCCAACCAAAAATATATATATGAATCAACTCTCGTTTAGTCATTTTATTCAGATTAAAGAAAATATTACAAATCTATCGCAGTCGAAACATTCATGTAACAATGCATAACAAAATGAACGCGACTTTTTGTGATGTGTACAAAATACTAAATTGTTTCTGATGTATGATCACTAAATTCTACAAATCTACTGATTATTCTGCACTTTCTTTGCAGCCAACAGCCAAGTCAACATCTAGACTTCATAACTCTCCCTCTGAATATGTTGTACTTTTAGATTGTCAACAACAAGCTGATCCTTCTAATCAAACACATCTTTTCCCGCCTGGATAATTCTTCTAAGAGAACGACGAGGAACACAGACTAATAAGGGTTTCATCAACATATTTCAAACCAATAACCCAATCTAGCTAAGCCTGATCGAAAGACACGTTCTATTTTACAGCTTCACTTGACACAGTCTAATCCATGGCTTCACAAAGGCACATCCAAATCCCTTCAGACCAGACATCCAATTCACTCTAATGCGGTCAGTCACAACTTCTGAAGCGGAAAACATCCGAATGAGGTCAAGGACACGACCTTGACCAAAGGAAAATTCAAGTCAAACGATCAAATTTCGTCAGACTGGGTTCGAATCCGAATAAGGATATGTCTCTGGTTGGCTGGGTTCGGGATACACAATCTGTATATTTGTAGAGAAGTATGCTGGCATCATATTATCAGAGGGAAGACTCTCTGTGGATCCCCGGTAGGACCAGCCCCCTGCAGCATCAGCAGAACTCAGATCGATAAATAGATCTACCTCAGAGTCGTCTGGTTCTTTGGTGACGACGTTTGGCTGCAAACTTGTGATGACATCATCACCGCCATTCACCAGAACTGGATCCTTAAGATGTGTTACCTCTCCCTCCTTTTCGATACCACCTTCTTCTTTCTTTTCATCCTTCTTCTTCTCTGGAGTCTTCTCCTTATCCTCCTTCTCCTCCTTCTTTCCATTTCCCTCTTTCTTTCCGTCGCCATTACCATCCTTTTTGTCATCTTTATTATCTTTTCCATCCTTTTCATCTTTCCCTTTCTCTCCTCCTTCGTTCTCTCCTCCTTCCGTCTCCTCTTCAGGGAGGTCTCGTTCCACCACCAGGTCCTTGACGGGCCAGTACTGCTTGTACTCTCCAATGATCTCATCAATCTGGCCCTTGAAGCTGATAGTTTTCAGGTTGAGTTTCACCGATTTTGACGATAGAACGTTTTTGAGCAGCATGGGTACAAACCCTCCAGCGAGGGTTGCTAGCGTCTGATTCGTGGAGGACATCTGGGTCACGTTACCAAATGCCATCACCACGATCATAACAAATAGAAGAAACACAACAATCACCAGGAACTTGCCAGTAGCCCTGAGGAGATTCAGGTACACGGGTCCTGGTGCTCCGTGAATCTGCACGCCACAGAGACGTTGAAAGAGTCTCAGTGGAATCCTTGGTGTATCAAAGGAGTCCAAGAAGAGAAGCAACTGACCAGTTTTCCATCTCACCTCCTTTTTCGTAAAGTTCAGATCTGTTTTGATTTCTGGCACCTCTTCACTACACTTGAGCTGGAAAGCTGCGTTCTCCTGCATGCTAGACGGGAGACTTGCAATCTTCTTTAAGTCTTCAGCTCTGTCGATCATCTCCGCAATGATAGTCTTGTTGAACTCCAGATAGTTCTGATATACGTTGTTGTAACAGTCGTGCATATAGACGAACACCAACAGAACCATACTGACATACTTGAGCGTGCTGCTGGCGTTCACAATGATCCCCATCATAGTAAATGCCAGCATCTCCACGATCAAGCCAAACGACTCGGCAAAGATGAGAGCTATGGCATAAAGAACACACAAGCAAAATCCGGCACAAAGCACCTGCAGGCAAAAGTTTCTCACAGAGCTGAGTCCTTGCCATTCACACGTAGGGCAGCAGCTCTCCCCTTCGTCTATAGCACTATTGTGGACAGCTTTGTCCATTTTGGATAACTTCTTGCCGACTTTATGTATTTTCTTATATTTTCGTCTAGTACGCATTTCTTCCTCATCAAAATAATTATCATTACCTATCTGCCTCTTTGTTTGGTACATGATCCTAAAGGAAAGGTATATAGTTGGTATACAGTATATCACAAGGATCAGTAAGCAAAAAGGAGTTGTAAAACAAGCATATATTGGTCCAAAAATGATAGCAAGGAGTCCGCATTTTTTGAATGGCCACAACCCAATTCTGATGATAACCTTTAGAACTCCTGTTTGTGAGATGGAATTCATGTCCTGTAGAGCACCTCTCGTCACAGACTTCAGTCTATCTCTGACTACAGGACTGGAGAACCCGATGACAAGACCAGCAAGAAAGTAAAAGCAGTAGGAGGCGATGAACATTGCGTGAACAGGACTATAATGTTGGATGATGTTGGTTCTGTAGAAGTTGTACCTTAGAGTCAGACCTAGTTTATCCAGGGCAGACCTCCTGTTGTCCATCTCCTCTTTCTCAAACCTGTAGTAGATGTAGAGACGGGCGTAGTATGGGAGGGGGAGAAGAAGAAGCATGAGGGCCTTCACCAGGGCCTGGACCAAGACGTGCCATGTGAGCTGGTGTCTGAATTTTGGAGCTAGAGATGCATACACACTCTCGTCACAACAGCTCTCGAAGGGATCGATGCCCTTGATTTTACACCGACAGAGGTTATCATAAAACGTCCTCATCAACCCAGTCGGTGGATCGTTCTCAGGAATGATCCTTTTTCCTTTCACAGTTATCCGTATTTCTGGCATTTTGATAGGCACGATTTCATTTCTAGGTAATGAATCTAAAGTGTCTCTGAGTCGCCACCAGTCTGATATGTCTTCAAGGGTGAGTCTGTGTTTGTACTTGATTTTGTAGTCGTTTTCCTCGCAGATGTATATCTTCTTCTTGACAGCCTTCTTCAGCTTCACCACGTACTCCGCAGCAACATACATAGCACTGTACATGTTCGCCGGGAGGAACATTGGGCAGAAGCAGAAGACAAGCACCTTGACTGCAGTGATGGAGATGTACAGGACAGTAATCCACTTTCCATCATCCTGACTGCTGCACTGAACCTTCCCACTGAAGTCTCTGTAACAACACTTGAACATGAAGTCTGCAGAGGTGTCATGGTCTGTGATTCTCTGGTTACATATGTAATCTCGTCTCTCAGTTGACAATCTGTCGTCACCTCCGGACTTGGACTCCCCGAGAAGCAGTTTACGGATTTCGTCTACCCTTTCCTCTGAGTCCATTCTAGCCATACATCCTTTTGGTTCGTCCACAACGTTGATGTTGAGCTTCTCCACTCCTATTGTGAGAATACTCATGGATAAAACATCGTAGTGGAAAGACAACATCAACAGAGTTCTACCATGACGGGATTTTGTCTTGTACCATAGGAACGGTTGGTAGTTTCTGCTAGAGTCGTGGTATAGAGAGTCGTTTGCCAGAGAAGTGTTTGCCGTTTTCAGATGAAGCTCAAACAGAACCACTCGCATCTCAGTCTCCAGATGGGTAATGTATGAATGGAAGTCTGGATCCAAAAGAGATAAATGACATTTTGACATTTTGGTTGGAGTCGTCAAAAGTTTAACTACGATTCGATTAGCAGGCGTGGTAATATTTCCGCTGACATCGCTGTTGGTTTGACCTTGGACACCTTGATGACAAACTCCTAACAGCAACAAGGCGATGCTGAGAGCTGTTAACACCATCGTGGGGGGTGGTTTGGTCCCAGTTCCTTAAATTCTTCTAGGAATCATGTCGGCATCTGCAACAATGAACAAAAAATATAATCAACGTGAAATAGACGTGCCTATAGGAAACCAGTGCAATAAGTCAGTGTTATAAGATTGTTTGTAAAAAATGGAACCTATACACTTTATATTAAACATGGAATTAAACAATTGTCAACACATGCAGTCAGCCCCTTAAGGTAACTAAAATCAAAGTTACAGAATCTCATCATCATCTCATAACGTGGATATAACATCTAAAGCAATGCACGCCGGGGTATTTCGCAAGAAGGGTGTCGAAATATGGGCCACAATGAAAGCAAACACTATTTTGACTGAAAACTGAAAATGATACGCTCTATTTGTTGTCAGAGATTTTTACTGAAGAATATACAAAATATCCTGAATAAAAGGGATCTTTTATAAAATTATTGTTCAAAATGTACTTAAATTGCTCGTACTATCATAAACATATTTGATGCAGATTGACTATCTTCGGTAATCTATGTAAGTAAGTACTTGAGAGTTGTATTTGTGCAATATTTAAATCATGAGATACTATATCCTATTCATCAACGCATGCATCACTATCAGTCAACTTCATCGTGTAGATATTTACGAATAGGAATAAAATAAATGAGATGTGTCTATATATTATCAATCATATCATGTCGCCAATCTCTATACATACAAGCCGAACCAAACGTATCGTCTCCTATATAAACATCTTCAAATCTTATTATCAGACGCTCTTAATTGAAAGCTCCCTGTACCCCGTGAGTTGTCTGGGGTTGATATATGCCAAACTTAACCAATAGTGTAATCTGATCGAGAAGTATCAATTGTTGAAGGAAAGTATCATTTTAAAGCTAATCGACGTCGTATAGGAAGGTTTGAATTAAAAAATGTGATCGAAAACCGGACATTTCGCGCGTCAATCAGTCAAACATAATTTTGGAAACTAAAGCAGTCAGAATGAAAGTTACGGGTTGATCGTGTTTAATAGGTTATATAATTAGTATTCATGTAAGTTGGACGTGTGAATTTTGGTTCTGCGAACATATATGACTGATTTAAAAATGTCATTGAAAACAAGTTTTATTAATCATATTATTGGCATTAAGGAATGAATTTGTAAAGTATTTTGAATCAATATCATGAATAATGCCATTTACGTTCTTGTCAAATGAAAACAGTATGTGCACGGAGTGCCTCTTTAACGGCCGATTTAGAAAACAAATCTATTAGATTCTGATCACTTTGAATATCAGGTTTCTCGTCACTTTAAATCGGCACAAAACTGAATAATCATGAGCTTATAAAAGGAATAGATTTCACATAAAAAACTTGAACACTTGAACATGTTTCTTCTTGGTCGTTTTCTGGTGCACAGTCCGGCAGAAGATCTGTTGAACTGTTTTATATCTAAACTCTTTGTACTACACAAGTTCCAATCTTTAAGCTTCTTATCGTATTTCAAACTTCAAAACCTTTTCAGGATTCTTATCACTCGTTTCATCAAACAAGTTGGACGTATATCATCACATAAAAGACATCCAATTTTAAAATTTTCTAAATGCTTATATTTGGAGCATCAGGTTTCTTCTGTTTCGAAAAAAGTGTACATTAATCGTATTTCAAATCTAAAACCCTTTTCAGGATTCTTATCACTCGCATCATCAAACAAGTTTTAAATAAATATATAAAAGCCATCAAGTTTAAAATTTTCAAGATTCTTTTCAATTCGAAAAAAATGTACTTTGAGCGTTTTTTAAATTTGTAAACTTATCACTCGAATCATCAAACAAGTTGGATATCATCACATTAAAGACATCATTATGTACCTACTATCTGTCAATAACTGAATAAACAAGCCAGATCAAAAACTTCGTGGGATACCTTCTCTGTACATAAAGCACATGTAAACATACAAGCCTCTTATCACCTCAAACACAGACCTGTTGTATAACGGTACTCGTAAATAGAGCATTCTTTGTGTGCATACACGTTATTTAAACAATCCAAACGCTTGCAGCCTATCCACACTCTTAAACATTTCATACATACATTGTTCGTTTCGAAGTTTAAATATAACCTGCTTTAAAGTTCTTAAAGGGACAGTAGCACGTTTTAGGGGAGATGTCAGGAAAATGAAAATAAATGGTTCCAATTGAAAGACAATCAATTAAACTAAATGAAGCAGTGATAAATCAAATTTTATTATGTAAAGTTCAGCCATGCGATTCCTTTTTCTTCACACAAAAATGGCCGCCAATAAACTTTGTTCTCTGACTACGGATGATTGGTTTGTGTAATGAGATTTTTGACACAATCAAAATAAAACATTGAGCATTAAGTAATTATCATAATTGAAATATAAAATTTTCAAAAAGCGTGCTACTGTCCCTTTAATACAAATCCTTAAGATCTTTCAATATAACTTTTTTTCAATCTGACGCTTTCCTCTATAACTTTTATTTAACTATTCCTGGGAAATTTTTTATCATAAGGCAAATATAACCTGTTTTAAAGTTCTTAAAACACTTTTTACAGAAATTTCGAACCTTAACCTCACACTTCTATTTTATCCCTTATCTATTTGTTCTTTATCCTTTTATCTATTCAAACACACCACCTACGCGTTACAGAGAAAGGCTTGTTCAAATAATCAAAACGTCGTTCATATCCATCAATTCACTTATGTAATCTGACTGTATTCGTAAACTTAGTCAACTCTGAACTATCCATTGTGTAACCTAAACTCCTAGACTTTTTCAAAACAGCATGTTTACAGATCTATATTCAATGCTATAGTTTCATCTGATCTGACCTGTAACAGTGTTTAAGATATAGCCCGTCCGCCAGTCCTTAAACTGGCTTCTTTATGCCAGGACTGGTTAAGTTTTCAACTTTTCAATTTTTTCTTTATTTTCCCCTTAGGAATTGACCAATTAATTTTCAAGACAAGCTAGGTTTCCAATTTATTTTATACACTGCCAGTAAAATGTTGTGTGACTGTTGTAGACTGATTATTTGGACAAAATCTTTACATGATAAGATTTATTGTCACCCAAAGATATCTTAAAAGAGTAACAGGTTTCTATCTTAATAAAGGATTTCGCAAGAAAAAATACAGATAAATAAATAGATGTTTCCATTTGCAAGACAATGGTATCAAATAAAAGTAAGCAGTACTAAAAGAAGGTCATTACGTTTGGTTACGCTACCTGAAGCCGTCTCTATCTCAAATGAATAAAGGTGTCAACACAAAAATGGCCACCAACAGTGTTTGCAAGATACTCGATGATATCTTCTACGACTTTGAATAAATAAGTAATGAGTATTGGAAAACAATGAAAAAAGTTGAATAAAAAAGTGCTTCTGCCCCATAACTCTTCAAACATTTTTAAAGATCAAATATGAACTTTTTTAAACAATATGTGCTCTTTATATTTGTTATCTTTGCAACGTCATTTAAGATAATCATCTATTTCCAACAATCCCCTTTGCAATAAAACTAGCACACTTTCCACACAGCGTGCTTAAATGGTAATGGATTGATATGTAACACTGAACAGAAGAATCATACTGAAAAACAAACTTTCTGGATCTGTGTGCGCTTAGTTGCCAAGTGGTTAAACGTGCTGAGTTGTCATTCGAATGGTTGCGCCATCGATTCTTTATTCACGTCCATTCAAAAGTTTATTTTCAAAATTTCAAAGGTTTTAGATTTATCGTTTATGAATCATTTGAGTAAACACTATATAACAAACAAATGCTAAAACCCTTATACCTCTTATAACCGGGACAGTCAAAGAGCAGAGGATTCTAGCCGTTTAGTGGTCTGTCTTTGCATGTTTTGTGTGTGAAGGTGGAATCTAATCGGAAGTGACTTCAAAAATTGGATAAAATAATTTGCAAAAAAATATATATGAAAGTTAAGCATTTACACTTATATACTGACATGCTTGCCCTTTAAGGTCTGTTTAAAAGTTTCAAGTGGTTTACCTGGTCGGGACATGTTTGGGTAGTTAAGGAGAGACAAGACCAGAGACAGAGGGTTAAGTATAGTTTAACTGTGTTAGTAGAAGAGAAATGTGTGAGTATGCATTTAATGTAGAAGACGGTTTCAAATTTGGCAATCATATCGTTCGAGAAAGAATATATGAAAAAGTGAGCAAGTTTAATATAAAATCATATACTGACAAGAGCGGGCAATGAGGGTAAAGTGTAGTAACTATGTGTGATTTGAGGGAAAAAATGTGTGAGTATGCATTTAATGTAGGGGGATGGTTATAATTTTTGCAATCATATCGTTTGAGAAAAAAAATATATGAAAAAGTTAAATATACAATCATATGATGACATTCTTTCCCTTTATGGTCTGTTTAAAAGTTTCAAGTGGTTTACCTGGTCGGGACATGTTTGGGTAGTTAAGGAGAGACAAGACCAGAGACAGAGGGTTAAGTATAGTTTAACTGTGTTAGTAGAAGAGAAATGTGTGAGTATGCATTTAATGTAGAAGACGGTTTCAAATTTGGCAATCATATCGTTCGAGAAAGAATATATGAAAAAGTGAGCAAGTTTAATATAAAATCATATACTGACAAGAGCGGGCAATGAGGGTAAAGTGTAGTATAGTATGTGTGATTTGAGGGAAAAAATGTGTGAGTATGCATTTAATGTAGGGGGATGGTTATAATTTTTGCAATCATATCGTTTGAGAAAAAAAATATATGAAAAAGTTAAATATACAATCATATGTGTTAGTCGAAGAAGAGCAATGTGTGAGTATGAATGCACTGTAGCTTTCAATTTTGGTTTCATATCGTATAAAAAGAGTTACATAAAAAAGGTATATACCATTATAATGACATGCTTGCCCTTTATGGTCTGTTTAGTGTTTCAAGTGGTATGTATGTTTAGGGCATGTTTGTGTTGTTAGGAAACAAGAGCGGGAAATAGGAGACGCTTTGCTCAGGACATGTTGTTACATGGGACATGTTTCTATTACTACTTTGAGGCATTGGATGCTGTTTTGAAGAAGAGGTTTATGGATTTACAACTTCTTCATTGCAAGAGTGCGAGTTCGGTGTATATGCAAATGCAAACTAATAAATTGAGCTCATGGTGGGTTATACCGTATTTATGTATTCTAGAACTGTTGATCTACATTAACTTCTTAGTGCATTAGGGCATTTTTGACAGTTTAGTTTTAATAATTAAAGGTTACTAACGTTAGGTTGAAATACACTGATCTAAAAAGGACAACATGGCGATGTTTTTCTTTGCTTATTTCATGCTCTTCAAAAACATAATATTTATTACTAGTAGATAACAATACATGACATACATGTCAGACACTCACTATGGCGTCCATCAGTTAAAACATGAAGAAAATGTCAATTTTAAGAAATTTAAAAGAATACACTTTATCACGAACGATGATGTAAAAGAACTTTTAACCTTAGTTATTTGTCTTTTTCTTATAAATAATATGATATGATGTTAAGTACTTTCTTGATAAATGCTTGAAAGAATTAACCCAAAAGTGAAAAAAATATGAAAAGGCCATTCTTTCCGAAAATTGTATCATTAACATTATCTTATGAATCATTTGAGTGCATGGTATGAAAAAGAAATGGAAAAACGTTTGGACGATCATCTGTTTTTTATATCAATACGACGTTTTAGTAAAGAGTATTATAGGACGTTGTGCTTGAAAATGAGAAACTGTCCTTGAAAAACCGTCACTTTGTAATACTACTTGTGCTCGAAATAGAAGGTAACATAAAATACCTTTTCTTATTCAAACGTTCCATACAAGAAGAAATGATTGAGATAGCATCCCACATAATATCTGCAAGGGAAGAAAATGTTCCATTTGTTGAGCAACTAGAAAGACGTTCTATATAACGAAAGGGTGGAAAGACGTAACTAAACCGCCCAAGCTGCCATATGCAATTATACTCCCTTTTGATAAAAAAGTTTCAACTTCAGTAACTTCGTAAAGAGTAACTTTAGCCATTTTTGCTCACAATAGAAAGTTTTTTTGACATTTACAATGACAAAACGTGAAAGAAAACGGTGTACGCCCTCAAATGAACGACACAGAATGTATTTACATTCATTGTGAATTTTCTCTTCTACAAAGTTCTCTGACAAACCTGTCATTAGTTCATAGAGCATTCACAAATACGTATGCTATTTGACGTTACGCCGGTACGTCAAGACAATTATTACTGGTATGTTTAACAGTGAAGGCTCTCAAAATGGCTTCCCCTGCTCCAAGTCAATACAAAGTGAATGTTATCTAGAAGGTGATTTATTAATATTCAACAGATCTACTGTTCAAAAGCTTTCAGTTGAAAACGTTTATCCATAGGGCATCTTGGCAAATTGTCTTTGTAACTGTGAATGTTTTTTTCAAAAGCATGGTTAAATGC
Source organism: Steromphala cineraria (assembly GCA_916613615.1). Lineage (NCBI taxonomy): Eukaryota > Metazoa > Mollusca > Gastropoda > Trochida > Trochidae > Steromphala > Steromphala cineraria. Next base: position 43,379,888 of record OU744727.1, on the reverse strand, counting down.
TAACATTTTGTGCAAGCTTATCTATAACAATCACATAGTTAAATAGATAACTCAGCAATATTTCTTGATTTACATCACGAGAGGAACATTGTATCACTAACATTCTTTCCAAAAATTGTATCATTGACATTATCAAATGTTAACATTTTGTGCAAGCTTATCTATCACATAGTTAAATACATTAGGCTACTCAGCAATATTTCTTGTTTTAAATAATGAAAGGAACATATCGCCTTTCCGCTTCCTTTTTTTTATCTATCTGTCTATTATGCAAAACAACTCTACTCTCTTGTTTTTTTCTGTTATAATTGCTTTAAAGGACGCAATTTAAATTAAAACATAATACTGAAAACGGATATTCTTTTAAAAACGTAAACCTTTCTCCACAAAATCAACGAGCCATAAGCCAGAGGCATATTCCTGCTTGTATAACGAATCCTTCAAAAGGATTACAATAGAAAATAACATAAGTTGATAATTGCCAATGGTACATAACATTCAACCTCGTTACTGTCATAACATTTTGATAAAACTATCCTTTCAGTATACGGACAAAGAAGATCAATATGTCGCAAACAAAATCAACTAAGAAGTGTTCAGTTATAAAACATATTGTCGATGTTGATGTCGATAATGTCAATAGTAAACTAAGGCCTTTATATCAACTTAACGCTTCTATTTACATACTCTTGTTTACATTAATACATCAATTTGAGATACATTGTCGTATACATAACATATACATGAAAAGCAAACAGTTTGAAAAACTATACAAATGACAGTCTATGTAGATTTTCACACCTTAATTGTTTTAAAGTGACGTTCAGGTATTTTACATTCAAGACATTTTCTTGAATACCATTTAAAAATGCATCAAAAATATGATCTCAAAATATTTTCTAAACGAAATTATAATAAACATTTCATGTAAAAGTAAATTTATCATAAATTGTCATAAACATTAAAAGCAAAGTTAAACGTCCTACTTGTCCGATGGTACTAATTCCCTTCAAGTTAAGAAACAGTAAGTGCCAATTTGTTCGCAAAACTTAATTATTCAAAATCATGACTAGCATAACTCATTTTAAAGAGCCAGCGATGATTTTCTACATTGTTCAACTTATTATTATGTTTAGAAAAGAACCTACGTATATGGCAAAAAATAATTATATGTATTCAAAATATCACACACATTCATCAATATATATTTTTTTAATAAAGATAAATTCCTTTTTTCAATACAAATCTTATTACAGCTATATATATATATTCAAGGTAGCCATATTTGCTCGTTTAAATTGCATGTAAACTGCCAAAATGACAAACATTATCAGATCGTAACTGTCCCTCTGTCTGCTGTAGATTAGCTTCCAAAACACCGTTTAACTGACTGTCCGGTTTTCGATCATCATCACGACTCTAAGATTTCCAAATGTTACTCTTCAGCGTCTTTTAGTTCGAAAATGATATACTTTCCTACCAAAATATAAATTTCTCGATTAAATGACACTATTGATAAAGTTTGCATTCATGACCTTCAACAACTCAAAGAGTGGCTATTTAATTAGTCATAAAATGTTGTAAGAAAAACAACTGAAACATCACATTTGATACCTGTTTACAACTCGTTTACAACCTATAGGCACCTTGTGACATCGACCATCAAAGGAAGATCACTGTTGGTCACGCTTGAATGAGTATATGTGTATTCCTACGCCCGAGGCGGATCTGTGCAACTTTCAGCGGATTAACAAGGAATGTGCAGAGTCACAACCATCTTTTTATATAAGATCTGATATTTTATCTCTATGATGATATATATTTCTCCAGGCATTCTTTTAAAATTCTATTTTGTTTCCATTAACAAAGAGGATATTTGTGGGAAAGTAAATGCATAAATTCCAATAAAAGAGAATGAAATGACAAGGTTTAAAATGTACTTAAAGATAATTTTGAACGTTTAAAAGAGATACATTTGTTGTAGTTGAGAAGAAAATCGGATTCTGATGATTTAGAATCTACTATGTAAAAGGCATAAAGTTTTCTATTTTACTAAACGCTTTTCACGTTTATTTATTCTCCAAAATATATAATCTTTTCGAAAATAAAAAGCGTTCTCCCTCTTGTCAATATTTAAATACTTTATGTCACCTCGACACATATTACAATTACATGTCTCATGAAGTTTAAGACCAACTATTGACTAACCTATTTGATGTTATTCCTGGTAATATAAAGACCCTCTTAATAGAAAACACCTTTTCATGTAATTATAAACATCATTATTTCATTCACTTACGTAGGTGTTAGTCAACAAATTACACAAGCAAGGAGTAAATGGAGACTGTGTGGAATATCAGAACACCCGGTGTTAGAACCTTATTATTAACATCATTATTTTATTCACTTACGTAGGTGTAAAAGCCAACAAATTACACAAGCAAGGAGTAAATGGAGACTGTGTGGAATATCAGAACACCCGGTGTTAGAACCTTATTATTAACATCATTATTTTATTCACTTACGTAGGTGTAAAAGCCAACAAATTACACAAGCAAGGAGTAAATGGAGACTGTGTGGAATATCAGAACACCCGGTGTTAGAACCTTATTATTAACATCATTATTTTATTCACTTACGTAGGTGTAAAAGCCAACAAGTCACACAAGCAAGGAGTAAATGGAGACTGTGTGGAATATCAGAACACCCGGTGTTAGAACCTTATTATTAACATCATTATTTTATTCACTTACGTAGGTGTAAAAGCCAACAAGTTACACAAGCAAGGGGTTTAATGAAGACTGTGTGGAATATCAGAACACCCGGTGTTAGAAACTTATTATTATCATTATTTTATTCACTTACGTAGGTGTTAGTCAACAAGTTACACAAGGAAGGATTTAATGAAGACTGTGTGGAATTTTATAGGACACCCGGTGGTAGAACCCTCAAACCCTGTTCACACACTACCTAGCTATAAGTGACATGTTTAAGGGTTTCTGGATAAAACCCAGCACGAACTGGTGACTTGTTTGTCAATACTTAATGCATGTAAACCTGTTTTAATACCAGGCTATTGAACTTTAGATAAATGACCCCTCGTGGCGTTATTACATTAAACGAACGTTATCGCACCTATATAAGGTATATTCGAAAAATTTAAAACGCCATATACAAGAAACTTATCTTAAACTTATCATGTACATGTATGCAATTATGCAAACACTTATCACCGTTGCGCAACAAACATTTTGCAATTATTGCTCATGTAAACCTACTTTAGTTGAGAAACAACTGTCTCCTACAACATCCTATACTTGATAATATGTATTCAAGAAACATATCAAAAGACCTTAAAACCCACATCAGCGTAAAAGCACATGGTGCAACTATTACAACATTTTCAATCAATAACTGTGTTTTAATGATATCATCTTCTTTACAGGACAACAAGACAATAAGGACCTTTCCCAGTTCACACTAATTAATTCATAAGTAATCAGAGAGAGCGAGAGAATTCCACTTCTATCCTTTGACTGGTGTTGTTCCAAAACAATTCAAGAACACTCATGAAAAGTCCCAGGGTTGATATGTGATTTGACCAGAATTGTAAGACCCATATGAATAAGGATGACTTGTATATTGCTCATCATAATATCCTCAACTGAGATGCGAAAACTTTACCTTTAGCATACTTTTGATCAAAATACAAGAAAACAATGCAATAGTATTTTGAATTAGACTTAGCCATTCATCTTCATCTCGAGTGAATCTTTGCCCATATGATTTTTCAATAAGTTTATACATACATTCACTGGCGCTTCAAGGTTAGCTGTAAACATTAAGAAAGCATATACCCTATTTCTGACACGGCCCTTTCATCATTATACAATTACTACATATCTAGGCTACAGCACTATAAACAGGTCAAGGGTGTTTAATGAATACAACAGAAAGTTTTCTTTAAAACATGTTCAACCTGAAAAAGTGAGTTACTCAAACAGATCACGTAACCAATTATCATGGTGTCCTTCGGTACAAAACGTTCAGCGTTTTAAACTGCAAATATGAAATTGTGAATCATAGTTAACGAGTGCTGTACATGTACCTATAAACCTTTATCACCTTATTTAATAAGCTATTAGGGTATGGTTTAATGATTATAGTACTAGGTGACACCATGAGAGGTAATGATATGGTGTTGGATATAGATATTATGATTAATATATAAAGGTTATTACCCGTGGAAGTGTATCGTATGATTTTACGAAACGAGTGTAAAATTGTGTATTTCCCGAGCGAGAGCGAGGGTTATATATTCAAATTTGTACGAATATCTTAACTGCCATATGACAAACTTCCGAGGGTGATAATTTTTTATTATAAATTCTATCCAAATGTATTGTCATAGAAATAACCAGAAAACGGCCTGCTTCCCTTGCGACTGTCGCCGACAGTGACGCCATGAACAATGGTTTTATGACGTCACAGACGTAAATATACCAGTCCTACAAAAATCGTTGCTAGGCAAACATGATATGTGCACTTGTGCTCATATTGAAAATATTGCATACAGTGTATATCCTGTCAAAGGTTAACTGAAATACTATACATTAATGGTGTTGTTTACTTTTTTAATAATCTGTTTCTTCATCTGTATCTATATATTACAAAAGGTGAACAGGATGTAACTTATAATGTATTTTATTTGTATTTTTTCATCGTTCTCGACTCTCATTGTCTGAAAACGGATGTTCGTAACGTAATATATAGTTTAAACGTTAAAGGAAAAATTCTACAATTCACTATCAGAAATTTTACTTAACAGCATACAAATATTGAGAACGGAATGATTTACAGGAAATATTTATTTTTTGTTTACTTTTCTTGGTCTTCTTGAAATAATATGAGGGGCTCTTTTTAATTTTCTTGCTTCAAATCAATCTGATCCAATTTAAAGGATTAATCATGATCAAAATCATGCAATATCAAACAATAAAACAAATTTCGTACATCAAAAATCTGTTTCAATGACCCATTTATTGCATTTTTCATTCACAGACGAGACATCCCCGATATTTACAATACGAATAAAAATACTGCAAAGATATTTTTTATTTGAGTTTTTCGTATATCTATAACTTTTCAAGGCTATTTACATAGCTTAGAGGATATATCTTATAGATTAAGCACTATAAAAGTCAATTTATTTATTTATTTATTTATTTATTTATTTATTTATTTATTTATTATTTACTCATTCATTCATTCATTCATTCATTCATTCATTTATTTATTCATTTAGCGACTCAACGCGAGTCTACAATGAGAGCAATAGAAAAAAGCTTCCCCTCTGCTCGCGAACCTACAATATGACAGACAGAGTGCAATTGATCAATGGGTTAGTCATGCCATATTAACCCCCAGCTATAAATTATCCAGGTTTAGCGTTCATATGGTAGTAAATAGGACATTTATCTCTGTGTATCGGTTACATGGTGAAAGTATTAATCTGTGTGCTTTAACTTGAATTGAATTTTGTGTTATGTGTGATGATTTTAACACTGAGCAAACAAGATTGTTACTGAGAAGTTTTTGTTTTAGAAATCTGATTTCAGATTGTCAAACATGCACATGTCCAGAGCACGAATGCAAGAAATCCAGTAATATGCCATGTAATATTTATTGGTGTAAGAAGGAATTTTCAAGAGCTGACTATCCAGTTATAAGATTTGACTATCCAATTATAAGATTTATAAGATAATGCTCGTTGACTAACATAATTCTTCTCAAGATTAGAACAATGGATTTTAAAATCAGATACTTATTTCTACAACAAACGTTTTCATCACTTTGTGTTGAACACATCAAATCTTGAAGCATGAACTACGAAAACATCAAATGCCAAGTTTCCATAAATAACGCACAGGCCGGGTATGGCAGGTTGTACACATGTACTTGTCAGACTAGTAGACTACCACATACAAAGTGTTGACAATCTTCATGAAACTACGTCAATTCATCACACAAATACATGAATCAAGTTTCAAAAACACCAATTACATAAATGAAAATCTAACAGATAACAGGTTAAACGGTTTTCTTACCTGCAGCGTTAATTGAGTAACATCCAGGTATGACTTGCACAGGTGTGTGCAGGTAAAGATGTGACCCAGTTACTCTCAACGTGTGCTCTATAGTAGAGCAGGTACCCGCCACCCTTTAGAATACCCTCAACCTTAAAGGGGCCGTGGAACGTTTTGGAAAATTACATTCTTTCCCCCAATAAATAAAATTTTTTTCAAATGCATTATAACCAGAAGGTGTAAAATTTCATCATTCAAACCGATTATCCGTCTTGGAAGACATGATGAGGTATCAACCAATAACTTCTACCTGCCTTTCTCGTGTGAACACCATCTAACAATTTGAGATAGGAAAAATGATTTTTTAAACTTTTGATTACAATACATTGTCTTATAATTGGTATAATGTTTTCTTTTCGAGATCACTTTGATACCTTGCATGCAAAGACGTGCCCTTTAAAGGGGCAGTAGCACGTTTTTCGATAATTTTATTATTTGAATTTCTCAATGATAATTGTAAGTGAATGCTAAATGTATTATTTTGACAGTGTCAAAAATCTCATTACACAAGCCAATCATCCATTGTCAGAGGACAAAGAATGAAGATTCACATAAAATCCATTGGCGGCCATTTTTTTGTGAACACCTTTAATTCATTTTTTGTAAGAAAAGGAATCGCATGGCTAAACTTAACGTTATATATTGGAATTATTACTGCTTCATTTAGTTTAAACACATTTTCTTTCAATTGAAAACATTAATTTTCATTTTCCTTACATCACCCTATATTCCCCCTAAAAACGTGCTACTTCCCCTTTAATGGTTGCTAATGCTCATGTGCTATAATTGATGTTCACACACTTCAATCAGTACTATTAATTCCATTTTGGAATGACATTTCTATTGCTTAAATAAGGGATATACGCTACACAAATATTTGTTGAGGTTGGTTTTGTGATATTTAACCCCTGCATCATTTAAATTTGTAGGATTTCAAATAGTAGTTTTCCGGACCCTTGCGTTATTGCAATAATTCTCCTCGGCTATGGCCTCTTGGATTGATATGCCATAACTAGGACCAGGTAATTGTTTTCTTCTTTATCATAATTATACACTGGTTGGCTTTTAAGAGAGAATTTAATATATTGAATAATTTGCAATGATTCCATCAGTATCATTATAAATGTATTACATTTTGCTTATAACAAATTCATGCAAGCATACCATTGATAGTTTCCATTTTCACAGCGGAGTCCATTCGATTATGAAGATATTGAATTACAAGGATTGGACAATAACAACTGTAGCTGTTACATATATGAACAATCATACCATTTAGTTACTTAGTTACAGTTAAAGTTACAGATTTTATATCTACTAAGGACCTGACAACTGTGACGGCTTTAGAGCACATCCACTTGTGTTAAAAAAAATAAATGCTAACTACTCAAATGCGCGAAGTCAATCAAAATATAACCTATACCGTTGATAGGTATGGTTGTGATGAGTTGATATCTGCCATTAATAATGCCATTAAGCTCTCATGTCGCAAGCACAGTGGATCATACCTATCAACACATATATCTCCTATTGATAATATATATGCACAGTTATTACGTTAAGTAAGTATACTCTATGTGCTGACAGCCATGATCAACTGTAATAGATACATACTTTGATATCGATTATAATGCATTTGCACCTAAGCAATATGCCCTTACCTTAGTCTGTCGAGTCAGTTAGTACGTTGTACACTCAGCATTAATCTACAGGGGGCCGACGACGGAGTGGGTCTCAAAAATTAAACTACCCAGAGGTTGTTTTTAAAGTGATAATCTGTATGAATAATAAAAATCTTGGAAAAGCTGTAGGCACAACCTCGACCAGAAATTAAGTTATATACAATACCGTACGTCAAACAAAATAAGTTATTTTCCGCACACATCCGCATTCAAGCAGGATTTTACTCAGACCTTTGCCAGTGCGTACATGTTTCTAACTTTCATTCACCCCTCTATTGTAGCGTCAAGCTATTGCCGTGTTGGTGTTGGAGGATTTCATTCAACTGATCTATTGTGTCTATCTGCTGTTAAGAGTTGACTGTCTCATAGTCTACTGAACATATTATATACCAAATAATTTGTAAGTGTATTTTTGAAAGACCTCGAGAAAAGTAATTTGATTCTGGTTTCAGCCCGCGTCAGTTTGAAACCCACGCTTCAAGCTTTTTTTCATATGTTTACAAGGGGAAAATTGCGAAAAAAATATAATTCGACAGTAGATATAACAGAGAAAAGGCAAAAATAATTTACGGTAAACAAGGTTACAAATAGCTTTCCTCGAATCATCACTTTCAACTTGTATACATATTTAAAGGGATAGGCTAGCTTATACACATAAAATATAAGCTTTTCAATGTTTAGCCCTTTATAAGTAATCACGAGAGTCTTGAAAAAAGGGTCTCAGGAAAGTCTATGCTATTGCTATCTTACATTCATCATAATAATCATCATCATCATCATCATCATCATGACAGGAACTTGTATCATTATCATATACAGTAGTATAAGAGACATTGTTAAGATTTAAAATCGTCAACAACGTCAAATTTGGCAAATATAGTTTATACTTATATAGATATTTTCGTGAAAAAAATACTCAAGTCTCAAGAAAGTCTATGCTACTGCAGTCTAACATTCCTGCACGTGTTTCATCAAGCGTGTCACCTCAGTGTCACCCACATACAATCGCCACACAAAACGCTGGACCCCTGAGTAAACACCAAGTAAAAACGTGTCCTACAAATTGTACCGGGTACAGGAACGTGGGAATAACATTATTACTGGACCGGGTTCAGACAGAGCCTGTGATCTGTTTATCTAAGGGCATTGGGTTGGATCCTAAATGCAAAGTTATACATTGTCATGCTGTTTTAATGACTGATCATGCTATAAGTTATTTCCCATTGCCATGTCGAAGTGTGGCAATGGATATCCTTGAAACCATCTTGAAACCATATTGAAACCATAATGAAATCATCTGAAACCAAATTGAATCGAAATTGACACCATATTGAAACCATCTTGAAACCATAATGAAAGGAAATAGAAACAAAATTGAAACACTCTTGAAACCATATTGAAACCATCTTAACACTAAATTTAATTCATATTGAAACCATCTTGGCATCATTAATGTTTAAGTAATAATTTCTCAACAATTGTCATGATGATGATGATGATGATGATGATGATGATGATGATGATGATGATGGTGATGATGATGATGATGATGATGATGATGGTGATGATTATGGTGATGATCATCATCATCATCATCATCATCATCATCATCATGATGATGATGATGATGATGATGATGATGGTGATGATCATCATCATCATAATCATCATCATAATCATCATCATCATCATCATCATCGTACACAGATCATCGTCGTAACAGTATCAGCGTGATGATGATGATGATGATGATGATGGTGATGATGATGATCATCATCATAATCATAATCATCATCATCATCATCATCATCATCATCATCATCATCGTACACAGATCATCGTCGTAACAGTATCAGCGTAAACAGTATAATCATCATCAAACTATATGGTACTATCATCATCATCATCAGTAAATTTAAAATCCCCAAGAAAGTCAACTTTTGCACACAAAAAAGCCATAACAAATACCAATTTTTCAACTCTTTAAGTTGGCAAGAACACACATCATCATCATCACTTGTGGACATAAAGCAAGATGAGCACATTCATATTTCAAAACGCTTAGTAAGCAAAAATGTAAAAGGTGAAACATATCTTTTTCACAAAGGATGAACTTTAGAATGCGACCTAGAATTATGCAGATACTGCCTTTATAAACATGAGCGTTAAGTCGAATAATAGTTTGGGGGATCGAGTTCCCAGGTAGCTAATCCCCCTCCTCAACAATCACTCCACGGAGACACGGTCCCTCTCTTATCCCCCTCAAGTTCGCCGAAACTCTTTCTTGCCATTAGAGTCAGATCACCTTAACAGAGACATCACACCAACATTTAAAGGCCACTTACCTTCTGTTATTGTATCTGTGTGGAACATTCCTAACATCATTTACACATGTTTTGTTTCGATTTCAGTTCTTGCCCTTACATTTAAAAATCTAAAACAATCTTTTGGATCTTTACTTTGCTCATTACTTACTTACTTCCCGTCACCTATTGTGTACTTTTCAGATTTCTGATTTTACCTTCATAAAACCTTGCGAATGGATAATTATATTATACTATTATATTTGGTTTCTAAAGCAAAGTTTCTGGTTCCTTTTTAAATTTTATTACATACTTTCGATCATTTTTTCTTATTTAAAAAAGTATTTGGCGCCAAGAGATCAATTTACTTATTACTCTATTGCCAGACATAGCCTCTTCAACCACGTAGCAAAAGTGGCAAAACAGTCCAGTAGTCCAGTAGTCCAGTAGTACAGGAGAAAGCAACATTTCAATATAAATTGGAGAAACGTGAACCAACTCTTGGGATGCATGTGTACAACGTCCCATGCACTGTAATAACATCCTACCACTCCCCTAGGATTGATGTTTAAACAAAATTGTCCAAATCTGTTCCTCTGCAAACATTTTGACCTACATCTGAGGGTAGATGATGTTAAAGGTTTTGGCTTGTCGCTGGTATAGTGGTATTTCTTTTGTGTCTAGTGTCTACTGGAGGACAAAAGGTGGACAAGAGTCTCGTGTGGTGTATTCTGGTGTCTAACATTGTGTCAACAAAACCTTGGTGCTGACTCAATGTTAATGACTGAAAACTTTCATGGGCAACTGATGCAGTGATGTATAGAGCATTATTTACCCGAGAAGTGTGTCATATCAAAAAGCGTGGAATTTTGAATGTCCCGAGCGAGAGCGAGTGTTACACATGAATTTACACGAGTTAAGAAACATTCATATGAGACACTTCCGGTTACTATACTTTCTATATTATCGATTGTTTTTCATTTTGATGTCTTAGCAATACTGAAAAGGCCGTCATTGTAACGGCCGGCTACATTGACGTTAGCCACAATGAACGTCACAGAAGGAGAAAAAAATACGAGAAATAGTGCTACAACAATAGCTGCTAGGCAAAAATGTGCGCATGTGTACATATCGTCATTATGTATTTCAAATTGTATTCGTTTCCAGATGGAAAGTGGGATCGATAAACAGGGTTACCCCAGGCCTATTTAAATACCTCTCCCCACAAATATATCTCCTCATTATATGTCATTTCTTATTTCAACTCATGTGGGTAATATGTACTGTTACAGAATATGAATCTGACATTTAAATATCATGGCGAATACAAATCTATACTGTCAACCATATCTCTACAGAGGGGTAATTTGTAATGAAACATATTTGGAAAGGATATGAGCGTCAGAATTAAAAGAGGATTGGGATTTGAGTATCATATATGATAAAAGGTACGAATAACTTCGAAATAAGATGGAAATTTCGAATTCGAAAGAATGTCGGAAAGAAGAGGTGTAAGTAAAAATGGAGTACTCAAATTAAATGGATACCTGCTGCATGTTACAGAAATATACATCTGAAACTAATACTGACATGCGTGTATCTGTTTACCTATATATCATTGACTATCTTCCACGACCACATCTGGAACAGCTGGTAACAATGCATTGGTGTTTAGTGTTGGTATGTATGACGTTTTACACATTTTCAATCGTTTGTATTAGATTTCAACGCGCAGAGAGAAATAAGATAGAATAAGATTTTAATGTGCACGAAACAGTTATTTGATATGGAATTCATGTCGCATTCAACTGTATACTGGTAAGAGTCCTTAGAAGTAACATGTACCATTAAAGTTGTGCCAACGTATTTATAGAAATTTAGAAATATCATAAGCATAAATAACTTCATTATAAATATTAGTCTATTGACACCTTCATGAATGACAAGTTTATCAATTGACATTTCATCGCTTGGTCCTTCAACACTGTTTTATCATTTACGAGGCTTCAGAAAAACTTACACCAATATAAAGATTAAAAGCCAATACAAGACAGACAAGTAGCCCAGAAACCTTGCTTGAAATAAATATAGAAGTTGTCATCCATACATTTTCTTGAATTAGCAGAAAAAAACTGAGAGAAAAGCTGTCAATATGATAATCACAAGGATAACTAACCAACCAACTGCATTCCAAACCGTGATCAGAAATGTTAGAGGAATCACCTTTTTACTATATTTTTTAATGAAAATCTTTATCAGAGCATGAAGTATTTAAACTCCAAACAACAACTCTTTTCAAATTGTTGTTTATACATTACTGCACAGGCTTCGAAATAAGATATTTCATAACAATGTGCAGGTTAAAGTTTTATCAGCAACAGAACTTACTTTAACACCGATGAAAAGATAGTTCATTATCACCTAACACTGAAGGTAGTATCAGAACTATAACATAATCTGCGAGACTCATGTCATTAAGTAAGCAATCGTTATCTAGTCACATCTCATATGCCTTTCCAAGTGCTGACATTTTGCATTTGTCACTGTCAGATCTCTTTTGAATTGTGTGTAGTATGTTCTTGTGTAAGGAATAAACACTTTGTACAAGCATATTTAAATGGAATATCATGTTTAAGTGTTTGTAAAGAATTAAAGGGTCTGTGGAATGATAGGTATGCTTTCTATTATACTTTGATTTACATGTATTAAATGCATTTCTATACTTACCACATTATATACATTTCCAACGTTGGTAGTTTGTGGCTTTATTTTTATTTTGACAGAACACAAAGATACAAATCATATCAGTCGACAATCATATTCCCTTGTTCATTCACCTATCAAGTATTACCAATTCAAACCTGTATTGTTTTCTATGATTAAATTACAGAAGAAAGATTGGCTGAAAAGCGTAACTTAGCCACAGAACATTGTCTTTTCTGAATAAACAGATTGAATATGCAATTTTAAGAAGTATTCCGCATTTCTCTATAAATAGCAAGACTAAACAGTATGGCAAATGGGACTCAATAAATTTACTTATTGACACTGGAAATTGAGTGTTTTTCAACAACCAACTTTAAATCAAGAAACCTTCAAACAAAATGCTTTTCTTAAAAGAACTAAATTTTGTTCATTATTTCATCTCAAGATGGATCAGATCGATCTTTTGTGTTATTACATTTATCTATCAAGGTGTCACAGCCATAGCTTTGTAATACCACCGAGGAGTAACTTATTAATACTTTGTTGTAAAGCATGCATGTTATATTCAGTCTGTTTGATTGTATGCCTCATATTTTCTTTTGATTAAGAGAGAGAGAGAGATAGGAGAGAGAGGAGAGGAGAGAGAGGGGAGAGATTAATAGACAGAGAGAGAGAGGAGAGAGGGATATATATATATAATATATCTTTATCTGTCTCTCAATCTCTACTCCAGTCTTCTCTCTCTCCTCTCTCTCATTATCTCTATCTCTGCTACTCTCTCCTATCTCTCTCTTCTCCCCCTCTCCCCCTCTCCCCCTCTCCCCCTCTCTCTCTCTCTCTCTCTCTCTCTCTCTCTCTCTCTCTCTCTCTCTCTCTCTCTCTCTCTCTCTCTCTCTCTCTCTCTCCCTTCTTCACCTTCTTCTCTTATCTCTCCTCTCTCTTGAGCCCTCAATCTAAAGCCACCCTTTCTCAGTATCTCTCCTCCAGTTTCGCTTGATCGTTATATTGAATAGCTGTCAAGTCCAGTTGTGAGTTAGAGAGCTGACAATAACGAGACGAGATGAGATAGTTAAGGGTTCCGCTCTATGAGTTTGTATCAGGACCACAAAGCATGATGATGGGGGTTATATAGAAGCAGTAAAAAGACAGTAACACGTATACGACCCACAATAGCTCATAGAGATTTCAATGGTTCTAGTTGATAAAGTGAAACAAAAGAGAAAGCTTATGAAATGGTGTTAACAGTCTTCATAATCAATCCTTGATAACTCAAGGTACTTACCCGTTTGATATTTAAAATCTTGTTGCCGGCCGAACGAATGAGTCTATCAGACTTTTGTTTTGTGGATTCGCAAAAGAAATTGCACCATAGGTATACAACTTCTATGGTACTTTTATCGTAGCTGTAATTTTATCTAATTCATTATAATTCAGGTCGGACGCACATATTTGTTTAAACCCTTGCTCACAGTAAACTGACAGTAGAAAAACTAAACCCCGCAACTGTTTAACTGCTACTTAGAATATAAATCTTTTCAAATAAACTTGGATTAGATTACTTAACCCCAGAAACCTCTGGCTTATACACCAATTTGGGCATAGAATATACGAGTAAAAAGCCTTTTCAAAGCAACTATGGGAAACAAGCCTTAAATGCAATGCAAATTCAAAGTTATATATATCAAATATTGTCATGTTATATTATATTACATACATTACATATATATCTATATGTCATATCCTAATATGGTTGATATGTTAACATTCAATTTTTATGCTTTATATATATGGTATGATTGTTTTTTAAAACAAGCCATAAAGACAGTTAGATTCCAAGGCTTTCCTTAACACTTTCACGTATTTTGAAACTATATGATAAAATTGTTAAGTGACTTTTCATTTTGTCCTTTTTTATACTTTCTTTCATATGTTTTGTTTACGAATTGTATACATTGAAACTCAGAAATATCCATTAGATGATTGCCTGTAACAGGCTTTGTAAACACCACAAAGAAACCCTGGATTTCATGAACCTCTCAAAAACAACCAATCATGCACAACAAAACACTTGTAAATAGGTCGAGCCCGATCAACCAAGGCAATCCTGTAAACCTTAATATCTTGTGTACATCTTTTATGATGCTGGATTAATGGTTCTGGTCACGGATGAGTGAACGCTACCCAATCGATTGTTCTGGTTCATGTTGTATTGACCATTGTCCTTCACTGTCTGGACATCGGTCAATAAACTGCTTGATCAACGAATATTTTCTGAAAGGGTTGGTCATCTTACGAGAAGAGAATGACAATTTCGTGGTCTTTAATCGTTTTAAATTTTCAATTTGGTTTTCTCTTGACAACGGTCACTTAACAACATGATCATGGAACAAGTTCTAAACAAATTTCAGAAATAGCAAAATTATAACAAATTCTAGTTCAATCAGGATGCTTTGGTCACTGATCTAAGCATTAGCATTGAACAAATAAAAACACCGTTGGTTAACTAACTGAAAGGAAACCAAATAAAGAATATTGTAATCATCTTATATTGATAAATTGGCTTAGTCTAGATGGTGGCTTGGCCATTGAATAAAAATATTCGCACACGCATCGTCATCTTACTGAAAAACCAAAGAGAAAACAAACTTCGTATTGACCATTTGGCTCAGTCTGGACAACTGTAACTAAAATGTTAAAAATGTTGGTAATTATACAGAAATAATTATGAAAACAAACTCTGTAATAATGCCGAGAGGACAATTTGGCTTAAACGTGACGGCGGTCAATAACCAGCTTGACAATTGAACAAGATTGAAAGAAGCTAGGTAAGCTAACCGAAGTGATACACGAAAACAAACTCCTGGTCTACAATCATGATGTATTGATCATTCGGCTCAGTCTGAATGGCGTTCGCTAACAAGCTTATTTATCGAATATGTTCGAGAGGGCAAGGTCATGTTAATGAAAAACAAAATTGGTCACGCATGGAACCCAAGAACTTTAAGCTTTGGTAATGTTGAGTCATCATAAAATCCATTGATACACAGTTTCCGAAATGTATTGATTGGACGTAGCTTTAAACATACAGGAATATTGTCATAAAGTAAGTTACAAAATATCTGTAAAGGTTCAGCAGTGATTTTCTGTCACATTCCTAAAAAAGAAATGGCAATCAAAACCATAACCCCCTGGATGATCAAAAGCTAATTTCAGCAAGGGCCACAGCCTTAATATTAAACAAAAACCTTTTCAAAAACGTAAACCAAGATCTCAGTCACAAATCACACAAACCATACAAGTTATCAGCTACCCCGTTACAAGGACCTAAACCACGATCTTTCCAACACCTTTACAAAGATCCTGAGAAACTGAGCCTCAGTCTCACCTCACACAAACCTTACCCAAGTTTTCAACCACCCCTTTACAAGGACCCCAAAAGAGAACTTAGCACCACCTTTGCGAAGATCTAAACCAAGCCTAAGTCTCACTTAACACAAACCTTACCCAAGTTATCAACCACCCCTTTACAAGGACCTAAGCTACGACCTTAGCAACACCTTTGCAAAGTTCTAAATCAAGCCTAAGTCTCACCTCACACACCTTGCCCAAGTTTTGAACCACCCTTTTACAAGGACCTAAACCACGATCTTTTCAACACTTTTACAAAGATCCAAACTAAACCTCTGTCTCAAACCTGTCTCAAAACTTACCCAAGTTTTCAACCACCCCGTTACAAGGACCCCAAAAGAGACCTTAGGAACACCTTTGCGAAGATCACAAGCAAGCCTCACATCACAAAAACCTTGCCCAAGTTTTCAACCACCCCGTTACAAGGACCCCAAAAGAGAACTTAGCAACACCTTTGCAAAGTTATAAATCAAGCCTCGCCTCACAAAAACCTTGCTCAAGTTTTCAACCACCCTTTTACAAGGACCTAAACCACGATCTTTCTAACACCTTTACAAAGATCCAAACCAAGCCTCCGTCTCACCTAACAAAAACATTATCCAAATTTTCAACCACCCCTTTACAAGGGCATAAACCAAGACATTAGCAAAACCTTTACAAACACCTAAACCAAACCCTCAGAAACACTTTAATTAAAAACCTAGACGAAGCCCTTAGGACCCCGTTTATAAAATCAAACCCCCATTCACATTTAAACCAAAATCTTATCCATGACAAAAAATGTTTACGAATCCTGTCATTCTGGGCGTCTTTTCGCAAATTAATATTTACAAAGGTTAACCTTAAAGGGGGAGTAGCACGTTTTTAGCGGGAATATAAGGTGATATTAGGAAAACTAAAACAAATGGTTCCAATTGAAAGACAAACCTTGGTGTTTAACCTAAATTGAGCAGTAATAATTCAAATATATAACATAAAGTTTAGCCATGCGATTCATTTTTCTTACAGAAAATGAATTAAAGGTGTTCACAAAAAAATGGCCGCCAATGGGTTTTATGTGAATCTTCATACTTTGTCCTCTGACTATGGATGATTGGTTTGTCTAATGAGATTGTTGACTATGTCAATTTAATGCATTTAGCAATACCTTATAATTGTCAATGAAACATATACAATATACAATTATCAAAAAACGTGCTACTGTCCCTTTAACCCCAATCATTTCACATTGCACTAAGCTTACCCTAGTGCCTTAAAATATCCTAGGCCTTTGTGAAAGGACATTGAAATAATAGGCTACAGTCAGTACTTATGTAAAACATAGCAGTTATGTATGTACAGTATTCATTGAATATGCAAGAAGAGCATCTACCGAACCAAATAAGCCTACTCAAAATGTAAACCTAAACATAAACCTGAAATATATATTAAAAAAAAGGTTTAAAAAGTGTATCTTCTGATTGTTTTCTTATAACAGTCGTACAATGGCTTAACCACAGGCAAGGTGTACAAGCATAAAACATGTATTCACAGGTCAAAATACAGTTCAATGAGTGATTGATTATCGATCAGTAGGTATTTTGGATCGAAATCCTCTCATGAAATATGCAACAAAGTATCTCCTCTTGTCATTAACGTCAATTTCATTGACATACAGCTTTGTGTTAAGTGTCCATCTCATCAAAAATATATCCTAACTACATGTAGCCGTTGAAAAGAAATGCCAAATTGAATGCATTTTGAGAGGTGACAAGCATGAAAGGAATATATACACATGCCAATCTGTTGAATGCACTATATGACACTTCATAAGATTGAATATTCAAGAATGAAAATCCATTTCTTAAGCTTATTGATAATCAATTCGATGAATATATACTGGAACAATCAGAAATCGATATAGGAATATTTATGTTACATGTATTTCAACAGTGTAATTTCAGAATATCACGATCATTATAAAGATTATAATTACCATATAACCCGAACGAGTTGCACCCAAAAAACTTGTTTTTTAATTATAATTTTAACATTCCTCTTAGATGGAGCAATCATAAATTGTAAAAAACGTATGGAATCAATGAAGTTAAAGTTTTAGAAAAATCTAAGAATGTTTGGAAATGAAGCAAGCATAATCGAACAGTTAAATGGAATAAATGAGTCACCTTGAATTTAGGAGTATCTCATGCTTTGTTGTAAGAATATGTTTATTAATACTGTACAACACGCACTAAGTTTGGGTAGGTCGAAATATTAGAGTGACATTGATTGTATCAACACTACACAGATCACTGACGTATGCTATCCTTAAAATATCGATAACGCTTACTTGACACAATAAAGATAACAAATGATGTTATGTAAAACGTGAACAAAAGAACAAATATATGGAATCCATGACAAGTCACTCTGAAATTAAATACAGTTATCTTAAGCTTTGTTGTAACAATATGTATATACATGTATGATAACACTGTGACACGCATTTATTTCAAACAGGTCAAAACATTAGAGTGACATTAATTGCATCAGCACTCTATCTTTGAATGGTAATGATAACAAAGGATGATACTTCAAAACGTTAAAGATGAATTTTGTCTGAATTTATACACCTTATCATTATACAAATTATTGCAATGGGTACTGTTTCAATGACTTACATGAGAAGTCTTCAGTAATATCAAATTGATTACTCCATAAACATATTTTGTCTTAACAGCAATGTTTATGGAGGTGATCATATATCTGTTAACAAAATGTTCTTGGTCGAAGGTAGAAGACTCGCATAGAATTATCAATCAAAAGTATTTCGATGTAACAATGCAATTTGAATATAATCTCGCGTTAGATGTAGGGAGCTTTGGAAAGTTGATATGAACACATGCCACTTATGAAACATTGACTTTTGAAAGAAATGGAACTCTGTTTTAATATCAATTTGAGTGATTTGATTCGAAGATATCATCATTCTCATATATAACAGAAAAGAATATTACCCCGAAAGTTAATGACATTTAATGTGACTTCAAACAGATTGTGTAATTATGCTGTCATTCATCCTGCTACATCAATGTATATGTCTCCGCTAATGCTACAACCTATCCCCTGATATCCTCCTATGGTCTTCTGTCGTATAGGAGTGCTATTAGATAATAAATCTGATTCTCATTGCAGTCTCCCGCTAAGCTCCAAATCACGCGCTCTTAGATTTCCACGTGCGACATCACTAGACAACAGTGTACGGAGTTCGAAATAGTTTGACTAAAAACAGACAGGCTATAAAATGTAATTTAAACTATAATGTATTAAATGCTTACTACATCAAAAGAGGAAATGTACATTTCGAGAAGAATATTATCAGTGCACCTGTTGTCTCTATCTCTTGATCTATACCTGTGTAATGTACATAGGCTCGTTAACAAAATAAAATAGTTTCTTCCTTACCTTTACATCAGATATGAAGCTATGGCTGTGTACAAAGCAACAATAGGACATATAAGGATGTAGCATACAATCTACATACGGTCTTGAATATATGCATAATATAAGATTGACGAAATTGATTGTGGATGAAAAGTTTCAAACGGATTCAGGTGTTATGGTTATTATTAACCATTGATGTCACTATTTTGCATTTAGATTTCAGATGTTCTTCGATAAGACTTATCATTTGAAATAGAGACCGACAAGAGGTGTGACAGTTTACAGTTTATCCCCTATAGAGAAGAGAAAGTCATGTTTTCATCACATCCAACCGAAAAGTAAAATCGATTAAGTAAGAAATCTGGAAAAGTATGACTCTTTTTCAAGACCATCATTATTTTGGCAAACTGAATTCAGGTTGGAAAAATGTATCTCGCCCAGTAGGTGATAGATAGATAACGATATAAGTATGTGTACACACCATTGCTCTGTTCTTGAGGCATCTTAGAATTACTAAGACTGAAAATTTAACTTCTGGTTTACGCCAAATCACTTTTCATTAATAATGTTTGGATAAGATGAATACAGACTTGCACAAATAAAATTTATTTCAATTACACCAAAACAAGAAATGACAGATTTTGTTGGCTCAGAATTATTAACAATTAGGAATGTTTTCCATAGAAGAAAATTAACCCACTTTTCACCAGTCTCACAATGTTTCAGTAACAAATGCTAAATCAACGAGATAATTATGTTTAACCCGAGACTTAAAGAGAAGTTCCGACTTTGGATTGTTCCTATAACAAGTTCTACAATATTGTTGATGAAAAAATAGTTGTTTTAGTGTGGTACGTGGCATATCAGAGATTGACAAGACAGTGTGAGAAAGGATACCCGCTCCCCATAAGACTGACATAGATAATCCATGTACACGCTGGGTGGATTGGTTGTGATACATGGAGTCGGATATCTGTCGTATCTTACCCAGCAGGTGATAGATAGATAACGATATAAGTATATGTACACACAATTGCTCTGTTTCTATGGACTTCTGACATCTTCATCATTATAACTTCAATTATGGAATATAATTAAAGTGCCGCATGCCTTGGGGTTAAGGTCTGGAGGCATCTTAGGATTACCAAGACAAACATTTCCCTTTGGTTAACGCCAAATCTCTTTACCTTAAGCATGTTATCATTTTAAGATAATACAGACTTGCACAAACCAAATTTATTTCGATTAATTTAAAACATTTTTCAATTCGACCAATTTGCAATATAAGTTAAAGTATTTGTGTTGTAAATATATATACTATATATAAGTAACGTTTCTATAGTATAACATTGAGTCTAGCTCGGTTCTGATGTCATACCAGTGTTATGTCAATTCCATTGTGACATCACAACGTCGTAACTGTATTCGTTAGATTCCCTGATGATTGAAACATTTTAGTTTGAGTCAATTTGTTTCTTATAAATATGTAAAATGTTTACTTGTGAAGTCAAATTTCTTTATACATTATATATCCACTATATAAGACACCAAGAATGAATGTACCATTATAACAGAAAGAAGTGTTGGATTTAACAAATATACCATATAACTAAGTTGTTTATGGTTGAAATAATGACACGGGGTTTCCACATTGAATGACAAATAAACACATTTTACAGGCATACCTCACATTACAATGGTATGAAAACTACAACGTAAACAACATTCAGGAAAGATTTTACGTGATTGTGTTTGATCAGCTTATTCATGCATATATTTATTACTTGTTTATTGTTATTCGCTCTATATTTACGAACCCAATAATCGCTCAAGTATAAGAACCAGTAAATATTTCATCATATTTATCACCATACAACCGTTTGGTGACCAAATAAGCTAGTTGACGAGTTTCATTGCTATCAAGAATATCTCCTTCCAAATTACATTGGGTGTTGATAAGTATGATATAAATGTAAGTGTGTAGCCGTTTATGCATGATACAATAAACTTTCGAAGAGATCCAGAGAAACAAACACAATTTATAGAAATGTAACACAAAGATTTATCAGTTACTTTCAAGTAACAATTCTATTTCGTGAAAGGCATCATTGTCCCATTGCTTCATTGCCTTTCTCAAGCAGGTTGTTAACAAGGAAACCACAGGACCGCTTTTTCCATCCACGTACAAAAAATATTATCAATATCAATATATATCAGTCAAAACCAAGCATTACTGATCTATTTCATATATGCAATTTACTTAATTCCTGACCACGTAACAATTATTAATCTCGTCACATCTAAAAAGTGCGGGGTGGACAAGTTTGGCTATTTACAATAACTAAATAACATTTGACAACAATGGCTTTACTAATTTTCAGAGTGAAACTCAAATACTTAATTCCATAGTCCCCTACGTGTAGTATACTCAAAGACTTTTTGTTTCCATCAAAGACGATAATAACAGCAATATTTCTGGATAATAACTTCCTTAATTGTGGAATTACGACGTTTTGGAGTTTATGGTACTCCTATTCAGAAGCTGTTAGCCAGCAACTGAAAGCCATTGTCAATAAAGAGTTTATCGTATACGTTATGTATCGAATTTTCTTAAGAGACTCGATGCTTCAAATATAACATTCTGACTTGTGAATTGTTCATATAACAAGTTCTACAATATTGCTTATGAAAAATTAGTAGTTTTAGTGTTGTACTTATCGTGTACAGGTAATTCCAGGAAATTCGTGCTCATATAAATAAAAAATAGATTTTTGAATTGTTTAGCATTTACGTTTAACTGCATGAATATCGTCAGCATAATAAAACACCGAGTCGGCAACAGTAATGACAGTTCTAAGAATAAAGAAGTTGTTAAACATTCTTCCATATTTGACTTCTTAATGCCACTCTGTACTGACAGTTATTCATATTCGTCATGTAAATGTAGTCGAGATATGGAAGTATATGTTTACAAAGCAGCACGATGCACATGTGCAATGATGTGACACGAAGAACTAGTTTCAGAGGCAGAAAAGAACATATTATTTATTGTTTTTGTAATTTTAACATATGATGCATATGCCTAGGCCTTGGTACAGAGATATTGATGTTGAGAAATGGTAATATCACGTCTATTGATAATGACGATTCGATATGTTCATATTGAGAATAATTCAAGGATTTTTTAAACTATAGCTATTTGTATGAACGTTGCACGTTCCACCAGTGTATGAAGATTGACGGCTTATGACAAAAGAAAGCTCAATCAGAATCGATCAAAACTGCCAAACACCGACTAGTCACATTTGCTAAAAAACATCGATAACACCGAGTGTTAGGTTTACGTCTTAACACTTCAGTAGACTAGCCACATTTGCTATGATGCATTGGTTTTGAATGCATGTTTCAATTATAAAAACAGTAAGAGCTTTCTTTGATGTCAAACCAATCAATGATTAATGGCATTATCGTAAAAAACTGTGGTAATTACCAAGCATCACTTTTAAAATGATGTTGCGAGCCAGGTACATTTTAATTGATTTTACTTTGAAGCTTTATTGTGAAAAAGCATGCTTTATTGATTGAGTTATCATCGAGATTGGGTATGTTTTTTATGTTAGTTATACCTTTAAGCTGGTGTAAGATTTGGTGTTTGTTAGTATGGAAATAAACAAGTTGAAAATGACATGCCCTAAAATTTATCATACCATTGTCCATTACAAAAAAAATGAAATGAATGAACATATAATCGTAGTGATTATGTTAAGTATCATTACGTAATAAAATTCTGATTCTAAAAAAAAAAATTTAATTTCTTTTACAGATTATTTACTGTTTTTTTAAGATTTGATACATGGAGAAGATCCAATTGTCTGTGGAGTCAGAGAAATGGTTTCTGTTTGGTCATTTTTCCTTATGTCATGTCACAAAGGCGGCAAAATCATATCTAGTCAGTATGACGACAAGTATCAACAGTATGTTTGTCCCGGAGGTAATGGATTTCAAGTTTCTTAAAGATCGCACTAGAGCCCCTGTTCTCAACAAAACATACTCTATCCATTTGGGCACAAAGGAAGGACCACCCACACAAACCCCACCGTCACTACCGTAATACAGGTGTAATATACCTGATTTGCTTTAAAAAGTGACTTCTCAATACATGTACAGAAGTTGTACAAGTTAATCGAAATGTAAATATATATCAAACCTTATCTCTTTCATAATTGAATCTACCAGATCCTTATGTCTAGAGAGAACATGCGCGACTTTCACTTCATTTTCAATATTTGCCCTTAAGATATACACATAATATGATATACAGATATCTGTACTGGTCATATGTAACCAAGTAAATTGCCATAACCTATACGTCTTTCATAATTGATTTTCCTATGTTTCTCCCCAAAGCGAACACGCTGGACTTACATTTCCCTTTCAATACCTTTCCCTCAGATGTTCACGTCACATGATACACAAACACCTGTCTCGGCCTTCCTATAAGTAAATCGCCATTACCTATTTCTTACAGCGTCTCACTTAGATTAGGATCGACTTCCCAGGTAATATCAATCAACTCACCTGCTTATGGACAGGTAAATCCTTCCAGACGCTGATCACTGTACCAGCTGTGTCACCTGTTCACATAAGTAAGCCACTGTTGGTTACTCTATATTTTGCAGTAGCTATGGACGTGAGGGTCGGGTATATCGAACTGTGTCGTGTAGCAAGTCAGGCGTGGCACGCTCGTCAATAGGCCTGAGAGTTTGATGAAATGCTGCTGTCTTGACCCGGGTCGACTAGTGGATAAAAGGTGACGACGTGTATTTACCATGTCCTAGCCGACAAGGGTGTACTCGTATAGGTACAGAGCTGTAGTGACTAGGGTGTACTCGTATAAGTATAGAGCTGTAGTGACTAGGGTGTACTCTTATAAGTATAGAGCTGTAGT
Source organism: Steromphala cineraria (assembly GCA_916613615.1). Lineage (NCBI taxonomy): Eukaryota > Metazoa > Mollusca > Gastropoda > Trochida > Trochidae > Steromphala > Steromphala cineraria. Next base: position 43,355,272 of record OU744727.1, on the reverse strand, counting down.
GACTAGGGTGTACTCGTATAAATACAGAACTGCAGTGGCTAGGGTGTACTCGTATTAGTACAGAGCTGTAGTGACTAGGGTGTACTCGTATAAGTACAGAACTGCAGTGACTAGGGTGTACTCGTATAAGTATAGAACTGTATTGACTAGGGTGTACTCATATTAGTACAGAACTGCAGTGGCTAGGGTGTACTCGTATAAATACAGAACTGCAGTGACTAGGGTGTACTCGTATAAATAAAGAACTGTATTGACTAGGGTGTACTTGTATAAATACAGAGCTGTTGTGACTAGGATGTACTCGTATACATACAGAACTGTAGTTACTAGGGTGTACTCGAATAAGTACAGAGCTGTTGTGACTAGGGTGTACTCGTATAAGTACAGAACTGCAGTGACTAGGGTGTACTCGTATAAGTACAGAACTGTAGTGACTAGGGTGTACTTGTATAAATACAGAACTGTAGTTACTAGGGTGTACTCGTATAAGTACAGAGGTGTAGTGACTAGGGTGTACTCGTATAAGTACAGAGCTGTAGTGACTAGGGTGTACTGGTATAAGTACAGAACTGCAGTGACTAGGGTGTACTCGTATAGGTACAGAACTGCAGTGACTAGGGTGTACTCGTATAGGTACAGAGCTGTAGTGACTAGGGTGTACTCGTATTAGTACAGAGCTGTAGTGACTAGGGTGTACTCGTTTAAGTACAGAGCTGTAGTGACTAGGGTGTACTTGTATAAGTACAGAGCTGTAGTGACTATAGGGTGTACTCGTATAAGTACAGAACTGTTATGACTAGGGTGTACTCGTTTAAGTACAGAACTGTAGTGACTAGGGTGTACTCGTTTAAGTACAGAACTGTAGTGACTAGGGTGTACTCGTTTAATTACAGAACTGCAGTGACTAGGGTGTACTCGTATAATTACAGAGCTGTAGTGACTAGGGTGTACTCGTATAATTACAGAGCTGTAGTCACTAGGGTGTACTCGTTTAAGTACAGAACTGTAGTGATTAGGGTGTACTCGTATAGGTTTATAACTATGGCTCCCAGAATGTGTTCGCATAAGTACAGAACTGTGGTTACTAGAGTGTACACGACTATGTCTAACTCGTACAAGTACAGAACTATTATGACTACTGGGTACTCGAAGAACTATGGGGACTAGGGTGTATCGATTTAAGTTCAGAACTATGGTGACTATAGTGTACTCGTATAGATACATAAATACACTAGGGTGTATTCGTACAATTACATAATAAAGTAACTATTGTGTACTCGTAGAAGTACAGAACTATATATATTGGGTGTTGTCGTACTCGAACAGAGCTTAAGTGATTCTTTATTGATAATCGGGTAACGGTCTTGTTTGTCTTTCTCATGAGATAGAAAAGAATAAGTTTTTTATTCGAGGTTCTAGCGATCGGCAAATACTGGTAAACAATCTTAACCATCTTGGTCATCTCGATCCCAATAGACACATTTGTCTTTTTAAAATAAAAAGCACTTTAAGCACTGCGATTTCTAAAATGTACAAACATTTCATATAATATCTTAGAATATTGAAATAAACGATGAAAAACAAGCGAACAGGTTGTTTGATTAACTGTCCAAAAGTTATGATTTCATAATTTAAGAAAATTTTGAAATGTCGCCACTTCTTATCTAATTGTTTGGATCCAATTCAATAGGGATCATATTAACACAATATATGAGGGGTAGTTGAATATTTACTATTTGCAATCCAGTACTACCCCGAGGCATCTACCCACATATATCTTACTGAAGCGGGGGTGGATGTTGCGACATACCAGATATATGGAGCGATCGTATCAGATGACGCCCTATTCAAACTAGTCTTACAGGCAGACTCTATTTATATTTAGTTAAATAATCGTTATGAAAATAATTATTTTTCATTGACTTAATTCATTGAGGCTATTTTCTTATATTTAATAAAATAGAAGTTTATGAGAATTATCAATTTTCAGAGACTGGATGTAGGTTTATATCCTAAAAACCACACCGTGTAGAAATTCTCCTCCATGGTGTCTCACGTTTCAACTATGGAGAGTAGTTTGTGTATATGGTTATATGGTATTTAGAAATACAAATATATGAAATGAAAGAAGAGCGTCTTTTTCATGTGGTGAAAAAGACGCTGGATACATTTTTACACACATTGCATGTTTTATTTATTTTTTACTTAAGAAAAGTTTTCCTTATTAAAAGAATTAAATGTAAAATTGTTGTTAATTGTTCAGGTAGACAAGGTCAAATTATGTTCCATAAAAAAAAAAAATTAAAACTAAACAACATTTCATGTTTTATTTATTTTTTACTTAAGAAAAGTTTTCCTTATTAAAAGAATTAAATGTAAAATTGTTGTTAATTGTTCGGGAAAACAAGGTCAAATTAATTTCCATAAAAAAATTAAAACTAAACAACAATAACATTTTAATAACAAAGAAACCATTGTGTAACTGTTGAGGGAAAAAATCAAGGTAAAATCGAAAACATGTAAAAAACATCGCCGAAAATCAACTTCTCATGAAACTACCGGCACGTGCAAATATCTGACATATTTTGATCATACTCCAGGTATATTCGGGTACCTTATTGTGATAGCACGCGCCCTCTACCCTTCCTATAGGTTACCTTTGTGATAACACAAACCCACCAACAAATCCCTTTGTAGAGTTTGGAATACGTTACAGGGTATTTTGGCACACCTTAATATCCATGTAGATAAATCTGTAGTAATATGTCACTTCACTTGATTGATATCGAACGGACAAGGGACTTGGTATCTCATATATTTACACAGACCAGATTAATATATACCAGCTCCTCTATTGTGTTCTCTTGGTGAGACATACGATTCAGTGACTGTTCGAATATTGTATGAACGAAGAAAAGCATTGAAATGCTGCCACCTTAGGGAAATTACATACCATAATTCTCTATCAATTCGACGTCTCTAATAATTCGACCACGAGGTTAAAATTTCAAATCAATTCTAACATTTCAACCATGTGCTAATTGTGCTAAATGTTCATTATATTTATATGTATATTTTCTCAATCTTAAGCTAGCTGTAATGTTTACTTCCCATAATATCAACATTAATAACGGATTTTCGGGATGTATACTATTGCAGATAGTTTTAATTAGATTGATGTTTTCTAAGTGGCATTATATGTATCTATTTCGTACGAAAAAAACCCCCAACATTTTACGGAGGAATTAGAACTTTTTAGGAGTTTTAAAACCAATGAAACGGTTCTCAGAATGAGTTATAAACAATCTTTCTTTAACAGGATATCTGATAAATATGGAATTTGGTTTGATACTTTTGGAAACTGCACTTCTTCCCCAAATCATACCTCAAAACACCCCCCCCCCCCCCACTCCGGTTCTCATCATTATGCAGAGGATTAAAGAAACAACAACTCCAATTTATTAACAGCGTTAGGAAGACATACGAGGGGCGTTCAATAAGTGTTGCAAGCGGGGCATTGGTGTTTACATAAACAGTGTCAGCTTATAGCAGGTGTTACTATAGTCAAAACATAACATTGACACATGTCAAAACAATTTCTAGATATAACTATTATTTAGATATAATAGCTGCGCTGACCTAGGGGTCTCCATAATCATGGATTCTCTCAAACATGAACAACGCGCTGTGATCAAGTTCCTTACTAAAGAGGGATGCAAAGCTACAGAAATACATAATCGTATGTGTAATGTGATGGGTAAGGATGCTCCTAACTTTTCAACAGTTTGTCGCTGGTCTCTTCAGTTCAAGCGGGGCAGGGAGTCCTTAGGCGATGACCCACGGTCAGGCAGGCTATCTGAAGTCACCCGACCGGAAGTTATTGCCGCTATCGAAAGACGAATTTTAGCTGACCGCCGTGTTAAAGTTTCTGAACTGTCTTTGGAATTCCAGATATCAGTTGGAAGTGTTGAAAAAATAATTCATGACCATCTTGGTATGTCCAAGGTATCTGCAAGATGGGTACCCAGAAACCTCACAGCACAAGATCGCCAGAAAAGAACCGAAAGTTGCATGGAGCTCCTGGATCGGTTTAATGCGGATGAAGCCAGGTTTTTGTCTCGTCTGGTGACAGGTGACGAAACCTGGATCCACCACTGGGACCCGGAAACTAAACTGGAATCCAAGCAATGGAAGCACCCGAGTTCACCGCCTCCCCTGAAGTTTCGCACTCAACCATCAGCTGGCAAGGTTATGGCGACAATCTTTTGGGATGCAAAAGGCATATTATTAATTGATTACTTGCCAACCAAAACTACAATGAATGGTCAACATTATGCCAACCTAATGCAAGAATTGCGAAAGACAATTCGACAGAAACGCCGTGGAATGTTGACACGTGGTGTTCTGATTTTGCATGACAACGCTCCAGTCCACAAGTCAAGAGTTGCACAGGCCGCTATACGTGATTGTAGATTCGAACAGCTAAACCACCAACCCTTACAGCCCAGACCTAGCCCCCAGTGACTACTTCCTGTTCAGAAACCTGAAATCCGCCCTACGTGGAAGGCACTTCCGGGATGACGAAGACGTCAAAGCTGCCACAGAGGCGTGGTTAGGGGGGCAAACGGAAGACTTCTACAAAAGCGGCATCAAAAGTCTTAAAGAGAAATTGAATAAGTGTATTGAGGTGAAGGGTAACTATATTGAAAAATAAAAGTAAAAAATTGACTACGCGAGTTGGTTTTATATTGAAGTTGCAACACTTACTGAACGCCGTATGTACTCAGCTAAAAAATCTCCAAATACACGAGCTCATGCTTTAAACTAGTCGCACGAGCATTTGTGATTATCTGATTCAATATATAGTAGGAGTATATATAGAGAGTTAGTTATGTAATAAAACATCTTCGATATAATTTTCAACAACTTCTGTGTATATATAGGGTAGGTTTGGGTCTATGAGTTTATGTCTTTCTAACCCTGTTGTTAAGCTTTACATGTCCCTGTGGTCTAAAGATGAGCAATACAAATTGTATAAATACTAGAAAAAGTTTTCACCTTAAAGGGGCAGTAACATGTTTTGAGGGAATAAGAGGTGGTGTCAGGAAAATTAAAATAAATGATTTCAATTGAAAGACAATGTATTTAAACTAAATGAAGCATTAATATATCAAACATATAAGGCAACGTTCAGGCATGCAATTCCTTTTTCTTACATAAATGTGAATACATATTATTTGTTCTCTGACTATGGATGATTGCTTTGTGTAATGAGATTTTTGACACTATCAAAATAATACATTTAGCATAAACATACAACTATCAGTGAACAATTTTGAATATAAAATTTTCAAAAAAACGTGCTACAGCCCCTTTAAGACACCAAATCTTGAATAATTGTTTTTAAGAATCGTGGAGTAACACGAGTGTAAAAGTACAGAATCACCCGCAAGAGTGACGAAGAATATGATGATTATATGAGCGCTTCACACGCACTCGGCCAAGCAATATTGTCGTTGACAAAGTAAATAATTGTCATACCTTTGCGTCTTTATAACTAAATTGATTATGAAAATCAAAGCAAGGATTAGAAAACGAAAGTTTCCCCATTGTAAAAACCACAATATATTTATCAGCAGACGAATACCTAATTTATCTGTAAAAGCGGAGAAGGGAGTGTTTGAAAGTATATATTAACATCTTCATCTTCATTGCTTTGCTATATCTTTGAGAGCCACTTCTTGATTTTCACCACAACCCTTTTTGCTCTGATATGATGGCATAATTCAATAACTAAATTCAAAATATCTTACATATCCAATCCCGACTTGGCAATTATATGATAAATACTTGTTTTCAAACAATCATATATATGTGAGGAAGCCAAAACCAGATGTACAATTTACCTGAATACTAGTTATATAACCTATCAATTGTCATCGAACCCCACGTTCATTCTGACTTCTTTAGAAGATAAGTTTCCAAAAGTACGTTAGAGGGATTGTCGTCATTGTCCGGTTTTCGATCAACATAACGACCTCCTGACGTCGATAAGTTTAGAAATGATACTTTCTTGCAACTGTCGACACTTCTCAAACAGATGGCATTATTGGTAAAGTTTGGTATTTTGACCCCTGACAACTCACAGAGTGGCTCTTTAATTGCTTTCCTCGTCATCATTGGTTCACCCTCATTGGTTGTATATTTCTCATCATTGATTACTTTTAATAACATATGTATTATAATCAAATGTATATCGGAAAGAACTAAGTTTTTTGCCTGATCCATTTGACTCTTTTGTCAATAAAATATGTTTAAATTAACTAAAATTTTATATCAAATAAATACTTATTCATTAAAGTCAATTGTTACTGTCTTAAAGGGGAAGTAGAACGTTTTTATAAATATATAAAGGGATGTCAGGAAAGTAAAAATAAATGGTTGCAATTGAAAGAAATGCATTGAAACTAAATGGAGCAGTTATAAACAAATATATGATGTAAAGTTCAGCCATGCGATTCCTTCTTCTTACACAAAATGAATTAAAAGTGTTCACATAAAATGGCCGCCAGTGGCCTTTCTGTGAATCTTTATGATTTGTTCTCTGGCAATGGATGATTGGTTTGTCTAATGAGATTTTTGACACTATTACATTTAGCATATATGTTCAATTATCAGTGAAAAGTTAAATTTAAATTTTCAAAAAAAACGTGCTAATGCCCCTTTTAAACATCTGTATCTTTATTTCCGTCAATGCAGTTCGGTATCGACTACTACTCGAGTTATAATGAGTCGAAGAACGCGTATTACGTATCTATATAAATCATGACAAGTTTCAGATATATTTGAAAGTTGTGGTTTGTATTATAAAAAGACATTGTTTGCACATGAACACAAAGTAATGATCACAATACTTAAAATATGAAATTTCGATTCACAAATCAACACATTTTGGTTCCCTGACCTCATTTTATTAGTTATATCAAAACACTAGATCCTTTTACACTGCCAACTTAAAACTGAATCCTGATTGAATGCTGGAATAAAACAATTTTGGGAAAATACTTCGTTTAACACATGAAACTGTGTTTATAAAAATATTATAATGTCCGCATTTTATGCCTTTTTCTAATGTATTTGATTTATGACATGTTCAAAGTTGAAGAAAATTTTATCCGTTTCTTCTAGTTGGTTGTGATCAGTCGCTGTAAATTCGTTTCCTTAAACATAAGTATGTTCACTTTTAACACAAATCAAGTCCATATAGAATTTCTGACAAATTTATTTTCACATTTGATTGGAAATCGCACATTCATTACAAATATTTTTTGGATTCTTTTATATCACGTTTTAACATTGGACGGACATATCAATCCATTTTTTTAATGACTTTTATTTTTCCTGATGATTTTTCACTTGTTCATTTGTTCAGGATGCAAATGTTCATTTGCTGTTAACATTTGGTCAATTACTAATATGCATCTATTTCGCTTTTTTTTCACAATTTCACGCAAGATGATTTCACTTTAATCCATGGCATAATTCACCTTTTGACGTTTCATGTTGCAGGTGTTTATCTGGTAAAGGATTCCAGTTAATTCTATGAGTCAATTTCTGGCAATCAATGAGCCTATTATTCAAGGTGGGCTCTGAAGCACCGAACACACCTGGACATTCAAATCCTTGTTTTTGGCAACCTCGGGATTATGCAATGAGGGGATAATCTCAGCCGCCAGTCGCTTCCGGTAGAGGGTTCTGAAGAATATCCTAAGCGTGGCTTTCCGAAATGTACGATATGTTGAAGTAAAGATGATAAGGTTTATGATAAGGGCGAAGTTGTCAACAATTTTGAATGAAACTTCTAATAAACGATTTATGCCTCCGCCAATAGCAACCCTGTCGCTAACAACCAAGGCAACGGCTATTGGGAAATTAAGGGCAAAATAAGCTATTATCATCACGAACGGGACGAATCGTCGTCCTACGGGAAGGAGTTTATCTCCAGAGACATTGGTAGAGCTCTGTCTCTTGAGTAGAATAGTCCTCAAATATATAATATATCCATATGATACGACAACGGTAGAAGTCGCTATAGCACCAGGCAGGAAGAAAAGATATCTTGAATTTGGTATATACATATTTTGGCACCCAAAGCTATCTTCCTTGGTGTCAGTCAATATCAGATAAAACACTGTAATGGTCATGAGAATGCTCACAAGGAACATAACAGCTGATGCGAGATATATCCTTTTAGGTGTTATCCATTTGATGTACGAGAAGGGTTTGACAATGGCTACAAGTCGATCAATGTTGAGCATGGTAATACTGAAGCTACAATTGAACCTTCCAATGATGAAGACATGTATACATACTTGGTAGTAGGTACCACAGCCAATTTCTGGGAACCACCCAGGCAAAAAAGACATAAGATTTGCTACACCGACCACGAGATAGGAGAGAGAGGTGTTTGCAAGCACAAGACCAGTGGGTCGATGGAGATCGCTTGATCTGGCTATGATGTAAAGAACAAGACTGTTAAGGACAATCTTTATAAGACATATGGTGAGATGAGCTCCGAGGATCCCAAACTTGTATCTGTCTGTATAGGGATCATCTTCACTTCCGTTCATTATTTCGATATAATCCAACGCAAGAATGTTTTTTTGAAGTCATTTGGAGGTTTATCTCACAAGATGTATCTCACTTTTACAATCCTCTGTCGATAAGTCATGTTCACTTCCGTTCATTATTTCGTTATAATCCAATAGAAAATTGATGCTTTGAGGTCCTTGAGTGGTTCATCTCAGACACATCTCACTGTTCTATATCTCCGTCGATAATTATCGTCACTTTCTTTCATTTTGATTATGTACACTGATTGCGTTAATCATTATTTATTCCATCCAAAGCAAGAATTGTTGCTTTGAAGTCCTAAAGAAGTGTTTCTAATAAGAGGTATCCCACTTTTACATTCTCTGTTGAGAAGTCATCGTCACTCCCATTTACAAAGACTGCGTTGAATGATTGAGTTCATTTCAATCCAGCGCAAGACTTGTTGCTTTGAAGTCTATAACAGTTTTCTCAATAGATGTACCACACTTAAATAATCCTCTGTCAAGGAGTCATTGCCACTTCCATTCACAATGACTGCGTTAACTGATTGAGTTCATTTCAATCCAGCGCAAGGATTAATGCCTTGAAGTCCATAAGAGGTTTTTCTCACTTGATGTGTGCTTCACCTTTACATTTCTCTGTCAAGGAGTCATTGTCACTTCCATTCACAATGACTGTGATCACTGATTGCGTTTCTTTCACTGAATCCAACGCAAGATGTGATTTTTATCTCACATTTAACATCTTCCTGTTGAAAATGAGTCCGTTCATTTTAAATGATTGCCCTTTTTACTTTTAACAAATGTCTTCAAGAGGTTTAGCTCAATTAATAACAACTTTGATAAAAGCCAACAGAAGTGAGAGAAGAAATCACCTTTGTCATTTCCGATTATATTTAATGTGTCACTGATTGCGATCATTCTAGCTATTCAAACACAAACAAATTTTTATGGAAAAAACTTAACATCACCTTATTTGACTGTTCTTTGTGTATGCGTTGAACAGATTGAATCCAACGCAAGACTGGGTATCTTGATGCCAAAAATGGCAACTCATCCTCCCCCGTTATGTATGTTATTTATTGCTTTATTTCTCTGGAGATACTAGACAAAATGACATAAAAGTAGCCCACTTTCCTTCATGATTGTTCTTGGTATACGTTTTCAGTCACATTTATCCAACACAAGAATGGTTGTTTTGGTCCGTAGAAACTGCCATTTGACTGTTGTCATTGCGTGTCTTCACCTGGAACCAACACTCAATCGTATATATCGATGTCCAGAAAAGTATCTCCCTACCTTGCATGCTGGCCTTTCATCAATTGTTCAGAATATAATTATCATTTTTTCAACAAAACTATACCTTCAAAAGCAAATATTTTGAATTCTCACTTCCACTTCTTTGCTTCTTCTTATTTGCCGAAAATAAAAGTATCTCACTTTCGTTGGTGTTCATCGACGCTTTTTAATCATTCCTATGGAGCCAACGCCAATTACAACGTTTCGATGTCAAGGAAACGTCTAGAAGATGCCCACGTCCTTTCGTTGATGTTGACTAGTATTTGAATCCAGTTCTGTCTAGAAGATGCCCACGTCCTTTCGTTGATGTTGACTGTAACTATTTGAATCCAGTTCTGTCTAGAAGATGTCCACTTTCTTTCGTTGATGTTGACTGTAAGTATTTGAATCCAGTTCTATGTAGACACTCTAGAACAGATGTATTTGTCCAGAATCGTTGCATCTCAGTTCGACATGACCATATGAAGGAAGGGATATATCACGGTCAAGTAAAGGTTTATGTCACTTGTGGTCAAGTTGCAAAAGGTTTGAAGCGTCCATGTCTCTAAAACTAACCATAGAAGTAACATTTCGATGACGTTTCTTCATTCTCTGGAGCCAGCATCAGAATGAATAGATTAATGGCAAGAATAAAATCACTTTCGCAAGTTGCTGTAGTACTGTGTTACCTTTAACCAACCCTAGAAGTAACATTTCGATGACATTTCATCCATGATGACTTTTCTTCATTCTCTGGAGCCAACATCAGAATGAATAGATTAATGGCAAGAATAAAATCACTTTCGCAAGTTGTTTAAGTATTTTGTTAACTTTAACCAACACTAACTAAACGTATTGATGTCAATGAAGGTCTGGTGGCTCGAAAGTTGGGTGAAAATTGAACGAATGAGAATGGAGCATTTAAGAGGATTTATTCGCGATGTGCATAACTCCACTATGCTAACCCGATAGAGGAGTATTATATCATTCTTCACAGGACCAATTCCCTTAGCTTTGTGACTGCAATAACATTATGGCTATATGGCTGGTCAAATTATTTCTTATTCTACTTATTGCCCTTTGTGTTGGTAATATGATTATACAAATGGTGAGAGAAACACGTGATAGACGTATAGACGTTATTTATACTTGCATTACAAAAACATAAGTTATATTGTGTGTTTTTTTAATGTTTAAATGTTTATTTGTTTATGTCTGTGTTCTGGTACAAGCATATATACGAATGAATAGCGCTATGTTAATGGAGATTAATTTTAAAAACATATTATTTAAGGTGTCATTATTTAAAGGGGCAGTAGCACGTTTTTAGGGGGAATATAAGGTGATGTCAGGAAAATAAAAATTAATGGTCCCAATTGAAAGACAACGTATTTAAACTAAATGGAGCAGTAATAATTCAAATATATAATGTAAAGTTAAGCTATGCGATTCCGTTTTCTTATACAAAATGAATAAAAGGTGTTCACACAAAATGGCCGCCAGTGGATTGTGTGTGAATCTTCATACTTTGTCCTCTGACTATGGATGATTGGCTAGTGTAATGAAATTTTTGACACTGTCAAATTAATACAATGAGCATAAACTTACAATTATCAGTGAAAAATGTTAAATATAAAATTACCAAAAAACGTGCTACTGCCCCTTTAAGGCCTTTAAAAGAAGAAGTAGACCAGTGATCAAAGTGAAACATATTCCTTTTCTTGTCCATGCAATTTTTCGGACTCGATAACAATTGAACAATTAACGACTTTTTTGTTTATTGTATCTTTGTTTTTAGTTAAGTTCTAGATGAAATGGCATTAAAGTTATTATTTAACACATGGCAAATGACAACAAATGACATTTCGGTTTACAAAAAAGTTAATCCATTAGACCAAAACCTAATCCTAATTACATCCCCATCCATTCCTCAAAGCTGGCACTCCTGTCACTACCTCAGCCACGGTGTCAAGAATGCCATTGTGTAGTAACCGTATTCCCTCCAATAAGCGCCCGGTCTCCAATAAGCGCCGGACCTCTAATAAGCGCCGGGGATCATAGGTAGTTGAGAAAATAAGCACCGGGCCTCTTATAAGCGACGGGTCCAAACCATTGAATTAATGTCTATTAGTAAAAAATTGGCAGATATTCATTGTAAAATACTGTTTGACCCAAACTTAAATTTTCTATATGCGCCGGGTCTTCAATAAACTCCGGGTGCAACCCATTGAATTAATGTCCCTAAGTAATTTTTTTTTTACAGATATTCATTGTACAATACAGTTTAACACAAAGTTCAATTTTCTATTTAATAAATAAGCACCGGGCCTCCAAGAAGCGCAGGGGGTAAAGGAGTGCTGAAGGAATAAGCGCTTATTAGGGAAATACGGTACTTCATCCTCGTCTTAGTGCATTTGTGCTTGATTATTTGTGCTTGATTATTTGTGCTTGATTTTGATTATTTGTGCTTGAAAGAACCGTTTTATAGAAAAGTCGCTCTAAAAATATACCTTTCCTTAAGAAGATTAAGAGTCATGAAATGCTGGCACCCAACTGGCCTTAATTGACGTCAACGAATATATAATCATAATAATCATCCTGATAATGCTAGCATGACATCATTAGTTTTTGCCCTACTAATCTTCTGTATACCTTAACACCTAAACCATGGATAATGAGATTGACTTCAAACGATAATTGAGACCACGTTGGTTCTAAATCTTCCATATGGCTTTCTGGTTTCAAGGGTTTTACGCGGTAGATTAACGCTTACTGTCAATCGTACTTTGCTTGATGAATTGGATTAATCAAGACATACTCATTTAAACAGATGTGAGTAGAGGTGTGGGATTAAGGTGAGGTAGAGGCTTTGGGACTCTTTGACAATGCACAAAAATATTGCAAGGGTTATGGCCGTGAAGATTTGGGTGTAAGTGTTGAGCTTTTTAAATGTAGAATGACAGATTAAAAACTAACGTAGTACTTGAAAACTATGAGGTTGGAACTTACAGACTTAAACTCTGTGAAAAAATTGATACATTTTATTTTTTTCTAACATTTTCAGACTCACAAAAGTAATTTCGATTTCAATCCAGAGAAGGGCTAGGGTATGTAACCTTTGTCATCTCGCGTGCATACAAATAAGCTCGTTAAAGCCCAATTATCATACTCGATGTTGTTCGTAGTGAAATTAAGCTATTTAGCAAAGAAATTGATCACTCGGTAGAAAAATCTTTTTGTCGGAAGTTTGATATCATATTCACATGTTTTAATCAACAATAAAATACTTAATTCGACGTCAAAAGTACAGTACCCTCTGCAAAATTGCCATAGCTTTTAACGAACCCGCTTTCGGTGACATCATCATTATGTGTGTAGGTTTTACAACGCTTCGCAGTTACCGCAATTGCGTCCGATGGGTATCAACTTGGACAGCAACTTATGCCTGACTAAGAGATAACAAAAAGAAAACGTAGTTGTGCGCGACAAAGACGGCTTTCAAGCGTATATTTCGGAAGCGAAAATTGTGAGATGGCCACACTTGATTCACCTTCATGTCGACATGCCGGGGCTTACTTTTCGGATTTTGGTAAAGTGCCTCCGGTCCGATCATCTCATGGTTAGTCGCAAAATATTGCTAAAAATACCACAGACAAGTAACAATATTGCAGTTTGATGATGGGTCTTTAATTATACATCCTTTGCGCAAGACTGAACTTTTCCTATGATATAAAAGGTTTTGTCACAATTGAATTGTCATTTTAATTGAATTGTGTTTGAAAGTGTTTAAAAAGCTTGTGGGCCTATATGGTTTCTCACCATTTTACATATTTTTAACTTCCTCTATCTCTATATCACCATCTCTCCGTCTTCCGTCTTTTTCATATTCAACATATTTCGAAGGGAAACCGGCAATTATGAAGAAAAATGGGTAAATAGAATAAAAGGATATTTTATCAATGAAACCATGTAACCATGAAAAATGAAAAAGAAACGAAAATGGAAGCTGTTTATTTATCACCACGCCAAAGTTAAGGCATGATAAAATATAACGGTAAAATGACTAAATAATCCTGATGTGTGCTTACAATATTTAATTAGCAACAAAACCTACTTACCTAATGATATGCTTAGTGGTCGAGAAAAATTACTGAAGGAGATACAATTTTATTTCCCATACGGTTGAAAATAAGTGGTGACATATTATCAATATGATCACTAATGCACATATCACTTTTGCCTAGCAACGATTGTTGTAGCGCGAGTTCCCGGAATTTTTTCGCCTGTGACGTCATAACACCATTGTTCGTGACGTCACTGTAGCCGGCCGTCGCAAAGGAAGCGGCCCGTTTTGTATAATTCTAAGAGATTAAAATGGAATGGAATTGGTAATAAAGAAATTATCACCCTCGGAAGTGTGTCATATGACTTTTACGAAACTCGTGCAAATTTGTGTATAACCCTCGCTTTCGCTCGGGTAATACAAAAACTCATACTCGTTTCGTAAAAGTCATATGACACACTTCCGAGGGTAATAATCTCTATATATGTAAAGCGACATCTCACAGAACAACAGTGTACGATGTCAGTATAATTTGATGAATAATTTTTACGTTTTAGAAAGAGGTAGGTTTAAAGGACTATTTTCTTAAATATACAGAGAACACAATAGGCAAGAACGTTAAAAGACAAAACAAAACAACATATACATGTATGACAATACATTTTTTTAAAATATGGCGTGAAGTCCAAATTCGAAACTTCGAAATCACCTTATTTTCCCCTAAAAACGTGCCACTCCCCCTTTAAGGGTCCTGCACCCCTTTCCCCTTTTAAATTGGTGAAACCCTTTCTTTAAAACTCCTGGAAACTCATTAAAAATTGATTCAGTAGGAAAAGCAAGTATAACATATGAAATGATACACATACAATGAATATCAGTGTTGATGTCTGAATGAATATAAAGTGCACAATAACATGGGGTGAAACAAAATCGGCATTGACAGAATTTCATTTAAGAATAAGAAAAAGAAACATCTGATTATTTACATTCACAAAACTTATAAATTGCCATTATGTGTATGAACAATGCCTTAGCTAACTCTTAACGGTGTAGCACAGTGAATTGATGCGGTTTCGTGAAGCTTAAAATTACATGGATGCAATGTGCACCATTCTCTGGGTGTTAAACGAAGACTTTTCGTCTCTGTTCCTGAAAGTACACATTACTTTGTTTATTTAGAGTAATTTAAGAATTTGTGAAATTGTAATCTGTAAACTAAACGTTGAAACGTTTTATAAGTAGTTATAGTTATTCTCTGAAATTTCAAATTTGTATATTTAAAAAAATAAATTTCGTCTTTAAGAACTTAAGATACAATTGAATACTGAAGTCTACAAAGTTCAAACTGGTGTTTTCGATGCGCCACTTCCGGGGACGTTTCGTTACCTTCATCAAAACTTCGTCCCTGCCCCTGATTAACATCATCATGGTAAATAGGCATATGATTTTGAAAAAAATGAAACTTCATGTTTTATATCTAAAGGAACAATAAAAAACTATAGTCTGCAAAGTTCGATCTGATTTTTTCGATGAGACGCATAGTCAGGAGGTGGGGACATTTCGTCACCATAATCAAAACTTCGTTCCTGTGTCTGATACCCATCATCCGACATGAACCCTTGGTTCACTTCCGGTCCCCTTGGTGGAAATCTTTTGTGTGGTAGTGAGTGAGAAGGTTGGTATTCGTAGTTATCTCCCTTTTCTTGTTTGTCGTCCATGAAGCTTGAGTCCGGGATTGTGTAGACATAATCGTTGTTCTCCTTACTCAAAATCCCGTCTAAATGATCAGTGTAGCGACCTGTTCTGTACTCTAGCTCCTTAGGGCCCCAGTCAGAGGTAGGTCTCAGTGAGTTTTTCTGAAACAAATATTTTATGAGCGCTTCAGTATTTTAAAAATATCTAAGCGGTTATATCTTCAGTAAGAAATGAATATAGAATTCCACGATCAGGAGAGTGGTTCTATTGAGAGGAAAGATTAAGTGGGTTTTCTAAAACAAACATTTTACGAGCGGATCAATATTTCATAAATATCTTAGTTTTTTGGTCATCTTTAGGAAGAAATTACATGTAATATAGAGTTTCCATTAAATAATTTCATCGTAGGGCTCAGATTTTATGAGCGCTTCGACATCTCATAATTTTGTGTCACCTTTTAAGTAAGAATTAATTATAAGAATTAATTTACCAAATAATATACTGGTGTTAAGTTTGAAATGCCATAAGTTTTCTTTAATATAAGTTTATAGTGTATAGCATCCACGCGTTATCTAATAACAAATAAGTGAAAAAATCGGGCGAAACGAGAAAACATAAATAATTCCCTAAACAAATTATTACATTAAAACATTGTGATTACAACAAATCCATCTTATGTATTTAACAATAGAATGGTAAAGGACAAGAATTACTCACAAAACCATATCTCTTTATCTGGACAAAAGCGACGACAATCAAGAAAAAGAGAGGGAGAGTGACCATCACCCAGCCTATTCCCTGTGCCCAGGGAGGGAAGATGTAGTCGCCATAGCCGGCTGGCTGGTACTGCCACCCTGACACCACCAAGATAAACTGAGAAAAAAAATCATTATGAATTAAAAGCACTTTGGAAATCACATTTTTTTTTTATTGTATTTTTTATTTTGTGTATGTGTGTGCAGGAACTTGATATCGTAAAATATAGCGTAGGTAAAAAAAAACAACCCAAAACCCGACACTCTTCATAAAAAGAGTACATAATTAATGGTTGATAATGTTTAATACACAATTAATTAGAACTTTCTGAATTATATTTTAGATAGAATTGATGTATGAGAAAGTAATAAGGGTCTTAAATGCAAAATTATGCAGAGTATGGATAGGAAGAATACTTATTATTTAGGAGTATATGCAATGGGGTAAAGTAAGCAAATATTTCATAGATTAGGTATGATAATTTTGAATTTCAACTGATCTGAATATGCTGTTTCGAAAGTGTGTGAACCAAAATGTAACGCTCGTCACTTACGACTTCGAGCCATAAGATAAATCTATATCTTACTTCAAAGTTTCTTTATATACTTCAATTTATTTTCATTACTTTAATGAATCTATATTTTACTTCAATGTATTTGTATATACTTCCTTGTATCTTTATTTTACTTCAATGTATCTATATTTACTTCGACATATCTGTATTTACTAAATGTATCTATTTATACTTTAATATACCCAAAGTGTACTTTAATGTATCTAAATTCACTTCAATGTATCTATAATTTACTACAATTCATCCTTATTACAATACTTCAATGTATTTATAATTTACTACAATGTATCCATAATTTACTTCAATGTATCAAAAATTTACTTCAATATATCTATAATTAACTTCAATGTATTCATAATTTTTTTCAATTCATATTTATTACTACATGTATACTATAATTTGTCTATAATTTACTACAATGTATCTATAATTTTCTTCAATGTATCCATAATATATATATACTTCAATTCATCTATATTACTATACTTCAATTTATCTATGTTACTATACTTCAATTCATCTATATATCTATACTTCAATGTATCTATAATTTACCTTAATTTATCTATAATATACTTCAATGCATCTCTAATATACTTCATTATATCTATAATTTACTTCAAAAGTGAGCAATGATGTTATTCAAAGTAACACCTAACACCTCACCAGTATAGCCAGGGGAGTGAAGAAGCACCAGGTGACGATCCAGTACACGTTAGGCTTGTGTCCAATCATCATCTCGATGTCACACATGAAGTTCCTCACACCTGGGGATAAAATCAGATAACTTCTATCAAAATCTTTTAAAAGATGCGTGTGGGAACTACTATCTACAAATTCTTAGCTCGATGCATTTCTACCTATCAAAGTCTGCTTTTAATGAGTGTATAGAAAAGTCTAAAGTTCTTTAAAGAACTATCTGTGAATGCTTTCATACCATCAATTTATGATATTAATGTATATCAAAGCGTTAGTTACTTATTTACACAAGACAAAAATCTACAAGACATATGTGCTGCACAAAGGTAATAGATAGAGTGATTCTAAAGGAGAGAAAGATTAATGAATAGTCAACTTCTTCATTTCATCTGTGGGGGAGGGGGATGCTAACAAGGTCATCATCACTTGCTTGATAACAGTGTTAATATCTGCGCGGAAACGTTGAATAAATGATATTATCAAGTTGAAGTTTGTTCTCCTTTATCACATCAGTATCCAAAATGTCCTTCCAAGAATTAAAAAAAACCCAATGGATCTTAAGTAGAAATTTCAATTTTCAAATATCTCAAGCCTTTCGTCAAGACACATGTCTGAAATTGATTTAAAATGACATAAGTCTGGTGGTGATGTACAAATACGCCTTGAAATAGTGTTAAGTTATCTGCAGCTCATGCTTTATTCAAATAAACAGATCTCAATATGAGAAGCCCATCAGCACGTACCGTAGACTGCCATGAGGCAAATGATCTCGGCCAAGGAGAGGAGCATCAGATTGTAGCTTCCACTGTACCAGTCCATCAGAGTCAGGATATACACACCACCCTGATAACATTCAAGGTGTGAATTGGATTATGTGGAGTATACTGAACGAGCTGCCATGTAATACAATTTTAATAAAGCAGTCATTGAAAGTCAGGACAAAACACCCTGAAAACAAGGTGGGAATTGAGTCATACAGGGTATACTAAACGAGCTACCATGTAATACTATTTTATAAAACCAAGTCAAGATATACACACAACCCTTATAACATTCAAGGTGTGAACTGAATTATGTATATGTAGATTATACATATAGGATGTACTAAACGAACTTGAATACGATTGAATATGGAATAATTAAAAAAGTCGGTATAAACAAATATGTGAATTGAATTATTAAGAATATACTAAACGAGCTACAGTGTAATTATGAGACTAGTCCATCAGAGTTTGGATATAAACACCAAGCTGTACACATGCAATGGGTTAATTAAGTCATATATACTATACTAAACGACCTACCATGTAATATGATATAATGGACCAACATAAATTTTTTTTTAAATTTAATTATCTAGGGTGTACTAAACGGGCTACATTATAATATATTTTGCAGTTATTAATGAAAATAAGGATCAAAGTATCAAAGCCAAAACATGATAATTATGAAGTATCTCTTTATGCTTGTTTTAATTTACAGCCTGGTTACCGTAGTGACTTGTGGGATGCCCAACAGGAAGCCAATGAGGCAGCACAGGAATGTGAAGGACGCTTTGTGCTTCCGGAGGAAGTGTGGGTAAATATCTGTGATCCCGCTGATAACCGTCTCCATCATCGCAAACTGAGAAAAAGAGTAAGAATTATTATGCAATTGGTCAAATTATCGTTATCAATTATGTTTTTGTGTTTCAAAACATACATTGTGTAAATTTCAATATTTACCGTTTGTAAAAACATTGGGTGACTTGATGTAAAACGATATTGATGCAGGGCATTATTCATGAAGATATCATTACCTGACTGTCAAGTCCGAGAGTCAAGATCATAAAGAAGAACAGGAAGGCCCATAGCGGAGAAACAGGAAGTCGTGCAAGGCCTTCTGGGTAAGCTATGAAGGCGAGACCAGGACCTGAAGACATAATGTCTCATGGTGCACATAGACTAAAAAATATCAAGAGCTGTATGGACATTTAAAATGTAAAGAAATCAGTAATTGCATGGGTATAAACCAATACGTGTTTATGTGTTAAACAGTTAATTTTCTTACCAAATAATCTTGGATTCAAACCAATACTCCACACGAGTCTACGAACATGTTGTGTTTTTGCTGCTTCACAACATGCAAAGTTCATCTATGTTTTATAGTGTGGTTGTGGCGATTTGAATAGTTTTGTATAAATAAGTAAGGTCCTAGACACTCACCCTGGTCAACTACCTTGTCAATGTCCTGGTTGGTGGTGTGTGCCATGAATCCCAGGAGAGAAAAGATGGCGAATCCAGCGAAAATACTCGTCGCACAGTTGATGATGGCAACTAAGATAGCGTCTCTGTGAAACATTTGAGCCCATTTATCAAATAACATTAAGTTAAATATACAACTTCGGCTTTGTTTCATTAGCTTTGTTATAAAAAAAAATCTCTTATACTGCGACAACGTTGAGTGTTTTGAATATGTTATTTTTTTCTTGAAACTTCTCATCAATGAATGTGTACCTTATTTTTTATTAAGTGTGCATGAAAATGTAATTTTTATGAAATAATAAACGTAATATTATAAATGAGTTAATTCAAATATTATGATATTAATGCAGTGTAAGTGAGATCATTTTGGATATCATTTAGGTGCAATAAAGACAGATAGCATATAAAATAGAATCAATAGATTGACAAAAATGGCAATTGTAGAACAACTTACGGATATTTAGATGTAATTAGATTGCAATGGTATTCATTGTGTATTGAGGCTGGATATCATAATACACATGGACGAATGGCAAAGTATTTTATGTATGCTTCAACCTTTACCTAGTAAAATTTGTAAAACTAAATCAATGTTGCTTTCAAGGTTCAAATACATCATTTGTGACATTTTCTCATCTGAAATTTATTGCAAATATATTTTTGAGAGTATCTCAAGTAATCAAACGTGATTTTACCAGCTTGAAAGAAAAAAGGTGTTTTTTTAGTGTAACCTTAACCATTAAGCTTACCTAACACACTATCCTTACTATTTCTTTTATTGATTTAGAAATATCAACATTGTGCCCATGAGCGATGTTGTCATACCTGTAGCAGTTGTTTTTGAACTTGTTGTAACTAGCCATGGTAGGCAGAGCGCCGAATCCCACCCCGAGAGAGTAAAATATCTGGGTAGCAGCGTCTCCCCATACCTGCCAGACACCATGTGAATATCGAATGAAGGCTGGTAGACAAATTCTTGGAGCAATGCAACAGTAGTAGCAAATTAAGGATCCCAAGTGGAAATTTTATTCCATACCTTTTGAAATATTTGATTCGGGTAATTTCAAAATATTTGTTAATACCCCCGTATTTACAAGTTTTAGTAAAAGGTATAGAACAATGGCAATTTCGAAATATATCCACGCATGCTTTAATTATTTTTCCTTCTAGAAACAATAATTTTATTTTAAATCCTATAATTTGAGTATATTTGCATTTTTTGTTCACATATTTTGCTCAAGTTCAATATATTCAAACAAAATCAAACACAATTCAAAGCTTTGCGAGGTCCACGCAAACCCAATGTACATAATTATGGACAGTACTGTACCTTGGGTTCCAGAAGGCGCTCAGGTTTAGGAATGATGTAGAAGTTGATTCCCTTCATGAAACCCGGTAGAGTGAGTCCACGCACTAATAGCACTACCAAGATGACATATGGGAAGGTGGCAGTGAAGTACACAACCTGTATAGCACCAGAAAACAAAATCAACTAGGGATGCAATGAAATACTCATATTTGAATATTTTTTAATGAAAAATGACCTACATTAAAGGAGAGTTCAAACACGTAAAAAGCTTTTCACTTGTGCAAAGCAACCCTCGGTTAAAGAAAGGATAAACTAGATATTCACAGTTTGACTGTAAACGCAATCTTTTTGCAGAAAGATGGTATTTTTGTCGTGGACTTGACGTCCTGATAGAAGACCATATATATTTTTTTCACTTATGATAAAAAAAAACATCACTTACTTGCTTATTCATTCATCAATAACATAAGGTTGATAACGATTAATTTTCTTTATCTCAGTAATACGCCAAGTAAACCTATCCTTTGGTGCTTACGATAGGCAGCCAAAACCATCAGCTTGTAATCTAGTGGTTTCATTAACTACAACTAACAAATAAGTCAAACAAATAGACCGTGCCCGATGAAAAAAGTTTTAAAATATTGATGGAACCGGGATACGAACTGAGCAGTTTTCCTTTCAGACGAGGAAACTTCTTGACAGAACAAGTTCGTATTCCGGTGGATTCAATATCTCAAAACTTTATATTGCTCTGAATACATCGATTTCAATCAGAAAGAAAAGATAAATTGTCATATGGAATATAATTAGCAAATTATTGACGATAAGAAACGTTAGGTACCTTGCCAGTAGACTTGACGCCCTTCATGAGACAGAAGAAGATGAGGATCCAGGCGAGGAGGAGGGTAACGACCAGCTTGAGACTCACATCGCCTAGATCGTGGATACCTGTAGACTCGTGTAGGCGGAGAACAAACCGGCTGTCATGATAAAATGTATTCTATTTAAACAATCAGTTTCTTTAGATACGTGTGTGTGATTGGATGGTCATGAATACCTGTAGATTCGTGTAGGCGCAGTACGAAGCGCCTGTCTTGATACACGGTATTTTATTTTAACAATGAGTTTCTTTGGATACATCAGATTAAATGTATGTGTGTGTGATTGGTTGATCATGACTTAGCAATATTGGCAGTGCCCATAGAATAGTAACGATGAGCTTCTCTATGCTATAAGCAATACAGATAGAAAGCCTGGGAAGACAACCTGTTGAGTGTAGTATCCTCAAGGATTAATTAGCCCTTGTGGAGCAGAATGAATGATAATATGCTTTCAGGATGACATTTTCGGTATCTAAAGGGTGAATGACAGAAAAGGATATATTTTTATATTTGACCCTTGAAGTTGAGAAAGAAAGCCTTCTTACGTCCAGTACTCGCCGCTGGCGGAAGTGTAGTTGATCCTACAGGAAGTGAACATATCGCTCTCCAACATGGTGGTGTTGACGTCATCGAAATCGAGGGACACGTTCATACTGACAAGGTTAGCGACGCACGAGCGGTTGTAGAGCTCATCCTCTGTAAAGAGTTTTACCACCTACTTTAGGGCGGGTATGATGCATTTGGTGAAATGTGTTCGTTGCGATATAACATCAATCGTCAGCTAATTTATCCACTGAATAAAGTTTTATTTCACAATAATTATGATAAAAATCTCTTAATTTGTTTATTTTTATTAAACTAACTTTCTCCCAGGACAAAATATTGTTTTAACCAATTGCAGAAATTCTGCATATTTGTGTGTGATAAAATACGTTCATATAACACATAACATGCTTGTAAATAACATATGATAAAAATTACGAAAGTGATAAGACAATAACATCAAGAATAAGTTAAGAGGACCATATAGTTTTTAGTCCCGTCTACTTCAATCAAGATTGCCCATGAAGTAAACAGTTCATAGTCGGGGCTTCGACAGACTGTGCAATGAGGAAACCACCCAACAAGTTTTAAATGAGAAGTTCTTTGTTAACATTTAGGATTTTTCTTGGAACAGGGTTAATTCAAACAGATTTTTTTCATAAAATTTGTATTTGCTAACCCCAAGAGAACATTAAACTGTAGTGTTTTACTCTACCTCTACTTTATTTTAGCGGTATGCTATAATTACAAGGGCAGGAGAGTTACCTCCCTTAACTATGTAACCGCATGGGAATAAAAAGCATATGACTAAAACAGTGCTCTGTTTTTTTAATGGAAATCAAGTTGTCTGACCGTTAATGGCTAAAAGATTTCCCAAGCGGAGTTAAGCATTAACTCACTCATTGATCATCATCGGACGTCACAAACATTACATAATCTAAAGTTCAAGTTCATTGGTCTAACAAAGAACTGCTCACCGTACATGCTCTCTAGTTTAGCGGACTCATTGAATCCGGTATGGTCCGGAAACGCCTCTGTTCTGCACGCGTCTGTGTTCCACTTGTTATCGCACGTGGACCAGGGTACCACAAGGTCAAGGTTGACAAGGGAGACAAACATGTAGTACACGGCGTACGTAATGATCACGTTGTAGTATACACACACCATGGCGCTGATCGTGATCATGCCAAAACCGATACCTTAAAAATAAATATCATTACATAAAGTTTTCTGTTAATTAGACAACTTTCGACAGATGTGAATTCAAATACATATGTACACGTCTAATGTATTTCAATCAGTACAGTCTCACTTTTCGTAGTCTTAGTTCATCTTTTTTTGGAAATCAGATTGTATTTTATCAGTAATTTGTAAGGCAGCAAGATTACATATAAAACTTTTGTCGTCATCAAGAGACGTCTCAAAACATTCAAAACTGCACAAAATGAATCTTCATCATAATAAATCTTTCTTAATACAGCTTCAATTAAGGTAAAAACAATCATAAATTTCCCGAGGCTGGGAGATATCATTAATGTTTGGTCACCTGTGAATATAGGACTGACTTTCCAGACGGTGACTGGTCCCTCTGAAGCGAACTGTCCAAGAGCAAGTTCCAGGAAGAAGAGAGGCAAACCGGCTATTATCAGCATTATCACGTAGGGGATCAGGAACGTCGCTGTTGATGAGGAACATATTTTTAAGAGAAGTCAAAGAAATTTGATATAATTGTAACGAAGGTTTCAGTTGAGATTTCAGGGAACTTTAGGAATGGTACAGAGGAATTGATATGGTTTATCGACTTTGGAATTATCACTAGCAGGATATCTTTGATAGAGGTTCAGAGAATTGGATATGGTCTACTACGAGGGAACTTTACGAAGAATAAAGAGTATTTCAATTTACAACGCTTGTTGAACCACTGAAAAGTCTTGATCTTCACACACTATATAACGAAATTCCAAAATAAGAGTGTAAAAAGTGTAAACTATTTTCACTTTGTCTTCTCATATTTTGCCAAAAAAATTTACCCCTCAAAATAGGTACATGGTTAATACAGATATCGACAATAAATCAAAGACCATATCCAATGTTGTCTTTTTACTATAAATAAAGAAAGATGTATTATTTTCCAGGTGGCGAAAAGGACGTTGAAATACGAACACAATTAAAATCGTGCTATAACGAAAAAACGAAACGATCAACAATGAGATGGCAACACTGTTTCAGCAACAAAATGCGAATGCACGTGCGTTGCCACAGCAACCGTGAAATTGACAACCATAGCCGTGAATGAAGTACGGACCTCCACCATTCCTGTAGGCCATGTAGGGGAACCTCCAGATGTTGCCGAGTCCTACAGCGTAGCCTACACATGACAGGATGAAGTCCAACTTGCCCGTCCATGTTCCCCGCTCTAGGTCCGACTGAAACGAGAATTTAACCAAAGGACCGTATATAAAGTGAATTTCTATTGCATAGTTAGTATTAGCAGTAATGCAACTTTTCTGTCATTAAAGGGAATCAACAACCTAGCTTGTGAAACCAAATTGACCATCGTTAATGAGAGCGTCTAGACGGGTAAGGGGGGTCACATGACACAAACTTGGTACTGATTGTCAGCTGTAAGCGGTTCGTAACCAAACGATTTCGTCTCTACCGAGCATTGACGACTCTTTCGGGCCCTGCTAATAAAACTCTGGAAGTTAAAAATTCGGGTTGCAGACCCCCTTTAACCTACTGTCACAAAATCATAACATTTTATATCCCAATTCATCACCACGAATGTCACTCGACGTTCTCAAGTCAGTGAGAAATGACAGAGGAAGATTAACGTAATATTTATATTGATAGATTGATAGATTGATGGCCTCTACAGTGTATATGAATGAACAATAAACAATATTGTGAATTGGGACACACGTCAGAGGAAACCACACTCGGATTATCGAGGAGAACACTAAGAAAGAGAGTTAATCAACTGTTTCTGATCTCATCAAACCAAACTCTCTGCATTTGCGTGAAATATATTACTAGCAGTTATCTTGTATAGATAAGATCAGATTAGTATTGGATCAGTCCAGTTTGATTTCATCATATTGTTTATGATACAATTTACATTTCCTATTTTCCTTTTAAGTTATTTGTGTGTTAGTAAATATTGTTATTCAACATGATGTATTTTCTGTCAGAGCTACATTGCAAGAAGACGAACAAGCGTGTTTTTTTTCATAATGTTATGAAAATAGACCCCTTTTCTTATGACATCATAATATAATACACCTTTCACTTAATAAATTATATCACATATATTTTCTACTTCTTTCAATTTTTACGTGGCAAAGTGCGATTCCAATAACACTATAGTTACGTTATGATATTCGCTTTATCCAATAGTGATTACATTTTTCTCAAATACAAATCTTAGTATTACTTTATTTAAAAAACAGGGTCTATGATATTTCTTTTTTCAATTATGAAATCGTGTTTTCCTTGTACGTTCGACATGCCACACACTCAAAAGGTGAAATTTCATTTATATTCAAATATCAAATTGTTGATAACTCTAATCATACGCATGACCAAAATTATGTTATCATTAAATTCTAAAACTTTTTATGTTTCACGCCGCCAATGGTTAAAATATTGCCAAAGCTGTGCTAAGAACACTATCTCATTAACAGAAAAGAAATAATGACGCACTGTCCGTTCGAATAAACAATTGGTAATACAAATGCATGCACTGTACCTAGCCCCCCAAAACAAGAACTGAGACAAAAAACAACTTTACAGAAGGGGATATTCAAAACAAACTTATGCGACTTTTATTTTGCAAAAAACAGGAACTATGCATCATGGGAATGTAAATAAATGCACCGCGGTGGACAAAACTGAAAGATTGGCGTAACAATCAAGCTCAAATTGAAATACATATTTGAATATCTTCAAAAATATAAATAAACAATTGTCCATTTAACATGATTATTCTAATCTTCAATAAACTGTTTTCAAAAAGAAGCTTAAAATCCATAACTTTGTGTGCCATTTGTTCACAATATTGATAATGTTTACTTAGAAAAACACAACCACATAAGATGCAATTGCAACTTTAAAGCAAAATAATTGCAAATGATAAACTAGAATAAACGATGTACAGGCGAGGAAGTAATAAGTCGTTTGTGCATTAACGATAAACTGATTTGCAATGTAAATCTGTATGCTCCCCAGGGAGTCGAGATGGTAAAAGAAGTGTCACGAAGACTGATATTCAATGATCGAGGGAGCTGAATATTGGCGCTATACAAATACTTAGTAATAAAAATAATAATAACATTCATGAGACGTCACATGAAAACACACCAACTAAGCAGTAAAGCCTGATTTGCATATTCAAATTACAATGAGACAATGCAGGTAATAACCTCTTGCTTATATTTGTTTGTATATTTTCACAAGGCAACAGTTAAAACAGCGAATGCCAATAGGACTATAAGACATGATTGTAATGTGGTGAGATATAAGCATTCCTACTGCCTTTGGCTAGGGGGATATCTCTTTGGCCAAACAGGTAGAGTGTAGGACTCTCAACCCGGAGGTCCCTGGTTCGAATCCCGGTGGAGGTGGTCTCAAAATCACGTCTGTTACATGATTAACACAATTTCATGTTCTAACAATCGAGGTCAAGGGGTCATGGCTAAATCTACTTTTGAGTATACAGTTCTCAATTTTCGAAGCTCTCCGATTGAGAAGATTTAAATGGAAGTAGGATTTTATATGACGAAAAAGAGGTACTTCACTTAAGGTAAAACAAGTGTTACCAAATGATATTATATTACAAACGATTTAAAAGCGTACAAGGAGTCATTTACCCAACATTATACATGTACATGTACGTTGGGTTTAGCTACGCGAAATCATATCCCCAAAGTAAAGTATTAAAGGGGCAGTAGCACGTTTTTTGATAATTTTATATTCTATTTTTTTTCACGAATAATTTTAAGTTAATGCTAAATGTATTATTTTGATAGAGTAAAAATCTCATTACACAAGCCAACCATCCATAGTCTAAGGACAAAGTATGAAGATTCACATAAAATCCATTGACGGCCATTTTGTGTGAACACCTTTAGTTCATTTTGTGTAAGAAAAATGTATCGCATGGCTACACTATACATTATATATTTGTTTTATTACTGCTCTAATTAGTTTAAATACATTGTCTTTCAATTGTAACCATTTATTATCATTTTCCTGACATCACCTCATATTCCCCCTAAAGACGTGTTACTGCCCCTTTAAAGGGGTAATATGACGTTTTAAAGGAAAAAGAGGTGATGTCAGTAAAAATAAAATAAATGGTTCCAACTGAAAGACAATTTTCATATATATTTCAAATATTAAAAAAAAACCATACTACTGCCCCTTTAAGCAGTCAATCATTTTGTTTTAAACATATTTATTTCTATAAATATACAGAAACTGGATTGGCAAACAAGCCAATGGCTTATATTAATGCCTCTCCATAATCATTTTTAATAGTGATAATGAGTTGATGTTTTCATATATCATGAGAAATATAATTTCATTTTTGAGAACATAAGACTTTCTTGAATAATAATACATACATGTATAATATATCACTAATTATTGTCTAATTGGGAATCCCTCAATAGTGCATTATTGAAGTAAAAGGAACTTCAGATAATTATGATGTACTGATATAACTGTTTAATTTAATCTTGAAAGTTTATGTACACATTGGTAGAGTGTTTAAATAATTATGTCATTCCTTATGTTTAAATTGCCTTATTTTGGCACTTATATTACACAAGAAAATGTCCTTCAATGTTTGCTTTATTCGTTGCGAACATTCAAGTTATTTATGAACACACAAAATTAGCTTGTGGCGGGTTACAGTGGGTCAGATTTCAAGGTGTGATTTATCATCAAATGCGTTTGAGATGTCACTTCGAGGTAAACTGTAGTTTATCATTTGTCACAAGCAAGACGATGTGTTATGCAGGAATCATTGTTTTACTCGTACTTCAGAACGAGGAGACATTCATCTATAAAATTTGACAAAGAAATGTCCTTTGAAGTTCTAACACTCGAGTTGTCAAAAGGTTTAAATAATAAGGGGCAGTACCACGTTTTTAGGGGGAATATAAGGTGATGTCAGGAAAATGAAAATTAACGGTTCCAACTGAAAGACAGATGAGTGTATTTAAACTAAATGAAGCAGTATCAATTCAAATATATTATGTAAAGTATAGCAATGCGATTCCTTTTTCTTACAAATATGAATTAAAGGTGTTCACACAAAAATAGCTGCCAATGGACTTTATGTTAATCATTATAATTTGTTCCCTGATTATGGATGATTGGTTTCTGTGATGAGAGTTTTGACAATAGCAAAATAGTACATTTAGCATTAACGTACAATAATCAGTGAAAAATTGCAAATTAAAAAATTTCAAAAATACATGCTACTGCCCCTTTAAAGTTGAAGTCTCACCCATCCCATGATGCATGTCTTATTGTCATCAAACATGATACAAAACTAGTGTGACATGGGATATAAATACAATAGGTAATCAATCAAAATTTAGACAAATACTCTCTGTTGGATTTATGTTGCTCTGAGTGGGTCGTTTTGTATTCCTTGTAAATATCGCCAGTTTATATCATGCTGGTGTTGACATACAAACATACAAATTTCAATATACATGTATTTTTGAGAGAAGATATTTGTCTTCAAATGTTTACCCTAGTAAAAACGTGTTGTTAAATTTTAAAATACAATAACCTAACATATGAAATACAGTAGAACTCGGATATAGCGAACAATCGGATATAGCAAACAAATGTTCGAGTCCCGTCACTCTATGGTATCATTAAAATAATATGCGTATAGCGAACACCGGATATAGCGAACTAAATTCTTGGGCCCCTTGGAGTTCGTTATATCCGTGTTCTACTGTAGTTTATTCACAAGTGGACAATAAATAATAACATATGCTCTATAAAATGAATTTGGGGTTACAATCCCCAATGAGGGGGAAATTTTGATGACAATTTATTCAATATTTTAATGAAATATTATTATAATGTTTACTTTTCCATAATTATTCTGTTGATAACAAGTTCATTGATCAAAGATGTAAAAGTTGAATCTTTTAGTTGTAAAGATAATTTTTAACCATGTTGTGTTTTGATTATTGTAAATCTGGCTATAGACATGTTATTTTAACTGCAGTATTTTCAATTGGCAAGTAATGCACCAAAGTACGCTAATAGTGAACAAACTTTTTGGATGCAGCTAAACTAGTCCACGGCATTCAAGAGATATACATATAACCCAGTTATGTGAAGACCTAAATGTCCCACAGACATAGATTAAACCTTTGTCTTGTAACAGGCGTGGAGACAGATGTACAGGAGAAGGAGTATTTCGTGATGGAGAATAAATCAGCTGATTCAAGTTATGTGCTGTGACTGAATATCATGTTTACGATATCTTACCAGAAAGTATTAAACGAGTTTATGTGTCATACAAATTATTTCAAGAGGAAAACTACAGAGGGGATGTTTACATAAAATGGCTGAGAAGCAAAATAATTAACAGAAATCAAAAACATATATTGACATAGAAAATCATTGTTCTTATAATGATTGTTGGGGTAAAAAACATACACAAAGTGTTCAAATTGTGCAGTTTTTAAATCTTTGGATTGATTTTGTACTCTTATTATGAATTAAAACGTTGAAAAAAAACCTCTATAAATGTCATATTTTGACAATTTGTTTTTGAGGATTGATGTGTATTTATTAATCTGTAAATCTAACGACGAGAACATGTTCTGCTAATTACACACATTAATGTATAACATAACAGTATTTTCACATGACATCATGACATTGTCGAATGAGGCACATATAAATTCACATGACATCACGATATTGTCGAATGAGGCACACATATTTTTACATGACATCATGACATTGTCGAATGAGGCACATATAATTTTACATGACATCATGACATTGTCGAATAAGGCACATATATTTTTACATGACATCATGACAATGTCGAATGACGCACATATACTTTTACATGACATCATGAAATTTGTCGAATGAGACACATATACTTTAACAGGACATCATGACATATGTCGAATGGGACATTTATTTTTACATTACATGACATTTTCGAATGAAGCACATATATATTAACATGACATGACATTGTCGAATGAGGCACATATATCTTTACATGATGTCATACAGAATTATAGTTTGGTTAAAACGTTTTTGCAGGTATACCATGATTATATGTGGTGCACATTTACAGATAACTTCAAAGTGTTTTGTATAAACTGGACGTCTCTTGAAGACAAAGAAATTTTGTGAACGTTATTTACAATTCACACACGTCATTCCACTATTTTCTGTAAATTCGTTTACATGCATGCGTGTGTCGGTGAGGTTAAAACTTATCATGAAGTATGTATGATAATGATGACCCTACATCCTGCTGACATATATTCTGAACAAAACATGACTTGTCAAGGTAGTCGTAAATTAAACTGTTTCAAGGACTACAATGAGCTCTTCATAATATTTCAGCAAAATTAAGGTTAGATGTAGGCCATAGACCAAGCAAACTTGTGAACAAAAAATACATTATTGTTTAAATATACATTGTTTTTATTTTGACATTTAAACTTTATCCGGTACCAAATGCTTTAACCGTTGATGTATTTTTCGTGTTTCTTGTAAAATGCAAGACATCTTTCAGCTGCATTTCCAAGATTAAAATTTTGTTTTGTTTTATAAATATATATTTGACACGTGAGTGTATGAAATTTATCATGAGAAAGAACACTGAACTCATGGAATTACATATCATACCATACCTGGTTATTGTCTTTACTCTATTTTCATTATTGTGGTCTGCCGATTTTCGTGTGTTAAGAAGTGGGATTGTGTAGTGTATTGTTGTATTGAATAACCTTTAAATGGTTGATTTATCAGGGTCATCAGAAAAACGTTTGAATACTATTCTTACGAAGAAGAAGAGTATTTTATTAATGTGTCACATGCTGTACATATATCACCGTATAAGAAGCTGTTAAAACTCAGCACCCAGCCATAAGGCTTACGAGACACAAACATACAATTACAATTACTTACGTACAGGTCACACAAATAACCATATGCATTGTTGAAGCAATGACATTCAATTAAAGACTATTGGGTTTACTATATCCTGAAGTATGTCACGTTTCCATTTTAATGGTACTTCATTTCTGACCGTTATTGCCTTATGGGACTTTAATATATCAATCATTTTATATATTACACTTTAAAAAAACCCCACTGTAAATGCAAGATTTCAAACTGGGAAGAAAGAGCAAAGGAAAGAAGAATGAATGAAGAGAAAAGGGGGGGGGGGCAAAGACATGCTTCTGTGACCATTGGAAAATAGGTAAAAGGGGAAACGGAAGAACAAACATAAAGAAAATAAAACATTAATTAAAGATGAAATATATATGAAACTTGTAATTAAGTCCTAATTATAGGATTAACAACGTATATGTAAAATAGAATTTCAGGAATTTTACATTAGTCGGGTGGTTCTACTTTGTGTGTCATAATTCCTGGATTTAGAATGATTGAGACAATAATTAACCTCTTTTTTGTTAATGACTGTTCGACTCATATTGGTTTCATGCATAGGTCAATACTTAAGTTCAAGATGTTTATTTACAAAATAGCTTGAAATCGGTATAAGGATCTTAACCAAAACGTCACTATTCTTCGAATCAAGTTGGATATCCATAACACCTTGTACTTTATTACATTATAACTTCTAGAATGCCACTCAAACAGTTCAAATGGCCAATGAGATAAACATGTTTTATCACCTCAACTTCAAAACGCCCAAAACATGTTTGGACTACCGACATCAGCATGTGATGTGTCCACGTGACGTCAACAACGATAATATTCGGGTATTCCACAGAAACATTGATAGCTTGACAATGATGATATGAGCACACATGACCCGGCTTATGTTTAACCTTGCGGTCACACAAAGAGTTACGCAGTTACATATTATAAAAGCAGGGAAATACGCAGTAAGCAAAAGAGAAACATTTAAAGGGGGTCTGCAACCTGAATTTTTAACTTCCAGAGTTTTATTAGCAGGGCCCCGAAATAGTCGTTTATCGATCCCCTTCCCTGTAAAATCTGGAAATAAATAGAGTTTAAATCAAATGTACCCTGTGTAATACGAAGGCATTATCCCGATTTTAGAAAAGTTTCTAGAAAGATGATTCAGTAGTGTTTTGAATGAAAGTTACATATTATGATTGTACATCAATAGATCTATGTTATTGATAATTTTCCTTCCATTTTTTTGCACACATATTGTGATATTTGTGATTGTATGTAGTGCCTCCATGCTCAAACACGTACTTACGGCGCAATATACATATCTACAGGTAAAAAAGGTAACATACATACCTTGCTGTCAGAACTCATTATGATGAAGGTGTGGGGTGAGAATAGTTTTTGCAATATACAACAACTCAATCACATATCTATATCCAATACTCCGAACTCCGAACTGCACTTATCACGCTGACATGCCGGTCACGTCCTTCTCGTGTATCCCGACATGCAACGGTAGACCGTGATACATCTCACTCACTCACTCTGATAGGTGACTTACAGGCAGGTGCTTGAGTCCCCGAGAGAGAGAGAGAGAGGGGGGGGGAGGGGCGGTGGTTGTAGTTAAAGGGTGAAGGGGTTAAGAGGATTTCTAAGGGACAGGCTTTATTTATTACTTGCTCTTAAAGGAGCAGTAGCACGTTTTTAGGTGGAATATATGGTGATGTCAGGAAAATGAGAATTAATGGTGCCAATTTAAAGACAATGTATTTAAACTAAATGGAGCAGTAATAATTCAAATAAAAAATGTTACGTTCAGCCATGCGATTCCTTTTTCTTACACAAAATGAATTAAAGGTGTTAAAAAAATGGCCGTCAATCGATTTCATGTGAAATTTATACTTTGTTCTATGTACTATGGATGATTGACTGAATTTTTTGACAGTCAAAATAATACATTTAACATTAACTTACAATTATCAGTGAAAAAAATAAAAATATAAAATTATCAAAAAACGTGCTACTGCCCCTTTAAACGACTATGCAACACAACAGTGATACATCGTAATTCACTCTGCAACTTACATGTACAGACACATATTTGGGTCTGCGAAGTGAAAAAGGGCTATTTTGGTGACGAGAGGTACATGTGTAGGGTGATAGAGGGGTGCGATACTTGATGCTGTGATTTCGAACCTTTTATGAAACTTATTTATTACCCGTTCATTAACGGTAAATAAATATATAGAGCCCCTTTTAATAACAGTGTTATTTGACGGTTTGGTTTTTAAATAGCGAAAACGATTTGGTACATATAGTATTCCTAAAAATTTTATCAAAGCGATAAAGTTAAAATATATGTGTGGGTGTTTTTTTTAAACATGTATACAAGGGAAACTGATTTCCAAACTTTAAAGATCATTTTTAAATTTAATAATTGTCCTTAGGTTTAGGAAGATCACTTTCAAAGCACTAAAGTCATTACAAACAAATCTGCATCATTTGAACCTAAATCATCTGACATTGTGTCAGACATGAAGCTCAACGCAAAAACTTCATCACTCAGCAATTGGTTCCAAGATATCAATATGATAGTGCGGTAATGATATATGAAGGTACGATATCTAAGAAAAATACTTGATTCTTTCAAGTAGTATATAACCAGTTAGAAAGAACGTGTGAGTGAGTGGTTGTTTAGCCCCGCTTGGGCAATATTTCAGCCATAAGAGGCGGGAGAAACATTAACACCGGTCACCTTAAGCAACTCCTTAAACTTTATGGTGTACTTGCGCCGAAGAAAGCAGCATGTTTTCAAAGATAAAGAGAACATTACTTCTATTGTCAAAACGTCGTGCCCGTGTGCACGAATATGTGCAGCTCGGAACATTAAGACCAGACCTGTGTCCTTTCAAACCTGAGTGAAAACGTAGCTTTGAGCGAAACGTATTTCTAATGCGGTGTTGAATTATGTCATGGCCAGGCAGATGTCTACTTGGTTTGAGGGAGTCAAGAATGAAATTAATGAAATTTATTTTAATTCCCATTGCAAAAACGTAATAAATAGTCAATTTAATAGAAAGGCCTCGCTTCTTAAAAAGTATACTTCTCAACTTTAATTAGCACAATTTATTATTTAAAAACAAAACAAAGACACGTTTTTTTATTATCAATGTTTTATATGATAAAGTATCAAAATAGCACATAAGTTTTTTTTTCTAAAATATAAAAAAGGAATGTGTCTTCAATATCAGTACATTTAAAATATAGATATGATATATAAACAGAATGGTACAGAATGTAAAATGTGACACAAGGACACGACATGGATCTAAGCTAAGAAAACGCTTAAAACATTAGTAAAACAGTGGACTCTCTTGCAAATTTGATTTAAAAGACGGGTTAGGAAACCATTTATTAAATATAAGTAATTTTTGTTTAAAATATGGACCCATCAAAATACTGAATAAAAGTGAAATAACAATCAATTGACGCAGTCATGAAGTAAAAACATTATTTCCAAAGAGGAAGTTTTCCCGACATAAAATTTGTTTCAATAAAATCAGAATCAAGTTATGTAGTCATGTAGTAAAATAGCGTATGTACATTAGGACAAAGTATTTCCAAATTGGACGTTTTCTGACAAAAAACATGTTAAACAAACAACAAGATAAAAACATAATTGAGCATATGTAAGCAATATTTGGAACATTTATGAACGTTTTTCCAGAACAAGTTCGTACGTAAGTTTTTACGTTGTACAACTTTCTTTCAAAAACACATTTAACGAAGGCAAAGTCGCTCGGTTCACGATCTTAGATTATCCATAGAAGTTCTACGGTAACGAGAAAATGCCAAGGAGTTAGTTGGTGTAACTGAAATGATCAATTGGCCTAGTCGTAGATTAGGAAAGTACCGGAACTTGTACCGGAAGTGAGCAGATCTTTTTTGTAAAGTCCAGATCGAAGATGGCGCTTGGATGCCTTTAGACAAATTGACCCCGATGTCATAGAATCAAGGTCGTCATAATCCACAAGCAATTTATGAATTTCGTTTCAAATTTGGTCAAAAGCAAACAATGTTCCTTATAGTCTCTCCGATAGATAGGCTTTGTTCTCTGATCCGCCATTAACGTATGGAGGTGGTTTCTCGCCTCCGTCTGTGGTGATGTAAGGGAGAGCACTCTGCCCTTTGCTGTATCCAACACTAAGGTCAGCGTAACGTCCTGTTCGGTCCTCGGCGTTTGCTGGTCCCCATGTAGAGGTTGGCTGGAAGGCTTTTTTCTGTAAAGACAAATACAATATTTTTATTTAGTGAAAGACATATCTAAGTGATATTGTGTTAATTTTTTTTCTGATTTGAAAGCCTGCTTCATCAGGGCGATTATCTTTTAGTCTCTTATCAAGTGCTGGCAATATTGCTCGATTATTAATCATAACAAGAAAGATCCAGTGAAATTAATGATAAAATTATAGGAACCGTGCAGTTGAATGCCAGGAAAAGGCCCGGAATTGGCAGCCATTTTTGTGTGAACACCTTTAATTCATTTTGTGTAAGAAAAGGAATCGCATGACTTTACTTTACATAATAATTTTGATTTATTACTACTTCATTTAGTTAAGATAAATGGTTCTAATCAAAAGACAATGTATTTTCGTTTTCCTGACATTACCTTATATTCCCCCTAAAACGTGCTACTGCCCCTTTAATGAGTTATTGTTTTACGCCGCTTGGGCAATATTTCAGTCTTTAGCGGCGTTGCGACATTTTAAGATTAAACGACTGAATGATTAAGATGTTTTTAATGAATACACTTATGAATGAATGAATAACTGAATGTATAACTGAATGAATGAATGAATGAATGAACAACTGAATGAATGAATAACTGAATGAATGCATGAATGAATTAATGAATGAAGAACGAATGAAGAAATGAAGAAATGAAGAAATGAATAACTGAATGAATGAATGAATGAGTGAATGAATGAATGAGTGAATGAATGAATGAATGAATGAATGAATGAATGACACTCACCCCAAGTCTGCAAGTCTGAATGATGATACAGAGACCAATCATAGCCAGAGGAGCAACCACCATGCACCATCCGATACCCTCGGCGAAGGGAGGGAACTTGTAGTCTCCGTAGTTAGCAGGGGCGTACTGGGTGGCCGACACGATCACGATGAACTGCAGAGGAGGAAAATATAGAATATAATAACTATATAAACATCTATTTCCTTAACAGTACCCAGTAAATTTGAAACTTTCTTAAAATACGTTTCACTGAATCACGATAAACTGAAGGAGGAAGATATAGAATATAAGGACTATATTAACAATCATCTATTTCGGAGCATTTCTACTCTGTTTGCCAGACCCTAAAATTAAATAAAAGCCTAAGCAAGTCTATAATAAGGCTTGAGAGCTCAATTTTCTCAGTCTCTTTTTCATTATATTTATTAATTTTTTTCAAATTTCAGTTTTATTGAAAAAAAATCATTTCAGAGTCTAATTGTTAGACTAGAGCATTTCCTGAGCATTATCGAGCAAAGTGGAATCTTAAAATGTCCTTCACTGAATGTTAGTTCTGTCATACTTGACATAGATAATAATTGATATCTGAAAATGTTAGTTGACACTTTTTTCATTAACACTGATAAACCATGAAAAGCCATAAGCATATTACGACATAATGAAATCATACAAATACAGAAATTTGGAAGGGGATAGATTTTTTAAAAAAATCTAAAGAGGGAGGGTAGACCATTTGAACCACCTCTGTATCCGCAACTGATATACAGTGAATTCTCTCTAAAACGACGTTGGACATAAAAAAGATTGGTTCGAGGAATATTTAATTAGGAGTATGTTCATGCTCTCATGATTCTTTCGGGACCACATACATATTAAGTTTAACAAGCTTTGTTTGATAAGAGGGATAATTCTATACTGGAGGAGCAATATAGGATTCTTTAAAACATGTTTGATATAAGATGTACGTACCAGGATGATAATTGGGGTAAGAACACACCAGTTGATGAGCCAGTACGGGTTGGGCTTGTGTCCAATCATCATCTCTATATCGGCCATGAAGTTCTTCACACCTGCAATGATATAAGAGAATGTCAAATCCATGTGGTATGAAGTTAATTGAAAAGAAAATTCAAATAAATAAATAAACAACCAAAGAAGGCAAGGTGAGGGGATTTGAGGTTTAACATTGCGGTAAAACCTGCGAGCAACAGTTGAAACTAGCGAAACATTAGAGGGGGGGGGGGGGGGGGGGGCTACTGCGCTGAAATTCAGTGTATCGGGATTCGAGGGGATCTGAGGTTTATCGTCGCTTCAAGAGTATCTCTGCTAGTATTATTGCAGGGAGAAAACCCCCGACACCATTGTGGCTACGCATTGCGGTAAAACCTGTGAGCAACAGCTGAAACCAGCGAATCATTAGGGGGGGGGGGGGGGGGGGGGGCTACTGCGCTGAAATTACGTGTTTCGGGATTCGACACATGTATAAGAAATGACTTCAAGTTGGAATAAAGCTTATTCAAAAAGGATTAGCATATCCGATAAACACCCACCCGACGTCGGTCCTAAAATGCTAAATTATTGAAATTGAATGGTTCTACGCCGCACAAAAAGTTTCAAGTCTGAGAATTAAGAACCACGTATACATACCATAAACATACATGAGACAGACAAGCTCGGCCAGAGCGACCAGCATGAGGTTGTAGCTACCAGAGTACCAGTCCATCAGAGTCAACATGTAGATACCACCCTGGGGAGAACAAACAATATACTTTGGAGAGAAGTACAAAAACAGCTATGGAATCTCATTTTGAGGTTATTCTAAGTTGTAATATAAAGTGCATTCACATCATTTTTCTTTAAAACATTGCTACAAGAACCATTGAATCAACTGAACAGAAGCTTCGTAAATTTGCTTTAAAAGCCTTAATATTTTCGAAATATAATGCATATTGATTTTCATAATCATTCGTTAAATAGAAAAACCATTTTCATAAGAGATCATGCAGTTAAATTATGAACAAAGCAAATATGTTTAAATGACGGGTAAACTAGAAGGTTGGGGTTCAACAAACACCTTAAACGGTTATTTTTGCAATTGTTTTTTCTGGAATCTTAAAAACTCTGGTTACCTTGGTGACCTGAGGAAGACCAAGAAGGAAGCCAATCAGACAGCAGAAGCCAGTGAAGAGAGTTTTGTGCTTCCTGAGGACTCGGGGGAACACATCGGAGATACCAGAGATAAGGGTCTCCATCATGGCAAACTGTGGACAGAAAGAAAGACTATTATATATACCGGTTTATACCGAGAGCA
Organism: Steromphala cineraria; assembly: GCA_916613615.1. Taxonomy (NCBI): domain Eukaryota; kingdom Metazoa; phylum Mollusca; class Gastropoda; order Trochida; family Trochidae; genus Steromphala; species Steromphala cineraria. Next base: position 43,316,096 of record OU744727.1, on the reverse strand, counting down.
AGATTATTAGTCTATCCGAGCGATAGCGAGTTATATACATACATTCACACACTAATGTTGACGTACAACGAATAATATAATGTTTAAATGAAATTTGAGAAAAAAGTCAGTTTTGATGGTGGCAGATATTTGAAACTAAATACGCTTTTTAGATTGTTACATATGTGATATTATCTCCCTTTGAATTGGCAAATAATCCTAAGATATAGACTCCGTTGAATAAACGCTGATCAAGTTAAGCTGTCTGTAAAGGAAGATAAGTATCTAAGAACAGCGAGTTACCGACACATATTTCAGGATATTGATATAGATAATTCTTCACTTTGGTTCAGATTTTCCCTCCACTATACGTCAAGTTTTATTCAGTCTGATTAAAATCGACCGTACTCAGAGGAATAAAATATCAAAAATATTGTCTCTATAGGGGTTGAACCAGCCAGGACATCCTCTCCGTCTCGGTCTGAATGCACCCACCTCTATCGCATGTTCCTACGACCAGTTTAGCGCAGACAAACCCAGTCATAAGCTGTCCAATCACATCCTCGTTTTTAAATAGCGTTTAGCGGCGATTATGTATAACGAATGGTACACTGGAGTTACCTGCCCCTGCAAGACACCGAAACTTTTACTGCGCCCCTTGCGATTGGCTAGATGAGCTTGCGTCAGAACATGCGGGTAATAGGGGTGCCTTCAGACTGTGAATGAGAGGAAAGCCGGGCTGGGTGAGGTTCGAACCCCACTAGAGACAATATTTTTACACTTTTTTTGCTCGAATTACAGTCGATTTTTATCAGAGTGAGTTTTATTTACCTGGCTGTCCAGTCCAAGTGTCAAGATCATGAAAAAGAACAGGAAGGCCCACAATGGAGAAACAGGAAGTCGTGCAATGCCTTCTGGGTATGCGATGAAGGCGAGCCCGGGACCTGAAAATTTGAATTTATCGTTGTAATAAAATTTCGAGGATGTTAAATAAATGTAATGCAGAAAAAAAATTTCCATATGATTTTAACAATGTTACTTAACTTGATAATTAAGAACAAGAAGTTTCGGCGTACATGTAAATGCTAACTGTTACTAGAGTTATCTCACCTTGATCTACAACAGTTTCAACATCCTGGTTTGTGACGTCAGCCATGAATCCAAGGAGAGAGAAGATGGCGAAGCCAGCAAATACACTAGTTCCACAGTTGATGAGCGCCACAATCAAAGCGTCACTGAAAGAACGCAAAACAATGAGAATGCTTGTGACATGATTTCACCAAATGAATATTTGTCACCTCACCCAAAGTCTATATTGTTTTTAGGGACCCTTTTTCATGAATAAATATGCTTAAACATTGCGTGTACAGTAGAGTAATGAAAGCCTGATGAGCATATCATGTGACTAGTCTTAATTATTTTGGGTCAAATTGAACACACATACTCGTAGGAGCACTTTTGAACTTCGATTGGGTTAGGGGTGGTACGTTTACACCTTAATATTTTGGAGGGAAAGTACGCATGCGTGTATGGTTTGGTGGATGAGGCCAAGATTCCGGATTTTTCAAGCAGGGATTGGGCCTGTTGTTTTTGGGGGTGGGGGTAGTTTCTCTCATGTTAATGCGTAAGCGGGGTTTCGTTGTGTCTCTCGTCCCCGTGCTTCCTACGCCTATATAACTAAGGGTCTGGTTTAAAGGGGCAGTAGCACGTTTTAAAGGGGGATATAAGGTGATGTCAGGAAAATGAAAATTATTGGTTCCAATTGAAAGAGGGTATTAAAACTAAATGGAGCAGTGATAATTCAAATATTTACTGTAACGTTTATCATTGCGATTCCCTTTTCTTACAGAAAATGAATAAAAGGTGTTAACATAAAATGGCCGCCAATGGATTGTATGTGAATCTTCACATTTTGTCCCCTGATTATGACGGATTGGCTTGTGTAACGAGATTTTTGACACTGTTAAACTAATACATTTAGCATTAACTTACAATTATCAGTGAACATTTTAAAATACAAAATTATCAAAAAACGTGCTACTGCCCCTTTAAAATCATATCGGATAGTACCGTTCACAGTTGTTCTTGAACTTGTTGTAGCTGGACATTGTAAGGAGTCCTCCGAATCCGGCCCCGAGGGAGTAGAAGATCTGGGTTGCAGCGTCTCCCCACACCTATAGTACAAGATTATCATACGTCATATGTGTGGTCATAAACTGTTAAAAATTCTAGGAAATACAAAGTAGTATAAACCACTCTGATGATAACGTTGACATTGGAACATCGACGTAGTTTTTCTATTTATACTCTGATAACAGATGCAAGTAGCTTGAAATGGAATCTTTATATTGGAAATATTTAATCTTTGGCATTGGAAATAAGCTGCAATGAAAACCAAGTTGATGACCTTGAAATTATAGAAACGATATAAGTGTTTATTTTTATACGTTTGAATCCAAATCAATGAAAATCAACAATCTTTAGTGTCATCTTAAGTCTGCATCTGTTTCGAGTGCAAATTTTCCTTACAGAAAACCCAAGGTTCGATATGAGAGAGTGAGTGAGTTTAACGTGTTGTCAGCAATACTGCAGCAAGCCAGATTGATACAAGAGCTCTGCCATACTTCAGCCACTTACATGTACGGCGGGTTCATTCTTAACATACGGATATGAAGAGGGTTGGATCATCCAAACCTTGGTATAAACCATTTTCTGTGCAGAGTTGTCTTACCTTAGCGGATGTGAGTCTGTCGACCTGTGGGGTCATATAGAAGGTGATCCCCTTCTCGTAGCCAGGCAGTGTGAGACCACGGACCAACAGCACGACCAGAATGATGTAGGGGAAGGTGGCGGTGAAGTACACGACCTTGAAAAGGTAGATGAGGCTGTGTATTGATGAGCAGGTACATAGTTTCATAACATCAACATTGGAAGAGAGTGGAAAGTGGTTAAAATTATATGTTCCGGTTGTGGGAATTATATGAGACGGAAGATCAAGTCAAAGTGAAGTATATGGGCTTCATCAAAAGACAGAACATTTTGAAATTGATGCATTAAATTGTTGTTTACGCCGCTTGGGCAATATTTCACCAGTTAGCGGCGTGGAAGCATTTAGGGCAACCGAATACTTTAACTGATTTGAAATGTTTTATGCAATATGATAAATTACATCAGGTGTTTATATAAGGTCACACTGTGATAAGAAATATAAAACTTTCGAGCCATATCTATTCAGATTTTCTTTCATGACAGATCAAAATATGTAACATGTTAAAATACTGGAAATATCAGGAGAGATCGAGAATGTTTTTCTAGGTTTTTATATACGCGTAAAAGAATTTTAACAGGTTATCTCTATATCATTATGCTACGTCGGCGAATTCAAATCCTCAAAGCTCTTTCACAACCCTGACACCCTTCAGGCAAAACGGCTCGTAATGCTCACCCGGCTGGTTATTCATGGCTATGCTTTCATGTATTTTGTCATCAATTGCAATGTCCTTAATCAAGAAGAAAATATCTCGAACACAACTGACCAGTTATCCTGGTTGTGCCGCTTTTGTTAGCTGCTAGCCATTTCATTAGTTGGTTATATGAATCGCGATTCTAGGCATTTTGCTCGAAAGTTTTGAAAGAGCTCTGTGGATGCAAATGTGTTGATATAGCAGCTTAACTCTGTATGTACCTTTCCAGAAGACTTGACTCCCTTCATGAGGCAGGCGAAGATGAGAAGCCAGGCCAGGAAGAGGCAGATGGTGTTCTTGAGACTGAAGTTGCCCATGTCCTCAAATCCGTCAGATTCGTGGAGACGGAGCACGAAGCGCCTGGGGATGAAATGATAGTAGTTAGTATTCAGAGAAAGATTGGATAAATCTGTCTAGCTGATGTGACTGTAAATGATCTGAATCGAGACAAACTACAAGGTTGAGGTAGTCTAAGTCTTTATTCAATGGAATTTGTAGATAAACGGCAGTTCAATTAGTTGGGTCTTGAGAAATACTGTTATGAGAGGACTAGAAAATAGAGAATATTGCCCGAAGTCTCGATAGTTACGATTGGTTATGATTGGAAAGGAAGTAATTTATTCGCTTGGAAGGGCGAGATTGTGTGGATGAATCTATGGTAAATGAATCATATACATGGTGTAATAAATGAAACATTGATATTCACCGTCTGTATTTTAAATTTAAAGCATGCAAAAGTTGAAAATCCACCGTTTAAAAGCTGATGCAAACAACAAACAGATTTGTCAAAATAATTATGACTTCATTCTGATTCCATTGCGTATTACGAAGCAATGCAACATACCAAGAGAACAAAGATGGCGCTTGTAAATACTCACTCCCAGTATTCGGCACTTCCGGTGGCGTACTTGATTGCGCATGACTTCGTGACCTTGTCCGTGATCATTGTAGAGTTAAAGTCGTCCAAGCTGGACAGAGTCGTGTTGAAGACATCGGACACATTGGCGACCAGGCCGCTCAAACAGGTCTTGTTGTACAGTTCGGCTGGGGACAAGAGTAGGGTTTCATTGAGGTTAATGACACATTCTTCAAAAGACAAGGAGAGAAGAGATTTGGTCACCTATTGAAAATTGGTGTTTATGGTGTTGGCGTTGTAGGGGGTTGGTGGGGAGCGGGGGCGATTTTCCGCTTCCCCCATTCCCACTTGATCATTAGGTAACCCGAAATTATCGCTAAAAATTGTCATATTAATGATTCCACTCAACAATGATAAATTCATCTTTAAAATATGATCTAAAATTAAGTATAATATAAGGTGTCATATTTTTCAAATGTCCATTTCATTCCCGCCAAAATATTTTACGAAGTTTTCAGTGCTTCTAAGAATTTATCGTCATAAGACAATGGACTTTTCTGGCTATTTGATGACTTTTAAAGGGTAAATAAAAATATCAGTGTCATATTTATCATATGTGTACATACAGAAGAGGACATCAACTTTGTGTGTCTCGTTGAAATTATCAAGTTTGGGGTAGGGCTCAGATCGACACAGGGGCGTGTTCCATGTGTTGTTACACGTGATCCAGGGAACTGTGCCGTCCAGGTTGACGAAGCTGGCGAACATGTAGTAGATGGCGTACATGATGATGACATTGTAGTAGATGGACACCATACCGCTGATGGTGACCATGGCGAATCCGATACCTGAAATATAATGGTTGCGCGAGGTGAGTAAAAATTTAACACCTGTATGTATGATATGATGGCCGAGAGGGGCCATTTTCCGTGTTAAAATCTTCGACATGAAATCGCGAGATCGCCCCTCTGGGCAATCATATGTATGACTTGGTGCTATTTTATGTCAACTATGAACACTGTTAGAGCTTTTGGCACATGTTGATGTAGAGACTCGCGCATTCTAAGAACTCATATTATTCAAAGTTTATAGACGTCAAAAGGTGTCATCAAGTACACCACATCTATTGTAATCATAAATCGCGACAGTCTGTGTCAATGACCTATATAAGCCTTGCTGGCGTTTGTCACAAGTTAGACGAAGGACATTTCGAGATTTGAACTTTGACTTGTCAATTTTCAACTTTCTACCGTTGACATTAACTATATGTCAATATGAGGAAAATAAGCATTCGTAAAATATACTCTAATGTCGTCCCATCGAAGAAACCATAAACGTAAATGATTTGAACATTTGTACGAAAATACATAAACACTTCTATGTAGTAAATCTGCTATGAGCAAAAGATGGTATTTATAGATAATAAGTGTAATCGTCATAATTGAATTTGAAGTCTAGAAATATTGTTATAAAAAACAGTTGATTTATTACAAACTTTGGGCAAGTCAAAAGAAGCACTCTTAAAATATAATTTCTGTGTCCATGTTTTAGAAGAGACAATTTTTTAAAATGATTCTTAATAATAAAAGAGTGGAAAGTCGTCAATCCTTTCAAGAACAATTATAATAGTGCCATCTTGTGTAAAATTACAGTGCAATCTCATTACAATCAGTTAGTTTGCCACACTACGTTACGCATTTACGTAAAACATGAAGGTTGTGATCTTATTACGATGAGATTGAATATCGTATATTAAGAGACCACTTGTAATATAATGCAGCAACTTTGCGATTGTATTTTAATGAGTTTCATCATTGTCTATGCAACAAGTGCGAAACTCATGCAAAGTCACGATCTTATTTTAATGAGATTGAATATAGTACAGCAACATACCGTGGAAGGCAGGAGCAACCTTCCATACTGTGATTGGTCCCTCAGATGCGAACTGTCCGATTGCTAACTCTAGGAAGAAGAGAGGAAGGCCGGCCACCACCAACATGATGACGTAAGGGATGAGGAAAGTTGCTGAAAGGGAAAACACATTTAACATTAATTATTTTGAAAGTATAGAGGTTTAATTGTTAATATAAAAGCAACTTTTTAGACAATATTTATTAGAATCATCTTTTTACGAAATTGAATGGAGGTGACACCTCGAGAACTATGAAAGAAAAATATTCTCATTAGATTTTAAAAAATACATCCTTGTCCCGCCATCTTCTATTTGAAAACGAGTGAGTTATTGTTTAGCTCCGCTTGGGTATTATTGCAGTCAGTAGTGAGTATAAAGAAATATGGTTTGTCATACAAATACTGGCTAAAATAGCCTTGGGATATATAAACATTTTTGAATTTATAAATGATATATTTATAAAAAAGATAATTTGTAAATTAAACATTAAAAACATTATCTATATGTTGATACACATACCTCCTCCATTCCTATAGCAAAGGTACGGGAACCTCCAGACATTTCCTAGACCGACAGCATACCCTACACAGGACAACAAGAACTCGAACTTGCCTCCCCAGGTACCGCGCTCCTCTATCTGTAAACAAATAATAATAATATTGATAATAAGTATAATTGATGCATGTAATCATTAAAAGATTTATCGCACATTTTTCATTATAATGACAGCACTATTCCGAGTTGCCGTGTAAAAGTTTCACTTTTATAGCTACCAAGCGGCCATGTAGCTATACATGATGTTTCCAGGTACCCGTTTAAACAGCTGGGTGGACTGAATGCATAAGCAGGCAGAATGAGCCCAGGACATCTAAGTTTTTCTCGTCTTTGTAGTCAGACTGTCATGTTATCAAACAATATAGTATGAATATTACTACTTCGTAGAAAATACTGCAGTGAATGTATTACAGCAACATTAACTAGTGCAATATCTTTTCTTGTATTATGTCACGTTGTTGTGACGTCACAATTGTATCAGACTAGTAGATCATGTTTCAGCATACAGTCGTCTTTTTGGTTTGATTAACGATACCGAAAAGATTACAAATTCTAGTTATTATTTGTCATCAAACTAGTTTTCTCCCGCTTGGTTGACTTACATAAAATGGTACCACACGGGAAATCATTCAGTAACCTTTGGCCACAAAGAAACGTTACAACCAGTTTTGGTTATACTCCCATCAGTAGTTATTACATGACTCTTAATTAACGTCTGTTAATGATTGTATTTAATTCATGCCATGTATTTTATTAATTTCAACACTATGCAAACCCATGTCATCTTCAAAGACTAATTTGGACTGTTTAAGGAATGTTTATCTTCATTTACGTACATATTGTTAAAGATGTCATACATCAGCAACGTTGTGGACAACGACCAAAGCAAGATACGCTCCAATTGGCGTGTAAATCGATAAGAAAATGTCAACATCGTACAGACACACTAACCAGATTAAATTAACTAAATAATGTTATTCATATTAACCTTATAGTACTTACATCCATAGTATGACAGTATGTGTACAATCATACATATCCAAGCTAAAACATGCTATAATTTTGTCATGGCAGTCCACAATGCATTATTAGTCCGCCTCTGTACCTGTGTCATTCAGTGCGTTCAGGTGAGTGAACAGAGAAACTGGTTAATAATAGTTTGTCAAGGGAGAAGAGCCACACAAGGATTGTATTTTTTAACTTTCTGAATCAATTGTTTTCTTTCGAGTAAACACTTCTAACAAAAGCATTTAAATTTTCAATAGACATTATATTCAACATGTACGTTAATGATACGCTCGCTACAAAGGATTGTCTGTTTAGGTAACAATGCCCTGCTTGCCAATTATGTCATGTCTATTTGTACTTAAAGCTTCATTGAGTTTTTGAATTGAGTAATCTCTATTATATAAATGACTACCTACACCCAGTGTTCTCTTTTCTAGAAAAAATACCGTATTGACATTTTCTCAAACGGAATTCGTATTATGAAACTTATGAACATGCGTAGTTTGTTTAAAAAAACTGTTTAGAAAGCAATGAACTGGAAGCCATATATATTTTCTAAATTTTTTACTAGATTAAAATTTTTCTCACGAAAATTACTTTTTGATAAGGGAATAAACCTTTTATCAATGCATTTTAACATGCTTCTGAGAGAAACGCCTATTACGCTGCAATCCATGGTTGAAAGGAATGTGTAATGGACTTGAAAGCAACTGAACTCTTACGATTCAGATAGATAATTGAAGACATTTTCATCATTGGATTTTTCTAACGCTGTTAAACATAAAAGAGCTTGCTTAATGTTAAGATATTTGTGTTGTAATATTCCTATTTAAGGATTGCCATATCAAGATTCAGATGTAGTAACTTTAATATTGCTGTTGAAAGTGGCAGGTATACTGTAATTGAATATAAAGAGAGACTTTGTCCTTTCTGCAAACTGAAAGATCTTGCATTCATAGAAAATGAGTATCATATATTATTTGTCTGTAAAGCCTATGATAAACTTGGAACACAATATCTCTACAATTTCACTAAATTGTCCAACATACATTTCTCTGTCGTAAACCTTCTGGAAAATTCAAACTATAATGTGATTTCTAATGTTGGTTTATACCTATATCATGTTCAAAAACTTGTCAATAACAGGAAATAACCTGCAATGGAATACTGTGCGCACTCAAATGCATTCTGAAAATTGCCTGTATTATGGGCCGATGGCCTCTTTACTGAATAAATCTGTCTGTCTGTCTGCCAATGTAATGAGGTTTTCGCTTGAGAGCAACCGACATTTGGAATCCAGATCACTCGGAAGAAATTGACGTAACCCGAGTTATACAAGAAACGAAGGTCAAGGCCGCTTCTGACAATGAATCCACCAGAGCGAGGTACGTGGGGAACTTCCCTGGCTGGGACTTAGGTGGTGGGCAGCGAGGCGAGACGGTCACCAAGCGTGGGGGACCTGTCTCGTTTCTGGAACCTAGGAGCATGTCATTGTGTTCCTTTCGGGGTCAGGAGGTTAAGGGTCAAAAGTCGTCGAGAGATTCGACTGGGAATAGCTCACAAGGCTGAAAACTTACTGAACAGGTTTGAAATACAACGCGAGCATTGTAACAGTTTAATCTACAGTTATGTTTGCTTCGATGCACTGCAACACCGAACCTTTGAATGTCAGTATACCATTATTCTGTCTTTTATCAAATCGGCATAACTGTCAAGAGTCAGTTCATTTCTTACAATCTTTGGTATCTTTTAACACTCTTGATATACCATTAATCTGTCTTTTATGAAACCGGGAAAACTGTCAAGAGTCAGTCCATGTCTAAGACTCATTTCGGTATCCCCTAACACGCTCAATATACCATTTCGCTGTCATATAAATATACGGGGTTACTGTCAAAGTCAGTTCATGTCATGAATTATGGTGGTATCTTTCAACATCCTTACACCTTAAGCCTAGTTCAAACCATTACCGTACCAAATTCCAGGCTATTCATTCATTGTACTCACTTCTATCATTCATTTTTCATAAATTTTCTCATTCCTACAATCATCACCTAGTCCATCAATCAGAGTATCCTACAATCTTCAGAGCATATACGACGAAGAATATTATCTTATCACCAGATCTTAGCATTCCTTATTAATCGCATTCACCCTCCTATGTTTCCTTTCATCTCCCCAATCCATCGTGCATTCCCTCACCTCTCTATGCATAGTTGAAGTCTGTCAAAAACGCCATTCTTTCGACCCCACCCTCTGTAAAGTGTTCAACAGTCCACAATGATTTCAAAGATAATTTGATTTAAACCTTTGCAACTAACCAAACACACCTTCCTGAAATTCCAAATTTGATTTTAATCTGAAACTTCAATTCAAAAAGTCAATTAATGCCAATATTTGATAAAAAGTATTTTTCTTTTTAACTGAAATAATTACAGGTAATCAAATGTGGTGTCAGTTCATCGATTATAAGCTTCCATCTCGCCTACCATTGCAACCCTCACTTCATCATAACATTCATGTGCAGTTCAGTTAGATAGAAATTTATCTTAAATGTTCCACTCTCCTACTTGCAAAAATGTATCTATCCCCTCCGTTTAATTCGTTGAATAATAATGTTGTCGAATAGTAACGATATTCTGTTCTGGTTCACATACACATCACATATGTACAGATTCATAGCATTTAACAGGGGTTACACCAATACACGTATATCTTATGTTCATATTGACATCATGACCTTGCAGTTTCATTGTTACAAGAAAACTCAAAGAAATGCATTTTCCACTTCCATACAAGTGTGTATAAGTAAAACTATAATAAGAAAGAAATAATGATCGCAACGTGAAATTTCCCCCCCAGGTGACTTAAAAGCACTAATAGTCTATTTAAACACAGGTTATGGAATTAATCAATGTAAAGGCCACTTCATATTCAATCTAGTACCAGCTGTTTTGTAACACGCCCTGCGGTCAGTTTTTAACATCACCTTCGTATTACTATAAGGTAGGACAATAAACTCTTGGCTTATACAGAGATCTTAATAGAGTGTAAATAGTATGAACATTTATTCCACTGTTTACATCTTTTGATGTGACTTGACAGTAGGATACCTAGGTTATTAAATGTAATAAATATGCAGTTAACTTATTCCGCGTCACTGTTGCTTTCCTTAAAAGGCTGTCGACCCAAAAACACAAATTCCGACAAAAGAATAAATAAAATCCCTCATAATTCATGAAAATATCAATAAAAAATATGCTTTATGAATTGGGCGTTGAGTATCCGAACAACTGAACGCAAAAAGGTGATTGATATATATATATATAATATATATATATATATATCGAACGTGCTGTTTATTATTGAGGTCAAAGTATTCAGACAATTTGATTTATATTCAGAATACAGAGGAGAAAACAAGCTGATATATACGGCCTTCATCGCTCTGACCTCTTTGAGCACTGGTGTGAATAAAGCATTGACTCAAATAACACCACTTGAAAGGAATTGTTGTATATAACATTAAGATCCTTGTACCGTGAAGAACCCTTGGCTTTCAATATGAAACTACCCGTAATATATTCCCCTACCCAACAAGCCAGAGGATAAGTCATAAAATGACTTTCTATAGGATATATATCCAGAACTTCTATGAGGACAAGAAAACCTTTATCTATTGTGTGAAACGGAATGACAAAAATGGTCATGAGAGCCATGCATGGGGTGAACGCTCCAAACCTTTTCAGTTGATCGTTCGTGATTTCAAAATGATTGAATCTACGTTACCAATTGGAAATGTGGAAAATATTAATGTGAATTGTAAAACGTATAATTATAAATAGTTATGATTACAAGTTCCTTTGTAACAATCTTAAACTTTAATGCGATCATGTTATTTGAAAAGTCGTCTTAGAGAAACCTACGTAAAATGTAATTTGACTTGAACTGATTGCACTACGTTTTTTTTATTATAACACAAAACCAATATTAACTCTCAATAATAACCATCATGAAACTTCTTTTCAATGGTTCGTCGCGTATCTCGGGCTGAGGTTAATGGGTAGTACATACCTCTTAGCTGAGGTAAAGTCTACTGTCATTGCTATACATATGTTAAAACAGCCACCCCGCAGCGCAATCTTCATCCCACCCCTTGAATTTATATTAGCCAAGAGGCCGCTTGTTTTAGAAAAAATGTTTTATTTTATCTAGATTTATTTTTAGTGAGGGGTTTAGGGCTGTCCTCATCCCAATTCTCATCCACTTAAATTAAAATCAAAAGGCCATCCCATTTAAAAACCTTATGCTTTATTTTCATTTTCCATTTTTAGGGGGAGGGTTGGGGGTCGGGGTGTTTAAAGGTTCGATTGCAATGACCCGAGGGCATTTTAGAGGAGTTTTCCATTAAGCATACATCCATTTTACAGACACCATTAAACAACATTTACGGTTCAGTGAACAGCTACGTCACTCAGCGGCTCAGACACGACACCGACAGGTGCATACCCATGTCCTACAATATGCTTGGCTCGACAATCCAAAGCCCTGAACGTCCCTTCGAATTTCGAAATATTAAAACAAACAACAGATAGTTAAGAGGAAAGGCAAATGATATCACTACGTTGACAAACATGTTACTGTCAACAGGTAATGGGCGACACACCTTTGGGTGATTAACATCGAAACACCATTCAAGCACACCCAGCACTTTAAATGATTATCCTCAGTGAAAGGCGAGGTTGAAGCCCACATAAGAGACATTGAAACAACTAAAGAGGGCATTGTTGACATATGTTCATCGTTATTCATAAGTCTTGCTCATCACGCCAACGTAAACCCCACGATATTATTTTATGTCGCAACCAACGTTTGATGACTGGTTGGTTAGCAGTATTTAAGGCAAATATTCACACGGAGAAATTTAAATATATTGTGCAATATGCTCATAGTTTGGAAGATACGCGGCAGAATGTTCAGTGTTTGAAAAACCGAGGCAGAAGGTTCCTCTATGATGTGAAAACATGATATAACTCCAGTTCGTTCTAATAAATCATATCCTCATGTCAAGAAGGAAATGTGTCGGTTGTTCAGGCATTAAACGTTTCTGATGCTTAACGTCCCACTTGGGTGATTGATGGTATTGTTTGTGGAGTTTGGTAGATTAACATATTATCTCTTGTAAATAACAAGAAGTTTTATTTTACTCTTTGAAGATTACAAGAACATCTTATAGCACAAGACGGGTTTCACTTCCATCACGTTTGACAAAGGCAGGTAATTAAATTCAGAAAAATGTAATGCAATTTCCACAGGCTGTGGGAAGACAAATAGGTCACGTGACATCTCAGGTATTTCATAGCGTCCTTTAAGTTAACGCTTTATGTCAGCAAGAAGCCGTTCTAGCGAGATTTCAGGGCATATAAGGTTAAAATAAAAACCACACATACAAAGAACCCTGAATATTTAATACAATCTTAGAGATCTACTGGAAACATGTAATATGTGTAAAATTCCATGAGCTATTCTCGCATATGCGTGTGCAGGGACAATTAATGGGTCGTTTCTAGACGACATTGCAAGTTGACAACCATACGCACTGAATGAACGTCATATTATAAAGGAGCAACACCCTTCAAATGGCATGTATTTGTTTATGGGCCTGTCGTGTTAGTAAACATGTTTATGGCAACTGGGGGTCTGTTCTCTATCCAACTTATAGGAGGTCAACGACTCAAGGCAAATAGGTATGAATTATAATACCGGTTTGCTGAAGATCTATTTGTGAATCAAGCTATCTTGATCTATCAATTGATGTATCAATTCCAAGAGCTTCCCATTGGTGTACTATAGTCATATTGGTGAACTGAAGTGTCAATCAGCTCTATTGGTAAGAATTGGTGTCAAACAGTTTCATGAGACATCCACCTTTGCATTGAAGTACCAGAGAGAAAGAAACACTAACCGATGTGTCAGATGGTTATATGAGGTATCAAATCACTTGCAAGGAATCCTTTGACCGAAACAGATTTCAGAATGTGCCAATTCGACAATGGTACTATCATAAAACGGTTTCAAGAATACCATTATTATACGAGAATACCCATTCTATAACTAATCAATTGAGACAATTATACCCTTTACGGAAACATAAGCTGTTTGTAGGAGTACCTATTGATGCAAAACGGTCACACTTGATTCTAAACCAACTATCAAGGTATCAATTGCTTCTAAAGCAATAATGAGGTATGATTGGCGATAAAGCAACTAATAAGGTAGCAAATGAGTGTATTCAACATTTGAGGTATCAACTTATTTTAGAGTAATGGAACTCTTTTGGGATATCAATTGATTCTAAACGGCTATTGAAGCATCAGTTGATTCTTAACAACCTTTTCACTTGGTAGAACAAGATTTGTGGTATCACTTGACTTAAACAACAATTATGTTGTCAATTAATATCTGGTTTAATGCTGCAATTTGTAAACGTTAATATTTATTCAACAAAAACGAAATATATGATTAAATTATAATCAAATATACTAAATACAAATCAACCATTCTTATTTAACAAACTGTCAGACCGGACTGAAATCAGTAGCCTTTATTCAACCTTATTCCATAACTGCAAGTCATTAACCCAGCAGTCAACATTTCTCACACCATTGAACAATTGTCCTGCCATTTGTGAAAACTTTCGATACAATACAGCTTCCAGATCTACCCTTGTCGTCAAACCAGTTAAAGACCTACCCCTCACAATGAGAGAAGTCATAAACCCCCATTACGATACCATTTCTAACCAATTCAAGAACTGTGCATGAAAATACCACGCCACCAAACCGGTTGCCCAAACTTGACCTCAATGGAACAGGGCGATGACCTCATTCGTGAGATTTAAAGGGAAATATAAAGAGAAACAATTTAAGGTGTGTTTACAATACGAAAACACGTTTGACGAGTTGTTGAAAGTTAACTTTAAACTGTAATGTTAAAACATAATCAAATGTAAGCCCTATTTATAATTGGGTTTCTTTTCTCTAACTATAATTGCATGTTAAAAAGCGCATATGAGAATCGTACAGAGGAGGTGAACCAGTTTAATTTTATGTCTAGATGACTTCAGCTTTATTAGCTAAGATTTATTTGACTTCTTTCAGGGACATTTAAGAAGTTGGTTTAATGAAGAAATACAGATATATGACTTTGCAATAAGAAGTTGCATCAGTTTGCAATAAGAAGTCGCATCAGTTTGCAATAAGAAGTCGCATCAGTTTCCGATAAGAAGTTGTAAATCCGTATAATTTTCATTTCTTCAAGATCTAATTGGTTTAAATTTCTTTACTTCTATGAATATACAGAAATGGGTAACAAACAAACCAATGGCTTATATCAATGCCTCTCCATGTCAACAACACATTTATATGCGAAGTACATTTGGCCTTGTAATTTCAAACGTATATATATAAGCAAAAGAACATTTAACATGCATTATGATCATACTCAATCGAGCATCTGCTAGTTCGGCAAGGACAAGAAATGGTATGACTATTGATATCAACCATACCCTTTTGGATACACACATTTATATGGATGATATAGAAATCAAGTTAGTTGTTTGGAGTAAAGGGCCAAGTTTTTGTATGCACATGTACAAATAATAAAAACATATGAAACAAGGCACTCGTCGTAGTGTGAAAGTTAACGATTCCTCTCACAACTACGACGCAACAACTTGATTCTATTGAGACTTAAAACCAACTTTATACAGTTTAACAATTTTTTTATTTTTAATTTAGCAAGCTTAATGGGTAAGGGATACCATTTATCTGAATCTGAATCAAAGATGCTGATGAATTCATTTGAAATTCCTTTTCCAAATTTCAATCTGAAGCGATATGTAATTTTATTCACTGCGCTTATTCAAGAATGCAGCTGCATGAATAAATTTTAAAATTGTTTAAAGGTTAAGCATAAGATTTTAATACCTGTCTGGACGTTATTTGATTTTAAAACTGGTTTAAACAACTTACAGATAACTTTTGATACACATTTTACCAATTTCCTGCAAGCATAAACTAATCATGCACAAATGCAAATTTCTTTCCCAAACCTGCTAAATATGGACCGGGAACACATTTACAGATCAAATTTACCAGAAACCACATATTTCCTTGAATAAAATAAAATATTATAAAAATGATAATATTCAAAAACTTACCTCGTCTGCCATGTGTTTTAGTAACGTTTCGTCTCAAGGGGTTTTCAGTACTTTGACAATCCAAGGACAGACTTCACTGACATATCCCACTGGAAGAAGAATGAAAGCTCCCGATTAACCAATCAAAATGCAGGTTGGAGAGGTGAGAGGAGTGAGGTCAGAGGTCAAAGCGTCACACCTGAGTGAATCATACTTTCTATGCGCGGAGTGTTTCGTTGACATGCCAGGAGTGTCTCAAAATGCAAGCCTATTGTTCCTGGATGAATATAAGTAATTGTCAGGTAAAGCAACAAAGGAAAGAAAACAGGTGCTAATTTAGAGGCAAGCGTGTCTATTCTATTCTGAATATACAAATACCTACTTTTCGCAATTAAGAGCATTGTGTAAATGTTTACCTGGGCGTTGAGACGGCATACTTGATGGTTAATTATGATTTCTCTAGGTAATTATAATTAGCATACCTGTTTACCCGCGTGTCAGTTACATTCTGCAAACGCCTGCATGAATATTTATTTATACTTTATTATAATATTTATCCTGAGTATTAAGATTTGGATTTCTATTATTTAACAAATATATTATCTCATTCTGAGATAACTAGCATACCTGTTTGAGTGGTAGCCAGTATAAACACTTACACAACTTGGGATTTCACTTCTCGACATCCTGTTTCTAAATTTGATGAAAGCTACGAATGCATTTAAATTCAATCACACTTATCTAATTGTTAATACTAACAGATGGATAAACTAATTATTCATTTCATGCGTTTTTGAAATTTAGAAAATGACATTTTATGATTCTTAGACAAAATGCCTCCAAAAATGTTCTCACATACTATGATGTTAGTTGTTGGGTTGGAGTTTAACGTCTTCTTTCACCAATAGGCGATGTCGCCGACACAGGGTCTATGCCTTAATTATTTAAAAAAAATGGGGGGCATGAAATTTAGAATAGGTCATAGACACCCAAGTAAAGTTAATAAAAGTTCTAAAGTGGTAAAAAAAGTACATCAATTTGGAATTTGGAAATTAGACTATGATGTTACAACACAGATAATGTTATAAATTATATATTGAAACTTTTGTTTGATGTAAATTATGTTAATCTTTTGAAGAATTTTACCGGTGTTGACGCAAATAGTTACCTCTGACGGAAGCGGATATGTTTCGAGTGTTTGTTCGTCATGTACACTCCTTAACCTCTGAGTGCACTTCAATAGATAACCACTGGTTAACATATCTTGTTGACGTTGTTTATATCCTTTTACAAAAATGGCTACTCTCCAACGTGAACCTATCATGAATATTGTAGAATATTATAGCATGTTGACGTTTATATCCTTTTACAAAAAATCGCTACTCGTCATCGTGAATCTATTTCATGAACAGTGTATAAGAGAATAGCTTGTTGACGTTGTTTTTATCCTTTTACAAAAAAGTACTACTTATCAACGTGAATCTATTAATGAGCAGTGTAAAACGTAACAGTTTGTTGACGTTGTTTACATCCTTTTAGAAGAAATACTACACATCAACGTGAATCTAGTTTATGAAGTGTATAACATATTAGATTGATGACGTTTATATCCTTTTACAAAAAATGCCTACTCATCAACGTGAATCTATTTCATGAACATTGTATAACATAATAGCTTGACATTTTTTACATCCTTTTGCAATAAATGGCTACTCATCAAAGTGAATCTATTTCATCAACAGTGTAAAACATTATAGCTTGTTGACATTGGTGGTTACATCCTTTTGCAAAACATTGCTACCTCATCAACGTGAATTTCTTTCATGTGTATATTGTTATTATGACATGTATTAATCATCTACACATTGTATAGACAAGACATATTTCTTAGAAACTCGATTTCTTAATTTAAAAAAGGTGTAAACGTTACCTTAAGCAAATGTTGTTAATATTTTTGTGTCAGTAACATGTACATGGTTGGTAAAATTACATCTTTTTTATTTTATTAAGGATGAATAATTACCAAGAAAAAAATACAGTTTCATTTTTAAATCCGTATGTGATTATGTCTATTAATAATGACTTGTATACAGACGTCGATTTTGGGCGTTTATGAACATTACCTAAATGGCTTGTCAGAAATATGCATATCTATCGTTGATTGGAATGATTTATGATAAATTCAGTTAGTTTTGATTTTTTTAGTCTTCGATTTAATTCCATCATGAGATTCCGATCTATAAGTGTGTTCTATAACATAGAAATCGTGTTCATCATCAAAGTCATGAAAGCATCTAACGCTAAACTCAAATCCAACTGTATGCTGCTATCGAAATTCTGTAATGGGTATGTGACGAAGACTTGAATTGGGGTCTTGAAGCCTGTTACGAAACCACAGCTTACAACACAAATTACCTACTAAACCCCCTGAGGTGACTATGTCCAATTACGCTGCGCATGCTATACAACGTGTTGAATTCAAATTAGTTCGACTTTACTTGAATAATAGGTCACTGTATCCCGTGTTGGTCACAGCAGCATCAAAGGTAAAGAGGTTCCAGTTTCTCAGATGAACAGGGTTTCTCTCGTTAAAATGCATTTACGGCATCTCGCAATAGCATCAAGGATAAGCTAGGTGTTCTGATTTGTAAGGTGAAGAGTTTTCCTCTCGTAAAGAGGAACTTACGACACCTTACAACAATGCCAAATCATAGGGAATTCGATTTGTAAGGTGAAGAAACTATTTTTGTTTGTTAAGATGCACTTACACCTTACAACAACGCCAAAACAAAGGGAATTGGATGTGTATGATGGACAGTTTTTACCGGCAAAGATGCACTTACGACACCTAACAACAACGCCAAACTAAAGGGGGTTCGATTTGTAAGTTGAAGAAACTATTTTTTTTAAAGATGCACTTACAATAATGCCAAAACATAGGGAATTGGATGTGTTTAATGAAAAACTTTTCTAACGTAAAGAGGAACTTACGACACCTTATAAAAAAATATATGCAATTCGATTCGTAAGATGAAGCTACTTTTCGTTAAGATGCAATTCCGACACCTTACAACAACTCCAAATCATAGGGAATTCGATTTGTAAGTTGAAGAAACTGTTTTTGTTTGTTAAGATGCACTTACTACACCTTACAACAACGCCAAACAGGAAATTCGATGTGAAAGATGAACAGGTTAAATTCTTTCGTTTAGATGCACTTATCACGGACACCTTACAACAACGCCAAAGCAAAGGGGGTTCGATTGGTAAGATGAAGAGTTTTTCTTTCGTTAAGGTGCACCTACGACACCTATAACACCCAAACATAGGGAATTCGATGTGCAAGATGAACATTTTTCTCTCGTGAAGAGGAACTTACGACACCTTTACACAACGCCAAACATGGGAAAGTCGATTTGTAAGATGGAGAAACTATCTTTCGTTAAGATTCACTTAAGACACCTTACAATACCAAAACATAGGGAATCGATTTGGAAGACGACCATGTTACCTCTTGAAGTTACACTTAAATCTTACATATATAAGCATCAAAGCATATACGATTCTGTAATCTTTAAGCTGAACAGGTTTTCCCCTCCTAAAGATGTACTTAAGACGCCCCATGAACAGGTTTTCTCCCGTTAAGATGCCATTACGACGCACCATTGTAAGCTGAACAGGGTTTCTCTCTTTTAATTAGAGGTACTTACGACACCTTGGGCAAGCTATTGGACAGTTGATGGTTAATCTTGCTATAAGGAGTTAAAGAGAAGGCGGCCAATACGTCGAAAGGGTTAACAAAAGAGAAGATTAATAGCCCAAAGCTGCAAGTTCACATCTTCCAGAAATCGAAATGTGTGGTTGGGTCTTACATGGTTTAGGAAGATTACGTATGCTTTTTAACATTTTGATCTCACCAAGTCTTTTAAAATAAAACCGTAAGAAGGGTTAACAACAGAGAAGTTTCATAGCCCAGTGCTGCAAGTTCACAACACCATTACGTCTCCAAGTTATTGAAATGCGTGGCTGGGTCTCAAATGCTTTAGTAAGATAACAAATGCTTTTTGATTTTATGTAACATTTTGAACTGTTGAACTGGGGCTTTTAAAAGTAGAACTAAATAGGGCGTATCATTATTACACAGCCTTTTAGAAGTCGATCTAACTACGTATGTTCTTTTAGTTGTTTTTGTTATGGATACAGGGTTTATTGCTTGTGAAATTATCTACGATGCACTATTCAAATACTAAATAGGTATGGTGATTCATAATGTTGAATGGTGTCCAAGATGAATTATGGAACAATATGAAACTGGCACTTTAACTTCATGGCAGATATTACATTTGGGGCAATGGAAATACACACAGCATTAGTATTCATGACAGTTATGATTAAGACATTTATATGGCGGTATACCAAGGCACTAATAATACCAATTGCGTAATCTTTGTCATAACTAATTCAAGGACATAAATAATATCTCTTTAGTTATACGAGGACTTTATAACAGGAAGCAAAGGTTTTAGTTGGTTACGGTTTAAATTGCTTTTATTTCGAAATCCAGTTGACTTAAAAGGCTTATTTGAATAACGGTCTTGTAAGAGGAGACGCTACAAGTTTTGAAAAAGTAAATTAGTAAAACGAAGAGTCAAGGTTGTATATATTCTCAAAGTCATTGAGCGCGCGTCTCGAATCCCGCGAGCCGCGTTTATTGTTGTGGAACTTTCAACTACGACATAAATATGCACAGAGCAGAATATTATTTAAATTTAAACTTAACAGGTGAGGTGAGGTTATTTGTGGTTTAACGCCGCTTTCAAGACTATTTCGCTTATTCACGGCTGCTAACATTATTACAGAGAGAAAGCCCGCAACACCATTGTGGCTATGCATTGCGGTGAAACCTGTAGGAGTCGACTGGAACTACCGAACCATTGGTGATACTGTGCTGAAATTGTTCAGTGTGGCATTGCACCTAGATTTTACTGAGTGTGGAACAGTTCTCTACTGCAGACAAAGTTGCCGAAGTTAGAAGATTAGCATAAAAGGTTAAGCGAGAAGCTCAATCGATTGATAAACAAGGGCATGCGTTAAGAAATTTAATACAAACGCTTGAAATACTAATTCATCTTATAAAATATGTTTTTAATTCCATGTGATATGCGAGACGATGCTTTGACCTTAAATTAACCATGTCATTGTCCTTAATCGATCAGATGAAATTTTGAAGAGTGATTTGATGTTAAACTTATTCTAATTTTAAAATAGTAAATTCGCGAATACATCTTAAAAATACACACGGACAGAACAAATGACTAAATATAAATGTTTTCTGATTAAAGTCTACCTTGATTTCCAGTAGTTTGATGTTTACTTGATCGTGTTACCAACCCAACCCAACTTCTTTCCGAAACGCTTTGGGAATAAAATTTGTGTTCGTGATGCACGTGAAAATGATTCCTTTATCATAGTGACATGTTTAAAGCAAATAAATCATGGAGTGCATGGGAATTTTCGTGCTTTACGCATGACATAAGCATGCATTTAAACCACATCCTTACACAACACTGCTTAGTTCACAGAGGGTATTCTATGGTTGATAGAGTTTATGTTAAATTGTTGTTTCTAAAGCCATCAAAGATCCAGTTGGCAGATAAAAAGTTAAATTGTTTGGAACACTCTGTCATATGACCTCTATATGCGACGAAACATCAAGATTGGTAAAAAATGTTTGTCTTCATCTTGCGTTTATCAAAAGTTGTCCAACAAAGGATAGAGAGAAAAAAAACAATCTTCCATCAACCGTAACGAGGGTAGTTTCTATATGAATATGACAACAAAGGCCGAATATATACATAAGACATTTATTTTAGGCAGTTTTTGTTGTCTATTGCAATAGCAATATGGTATCTCCACATGAAATGTATTTTCTTTCCAGTTTAAGTGACATTAGTAAGGCAAAGGGTCACATATAACAACGTACTGCTTGGGAGTTAAAGAGGCAGTCAATGTCTATTTCTGGCATTTTATATGACTGTGGATGCTAAAATATACTATTAAGTTTAAACACATCTAACTCTCTTCTTAGATCTACTATGTAATAGATCTTTATTTTATCATACCTAAATGATATGTGACAAATAATCAAAGAAATTTCTTTTTACATCCAAAATATAATAAGTGGACTCGTTTGCATGACTTTTTATTTGTATACTAGTCATACGACACTATATACTAATTTTTCTGTTTTGTCAGGTTCAAGTCGCAAAACATTGTCCAGTATTTGTTACAAAGATACAAGTATCCACCTTATAGGGGAAGTAGGACGTTTTTTGAAAATTCCATATTTTCAATTTTCACTGAATTATTTTGATAGTGACAAACATCTAATTACACAAACCAATCATCAGGTTCAATAGTCGGAGAACAAATTATAAAGATTCACATACAGTCATATGGCGGCCATTTTTGTGTGAGCGCCTTTTATTCATTAAAAAAAAAAGGAATCGCATGGATGAACTTTACATTATATATTTGATTTATTGCTACTTTCGTTGGTTTTTTATCTTGACAGAGAGTGTCTCTTCATTAGTAGTTGACACTATAAAGAATCATAAAGCATTAATGTACAATTATCTCTGAAAATTTTGAGATAGAAATTTTTCCAAAAAACGTGCTACTGCCCCTTTAACACCTAGCCAGTGTTGACGGTGGGAAGATGAGAGTTACAGTTGAAGATCATATAACTCAGGGATAATGTATACTAGCTCTAAAGGTTCACCTTTAATGGGAACAACTCTCTGTTATGTAGATGAGAAGTCTACATATCACTGACAATAATTTCAGGTAATTAATAAAAAAAAACCGACAACGTAATTCGATATGTAGCAAATAAAGAAACGTTTGAAAGCAAAGGAAATGAGTGCACTAAAGGGAAAAAAGAAAAATAGATAAGAAATTCAATATCTTTGATGGTGACTTGACTGTTTAAAATGTATCAATATAAAGCATTTGACTACAGTGGTATTTTTGCTTTTATTTTTCTATACAATATTTTATCTTCCTCAACCTCGGTACACTTATAATTAACCACTATGTCTTTGAGACTGTCTATAAATAGAAGTCAACCGATTGGTACTTCATCCACGGCGCAGATGCCGTCTTAAGTTCATCGTCATCGCCAACTCTTGTACAACGAAAGTTCGACCTCAAACTACGAACTGAATAATAATCACTGGAAGTTGTTCGAGATCACATTTTTTGAATTGGATCATGTACTTGTGAGTAGTTATGAAAAATTATTACTCCAGTCTTCAGCATGAACATGTCGCGCCAACTTTTTCTTGATTGCGGCTCTCAACTGTTTTAATAAGTCAGCTTCAGTGACTGAAACTTGGGTTGGTTTATATATATAAAGTCCATAAATATCACATCTTTCAAATCCCAGAACATGCCGAAGGTTGACTTCAGCACTTCTTGAGTTGGAGAGTTAGAAAATGATTGTGCTTCCATTGCAAGGATAATTGGTTGGTGTCTGTTTCCCAGTGATGAACCCTTTTTTCAATCCCTGTAACCCGTCGGGCGTAAACGCTGTCCTTCTTTAACTCGCTGGTGAGGATCATGTGCATGACATTGTAGATTCTTTGGTAGCCATCTTGCCGAAACTTTTGACATCTGTAGGTGTTCGTGAATTATCGTGAGAAATGCCACATGAGATATCTTGTCAATCTTTACTCGACTATCGGTCAAAAGTTCTTGATCCTGGCAGTTGAACCAGCTGTAAGTGCTCCAGAGGGCCTTCGTGACCAAGGTTCATCGTCTAAAAACTCCGCTGACCATTTTGCCACAGTTGATTTCTGAGTCTTCTTAATCTTTACGTTGCACATTTGTAAACCGTTTATTTACATTCATATCTTCGTTTTTGAGAAAACTTGATTTCTTCAGGATTGTTTTGCACCTTTATGTTTTTATTACCCTAATGTCGAGTTAGTAGCAATGCTCATCATAATGACCTTCTTGTATATGTTCAACGATGAGTAATGCACAGATAATGAGTATCTCTCGGTCTAACTGAAGATCCACAATCAGGAAGTGTACCATTGTAGTTCAGGAAAAATGAAAACGAACGCCACAACATAATACGATTCTAAATTTAATATATTTTGAAAATAGATCAGTACAAAAAAGTAAATAGTTTGAGCAATGTGAGTTAACAGTAAATATAAACATGTAAAAAAGCTTAAATCTGTTTATTTTGAAGGGTTGATCAAAGTATATTATCACAGTCTCACCCGCCGAAGTTCACCATATCATGGATGCGAATACATGAGAATATATCTGTTTACACTAGACAATAGGAGGGAATAAAAAAAAACGGGTCAAAAATATATATATATATATGATCTGTTAAAATAGCCCCAATGTCAGGGTCTTTAACGATTTGTTCTTTAATTTTTGTGAAAATGAAATTAGCTTTCAATTCTTCATATCAGTTTTAGTGTCTACAGACATCATCAACCTTAAGGTATCCAGGCATTTCTGATTTCGATTCTAGTGTACTGAATATGATTACATAAAGAAATGAAAGCAGGCAGTAAAACTCCAACAACCGATGTTTTTGGTTCAGGAACGAAAACGTATGAATATACGTTTTAAATAAGAAGTTATGACAGAAGATTCTGTTGACACAAATGGTTATAACCATTCTCAATTGAACAATGATGATGTTGGTATCCATTGACCTTAGGAATTGGTATCCAAATCATCCTGGTACAAACTGATGCATTTTCAGTAGATCCATGTGACAACATTTTCTTAAAGAAGAAGAAAGATAACAATGGTAAAGCTTAATTAAAATGATTAACATATTTGTGCAAGTAACAAGCTATTTCTACAATAAGTGGTAGAAGTTGTGTAAGTAAAACATGGATTTATAACATAGAATGTACATATATATTGAATGCTTTAGTCACATGATAATGACAAATATTTCCGTTCATATAGTGAATTTCATATAATAAATTTGCATTGAGCTGTCAAGGAAAATTTTCAATTTCGAAAAACGGGAAAGACACGAAAGACATAACGTTTATAAACAGTTTTGTAGTGGTAAACAAAAATATAACGTGGAGTTGGAACAAAACTACAAATGTGATGTTTCTTTAAACGTCAGTATATGTAGAACTAATGTCATAGCATTTACACTCCATTTTCAAGTAATTTTCTTCACACTTATTAACAACCTAAATTATGATGAATAAGTATCTGAGTATTCATTGCAATTTAACTCCACAACTTTTTCAAATGCCATGACACGTCTTCGCCGAAGTCAAAATTCATCAAGCCTTAGCTTCAGTCAACTGTTTCCCGTAATGGACCTTAGCTTCAGTTAGCTGATTTCCTGCATCGAACCTCAGCTTCAGTCCAACGATTTCCCGCA
This sequence comes from Steromphala cineraria, assembly GCA_916613615.1. NCBI lineage: Eukaryota > Metazoa > Mollusca > Gastropoda > Trochida > Trochidae > Steromphala > Steromphala cineraria. Next base: position 43,290,683 of record OU744727.1, on the reverse strand, counting down.
TAGAACCTCAGCTTCAGTCCAACGATTTCCTGCATCGAACTTAAGCTTCAGTCCAATGATTTCCTGCATCGAACCTAAGCTTCAATTTAATGATTTTTTGCATTGAACCTAAGCTTCAATTTAATGATTTTTTGCATTGAACCTCAGCTTCAGTCCAACGAATTCCTGCATCGAACCTCAGCTTCAGTCCAATGATTGCCCGCATCGAACCTCAGCTTCAGTCCAATGATTGCCCGCATCGAACCTCAGCTTCAGTCAAATGATTGCCCGCAACATACTTCAGCTTCTGTCAAAATGATTTCCCTTACACTTCAGAGGGTTCAATCCAAAACTTTCTTTCTGCTCTCACGACGAAGACGTACATGCATTTAAAGACGTTCATTGAAATAGGCCTGGTTGTCGTGCCCTTGACCATTGTAAGGGGGCGGGGCCTTCTTCATGTCCCCATTATCCACCACATACGGCATCTGTTTGTCCATGATGTAGGAGGTACTGGCATAACGTCCTGTCCTGTCTTCCGGGCTCGCAGGGCCCCAACCTGGGGTAGCTTTAAAGGCTTTGGCCTGGAATGGAAAATTTGAATAATCTAATATCTATTTGTGAAGCTCAATGACGAGGGGAGGGGGTGTCAAGTACATTGAAAATACTACTTCATCTGTAATGCATAGCTCGTGCGGAGTCTTGCTTGACTGCAAAACCCTTAACAGATATAATTGGCCTCTGTTAAATTTCTGGTAATATAATTAAGGTTCAGTTACATGCAGCTCACAAAAGAGGTTACACGGGAAAGTTGAGGAATTACAGCAAGGCTTAATTATGCCAATGAAAGAGCTTGACACGTATTCTGCCTTGCGGGGGAATTCGGTCGAATAGAGACTCACTGCAGTCCTATTGCAACGGTTCGACAGTTCAATTAATTCTGAACACTGATGTTACCTTAAAGTGAGTGAGGGAGCGAGTTATTGTTTTACGCCGCTTGGGTAATATTTCAGCCATTTGCGGCGTCCTTTTACCTAAAACAACTTTTGGTTTAATCCATTCAGATTTGTACTTACGGGTCCAAGTCGGATGACCTGTATCACCATGATGATAACAATCCAGGCCAGAGGAGCAACCACCATACACCACCCGAGAGCCTGGGCCCAATCAGGGAATACATAGTCTCCATAGGAGGCGGGGGTGTACTGTGTTGCTGACATGATCACGATAAACTGAAATATTAAAATTATTAAGAAATTTAAATTAAATTAAATTAAATTTAAATTTAAATTTAAATTTAAATTTAAATTAAATTAAATTAAATTAAATTAAATTAAATTAAATTAAATTAAATTAAATTAAATTAAATTAAATTAAAGATCCTTGCTACCGAATGTTTTTTTTTAAGCAATTGTTATTTCTTGATTTTCAAACAACTAAATATACTGCTATTGCAACCATTGTTTTGGACGAGATAAACGATATCATAAGTGAAATGGTTACAACCATACACATAAAAAAGTTCACCTACTACTACATCTTGATTCTAAAATGAATTAGAATTCACGAAGAAAATTTTCATGTGATAGACAATTACAGTCATATTTCTTCTCGGATAACCTTTCACCAAGGCATAAGAAAAACCTTTGACTATTTTTTTTTTGGTTCGTCGGTGAAAAGCGTATGCTTTACAATACGGGTATTAGAAGATGAGATAAATGAATTGAGCATGTAGTTGATTGAAATGTCGGAGTTTATACATTTCATAAAAGCATTAACAATATTTGATTATTTCCTTATGAAATTAACGTCTGGTAAGAGGGTTTGAACTCACGGCAATGACGATCGGTGTAAGGGCACACCAGTTGACGAGCCAGTAAGGGTTGGGTTTGAATCCCAGCATCATCTCAATATCTTTCATGAAGTTCTTCACTCCTGGTATGGTAATAATAAGACGTTTAGCATTGAAGTATAAAGTTATAATCTTTCTATTAGACAGAATAACTACCAACTACTACAAGATCTACCAAAGTTTCCTACATGTAGTTACGTCGAGAAGTGCAAGGAATTGTTTTCGCAAAGATGTGTCACAGGACGCAGGGCCGAGGACAGCCTCACAGACAAACTGTCGCTGTATTTCGCGATACAACTAGAAAACTTTGGTACATGTAGAAACTGGCCTTAACTTTGAAATCGTGATAAAAACCCAGAAATTAAATATTTAAACTCTTCCTGGTAAAAGTGATAAAAGGTATACAATGATTTTTATATCATGTAGCATACATGAAACAACTTCTCTCAGTCAGCAGGACCAACGTTGGAAGATAAAAACAAAGTATTACATTCAAGGAATTTAATGATTTAGAAATAAATGACCTAACAGAACTGCCAAAGCGTGTTCAGATTTAGATATAGTTTAAGTATACATACCATAAACATACATGAGACAGACAATCTCAGCCAGAGCGACCAACATGAGATTGTAGCTACCAGAGTACCAGTCCATCAGAGTCAACATGTAGATACCACCCTGGAGAGATCATAAATTATACTTAGTGCGAGAACAATGGAATCTATGTCTGAGATTCAAAGATCCAATTCAGTTGAAATGATTTAGTTTTAAGCAATATCGTTGATGGCAACCTTAACGGGAGATGGAACGAACAAATCAAATATTTTACAATTTGATTATTTTCTTTTCAAAAATACAAGTTCATGTAGAATATAAGAAAATGGTAGGGTCAGCGGTGGATTTAAAAAAATTGTCGTTAATGATAATGCTTTCGTGGGTAAATTACGCTTATTCTTACCTATTTCATCCGCACTTACCATGAAATAACTTGGAATGAGATCAAATACATTTACGTACATGGATGTAAGGGGGCAATACATTTTGATAAAAAGTTAGCGAAAAATAAATAAAACGTCATTCTATCATCTTGATTTATAATAACACGATCCCACCTTTAAAAAAGAGGTTTACCTTGGTGACCTGAGGCAACCCGAGGAGGAAGCCGATCATACAACAGAAGAGGGTAAAGAGAGCCTTTCTCTTCCTTAGCTGCCTCGGGAACACGTCCGAAATGGCGCTGATTACCGTCTCCATCATAACAAACTGAAATAGGTAGATTTTGATAAATTTATCTGTTAACTTTATTTGCATATAAACATTTGGAAGCATTTTTCCCCCCTATGATACAAATAAACTAGTTGAAGAAGTGCATTTGACCTCACCCTGTCACAACATAAAGGCAAAACTTGAGTTCGTCGGCCGATTCGCTAAAAGGGATTTTTAATTATATAAATTTTATAATCACAGGCGTGGCGTCGACATGGTGTAATCAATAAAATACAAAATCTACTTGTGGATGTTAAATGCTTTTGATCTACCCCTGCCACCACATGATGGTGAAACTGCCTGACAATGAGGGTGAGTTCAAAGTACAATCTCACCTGACTGTCCAGACCCAGAGTCAGAAGCATGAAGAAGAACAGGAAGGCCCAGAGCGGAGAAACCGGAAGTTTCGCAATGCCTTCTGGGTAAGCAATGAAAGCGAGGCCTGGACCTGAAAAAATGTATCGATGACGTATGAGAAACACCGGGCAATAAGCAATGCCTGTTTGGTAAAAACATTCTCCTTAAGAGACAGCTCAGTCCGAGCAAGCCTCTGTTCTTATAATCCAAGATCCCTGGGTTCCGGCAGATTGCCCTAGCGGCAAACAATTGCAACTCGAGATACCTCCCTTATTAGCAGCCAAAGAAAACAAGTCTTGGGTACCTTTGACTTGGAGCATACAAAACGGTTGCACAGTGACACGGAAAATTTCATGCCTTTATATTTATCCCACCACTGACGTTATGTACTTTCGATTATGTGGTGATATGGTAAGGATTTAAACATTTGAATTTCTTGATATTGTTTAAGCAAAAAATTACTTAAATTCTTATGGTGACACCATGAGATAGGTCATGCAATGCATTCTGACTAATACCTATTAGAATTCAACAATCCTAGAAGGCTGCTATGCATATCTGTGATATTTATCGACGTTGGCCTCGTATGCGCTAAAATATCCAATCAATATCAATGCAATTACTTATTAGTTTTCATTTTAGCAGTGCTCGGATGTGAGAACCGACGAGCACAAAGGGTTATAGAAATGATGTTATTGCTTACCCTGGTTGACCACCTGGTCAATTGGTCTGTTGATGGTGTAGGACATGAAGCCCAGGAGGGAGAAGATGGCGAACCCAGCGAAAATACTGGTTCCACAGTTGATCAGCGCTACTATGATAGCGTCTCTGTGAGAAAGAGATTTTCATCAGTGAGTTGAGTATGGGCAATATTTCAGCCATTAGCGGTTATTCATATATGACATAATATTGACATCATCATAAGAGCTGCTGATTGCACTAGGATTTAGACATGTTGAAATCAACCATATATTTAAATATTATATCAATAATATGCATTAAATATACATTTGAATAAAAGAAATTCATTTTGATGATTTAGACACAGACATTTTCAAAGCTTACTTAGATTTAAATATTTTATCAATAATATGCATTTACTATATGTTTGAATAAAAAACCGAATTAATTTGATCGTGTCCAAGGACCTTTTGACTCCGGCGAATCAGCTCAAGACTAAGAAGTCCTTGATATTAAAAGTTATTGTTAAAAACCTTGATAAGGTGTCACTATCAATACTCATAACAAAAAGCACCAAGGAACGAGGGTTGCCTTTAAATTAAGTTATTGTACTTTGTTGTCAGATTATTGGATCGGTTCATAAGTTGGATAAAGCTCACCTGTGACAGTTGTTCTTGAATTTGTTGTAACTGGCCATAGTTAGCAGACCGCCCCATGCTGGTCCGAGGGAGTAGAAGATCTGGGTAGCAGCGTCTCCCCACACCTGTGGTATATTGAGGAAATTCTTAAATTTGGTTATAAATTCAGATCTCACTTATTCATTACTTATTTGCACAAGGAAATAATGTAACATTTGGCTTGAGTTTGAATTGCAAACCGGTTCGATCAGAAAATTACAATGATTTGAACTATTACAGATAGTGTCATCTCAATGTTTCCATAAAGCGACAAAAGAGCCTTGATATTTGACACAAAACTAGATTATATTGTTGTTTCATAAAATTTGGAACTTTCACCTAAATGATCATATTTTCTCATTTGAATATATAGTACATGGAATGAAAAATGATTAGAATGACAATTAAATGCATTTTAAATTATGATTTGAACACTTAGACTAGTCGATAAGGTGCCAAAGGACATGGCTTGGTCACAGTGAAAATATTGAAGACCAGCTAAATGGATTTTTTTCAAATTAGATATGAGTTAAAGACTAGATACATGAAATTAAATCTTCGTGTCTTTAATATCATGCCAAAACGGCAAAAAAAGCCATAATCTAAACACGAAGTCCGTGACAGGAAATTGCAAAGAGTTATCGAACCTTAGGGTCCTTGAGCTTCTCGACCTTGGGGATCATGTAGAAGTCGATACCGATCTTGTAGCCGGGCAGAGTCAGACCCCGGACCAAGAGAACAACCAAGATGACGTAGGGGAATGTGGCAGTGAAATACACAACCTGTAGATAAAGGCTGGTAAAATGACTTGCTGTAACGAAGTTATAAACACATTAAACAGGAACAGTGCAGCACATTGACAGCACTTTATACGAAGACCGGAATAATAAATGAAAAATATATTTCTTACAACATAAATATTATTGGTATACCGGGGTAATTACATTTTTTAACAAACTTCTTTTACAATCAATCAAGTTCTGGAAAACAATTTTTTCCCAATCTTGTTCATATTGTTTAACTATATACGAGTTATCTCCCTTTACTCCTGAAGCATGCAGAACAATGAAAACATGGTTGATTATCTCCCTTGGGATGGATCTAGATTATTATTTTACTTTTGTTACTATATTCATTTAAGTAAGTCTGAGTTATCAAATTTAATTAAATGATCCACAGGATTAAATTAAAACTTTTTGAAACTGGTATAAGGTAAAATGGCAAGACCTTTCCAGAGGACTTGACCCCCTTCATGAGGCAGAAGAAGATGAGAATCCAAGCGAAGAAGAGGCAGATTGCGTTCTTGAGGCTTATTCCACCCATATCGTCCATGCCATCAGCTTCATGGAGACGTAGAACATAGCGCCTGGAAATAACACATTTGTATAAATCCCAGAGAATTCAAACTTCAAAGATGACCCAATTTCAAGCACGCCGCTCATCAAAATTATAACGAGATGTGGACACTGTTTAAAAGCAAAAGTATCCCTCAGGGTAACAGGAGAGAAGAATATCATTTTTCTCCTGTGCAATATACTGCTCGCCTCTGATTATTTATATATAAAAAACAATAACAGTATTGCTTATATTTTCATGAAACTGAATAATATGACGAAAATATTGGGTATTATCTACCTATAGGTATTATTTCCAGTGAATTAGAACCTCAAAGGTTCGCCGCACATCAAAATTATAACGTTATTTGGACATTGTTTAATAGCAAGAGTATACCTATGGTAACAGGAGAGAAGAATATCATTTTTCTCCAGTGCAATATACTGCTCGCCTCGCATTATTTAAATCTTTAAAACAATAACAGTATTGCTTATATTTGTTCATTAACCTGTTCAAAATGACGAAATTTTGATTATTCATAAAATCTGGTTTGTTACTGAAATGATTAATATATTTTCAAATAAGCAAAAAGGAGCTATGAAAATGTGTCCAACACTTGTCTAAATATTATCTTTCTGTCTATTGAATAGGAACAAGTAACCTATCTTAGTGTACATATAAGACTAGGTATTTGCACACAATTAACACAACGAGGTAAGGTACTTAACACAGGATTAAGTATATGAAACTATTGATATACAAAGGTAATGGTTTACTTGCTAAGTTGAGTAACTGAGGAGAAAGTTATAGACAGAAGGTTTTGTATTGCTGATCACGGTTGACTGAGAGCTTAATCCGCTTAATCTCCAGGGCTTCTCTTTATTATCATTCAAGCTATTCAGATTCAATGATCTTGTTTGGTTTTGGGTCCAATCAATTTTGGTGATTGCGATTCTTTTTAATGTGTTTTGTAATGACGGATTTATCGTCTACTTAACTTAACATTAATGTCATTTTCATCGAGCTTTGATGGGCGTAGATATCTTACTGAGATAACATTGTCAGCTATAGACTATTCTGTAATGAGACCCTTAAAGGAGGTCTGCAACCTGAATTTTTAACTTCCAGAGTTTTATTAGCTGGGCCCCGAAATAGTCGTAAATACTCCGTAGGGACGAACTCCTTGACACAAACTTGGTACTGGTTGTCAACTGTAAGCGGTTCGTAACCACATAATTTTGTCCCTACCGAGCATTTACGGCTCTTTCGGGGCCCTGCTAATAAAACACTGGAAGTTAAAAATTCAGGTCGCAGACCCCCTTTAATGGTTCTTCATGTCCGACTTACAGTTTTCCCCAAACAAAGAATTTGGTTCGGATAATACTATGAATATTGTGATCAACATGCTTATCCCTTTTTTAGATTTTCATTTTCGAAATTTTCTTTTACCTGATACTAAAATAAGTGATTTTTTTATGATGTTTTGGGTATCTAGATTAATGTTCTACATCCGAGGTGTAGGGGTTGATAGAAATATCAAATGAAATGATCTTGTTTGATTAGAGATACATATGCTATTTACGTAGTGAGCCTTTTTAACAATGCAGTCTATGGAACAGCCATATCTGCAACAGTACAAATTCTATTACCAATGCAGCTAGTGCGATTCCCCAGAATAACAATGCTACATTTGTTGTCTATCTAGAAGGCAAGTATCTTCTGATAATTTCAGAGAGGTACTAAATGTACCGCCTGTGTGCCATTGATTTTTGTCGAGGCGAAATGGGTGAATTGTGACAGCAACTGGAACGGTCAGTGCTGCCGATTTTGCCTGACTCGAGGGTGGGGGTACTTTTCAGCAAAGGACTTTACCCGAAAAAAGTAATTAGTTGTATAGACGCTTTAAGAACAAGTCTAACATGACAGTGTTAAAACCAGCAAAAGATAGACAAACATTAAAAACATATATATATATCACCATAAGGTGAGTACTTACTCCCAAGATTATCTTATTCGTTTGGGTGAGGTTCAATCCCGCAAAGGACACGACCAAAAATTGTAGATAGTAATCGTGGTATAAAGCAAGGCGAGTACTTACTCCCAGTACTCTTCGCTGGCGGATCTGTACATCGTCTTGCACATGTCGGTGACTGACAGCTGGATCATGGTTGAGTTGAGAGTGTCAGGCATGTCGGCCATGGAGACGTTCAGGGCGGAGGAGATGTTGACTTTCAGGGACTTAACACACGTCTCGTTGTAGAGCTCACCTGTTACGAGAAAAAGTTTTTGTTGTACGTATCCGGAGTCTTGTCACATATTTGCAAGGCAGATATCTTTGCATCTCAGTGAGAAAATTAAGCACATGCATCAATCTTTTTCCTACCGTTAGCAAAATATTCTAGTTCTCAATATTGCATTTTAAATAGTGCGTATTGATTGATGTCAAAACGTTTCACGTCAGTTCGTAAGGAATTGACATTTGACTGTGTCGGACCGTCAGACCCGTACTTGATCTTCTACTGCCAAGTTCCCTGATCGGACTTATTCTTAACCTTTTGTCATATTATTTTAAAAGCTAAGGTTTGACTGGAAGATATCTTGTAAATATCAACTTATCAATAGCTACCTTTCAAAACCCGTTTTTCAACCGTAGTCATATTTCGTAATTTACTTTTAACTGGTTCACTAGTACCTTTAACTCCATGAAAACTTCAATATTTGTCATTTCCACTTTCCACATTTCCGTTTGACTTGTAAATAATTTACTTTTAGAATGAAACATCTCATGTATACCATCCAATTATCATAGAAAAGGTAGGGGTGACAGGCATAGTAAAATTAAAGTAAGGAAGCAGAAAATATCTTACCGTAAAGAGTTTCCACTTGAGTGGTCTCATTCATGCTCTCAAGAGCCGGGTAGGACACATTCCTGCATGAGGGGGTGTTCCATGTGTTGTTACAAGTTTCCCAGGGTACCCTGTCGTCCAGGTTGACGAAGCTGACGAACATGTAGTAGATGGAGTACATGATCACCACGTTGTAGTAGATGCACACCATTCCACTGATGGTTATCATGGCGAAACCAATACCTGCAAGTAAAGCACAGTGGTTAGCATGCTGGCCTCTCACGCCAAAGGCCTGGGTTCGAATCCCGGTGAAGACACCAACATTTTTGATCTGGGTCTCATACTGTGTTGTGTCCCTGGGTAAGGCACTTCATCCACTTTTCACTCAGTTCACCCAGCTGGGTATCTGGGTATCCGAAAACAGGTAGTACGGACCTACATTGTCGTGATTAGCGCTTGCTGGCTGCTTTGAAAATACAATTCCTTCAGGGTTAAGTTGAAGGTAGCGCCATATTAATGTCCTCATTATCATTATTATTATCATTATCAAAGGGACGTAGTGACTGAGTATATGGGTAAGGTTATCCTGTACAAAAGTTATTGATTGAATCCAATACCGATATTTCCTTGTGAAGTAAACTTATGAGTGAGTTTCTGCGAGAAGATGAGGCCAGTGGAAGTATATTTCTATTCCTAAGTGAATAATGGAAAGAAATGCAAGGACATCGGCCAGTAGACAAGAACAGCAATATCTAAAAGTAAAGTTGTGAGTTAATATTACTGAAGACAGTATTGGCCTATATAAAGTTGCGCCTTAGAGTCTTTTTTATCATAAATTATATAGGGCGCTATATAAATCTCGCATAATATTATTATTATAAAGTTAATACCTGAGTCATCATGTTTCAATGATACAGACAACATGAAGTTTAAAGTGAGTGTTCGTGTAAGAAATTTGTTATCAAATTTCAAAGTATTGTTAGTAGAGACAAATTGCTCGTATTAGTTTATCATTGAAATAAGGTCTGCAGCATTTCAATCACCTTTGACACCTAGTGTATTATACTCTCAATATTTCAAAATGATTTTACAAAACATTTTGAAACAAAAGGAATGAATACAGGGATGGATCCAAAGGAAGCTGCACTTTGTCAAATTGACAAAATTGACTTGACACTATGGTTTTATCAAACTCAATCAGGCAAATCAAATACTTTTATGCAGAAAAAAATCTGGCAAAAGTATGTTCTGTTCATTTCGTTGTCATGTAATTACTGAAATAATGCAAATATGACAATTAAACAGCAAACATGTAAACTATTTATGTACTCTAAAATCATATATAAAGTTCTCTATTAACCCTCTTCAAATCAAAATTATTTGTATTGCAAAACGAATTTGGACATTTACAAATATTATTGCTTAATTAATGCAATTAAAGTTAGTTAACATAACATTAAGGTAATGTACAAGAAGACTGTCCAAAACTAGTACAGTTTCTTTTGGACGTTACTGTATAACCATATTCAATATAACCAGTTAAATGCAACTCTGTGGTATTTATACACACACATTTGATACTTATGGCCACCTTTCATGATAATGGCTTTGTAGTTTATGTTTACTTAGTGATCTGTAGGAATGTTTCACACACTCTGTGGGAGCGGACAGTTAAAAGGAGTGAAGCAAAGAGAAGATTTGGACCCTCTGCTCGCTTTCTTTCAGGTATATTTGGACTGATCACTCATGCGTGTAGTTTATTGCTTTATGTATGTATGTACAGGTGGACGGTTACCTATCCCAGATAAGCCCTGACAGCCGAGGTCATGATCAAAATGAAGGGTCGGGTCGTTCCGCAACAATAGATATTAGATTTAAAATGCAATTTGTCTTTGGCTTCAAACAACATTTATGTCCAACGAAACATTCTCACCCCTACTTAAGATATAAGATAAGCCAAAACCATCATCGTTTTTCAATTTGTCGTTGTTATATCCAACTGTTAAACATTTTCACCTGAAAGTAGATATTAAAGTGGCCTAAATCGTCATCGGTATGATATTGCATTTTGCTTTAAAAGTTCAAGCAGCTGAAAGATCTTCGTTGAGGTTAAAAAATATATTTCACTGAAAAACATATACTTTGAATCTTTCGATATCGACATTTTCATGTTTGATATTTTGAGAGTAAATGTAGTGAACAAAGTGTTTCTAATGACGTCTTATAACGTTATTGAGGAAAGAGACCTATGTTTCTGACGTCACAAAGAATTTATGACAGCAAAAGATGAGCGGATACTTGGACACTACCGATAACCACTATCATTTCCAAATTAAAGTCCCTTCGTAAGGGATATTTTCCTAGGTATGTCATTCACTAATGAGTTTTTGTTTGGTTATATTTATTTATGTTCTGAAAATATTTTACAATGTTATCGGTTTATAAGTCAGATAAAACATACCTGTGAAGGCAGGACTGACTTTCCACACTGTGATGGGTCCCTCAGATGCGAACTGCCCGAGCGCCAACTCGAGGAAAAACAGAGGTAGACCCGCCAACACCAACATAATGACGTAGGGAATGAGAAAACTTGCTGAAATAAAACGAAGCTATTAGAATAAATAATAAAACATCCTAAATCCGTTTTAACGCAATTATTGCATAGGTTTAGATGGAAAATGTTTAGGGTTTGATATCAACGCTTGTTAGTTTATTATTTGAAACATATGCCAAAGTAACAAGTATAGATTACCGCAACATTTACTATTACAATTGCACTTATGATGTGTTATGTCCATGTTGTCCTTGCCATGCTTTTGACATGTTGTTTGTCCTTTAATAGAGCCTTAAAGGGGCAGAAGCACGTTTTTGATAATTTTATATATATTTTTTTTCACTGATAATTGCAAGTTAATGCTTAATGTATTATATTGACAGTGACAAAAATCTCATTACACAAGCCAATCAGTTATAGTCAGAGAACAAAGTATGAAGATTCCTATAAAATCTATTGGCGGCCATTTTGTGTGAACACCTTTAATTCATGTTGTAAGAAAAAGGAATCGCCTGGCTAAACTTTACGTTATATATTTGTATTATTACTGCTTCGTGTAGTTTAAATACACTGTCTTTTGATTGGAACCACTTATTTTCATTTTCCTGACATCACCTTATATTTCTCCTAAAAACTTGCTAATGCCCCTTTAATGCCTTATGTATTGATGTTATACCCAAATATATCACTTATTTATCCAAAAATGAGAAATATAAAATAGATACAAAAAATAAATATAATGTGCTTTAATCTAAATATTCTAATCTAAATATATCTAATATTTGCACAGATAGGCGATGTCACACGTCCAATTTGCGATACATTCATTTGCCAGTTATATGACCAATAATTAAATATCATTTCCTAACTCTCCTTTTGGTTACCGTTGCTTTAGATTAGTTTCAAAGTTATCCTTAACAAATGGACATTTGTCACTGTTTCAATTCTAATCCCGACTTTATACCTTATTGTTGGACCAGCAACAACATAACAAACTCCATACCATTCAACCTCATTAAGGTTATACATCTCTCGCCTCTGTTACAAGGTGGAAGCTTGTGTCACTTCGGTGAACACCGTATTTTAGATTTTCTTAAGGAAATCGAGCTTTTTGATAAGTTATAACCTTTTAAATTATATCAGCTTTTAAAAACTTTATGATATGATGCTGATATTTTACAGCCTTCGCGCTGTTTCGTTATCTGCTTTTGCAATCATTTCCAAATTTAGGAAATTTCATTACCTTTCTCTCCGCTAATGGCTGCAATACTGCCCTAAGCGGCGCTAACCAATAACTCACTCACTCACTATGCCTTAGTATGTGGTGTTACTGTTAAAATGCGACTTACTTCCAAACACAAAAGTCTTAAAAATATTGATATCACATGATACCATTTACATGTATATAGTTTGGCATATGTGACTTCATCAACTCACAGGGTGCTTTTTTATTATAAAAAGAATAAGACAATTTACTGATTCGTACATGTAGCTACTTATGAAATGTATATAGGTTCACAGCATCCGTTTTGTGAAAACCGTCTTTAAATAATGATAATAATGCAAATTTTGTATGCGTACAAAACATGCTCATGGCGCTACAAAATAGGTTGAATGAGAACAATAAATACGATGTCTATGAACCATAGTAATAAAAAAAGAGATATGTCTTGAGATGGGCGTTACAAGAGTCGAATGCGGGGTAAAGTTTAAGAGGTAATGCGCTCCGCAAGACCAGGGCGGTATTTTGGGGTAACGCATAAAATGATAAAATCCATTTATTATACCACACACACATTCGAGATTAATTTCATTGTTGGCTCACCTCCTCCATTTCTGTAGCAGAGATATGGAAACCTCCAGACATTCCCGAGACCGACAGCAAAGCCGATACACGAGAGCATAAAGTCGAGCTTCTTGCTCCAGTTTCCTCTCGCCTCCACTTCATATTCCTGATTGGAAAGAAAAGATAGAATTTTTAAGAAAATCACCAAAAACATTAAAATGTAATTTTTCTCGATAATGGTAAAAGAGTGACGATTTTTAAGGTAGATCACACTCTTGGTTGACAATGTAGTTTCCTCTCGCCTCCACTTCCTGATTGGAAAGAAATTAGAATTTTTAAGAAAATCACCAAAAACATTAAAATGTAATTTTTCTCGATAACGGTAAATGAGTGACGATTTTTAAGGTAGAGCACACTATTGGTTGACAATCTATGATATAGTTTCCTTGATCATGAAGTTGGGACTCTTGCTCCAGTTATCTCTCGCCTCCACTTCCTGATTGGAAAGAAATGGTATAAAAATATCATGAAAACTAAACATGTTATTTTCTTTGATATTGGTAAATGAGTGAACATTGTTAAGGTAGAACATACTATTGGTTGACAATGTATGATATAGTTTCCTTGATCATGAAGTCGAGCATTTTGCTCCAGTTTCCTCTAGCCTCCACTTCCTGATGTGAGGTCATTTTTCAGTTTATCGTAGAGAGTTAAATACGAGTTATGTTAAAAGAAGTGATGAATTCTAAGGTGAAGTGAATGTATGTGTTTCCATATAAGACATCAATTCTCTGGTCCGTTGTCCATGACATACTATGTTTACGACACGAGTGGTTAATTATTAGTATTTCCCGAGCGAGAGCGAGGGATATACTGATATATAGGCACGAGTGTCGTAAACATAGTATGTCAGTGACACGAATATAATATTCTGTTTATTACAGTAGTCCCAAAATGTAAGAAAATACTCAAAAATTACTTATTAGGTGAACTAGCCGCCGACGGCCCGTATAGATTGTGACGTCATAGGTGAAGCGTGACGTCAAATTGTTTATAACGTGACGTCACAATTCAAAAGTGATATTATGCCCTAGGGCAACATATGAAAAATATGAACCTCGATATGACTGCCCTCGTAGGTAATAAAGCTATGCGCAAGAATGTTGGTGTTTCGTTATTAAGAGAAAAAAAGTCATAAAAAAATAATTCCTCACCTCTTGCTACCATTTAAAATTTCAACTATTACTAAAACGTGTCTTATTCTTAGTTTGCATACTACCATCATAATATCATATTTAAGTGCAAATGTGTGCGAGTGAAAAACCCTTGGTATAAGGAAACGTTTATAAAAGAAAATCGAACTTCAGATTGGTATATGCTACTATGTCAATGATCTCTTTGTTGTAAAATAAATTCCATATAAAATAGCAAAATATGCAATGTTTGACAGTTTTGGAGAATATGGTTAATGAGTTGTAAGATTGTAAATAACTACGACTGATCTGGTTAAGTATGATATTTTAGAGCCTTTAAAGATATTACATTAGCATATACTGATATCTATTTAGTTAAATTTAAAGGAATAGATTTAAAAATAACACAGAACAAACGTGCCACTGTCCCTTTAAAATACGTTATACAATCTGTTAATCTCGAGGAACGGTCTAACAAAGTAATATGTATTACAAAAAAAAACCCTATGTAATTTTCCAGCCACGTACGTGTCAGGTGTAGAACTGTGTGTTATGTCAACGCGATCATTGTAACCTACATACACCTATAGTTACCACTTCCGTATCAGGATAGGGACATGTTAAACAAAGGTGCATGTAAGATAGTACACTCCGTTTAAAACAATGAGCTGTATGTTTTTGTAGTGTTGTACAGACCGCGAAATTGGTTTTTGAGACACTGTCTGAAGTTGACCAACACATGAATTGTTGTGATTGATGATATGATTAACGTTAATTGTGTTTACCTGTAAGATGATATTCAAATTTATTTCAAAATGCATTGCTGGATACTGTGTGAAATATTAGAGACGTTTAAGAAAATGAGTAAACTAAGGTGAAATTCTTAACAAATGTTTCTTTGAATGAGAACTGATACATCATGTGTATTTGACAAAAGAAAGATGGCTACAAGTTTCAGTAAAGTCTTCAATTCAAGTTTTTGATTGAATATAATAGATTATAATGGTGACAATTTAACAACCTCATACCCAGTGCCAGAAGTGCTTCATCATATGACACCAACTTAAGGACAAGTTTGGCTACTAAGAAACAAGATTTACAAAAATCATTTCCAAAAAAGCATTTCTATTCTTTATAAGTTTTTGTGGAGGGACATTGCTGAAATAACGAAAATATGAAATATGACTTCAAGAGCTTAATGTTGACAAATGATTTCGCTTTAAAGTAAAACTTTTGCGAGAAGAAAATAATACCAATGTGAGATTGATATCGCGATAGGAGGAATTCGCATTAAGGCTGATCCATTTTCTGTGTGCTCACCATGACATAAAGAAAAGTCGGTAATCCACCTGTAAGGTATCTTTTTTATCTACACAATAAAAAGCTGTATCTTTATCTCTATTTCAGACCTTCCGTCATAGTGACTGGTTATGATTGTTAATAAACCCACCTGACATGTGAAATGTGATCTTTTCAAGCAATATAATTTTTTTTATTTTTAAGACATTTCTAAAGATAATCGTTGTATGATATTTCTAAAAAGGATCTTTGTAAGTCATTTCTAAAGGTAATTTTGTGAAGACATTTGTAAAGATAACCTTTGTATGACATACATTTCTAAAAATACTTCGTATGACTTTTCTAAAGATAATCTTTGTAAGACATTTTCAAAGATAATCTTTGTAAGTCATTTCTAAAGAAAATCTTTGTATGACATTTCTAAAGAAAATCTTTGTAAGAAATGTTCAAAGGTAATCTTTTTAAGACATTTTCAAAGATAATCTTTGTAAGACATTTTTTTAAAAGATAACCGTTGTATGACATTTCTAAAGATAACCGTTGTATGACATTTCTAAAGATAACCGTTGTATTAAATTTCTGCTTATAATCTTTGTAAGACATTTCTAAAGATGATCTTTGTATGACATTTCTAAAGATGATCTTTGTATGACATTTCTAAAGATAGTATTTGTATGACATTCTAAAGTTGATCTTTGTATGACATTTCAAAACATGATCTTTGTATGACATTCAAAACATGATCTTTGTATGACATTTCTAAAGGTAATCCTGTATAACAGTTCTAAAGATGATATTTGTATGGCAGGTCAAAAGATAACCTTTGTATGGCAGTTCTAAAGATAACCTTTGTATGGCATTTTAGTCGCAGAAGAGTGGGTAAGAACCAGAGAAGAGTTGTCCTTAAATAAAACAAGCCTGGTAACTTCTTTGAACTTAAAAAAAAGAAGAATATAAGGTAACAGTTGTTTTGTGAAATGAAAACCTTACTTGCGGTAACCTATATTGGTTATGTACTTTAGAAGAAAAGGAGATAAGGCAACCCTTAGTAAAAGTTGTTTTGTGAACTGGGGCCATGTTGTGCAGTAACCTAATATTGTTTGTGTACCCGGGGGAAGGAGTTAAGGTTAACCTTATAGTAAAGGCTGTTTTGTGAAAGAAGACTTGTGAAAAAGTAGGCTAGTTTCATCTGTATAGTGTTGAAGAAAAAGAGATAAGGTTATCCTTTGGGATTGTTGTGTGGGTATGTGAAAGGATGCCTTGGTAATAAGAATCCCCGTAACCTTTATTTGAGGTAAAGTTAACATCAGTTTGGGGAATTTCTTCGAAAGGAGACATCGGTCGCATGTTGCAGTTACATCCATTTACCGTTTGTAGACTGGTAGATAAGGTTAACCTTAGCAAATGCGGTTTTGTGAAAGGGGACATTGGTTAACATTAACCAGATGTCTACCATTTACAGCTAAAAGATAGGGTTAACCATAGTAAATATTGTTTTGTGAAAGGAGGACTTGATTTAAAGTCATTGTGTAAAGCCAATGAAATTTTCAAATATACAAAATAAAAGTTCGACGTTGACCTAAGTGTAGCACTGCTAACCTGAGCTTTAATGATAAACCTGTTTGCAGCCCTTTTATCAACGTACACAAAGCTGGAAACTACGCGCTTGATCAACCACTCGTGGTGGAAATAAACCAACCCCTGACGATACCTACTCATATAAAGGCAATATTGTTAATGGTTAGGCCCTGTCAGATCCTTCGTCACAGTGGCTGGTTCCATATTCTTCACCATTTCTAAATGCCTCACCGCCCCTTAAGTGTATCGTCTCGCATAGCGTGTGAAATATTCCTACATGGAATTTTACCCCTAAAATCAACAGAACCTATCTTGCGAAGAGCATTTTATTGTTGACAGAAAGTACATCTATCAAAATGACATTTTTACATGGGGAAATATTTATGACATTCTTGGAAGTTTTAAACAGCGTTCAAGTTTGTTATGGATATTTATCTTCTTAATTTAATTTTCAATCTTATTGCATATATCCTTTTTGGTTTTCATATCCGAAGGAACGTTGGCCTTTTGTGTCTTTCACTTATAAAAGTGACGTTGTAGATTTTGTTACAAAATATGTGATTTTGATTCTACTATTGAAGCCAACAGATAACACGCGGATAACGGGTTTACATTTTAATAAGCTGATCTTAACATCAAGTGGCTTATTTTAATAATGTTTCCTGTAATTTTATAAGCAATAAGATTGTATATATTGTAGTAAAATACAGGATTTCTGTAAAAAGAGATCTACCCAGAATGGCCTGACAAGTAAGGACTTTCGTGACGGATTCATTCTAATATCATTCACTAAAGCATACATATTATTTAAGTTGACAATAAGTTAAGAAATTATCCTGAATATCAAAGCTCCACGTAGCCAAAGAACAATCAACTTCCTTAGCGTACGCCGGCGTTTGAGTTGATAAGATAGTAAGTTCGAAAGAAAAAACCAATGGCAAGGACATAGGGTTAATTTAAGATGACCATTGGATAGAAGTCAATCGGCGACAAGGCTGCAAATCCATCGGCAGATTTTATTTTTAGCGGGCCTCTCTTTGTTTACGATTTATGGAAGGCTAACGGACCTACACAGGACCATTGACACCATTCATATGATACATTACTCAGATCAGAAACACAGCTATGTACAGGTGATATGTTCTCAGTAAATCTTAATGAGATTCCGTGATTCCAGTATTTTACTCAACTCTGTTATTGTAAGGCAGCCCGATGAACTAGAACCTAGTGCTGTATTGCACTGAATAACGATGCAACCAAGACATGGTTATGAGTGAGCACCTTTAGGCCTAAGGAAAGTTTCCGAACTGCTTTTAGGAAACTGATACTTGTTGAGAGGAATGCAACAGCATGCCATTGAAATGTATATATGTTATGCGATATTTGCTGTACACGTTGACTATATGGTGCCAAATCAAGTGCATCAGAAATAGCAATTTTGGACTGCTGCCAGTTACATTAATGTTATCAGGGCAGAGAACTGAGTAGAAATATTGATATTGCATTGTTAGACTATTTGGTTACCGGTAAATTACATTTTAAGCTCTATAACAATGTCCCCTTTTTTAAGTTTTAATGTTAAGATGAGATCTTGAATTTCAGAATACACTATACACTAAATGTAAAAAACCGCGCACCATCGTAATTCAACAGGTGAGATTGCAAGTTTAAAAACTCTTAAGAAACTGTTTAATGTTATGCTTATAGTAAAAAAACGAATATTGTATTAGGGGAGAATGACCTAACAATTGTGAGACAATCTGGTAAGAAATTCAGAAAACATGAGTGAGCATAATATTTAATGGTTTTAAACTCTAGGAAATAGTTGCCGAGTTGTGTAGTTTTGTGCTGTACATATCAGTTACAAATAATGTATGTTTGTTTCTTATGGCATATGTCGTTTATGTCAACATGACAAGATAATTACATGTTGATCAAATGTCTTCTTGAACAAGACTAATATCAAAAGTTAAACATGCTTTGCCAGCAATGGAGACTGCGACAGTCTAGGACATATAGAGGCGTTGACTTGACTTGGTATGCTTTAAGACACTTAACGAGAAGATTAAGTAGGCAATAAACACAAAATTGTCCCATTGCAATATATGCTTGTGAACTCCTTGATTTTGTCAAAGTTTTATGACAACGTGTATTGACATGTTGGTAGTTGAATATGTGCTTTAAGATTTGTTAAATAAACACTTTCTTCCTTGTTTTCTTAAAATTCCGGTTTCCACAATGACGTTAGCAAATTAAGCTATCAATCTTAAATGTTTAGTTTTCTTTCTTATGTGTCGGTTTATGGTTAATTTACCTAATTTTAACGACCCATTTCACTTACGACATTAAAGATATTCCTTGTCATCTTATGCATGGTAAAACAATTCTAAGCGACCTTTTCACGTACGACGTCAATTACATTCCTTGTCGTCTTATGGTAAATCAATTCTTAACTTTAACGACCTTTTTCACGTACGACGTCAATTATATTCCTTGTCGTCTTATGGTAAATCAATTCTTCACTTCAGCGACCATTTTCATGTACGACGTCAATTATATTCCTTGTCGATCTATGGTTGAATTTACTTTACTTAACGACCTTTTCCATGCATTTAGTCAAAGATTTTCTTTGTATTAACAAACGTGTACCGAAATATAAATGAAAAGTAACCGAGGCACATTTACACCTCATGAGTAATTATAATATGTAGTGACAATAAACAGTTTGTAGCTCTAACTGTGTAACCAAGGTGTGTCTACAGTTCCCGGGTTAATACAACTCATGAATAATGTGTTCAGGACAATGTGTCACTTAACTGTTTTACTTCTTTCAGTTAAGAGCACCACATGCTTTTTAAAACTTAAACAGCATTTGATATGTTTATGACTCAACTAACGTTCACTGTAAGTTTAGTTCCTTTGAAAGATCAAATTTGTTTTAACGCTTCCCCATTGTTATAAATCTTTTCACACGCCACATAACTACGTTAAGACTTCAACCAAACTTGTGAAAACAACAATCAAAGAGTAAATTGTGATATTGAAACGACAGTAAGTGAATTATTGTAAGTCGACACCAATTAAATTAATTGAAATTAAAACACAGTACTAACAGAACAACATTATATCATATTATCAACCTGAAACTATATACACTCATTTGTAACATTTAAGAAACAATCATATTCAACAAGCAACAAGCATATATCATAAGCAAAAAGCATGTCATAAGCATCATGGGTCAAACATGGATCATTTGTGATTTTAAGCAACAATAAAAGAATACTTTGTACACATATACATGTATGACATCTTAAAATGCCCTTAAGATTACACTTGTTTAGAAATAATCACAGATATCCTTCTATTTTGCATCTTGATATTTTGTTTGAAATAATCCGAGTTCTTTAGATCTTACGTTTTTTAATCTAATGATATAACACTCCACTCACAGAAAATACGTAAAAAGTTATCCCAAACGTGCATAAAACAATCAAAGAATCGTCCGTAGATTGTATAATAAGAATTCATTGGTACATATTTCAATCAAATGATAGACAACTGCAATCAAACAATCATGTGTTCTTTCATAGCAACAATAACAGACTCCTTGGTGAACATGTACCGTATCGTACCTTAAAATTTCATTACAAGCTAAGGTATCTCAAGCCTCTAGAAAAAAACAATAACAGAATGCTTCTTTAGTCTTCGTTGAAAAATATCCAATGAAACATGAATCAGTCACAGAATTCTTCATTTAAGATTTTGTTGTAAAATATCCACATCAAGATTGTTAAAACAGAATACCTCGAACATTGTACCTTAACTATTTTAATCTAACATAAACTATCAAGGCCAACGTACCTCCCCCATTTTGACAGAAGCTTGCTCCAAGTCCTGAGGTATCCGAGAGTATCCGCCCGACCTTCTCTGTAGACAAGACGGGTTGATCTGCCAGTTGACAGCGCAGAGCTCGACCGAGACGGGGGGACAGGGATAGTGTATGCAAATCCAACCGGACAGCCTATCAGGTCTACGGGAGTGTCAAGCTGCTTAAAATATCAACATTGAAGCGACTTATGATTGGGTTAAGCCACACGTTTCGGATATTCATAACGTAGATTTGTTCAAGGGAATTGAGATGTATTACAATCTACATTGGCAGGCAAACCCTCCATGTTCTTAAAGTTGAAAAATTATGAATGGTTAAAGCTAAAAGTTTCGGATATTCGTCACGTAGATTTTTTTTCAAGGGAAATTGAGATGTATTACAATCTACATTGGCAGGCAAACCCTCCATGTTCTTAAAGTTGAAAAATTATGAATGGTTAAAGCTAAACGTTTCGGATATTCGTCACGTAGATTTTTTTCAAGGGGAATTGAGATATATGACAATTACATTGACAGGCTAACCCTCTATGTTATTAAAAGTTGAAACTACTTATGAATGGTTAAAGCCAATTTGAAACGTTTCGGATATTCGTCACGTAGATTTTTTTCGAGGGGAATTGACTGATATATTAAAATTACATTGACAAGCTAACCTTCTGTGTTATTAAAAGTTGAAACTACTTATGAATGGTTTAAGCCAAACGTTTCGTATATTCGTCACTTAAGTTTTTTACAAAGGCAATTGAAATAGATTTGAGGTACTATACCAGGCTGACATTCCTCACTGAAGATTTAAATCAAATTTAAGAAGGGCAATTGATGTCATGCGTGACATTGTCAGCTAAGTAGCTATGAACATTACATTGACAGGCTAAACCTTCAATATTTAAAATATCAAAAATTTAAACTACTTATGAATGGTTAAAGCCAAACGTTTCGGGTATTCGTCACTTGAGGTTTTACAAAGGCAACTGAAACAAATTTGAGGTACTATGACAGGCTGATACTTAATGTTCTTACTATTATATCAACAATGACCCGACTTATGAATGGTTTAAGGTAAACGTTTTGGATATTCGTCACTGAAGATTTAAATCATTTTTAAGAAGAACATTTGATGTCACTTGTGACATTGTCAGCTAAGTAGTTGAATTTGCGTGTCGGTTTCAAATATTACAAAGCAATTTTAAATAAATGTGACTTACAATGACAGGTTGACCCTTTATGTTCTTGAAATATATGATAGGATTAAGCCAAACGTACTTTTTGGATATTCACCACCTAGTTTTTACAATGAAATGAAGCTATATGTAAGTTACAATGACAGGTTAACCTGTCATGTTTTTAAGACGTATTGGGTAAATTTATTCATTTTGAATATTCGTCACTAAAGATTTAGATAAAATTTAACAAGTGCAATTGAGTTTATATGAATGTGACACAAACAACTTATCAACTCTATGAAAAAAAACATCATTGAAACGATTGATGATTGGATCGAAGCAAACGTTTTGGATATTCATCACTTCCGATTTTACTGACGAAATTGAAACAAGTGTTAATTCCAGTGACATATTAAGGACTTCAGCGGTTTGTGAGGGTAAATATCAACATTGAAACGAGTGATGAATGGTTTAAGATTTATATTCGTCACTGAAGATTCAAATTAAACCTTAAAAAGACTGTAGCACGTTTTAGAGGGAATATAAGGTGATGTCAGGAAAATGAAAATAAATGGTTCCAATTGAAAGACAACGATTTAAACTAAATGAAGCAATAATACATCAAATATATAAGTAAAGTTTAGCCATGCGATTCACTTGTCTTACACAAAATGAATTAAAGATGTACACACAAACATGGCCGCCAAAGGACTTTATGTGAATCTTTAATAATTTATTCTCTGACTGTGGATGATTAGTTTGTGTAATGCAATTTTTGATACTATCAAGCTAATACATTTAGCATTAAAGAGACACGGAATATGTTGATAGGATCAGATATGTCAAATTTTGAAATCGATGTTATTACATCGGGAACATTAACTGTTACTGAAAATAACAAGTTAAAGATCAATCAGTACATGAGAGCGAAAATACGGCCATTCAAAGTCGGGATTTTGATCGAAAACCGGACAATGTGGCTCGAGTGGCGAGCGCAAATTCGCCAAACGTAATTTTGAAACCTTGTCATAAGCTGACAGGAAGATATATTCGATTCGATAGTGTTTATTAGGTATTGTAACTAATATGTAGATTAATTGGATGCATAATTTCGAATATTAAACGTATTTGAGATGTTTTCTTGACTTTTCCATAAAATCAAGCATTTTAGAGATATTATGCATAAATGGATTTATTTGCAAGTCCAGTGATGAAATATGAACTTCAATCAGCATATTAGATATTTTGTAGCTTATCAAAACCAAATAAAATTTTAAGAAAGATAATCTGTGTCCCTTTAACGTACAATTATAAGTGAAAATTGAAAATATGAAATTTTCAAAAAACGTGCTACTGTCCCTTAAAAGGAGAAATTGAAGTGTGACGGTGTAGTAGTCCACTATAGGTATGAAGCTTCTTAATGCACAATATTTAAGCCACTCTTTATTTGATAAAGGTAAACGTTTTTGATATTCGTCACTTAAGATGTACAATGAGCGTAACAGTGACAGGCCAGCCCTACCAGCTGTCCGCAAGGGAAGGGCTTGTTAAACATATCATTTTTTAGATGGAACCAACTTTGAATGAAACACATTTGTGAATTACAGTGTGCAGTTTAGAAAAATCAACAGATATTTGAATTAAACGTTGTCATAGCAATGTATTGAAAGTTTATTTGAATGAATGCGTGTTGAAACAACTTAGGCAGACTTAAGGCCCAACAAAATATAAAAAATGTTTCTGGTCATTACATTTAACCAAAAATGATGATGACGTGGATTTTTTTTGTATTTGCAATTTTTTTAATTATTGAACATGAACACAAAAAAAAAAACGAAATATAACCTTAGAATAACTTTTTCACTGCTTCTTTGAAGGCAATCATGGACAGAAACGAGTAACATTTTAAAAGCCTGCGTTTTAATGGGGTTTTTAGACCACGGAACTAAATTTACATTTTAGCCCTTGTTCATATGCGGGGGTTTGAAACTGACGCGGGCGGAAACCAGAAACAAATTTCTTCTTGTTCTAGGCCTAATCTATGTCAAGAATCATCCGTATATTGTATTATAAGAATTCATTGGTACGTATTTCAACAAAACAATAGGAAACTCCAATCAAAGAATCATGTGTAATTTTGTCAACAATTAAAGAATCCTTGGTATACATGTACGTGTATCGTATCTTAAAATTTCATTACAAGGTGTCACAAGTTTGTAGAAAAAGACAATAACAGAATGCTTCGTAAATTGCGTCTTAAATTTCGTCTATGTTAGAATAACTTGCATTGAAACAATTAATGTTTAGGTTAAGGTTCTAGAGATTCTTCATTACGATTTATTGTACAGTTAAGTAACAGGTAGAAAGTGACAGTAAGATATATGTGAACTGTGTCCCAGGTCAAAACATAAATAAATAGTTTTATTGTCACCCATTCATTGTGACATGTTGCCTTGTTTACTCTATATGAGCACATATTTATCAATGCATTCTAAAAGTCTGTTCATCCTTTTGCCCTTCTAAGTACATGACGAAGACGACGACAAGACGAAAATGTCAAGATGTTGTTTTCCAAATGCACTTAACCACAATGTCTTATGACATACCCCAGAGTGTAAAGTGATGAGAGGGTTTATATTTTTTCATATTTTATTTTTTTATAATTTAAAATGGCATCACAATGAGTCTTATATTTTCATTTAATTTGTTCAACGGACTTTCCCTGAACGTTTTCGAGGTACTCGATATGAAAACTAATATGCATAAAGGTAACTTAAATTTTGAAATTATCTCTTTCTTGGACAAATGAGCTAAAGGTTTGAGAAACGATTTTACATATGGAAGGGTGTTTTTGTGTCTTATTGTATCAAATTTCAACGCAGCGAATAAGTATATTGAAATATATAAACTACCTCTTGTATTAGAATGTATCATGAACTCTGTAACCTCTTGAAACAACTAAAACAACGATGTCTCCTGTCAGTGCAGTAGAACTAATGCAATTGACGTTCAAACGAAATCCAAATTTCATGACATTTTCGCTTTGACAGACAAGTAGGTGAACTACCTTTCAGGATGCTGATGCATTCTTAAAGCAAAAAGAACAACTATTCAGGATGCCCTTGATACGTGCATCAAGGAAATCTTTATATGCCTAAAGTTCAGGAACTTCACGAAGTACAGTCGAACTTGTCTAAAAAGGCCAGTCAAGGGACCGACCAAAAGTGGCCGTTATATAGAGGTGGCCTTTCTATAGAGGTTCGGGTGTGCAGTCATACTCACAGACAACTAACGAAAATTCTAATATCATATTTTATTCTAAAATGAGAGCATATTTCACATACAGAATTAAAACTACAATGTAGTTTTTAAAATCAATAAAGATATAACAGTCATTAAAAGTTTGTTAAATGATGATCTTAAAAATTATTTGTTAAAATAGTCACTGATTTTTTATTCTTATTTATTATTATTGTAATTTAAAAGAAGTAGGACTTTTTGAACAGTTCTGTATGCGACAGGTTCAGGTAAATTCACTTGTTAACCGACACATCCCCAACCTCCAAATCATTATAAATCTAAGATCAATAGAAATAAAATCAGTTTGACAGGTCGACTGTAAAAGATTAATGAAGTGCAGTAAGACTTCCGTGTATACAAATCTATGGTTCGTTCATTGGCTTGACCTTATCGAGTACATACTTTTTATTACCTATATGATGCGATGAAGCAGTGATATACTTTTTATATGTGCACATGTGCACACGCTATCGTTCTAATAAAACATAATATTCGTTTAGTAAAAGTCATATGACACACTTCTTTGGGTAACAATCTATCTGTATAACTCTTCCATGTAAGATACTACAATGTATGTAATATCCATACGCCAGTGAAATAATTCGCCGTTAGAGGGTTGGGTATCGAATGATTCTGCGTTGTCGTTCGTTTAAAAGCTCTGATCCTGGCTTGACTGGTGCTATTTCGTAGATTTTCGATGCGTATCGCTATTTCGATTCTGATGTTGTTTCGTCTATTTATGTCTACGTTTCTCTGCTTGAACGAATGTATGATAAATTTAATTCTATTCATGAAGGTTGCTGGAAAGAGCTCAGCACAATTAACGAAAACTTGTAGCGTAAGTTATATAAATCTTTAAATAGAGCATTCCTACCTTTAAATCGTTTGGGTTAACTGTAGCCATAAAACATATATGCTCGTGTTTTTCATGCACTAATTATGATGAACTATAGGTCTGTTTAGATGTATACAATGTGTTTCATTGTGTTATAAAAAAAATAATTTCCACTCAGAGGGTAAACTATGTGCGATAACAAATCTAAGAGGTCATGTAGGTTTTCGAAAAGAGCATTTTAACAAGTGTCAAATTCTCAGGAGCAAAGTTATTAATTTTATTTTGGATTTAAGTAAAACTATTATTTTAACGTCTTCGTTTCTTCAATCTTTATCTATTATATTTCACGTTTAGAGCAGAACAACATAAGCTAAAGTTCATACGCTGAACCCTCCCCCAAATGTATTCGTGAGGGCTGTAAAGTGACAAATCTATAAGGTCATGTAAGTTTTCAATAAGAGCATTTTTAACAAGTGTCAAATTCTCAAGAGCAAAGTTATCAATACTTGTTTTTTTATATAAGTATAAGTGATCTTAATATACTATATAGTTCACAACAAGGGTTAGAGTTCATACGCTGAAACCTTCCTCAAATGTATTCGTGAAGGCTTTCCTTGGTTGATGGGCACACAGACGAACAAATGATTAAGATTGATCGGACAATAGTTCCAGGTGTAAAGATTAACTGACTAACCCTCCGATGACCTGCTTCGGTCAGGAGGGTAACGTACTGGCGTGTATTGAAGCAAAGAGGGTAACATCAGCATGTAAAGGAGAGGATAACATACTGGGGTATATGGGGAGGGTATCACAGTGGCGTGTACGGGAGAAATGGGTGTTGTATTGCTCGATGCGCTAGGGTGATCCTTCAGTATTTTTTGTGTGTACGGTCTGGGTCTTTCTTCATGTAACTATTGGTCCATGCAGAGAGTTGACTCATTTCATATCGGTGAGAACTTGTCCAGTCACCCCTATTAATGTTGTTGATATTTTGTAAAATCCTGATGTTAGTGATTCACTCCTATAAAACCTCCTCATCGTAGATTAAGTTGTTTACTTCTTTCTTATTTACTTACATTTACGCAATAGACAGAATCAAGTTGCATTTTTTTTATTCAAAGCCATTCCAATTTTAATCCATTGTCTAGAATGGTGTAAAACACAATTTTATGAACATTTGGTGTATATGGTCATAAGAAAATTTGACTAAAGTGGATAATATTTATTCTTTATTATGAAAATACATGACATTAGAGTATATACTTAGAGAACATATATAAAGTCTTCACCAAGTGGAACGAATGAGCTATTCGAAATGTAGTGCATTTTCATAATAAAAAGTTGTTTTCAATAAAATCAAGGCTAAGCCTAGATATGTTTATCACTTCTTAAAGGGGCAGTAGCACGTTTTTAGGGGGAATATAAGGTGATGTCATGAAAATAAAAATAAATGGTTCCTATTTAAAGACAATGTATTTAAACTTATTGAAGCAGTAATAAATCAAATATGTAATGTAAGGTTAAGCTATGTGATTCCTTTTCTTACACAAAATGAATTAAAGGTTTTCAACAAAAATGGCTGCCAATGGATTTTATGTGAATCTTTAAAATTTGTTCTCTGACTATGGCTGATTGGTTTGTGTAATGAGATTTTTGTCGCGATCAAAGTAATACATTTAGCATTAACGTACAATTATCAGTGGAAAAATGAAAATATAAAATTGTCAAAAAACGTGCTACTGCCCCTTTAACGGCCTATTTGGTGGTACAAACTGTGTGCTATCTTCATCATATAGCCATTGATCCATGCATACCGCTCTGTGAAACTGAAATGTAGACTGGGCCTATTGCCCCCACTACAAAGACATATAGATTGATTGATCCATGCATACCGCTCTGTGAAACTGAAATGTAGACTGGGCCTATTGCCCCCACTACAAAGAAATATAGATTGATTGATCCATGCATACCGCTCTGTGAAACTGAAATGTAGACTGGGCCTATTGCCCCCACTACAAAGACATATAGATTGATTGATCCATGCATACCGCTCTGTGAAACTGAAATGTAGACTGGGCCTATTGCCCCCACTACAAAGAAATATAGATTGATTGATCCATGCAGAGATCTGACTCATTTTATATCTGTGAGAACTGACCCTATAATGTTGATGTATTCGGGATATTTTGCCAATACATGATCTCAGTGATTCACTTCATGAAAACTTTATCACCGTGAAAGTTTTTAAAAAACAATTTACTTGCTTTTATGTTTGAATGGTCATATAATTATTCTACGTTCGAGAAAAATTAACTACAGGGATCCAATATTGTGGCGAAACGGCCGGATTTATATGAAATATATAGTAATGTGTTGAAGGCAATGTACATGTACATAAAGAATTAAGTTTTATGTTTAACAGTCTACTGTGAAAATACATGAAGTTTCAGATTATAATGCTAACTCATTGAATAAAGAAGATGTTTTCCCAAAAAACAATTCACATAGTATACATAGGTTTGGCTTCTTAGAGAGGCATGGATAAAGTATTTGTTATTCATATATTTGTCTAGATTCTTATACATAGGTTTGAACTTTCGATTCAAATCTTCAAATAAATTAGCACATGCATTTCATGTACACGCATGCTAAACGTTATGCAATATTCATGGATCATAGGATTCTTGAATAATGAGTGTTGAAACTACGACTTCAACAACGCGAACTTAGACATATTTGAGACCATCTTCCTACGAAAAGCCTAAAACGCCAGATTCCGAACTGTCATTGTACCTTGCTGCAGACCCTTTACTTTTCTGTGCTGCTATAGTGCCACTACAGACTAGAGAGCAAGCACAGAAAACTCAACGGTCTGCAGCAAGGCATAAAACTGACAGTTCGGAAACTGGCGTTTTAGGATTTGCGTAGGAAGATGGCTTGAGACAGTTACAGTGGTACCTCATTCGTGTTTTGTTCAAACGTTTTACGTTTTCGTTTCTATATAGCACTGACATACTCGACATTACAAACATTTCAATCTGATTGTGCGTAAGTTCAAAGGCTTAACTAGAATATGTAATATAGATCAACAATAAGGTACAGAAAAGTCAACTAATAATAATTTGCCATATAATTTAACTATTATTGACATTCTTAGACTCCGCATAAGTGAATGTTATCAAATAGATATGATCAATAACTGCACACTTGAGTAAAAGGTTTAATAATAGGTTAGTAAATGATATAATACCCGATTAATTAGGCTAATAATAGTCTGATATTCTCAATATATATTTGCTTTCATCATAATGGTGTTTAAATATCTTTTGAATAACTAATAATTAACTATAATGTACCCCGATTTAATTATCAAAATTAAATTTACCAACTACCACATATTGAAATTATTATTATTTGAGTTAACCTTGAAAACGTTATCGTGACTCTTTATACGGGAATTCCAGTAGAGCTTACATCTTAGTTAACTGCTTGGGGCAGGATTACTGATTATTTGGTTTGACGAAAATAAGAATAAAAATATATCCGTGTGTAATTTCCACTTATAGATGACGTAGAATAGAGTTTTTATTCACGTTTTACTTACAAAACAAGTCTATCAAGGTTAGACAGGCTTGTCCGAGGAGGTACCAAGCACTACTTTACGTGAAACAGAGCATATCGACAATCTACTGTATACACTGAGGTACACAACAAAGTTTATACCCAAGTTTTATCATATTAATGATTTACAAGAGATTAAACAACAAAGAATATTTATTTGTGTGTGTGTGTGTGTGTGTTTTTTTTTTTTTACAAACAAGTAATGATACAATAATTAAAAAAAAAGTAAAAAATAATATTCCAAATTTATTTTAGTAAAAATAATTTCCCAAATTTATTTTAGTGAAAATAATTTCCCAAATTTATTTTAGTGAAGTTAATGTTCGAAACCAATTTTGATAAGATATCGCTGTTCATAGAAATATATTCATATCATAAATGAATAAATGAGCCTTATTCTGCACACATATATTTTTAACATTTTAAACCTGATGGGGTCTGTATGTGTACTGTTTCATTTTTGTCCTGCCTACATTAAACAAAGATGTTTTTTTATAAATCATAAACAAGACAGCACAATTCGTTAGCTGTTGATATATGTGAATCTAAATACGGGAATTCCGTGTATCTGTGTTGTTATGTTCAACTGCTTGAGGCAAGGTTACTGAGTATTTGGTATGACGAAAATGAAAGGATAAGTACACTTATAGACGGTGTAGAATTAAGATTTACCTACGTTATATTTACAAAACAAGTTTGTGATGTTTCTATCGAGGTTAGACCAGCTTGTCCGAAGAGGTACCAAACACTACTTTACGTGAAACAGAGCATATCGACAATCTATTGTATACACTGAGGTACACAACAAAGTTTACACCCCGTATCATATGAATGATTTTCCAATTAAAATATATCTTGACGTCGTACTCTAGAACTGACAAGCACAACAGATTAAACATCAATCAAAGAATACTTCTAAGTGGTTTTTATTTTTTTTATACAAACGTGTCTTTAAAATAAGATTATAAAAAAGAAATTATTTTGATATATCTCACTGGTTATAGAGATATATTTTTATTTTGAATAAATGAAATACGGGAATTCCCGGAGTACATGCTTCTGCGTTGTAATGTTTAACTGCTCGAGGCAAGGTTAATGATTATTTGGTATGAAGAAAATAAAAGCCTTAGGATATCCGGGTGTTTTTCCACCTATAGATCTAGACGGTGTAGAATTAAGATTTACCTCTCAGATCTATTACTATCGAGGTTAGACCAGCTTGTCCGAGGAGGTACATGTACCAAACACTTCTTTACGTGAAACAGAGCAAATCGACAATCTATTGTATACACTGAAGTACAAAATAATGTTTACACCTCGGTTTTATTTATGAATCATTTTCAGATAAAAATATTTCTACTCGTACTATAGAACTGACAAGTACAAGTAAGAGAGTACTTCTTAGTGGTTTTTTTTCACAAAAGTGTTTTTTTTTAAACAAAAAATATTTTTCAAACATTTATTGTGATAAAGCATCACTGCGCATAGACATATTCTATTTTAAAATCAATGGGTCTTATTTTTCACACATTTTACACATGATAGGGGTCATGTATTGAAATTCGTTCAAACTACTTCAAATATGTGTTTAACGGTTAACATTTCGTTTCGCTAAAGCAATATCCGTCATTTAACTGGGAATGATTCTGCAAACATGTTTCCTGTTTGCTTAAAAAGATTTATTGGACTTTAACACGAGATTGCTTTCGGTCTATGAAAACAAAGGGTGATCTATGACTATAGAACACAAAAGGTGATCTCTGACTATATGTTACTGTAAAACAAATTTCAGAAATTGTAGACTTAAAAAACTCTTTAGACTGTAGTCTTCGACCCAGTCTACGAACAACGTGTAGGACAACCTAACATGTGTACCAGTGAAGTTTCTCGATCATGCCTCAACAATAATGACAAATATTTAAATAATGTTATGGTCTATATACGAAGCCTTAGCGTACCTGGCAGGTAAGTTGCTTAAGAGTGCACATACGCATTTTTCGACCACGTGCCAATTCCTTCCGGTTAACAAACAGCAAATTGTTTTTATATAAAGAGAATATATTCAAATGAAACTAATACAAGTGTTGGTGATGTGTGATCCATCCATTTATCGAATTGATTAGATTTAAAGGTACATCTCATTATTATGTTCATGCCATGTTGCATTTCAAATTGTAAATGGTGTGAAGAAGTTTATTACCTACGAGGACAGTCATATCGAGGTACATATTTTTCATATGTTGCTCTAGGACAAAATGTCACTTTTTATTGTGACGTCATGTTATAAACAGTGCTTTGATGTAACGGTTCACCTATGACGTTACATTCTACACGGGTCGGCGGTGGCTCTCGCTCGGGAAATACCAATATTTAGCCACTCGTGTCGTAAGCACAGTATATCTTGGACAGTCATATATTCTCCTCTATATATTTCCATGTAGAATATGATAAAGATAACTTCAAATGTCAAATGGTAATAAAAATGTTTGATGCTAGCTCTAAGAGCCTTCAACTAGTGACATATAGGTAATATTCCGTCTCAAACATTACCTACCACGATAAGCACACATATACATATATCGGTTGTTAAATTGCTAGTTTACTTAAGTGTCGGTAATCATATTTAAATCCTCAGTCTTTTATTATATTGTAAGCGAAAACTGATTTCAGTATGTTGTATGAACCAAAGAATAACATCCAAAACAATAAATTTGAAAGGTATGTGAACAGGGATAAGTTTCTTTTATACTTATAACAAACAAAATTGCTTAATCATTGAGTAAATCTTGTAGAACTGGATGCGTTGATGTTATATTTATAAGCATATGCTTATGGTAATTTCCAAATAAAAACATCTTTGAATAGGGTTGAATTTGAATCAACAATCTAAGCCATAGCTACGCATGAGAGAGTCATTCATTTCGCACTAGATACATACCACACTCGATCCTTGGCGAGAAAATTTCCATACATATCCCGTCTGACCTTCAACTTTATAGTTATTTGTGTCACGGGAGTATAAGTAGGAAAGAGTATAGACAGAGACAGTTAACACAGTGAAAATACAGTAGCACTGGAAACTGCCTTGACCCTCATACAAGTGTAATGTACATAAATAGAGATTATTTCCTGAGAAAGTGGGTCATATGACGTTCACCAAACGAGTGTAAATTTGTGTATTATCTGAGCTAGAGCGAGGGTTATACATGTACACAAATTTGCACGAGTGTCGTAAAAGTCATCTGACACACATCCGAGGGTAGTAATTTCTTTTTACCGATTCTATTCCATTTTATTTTCTTAAATATATCTAGAAAATGGCCTGCTTCCTTTGGCCAGCTACCGTGACGTCACTAACAATGGTTTTATGACGTCACTGACGTAAATATAGGGAGAGTCGCGCTACAACAATCGTTGCTAGGCAAAAGGGATATTTGCACATGTGCTCAAAGAAATATTTCACTACTTATTTTAAACCATATGGCTAATAAATATAATCTATTATTTCGGTTCGCAATTTATTTCAAAACTTTTTAAAAGTTAAAAACTTCAAAAAATTCAAAATTTGCATGCTATCAAATTGTTGATGGTAGATTATCTAAACTGATTAAATTACTCATTTAATTGATATGGTTAAAAGTTTTTTAACCTTGTTGTGTAATGTAAAATTATCACACTATCACCTTTTTTTCTACTTCACGCCATTAAATGCTGAAATATTGCCCACCAGGTGTAATCAACTCACATATATCACTTCAACAAAATTAGAGGTTACAATATATAATTATTGGCTAATTCTAACACTGAACTTTTGAAAAATCAAGTTTTATTGCAAAGATTTAAAAAGCATTTAGAAGTGGTTAGCAAATCCAAAGAGACAAGAGAAACCAATTTTCTCATTAATATAACTTTCTTGAAATAACATCTTTCTATCTGGCTCAATGTCTTTCAATATTGAAGACCAATTTTCTCATTAATATAACTTTCTTGAAATAACATCTTTCTATCTGGCTCAATGTCTTTCAATATTGAAGACCAATTTTCTCATTAATATAACTTTCTTGAAATAACATCTTTCTATCTGGCTCAATGTCTTTCAATATTGAAGCACTTGAATATGACCAACATTTCTTCTAACAAAATTTCTAACACGTATGTAAGGCTTCTTTCCTAGTCAAAGTCAAAGTCAAAGTCAAAGAAGTTTATTGTAATTCAGGCCTCTGGCCCATATACAAATGATTCAAATTTACAAGGTACACATATACAGTCCTACTAACCTTGGAAACATTTGTTTTAAAGGGGCAGTAGCACGTGTTTTGATATTTTTATATTTTAAATATTCACTGATAATTGTAAGTTATTGCTAAATGTATTATACTGACAGTGTCAACAATCTCATTACACACGCCAAGCATCCATAGTCAGAGGACAGAGTATGAAGATTCACATAAAATCCATTGGCGGCCATTTTTGGTGAGCACCTTTATTTCATTTAGTGTAAGAAAAGTGAATCGCATTGATTAACTTA
Organism: Steromphala cineraria; assembly: GCA_916613615.1. NCBI lineage: Eukaryota > Metazoa > Mollusca > Gastropoda > Trochida > Trochidae > Steromphala > Steromphala cineraria. The sequence continues at coordinate 43,255,942 of OU744727.1, read as the reverse complement.
ATGTTATATATTTGAATAATTGCTGCTCAATTTAGTTTAAATACATTGTTTTTCAAGTGGAACCATTTATTTACATTTTCATGACATTACATTACATGTATATTCCCCCTAAAAACGTGCTACAGCCCCTTGAAAGGTTACATAAAATATGTTGTTTGGATAATATATGTCAAACTGGTACTATTCTATCTATCTATTTTAAGTTGGTCAAAAATCGTTATGAATTTAAGATTATGACCCGAACAATGACGCTCGTCAATGCATCAAACGAAATTTAAGAAACTTAGTTTAAGAAGAAGTAAAGAAGAAAAAGAAGTTACAATTTCTTCCTTTTTTCAACTATATACAGTTATTAACAGTAACATCCAACCAAAAGGCTTATAAGACACTTCATACATGTACATTAAAACACGATAAAATGAATTAGATATAATTATGCATAGTAAAATATTTGGTATATCACACAATACAATACCATACCATTTGATATAGCAATACAATAAAATACACAACCGCATAGTACACTATAATATTCTACTGCAAAACACACCACAAAATCATACAAAAACATACACACCTTATAAACGATCATCCTGCTACATCAGCGTATATGTCTCCGCTAATGCTACAACCTATCCCCTGATATCCTTTATAGTCTTCTGTCGTATCGCTATATATATAGCAAGTCAATCAAATGATGCCCTTTCAGCGATAGCGGCAAACTAGTTTCTTGGCTTCGTTCCGCGTGCTCACCTCGTGATTCAAATTAACCAATAGGAGTGCTATTAGATAATAAATCTGATTCTCATTGCAGTCTCCCGCTAAGCTCCAAATCACGCGCTCTTAGATTTCCACGTGCGACATCACTAGACAACAGTGTATAGAGTTCGAAATAGTTTGACTGAAAACAGACAGGCTATAAATAGCGCTGAGCAGAAGCGATACGACAGAAGACTATAGGAGGATATCAGGGGATAGGTTGTAGCATTAGCGGAGACATATACGCTGATGTAGCAGGATGATAAACGATACATACATACCATACGATAACATAACGTTTAAGTAGCCAGAAGGGCAATTACTGCCACTTTGGAGTAGATGTTATATAACACAATATATCCATGTTAAATTTTCTTGTAATTTCGGCCTTAGCACATATACAATCTAAAGCTGTTCTTACATTTCCATTAAAATAAAATATTTATCATATATTTAAGTGTAATTTTAAAATTTTAGATCATTAAGTTAATATCATCTTGGGTTCGTATTAAAGCTAAACAATATGTCATTAAAATGACAGTGTGGCCCTTTAATAAATGAAAATTATGTAACTTTGATCTTTGGGAAGAACTTGGGTAATGCAAGTATACCATGTAAAAAATCCGGTGTTGAATCTTATTTCGTTATTATGCATTTTACAACTGGCAACACTTGTCTACATTTTCATGGAAACTCACGTTTCAAGGTTCGTATATCAGGCCCCCCTATTGTTATTCATCAAGATGCACTGTCCACAGTATGCAAAACTGTTTATTGTGTAAATTTCGTCAGTAAACCTAGCTGTTGTATCATCTCTTGCATTATGCATTGAAAGACAACCAATCTCTTCTCTCGTGCTTTTTATGAGCATTAATCTCGCTTGAGTTTTTGAATATTCTGAGGTGTAAATTTGAATCGGGATAGTATTAGTTTTTCGTAGAAAGATGCTTTAATTGACTTGCTAATCATCGTCTATTGCGATTGTTGTATAGAGCCACAGGGGCCACGCCTTAAAACCTATGTTCACCTTCTTCTCCAGAAGCATAAGGAAAAGAAGACTGAAACTTCGCGTGTACATATTCCTTGACTAGTTAGGATTAGAAATTGTAGCTTTGATGGGCCTGTGGCCTCTAAAAAGGGCCACAGGGGCCACGCCTTAAAACCTATGTTTACCTTCTTCTCCAGAAGCATAAGGAAAAGAAGACTGGAACTTTGTGTACAGACTCCTTGACAAGTGAGGATTAAAACTTGTAGCTTTGGTGGGCCTGTGGCCCATACTAAAGGTCACAAGGGCCACGCCCGTAACACGTATTTTCATCTTCTTCTGCAGAAGCATAAGGCCAAGTAAGCTATAGACCTTGCCTACAGACTCATTGACTAGTGCGGTTTATATATCATAATGGCCACAGAGGCCACACCATTAAAACCTATTTTTATCTTCTTCTCAAGAATTATAAGGCCTAGCAAACTGCAACTTATCGCCTATATACTTAATTTTAGGATTGTGACCTGTGGTCCCTACAAAAGGGAAACCACACTGGAACACTCTACAACATAATTGTATTTGAAGCCTGATGAACTACAGAGCAAATGGCTCTTGTTTTTAACTATTGTATTTTGAAATGACAACAACCTATTTGACGACGACAATGTCATACAGGGAAATTGACATCAGCTTGGAGCTCGTGAAATTCGTGTTGGAGTGCATCCCACGAGATGCACGTGCATCCCCACTATTTTCATTCGAATACTGAAAGGTTCAGACACTGATATTCACTGCCTTGTCGACGATTGTGGAGATTTTGAGTTTGAAACGATGTGTTTTGGCTTATGTGAGTGATATAACGAAAAACAATTTTATTACACATAACCTTTCATTAACATAACCTTTAATATTCTTAAGCGTTTTCCTTTCTGTCAATACGAGACATCCGTAAATACACTATACAAAAGAATTTAAGGAACACTTAGGCTGTAGCTTTCATATGCACTGCCTTCAATGTTTGCAGCTCAAATGGATATCATTTGTTTGAAGTTGTCCTCATACCTATATGGATATCTGACCTGGAATTACTGATTTCCAAAATTCAAAGATCTTTTTGAAAATTTGATTTAATTTTGAATTTTGAATTTTTTACTCATTGTCCCCCTAGGAAAACGTCTTAACCATGCTATTCACTACATGGGATAAAACCTTCGAAGCAATGAGGTCAATTAGACAAAACTGCTTTATTTACCTGAACTATCTAACGTACGCGTCATGTGACTTTCATTTTGGCCCCTGCTTTGTGTCTGACACCAGCTCGGTACAAAAACTGTATTACTCTCAGTATTTGTTAGCATGATAGCGTTTAGTTAATGCAGAACTTGAATCATGTGCCTAATCTTAAAGTTTGTAAACTGCAATCCACAAATGTTCCTTTGATTCTTTTGACAACCTATTCATAACCATAACAATCTACCAGATTGTCTTTCACGATTATCTATTTTCATCTAGGTAGCAACATAAGTCAACTCCATGACATTAGGAGAAGTTGACAACGGATATCGAACATCGACGGGTAAGGTGCATCAACATGCATCAAAGTGGTACATGCTGGTAGAACGCTGTCTGCAGTAGAGAACTGTTCTCCATGCAGTAAGGTTTGAGTGCAATGCTACACTGGACTTCAGCGCTGTACCACCCATTGTCCGCTAGTTCCAACCGATGCTCGCAGGTTGTGGGTTTTCTCTGCAATAATAACAGCAGCCGCGATACAAGTGAAATACTCTTGAAAGCGGTTTGAATGGTGAAACCCCATATTACCTCACCTCACTTAAACAAAAAGATTACAATTTAGATCCGCATTTGATACAATTGTCTCTCATAAAAACTGGTTGTATGTTAAAGTCATTGAGTACACATTGCTTTCCAATTCACCCGTGCTTCAACTGCACACAAATAACAAAATCAAGGACATAGGCACAACTGAGACAAACAATGGGGCCATTGGCAGGTCGTAAAAACGGAAAAACCGGAAAACATCCGTTGCCGAAGACAGGTAATTACCACCTTTGGTAAACTTCCTGCATTTTCCGATTCGTTGAGTTAGTGGGGAAGGTATGCAGTATCTCGGGCAGGTGAGATAATGTCATCAGACGCTGCGTTAAGTCTATGCGTTGGCTTGTTAAAGCAAGTATACACAACAGTTGACACAATAGGAGTTTGCATTTGTGAAAGAAACACTTAAGTATTTTATAAAACGTTCACATTAAAAGACGTCGTTAAGTCTATGCGTTGGCTTGTTTTAAAGGGGCAGTAGCACGTTTTTTGATAATTTTATATTTCAAATATTTCACTGATAATTGTAAGTAATTCTAAATGTATTAATTTAACAGTGTAAAATCACATTACACAAGCCAATCACCCATAGCCAGAGGACAAAGAATGGAGATTCACATAAAATCCATTGGTGGCAATTTTGTGTGAACACCTTTAATTCATTTTGTGTAAGAAAAAGGAATCGCATGGCTTAACTTTATGTTATATATATGAATCAGTACTGCTTCATTTAGTTTAAACACATTGTCTTTCAATTGGAACTATACATTTTGATTTTCCTGACATCACCTTATATTCCTCATAAAAACGTGCTACTGCTCTCGCTTGGGAAAATATCATACATGCACTCGTGTTGTAAAAACAATATGACATCACTGCTTGAATATTATTCTCAATTTATATAACATGATTATTTCACACTTATTCCCATAGGTGTTAGCTATAGTTGTTCCAGATTTAACAATTTGACGAAGAATATAATGCAATACTGTTTCCACAAAATAATACCCCGATAGGACTGTCCCTTTAAGCCGTTTAGTAAAGCCTGTTAAAACGTTGGTATGCATCTAATAATTACTTGTGGCAAGAAACGTTTTTATATTGTCATTTATTAATATTAATTCTACATATTTGCAGGTAATGATCTCAATGCATCTCACTACATCCCTTTGTTATTGATAATAATGTCTTCATGATAGGGTTATTTGTAAATTGATTCACAGCCAATGTACAAAATAATTGCACTAAAATATTTGATTTTTCAACTCTTAAGTTAAAAATTTAAATGTTATTCAATTCAGCAATGTTAATTGCTTCTGTGCATTTACGTGCGTGTGAAGATTTCGTATTGCTTCAAGGAGGGTATTCAAAATGCTCGATTGACATGTTACACTTTAAAGGGGCAGTCGCACGTTTTTAGAGAGAATATAAGGTATTGTCAGGAAAATGAAAATAAATACTTCCAATTGAAAGACAAATTGAATGTATTCAAACTAAATGGAGCAGTAATAAATCAAATTTATAATGTAATGTTCAGCCGTACGATTTCTTTATCAAACACAAAATGAATTAAACGTGTTCACATAAAAATGGCCGCCAATAGACTTTATGTGAATCTGTTTAATTTGTTCTCTGACTATTGATGATTGCTTTGTGTAATTAGATTTTTGACACTATCAAAATAATACATTTAGCATTTACGTAAATCAACAGTGCAACATCTAAGATATAAAATTTTCAAAAAACGTGCTACTGCCCCTTTAAAGAGCAACTCCGTGATTCTCATCCAAATGTTTTTGCTTTGATACGAACGTAAATGGCAATATTTATAGCAGAAGCCCCAAAACTCACACATTGTCATACTTGTTTTCAATGAAAATCTAAAAACTGTCATTTATATTCGCGGAAGGTAAATTCGAATGTACACGTCCAATTCACAATACTACTTATGTTACCTATCAAATAGTATCAACATAGTAACTTACATTTTGACTGCTTCATGTACGATTGAAAAATTACGTTTGACGCGCATCAATGTCCGGTTTTCGATCACAATCTTGAATTCAAACCTTCCTGTTTTCAATATACGACGTCGATTAGATTTATTTAATTATTAATTTAATAAATGATACTTTCCTGCAACAGTGGATACTTCTCGATCAAATGACGTTATTGGTAAAGTTTGGTATTATATGACCTCTGACAATTCGCGTAGTGGCTCTTTAACAAACCCTCACACTGAAACCCTAGTTCGGGGATGTGCACATGTATATGTGGGGCATGTCTGTGCCCTTCTAATGTTCTCACTGTGTGCATATAATGAAAGGAATGAATTCATAAAGTATGCAGGCGTTACAGAATATAAAAGATCCCGAGTGTAACTTACCTGCTGTATATATCTTATGAAAAGGTTATAGACTTACGAGAAAAATAAAGTAAACTAAAGTTTTCTATAAAAATAAAACACTTAAAGAAAAGATTATACTGCGCATTTGTATCTTAAATTATTAGGTGTCATGAATTTGTATTTTTTCCATCTTAATAAAACAATATTGTCCATTAAAAAACTATTTTTTATTATCTTTCTATATTGATATCAATGAATATCAAAAGAGACAGTTGTACGTTTCCGATTGGGCTTAGAATATTTGTATGATTCCAATTTTGCCTACAAAACTTAGCTGTAAATAAGGTAGGCGACTTTCAATAGAAAGATACTTACAAACATGTTCATTATATAAATTTGCTGTCGAAGATGAAATACAATTTGCTTTCGTTTGCCCTCATGCTTATTTAATTTTTTGTATTCTTCTCCAGTATCTAGTGACTACTATTAGTTAAAGCTCTTATCATAAACAATTTGAATTTAAACCTCGATTTGTATTCATTGATGAATTATGATGAGAGATTTTGAATTCGTTTTAATACAAGTAAAGCAATTGATATGTAATATACGTTGATTCCAAAACGTCTAAAGATATACGAAGGAAACAACAAAATAAATTTTTACCTCATCCGAAATGTGTTCAAGGTGCATAAATCAATGGAAACAATTAGTAAAAAATAATTTCACAAGATGGAAATTGTATTAGAAGCGTGTACCGACCTACCAATCTAAATAAATTAAGATCAACAGGTTGATCTTAATTTATTTAGATTGCCGACCTACCGATAGAGTCTTTTATTCATGTTAACATAAGCAGTTGAACCTTTATTCTTACACCCCTTGGGCGATTATATCCCTTCTTTTTTTCAATTTGTTTTAACTCATAACTACCTTCTTATTTACCCTTTACACCCCTTGGGAAGTTATTGCCTTTATTTTAGTTGAATGTTGTATGCCGTGAGCTCATAACCACCTTGGTCGGTTATAAGATTGTAAACATTCACAAACATTTGGACTTGTAAAATTTGGATTTTTGATCAAACAAGAAAGTTAAGTTTATGAACAACGAAAGTGGGATTCGAACCAGGGACCTCCATGTTATCCATCAGCGCTCTTACCTGTTGAGCTACCGAGGATCCATGCCAGTTGATGTAAATTTGTTTGTGTCATATTTGGTATTTTATTTCCCCTATAAATATATAATTAATATTGCAATAAAATAGTTTTTAATGTACAGAATCAAGGTTTTAGTTCTAAAACCTCTAAGCAGGGGGTATAGTAGGTAGTCTAAAATAGTATTCTTATCAAGACATCAAACCCGCAAAATGGATCACTAAAACGTTTTTCAATTATTTGTATGTAAACCAATTTAGTTGAAACACCGTCATAAAATAGTTTTTATTGTAAGAAATCAAGGGTTTATTTCTAAAACCCTAATCTGAGGGTATTTAAAAAAAATTCTTATCAAGATATGATAAACCCGCGAATGATATCAGTAAAACGTTTTTAAATTAACTGTATATAAACAAATTAAGTTGCAACCATTGCAGGAGTCTTCCGCGGGAGTGTAAGTCAAATAATAACCCGTGTGCCTCGGGTTATGGAAATAACCTCTGCTCGGGCTACGCCCTCGCGAGGTTATTTTCCATAACCCCTCGGTAACGGGTTATTATTTACTACATAACATGAAATTTCCGTCACATTACCTTGGCGAATCTTGTGACAACGGTAACACATACGCTTACATAATGTTTGGAGACAAAGGGAGTATGAATGTGTATGAATATTCATGGCTGCTGTATACATTCCTTATACTGAACATTCGATAACGGCATCACGATTGATAACAATGTTACGTATGACAATTAAACCGTGCTTTCGGAGGTTAATTTTTAAAGGTGAATTATTTCATTTAGATTTTAAGGACACACAACTTATAAAGAATAGTTTGAGGCAAAATCTTCCCGATGACTTACACTTTAACTCAAAGCAAATTATCGCAAATGACCAAGGACATGCCAAAAAAAATCATCGGGGAGATTTGTTCTCAATCGGACTGTAATGTTGAATGTCGTAGTAGATAAAGTCTTTCTCTTCCTTATATACCGAAAAACATCGCTGGTTTTAATCAACCTTCAAAATCGAAAAGAGCCAGTCTTTAAATACCACTTTAATCGTTCAAGATGTAGGTTCTTCACGTCAACACATTTCGTCTTAGCCGTTTGGGTACAGTAGAATGAGTATTTGGTTTAGCGTGCATATATATTTAGGACGGCCTAATGTTAAAAATATTGCATAAAAATATTTGAACTTGGACATATTTTCGCAAGAGTTAGTCGTATCAATCATAAGTTTTGTAAGCCAAGATGATACCTGGCTGGGAGGGCTCTATAAAGATAGGTTAGGCCTTTCAAGCATTGATAAGGCCTTCACAGCAGGGTATTATCTGAACGTACAAAACCTCTCATCGAAAACCCGAATATTTCATGCAATAACGACTGACTTGACAAAAAGCCAACAAAAGAGACGTTTCTATAACATTGAAATGTTTTAAACTTATTCTACCTTGGCATATTGAATGCATACACCATGCACATATAACATAGAAAATTATATAAACTATTACGGGCCTAAGAAACTTATCACGTTCCAAAATTAAATCCCAAATAATGTGTGCCAGTTTCACACAGTTTATAAATACAAAGTCAAAACTTATATATTTTGAACTTTAGTAGGTCATTTTCGCTGGACATCATAACATCGGATACACAGTGACGTTCAAGATCTCAAGGCTGGCCATTCTCATATCATGATACTATTGCAATGAAAGGTTCAAAAGTATTTTTTTTTAAATGTTGACAGGCGGATGTAAGTATCTTGTACTTATTTATTACAACGTGGAATTGACCACTGCAATTAATTTAAAACAGCCAAATTCAATTAATTCAGTGAAAAACATCAAAACAAGGGATGATTCGATTTGAATTTCGAAATATCGACTACAATACAAAAGAAATGATAACAATGTACTATATTTTTACTGTTTTACAATTAAGACAAAATATATGTTCTTATATGTAATCAACAAATTAAAAAAGGATTCATCAGCAATGCCTCGTTATGCATGCATGATACAATCAAATTGTTAAATCTCACGTGACTAAAAGTTCATGAATCAGTTATACAACATTGTCGTTAGCCTAACCAGGTTTCGCTATACATGTATATGTTTCAGTCAATAAACAGGCAATTAAGATTTAATCAGGAAAGCAGTTAACCTGCAGGCAATCATTAAAATTATAGTTCGTCAACCTGACATTTGAAAGCTTTACATTCCTTAATTGTTTTCTTTCATCAAAGCCTATGTTAAAAGATATTAGAAGTTACGTAACAATGTCTGCATGTTTATATTCCTACATAATACAAGGTGCAATTTCCTTTATAGTTTGTTGTGACATAAATGTTGCTTAACCTGTTTATGACATGCCAGAATGATGTATAACATATACATTTGATGATATGACTCACATTGATGTTGTATTCTGGGTAAAAGCTAAATAAAGGAATGTTGCAGTGACTTACGACTTGTCTCTGAATTAAAATATCACATTCAAAACGTATGTTTTAAAAAGGTTAGACGGGAAGCTTTAACATTTATATCCTTTAAATTTACGTGCAGGATTTTAAATCAAATTCAAAACCCCCCAAAAACATGTCATTAGAATGAAATTGTTACTCTTCAATACCTTAATTTGCTTTTATTGGCTTAATCTTATTCTAGGGTCTTGAGGTAAACTGAGAGGTTCCCGATCCCGCCATTGAAAAGGCGTGTTAAGATGCGCAGGTAAAAATCATTAGTTTCATTTCTATTTTACTTTTCGAACCAATAAAAGAAATCGATATTTGGCTTTGGCAAGTTCTTAGGTTTGCTCTCCACTGCAGTTTGGCAATAGACTGTATAAATATACCAATGTTAGCTAAGCAGTCAGTAGTCATGGGCTCTCAATGATTGTATATTGTTTATATTGATTGATGTGTACCACAAGGTTCGACATTGAGACCAGTGTTGTTCTTTATCATCCTGTCTCAAGGAACGAACGTTACGCTAACTCCACTCATCTGTAACCTGGACTCAGAAGGTTCATTCGCTCGCACGGCCCGACTTGGAATAAAGCCAATCAAATCCTTTTCTCGTTGAAACTTTATCGAGAAGGTGGCGAGAAACGCGAACGAATATCTAGCTTCTGAGCCCAGGGTACAGATTAGTGGGGTTAGCGTTCGGGGTTAACGTTCGTTCCCTGAGACAGGATGTGTTCATTATCTAAACATCTTTCCTACGCAGATGACTTCCAGCTCAGATACACCTTCACAATAGACAACAACCAGGACAAACTGCATCATGGGCCAGCTTACACGTCGTAATGGTATCTTGGATGACTTTTAGCACGGTTAAGCTTAATGACAGCAAAACTAAAGCCATCATATACTCAGCAGTAGGAAAAGTTCTGCAAATACTAGTTTCGATTCGATTGAAGTTCCAGACTCCTACCTGGAGAAGTGGTTTCCTCATTAATAATAATAATGATATAGCTTTTATATAGCGCTAAATATCCGCATTGCAGACTCAGAGCGCTCCATGCTCCATTACCCTGGTCTAACCCAAGCTGACATATATGTCGCTAGAAGGTCACCACCAACACAACTCTTTACCAGGTACCAATTTCCTGCTGGGTGAACATAGACACATTTTGAATAAAGTCACTTTCCAAGGGTGACACCACATGTCTCTCAACTTGTGTCTCAGTGTGGGGCAGGGAATCAACCCTTCAAACTCTCAGTTTATTCAACAGTGAGCGAGTTACCCACTATTACAGCGAGCCGCGCCCGTTGTTGCTGAACTATACTGATAGCGGTCGACTGATCACTGCACAGGACCACGTACCGCCACTCATTAGGAATTGGTCATGTTGATAATGAATATGACAAGATTTAAACCTAATATCCAGCGCAAGCTGAAGGAACTGTATTGACAGAGCCCCTACTCAGCGTTCGGCGGGACCCAATTGTAGAGCTGGGTAAACTGAGTGTAATGAGGATGAAGTGCCTTGCCCAAGGACACAACACAATGTAGAGCCCAGGTAAGAAATGTTTGGTGTCTAGACCTGGATTCGACCTCGGGTCTTTGGCGTGACCAGCACGCTAACCACGACACACCGTGCTCAACGTATACACCCCATTTATACGTCAATTTCAGAGACATCCTTTTGAAAAAGAATATCACTAAAACGTCAGTTCTCTGCCTTCTTTCTACAATTCAACTTTGGTCTTGGTGTCTTAACCTAGAATACTTACAGTTGATATTTTGGTGATCCAGGTTTACTTTGCAAATCAATTTGCTGATTGACATTTGCATTATTTCGACTTTAAAAAAATCATATTTTCCGATTTATGACTCAATGTCAAGAAAAAAGTTGTTTTTGAATTAGTGTGATGTACGTCATTTAATGAACTTGTAACTTAAATATTTACAAGAATTCTTCAAAGAGACAAAGGGTGTTTCCCTCGCGAACCCCATTACTATTTTAGTAATATATGATAGATTGTCGACTCCAGCTGTTTTCTAGACTAATGTTTTCGACAATACAACCACTGTGTAGGTAAAATCTACGGTACTCCTTTCAGGGGACTTAACCTTATATATTCATTGCTCATTCAAAAGAACCCTCACATCGAGAATCGTTGTATAACGCAACATGTGAAGATTCAGACGTCATGCTTCAGTGAACCGTAACGACATCCTAAATTCTTGTCACTGATTTCAACATCAATGTAGCAAAATCCGAGGGAAATACCCTAAAAACTTTCACACTTTTTGCATTTTGATTTTCACTTAAATCTGCAATGAAACACGACTAAATTTGCTGCGATTTGAGATTGTACAATATTGCAAGTCGACATGAATAAAATGCACTTTTGGTGCATTTTAAATACCAGGGTAATAGCATACGTTACACTTTCAACAACCTGTGTTCTAAATTTGTATCTTAAACTCGCAAAGAAGCAGGACAAAATTTACCTGCAATTTAAAATCGAACAAATTTGCATGTCAGGAAAACCAATTGAATGCATTTTCGCTGCATTTCAAAAACTCAAAATGGATACCTCAAATGCATAAATGCGTGTAGATAAAATATGGAAAATCCAATTGCGAAATGAAAGGCGGAGAAGATGTGAAATTTACAAAATGGCTGCAGGGCTCCAACCATCTCAATCAGAAATTGACTGTGTAAAGATGTGCTCGGATAGTCACAGTTAGAGTTACATGAGGGTGTTAACATAGCCACTCGAGCTTCACAGAGACTAGTCGACTAGTGCACAGACTAGTGCATACTGCACAGACTAGAGCAGTCATGGCGGATCAGGTTCGTTAACATCATTCAGAACTGTATTTTATGTTAATAATAATGACAGTATGAACATTACTTTAATGGCGCATATTGCAGAGAGAACCCTTATTCACATTTTCTTGCTTCAATTCGGGTATGCATTCAGAATTGTTAAGTATTTTGGAACGCTGCATATTGCATATTGATATTTAGAGATTGTTTGTGATTCTTCATCATCTATGATCATCGTTTATAATTTCTTAATTACACTTTAATAATTGAAATGTATCTTTTATATCATTAAAATAACATATTCAAAAAAAGCTTTCGGTATCTAGGGTAACTTTTTTAATTTCGATGCGATAACCCGCTTTTGGCGAGGCGATTTTTTAACGAAATAATCATCATCTATGATGAAGCAAGGGTCTTTACCAAGTTTGTTTCACGTGACATTGTTTGGCCCAATCAGTTGTGGTCATTTGTTACATAAGATGAAGCAGAGCGGCCTTTTACTACCTCATGTTAAATATATACGGTGAACAAGACTTTAGGTTTTGCTTTTGTTATATATTCGCTATTGTAGCTGTATAACTAATATATGTATAGCATATAATGTACTTTGAACATATAGGTAAACTAATGTGATGTTTTGCTTTTAATAAGATTTACTTTAATGATATATTAAATTGACTTTTTTTGCACAAGTATATCAATAAACGATATCACGTTTGGTAAATCTTTCAGGAACATTTAATTTCCTACCTAAAGATCGAAATGTAATTTCATTCTTAAACGGGCAGTAGCACGTTTTTTGATAATTTCATATTTTATAACTTTCACTGATAATTGAACGTTAATGCTTAATGTATTATTTTGATAGTGTCAACAATTTTATTACACGAGCCATTTATCCCTAGTCAGAGGACAAAGTTTGATGATGCACATAACATCCATTGGCGGCCGTTTTGTGTGAAGACCTTGAATTAATTTTGTGTTAGAAAAAGGAATCGCATGGCTAAACTTTACATTATATATTTGAATTATTACTGCTCTATTTACTTTAAATGCATTGGCTTTCAATTTGAACCATTAATTTTCATCTTCCCGACATCACCTTATATTCCCAATAAAACGTGCTACTGCCCCTTTATGCCCAACATGTTCTTTGAAATGATGCTTATACCGTCATTCGTCATGGAACTACACTTGTATAGTGTTAGATTGTGTTCCCATGAAAGGACATATATAAAGAAGAGAAAACATAGGATAGTTCGGACTGGATAAATCTTCTTCAAAACGACGAATACATATCGACCATTGTGTTTGTCTTTTCAAGTATGCTTGACCCACATAATGGTCGAGATGAGTTCTTCGTATTAAAGAATATAGGTCCAGTACGAACCATCCGGTGTTTACTATTTCTTATATGAATATATAATACATTATACAGAAAATGAAACTAATGAAGTATCCATGTACATCATAAGATGAAAGGAGCTCATAGAGTTTTATGTATTCATTCTAGGATAGAAGGTGATACTACGGGGCATATTTATATTCATCCGCAGAGGGTAATAACTAGGAAAAAATGTAGCTACATACATAATAAAAAAGTCATAGTTTTGTGTGCATAAATCTATCCTATAATAACCCAATGACGTCGAGAAGCCACCGAGAAGAGCATATACTTATTTACCTGTTCGATAAATATTTTGAAAATTTGACATAACCCGAAGTTATGATTGATAGGTATTTTAAGACAGGACCGACCTACTGCCGCAGGTAATGCAATGTACAGTGACAACTTCACAAGCGTTTCGTATCGAGATGTCCTGAGTGTTGCATGACTCCTGTTAAAGTGACACAAAGTATCTTTCTTAATATATATTTGGTTTGGATAAGCTACAAAATATCTAATATGCTGATTGAAGTTCATATCTCATCACTGGATTTGCAAATATTACCATTTATGCATAATATCTCTAAAATGCTTGATTTTATGGAAAAATCAAGAAAACATCTCAAATACGTTTAATATTCGAAAGTATGCATCCAATTAATCTACCTATTAGTTACAATACATAATAAACACTATCGAATCGAATATATCGAGCCACATTGTCCGGTTTGAATGGTCGTATTTTCGCTCTAATGTACTGATTGACCTTTAACTTGTTATTTTAAGTAACAATTAGTGGTTCCCGATGTAATAACATCGATTTCAAAATTTGACATATGTGATCCCATCAACATATTCTGTGTCTCTTTAAACATAAGCAGTTTATAGAATACGCTTGAAAAATACCAAACCTTACTTATAACTGTCAAAGATATTGAACACGATAAACACGATCACAGGTAACAATCACGTTACAGGTTACATGCGCCCATTTTAATGTGGATTCATAAATGGATTCGAGGAGTTGCAACGTTCGTAATACCTTTTATAACTTAAAGCAAGTTTTACAATTTAGAACAGTTTTTATTACAATTTAGAGCATGTATTACATTTTGGAGCCATTATAACAATTTTGAGCACTACACACCTACCGTTTTCTATTCGTAAGCTCCCTATATTTCCCTAAAAACCGCGTTACAGCGCCTTTAAAAACATTCGACATAAATAGTGTTGATTCAAAGAGCCACTCCTTGGTTTTAATCATATCATACCATTTTGCTTTCATATCATCGGAATAGATAATTCATTTCATCAATTCAAAATATCTCACATATTTATTCCTTAAATGGAAAATACAGATTATTACATGTTTTCAATGACAATCTAAAACAGAAATATGTAGTCATGGAAGCAAATTTCTCACGTCCAATTTACATAAATACTAGTTATATTTGACCTATCATTCTTGCTACTTTAGGTAACTTGCGAGACTTTCGTTTGACTGGTTGACGCGCGTCATTGTCTTGTTTTCGATTATTATCACGACTGCAACCTTCCGGTCACTTTGTAACGTCGATTGGCTCTTAATGATACTTTCCTACAACAGTCGATACTACTCAATGAAATGACATCAATCATAGAGTTTGGCATATGTGACCAACAACAACTCATGGGAGGCTCTATAATAACATTCAACTCAGTCCTATATATATAGTGTTATTATACCCCCGCTACGACGTAGACGGGGTATATAGCGCTCCGCGTGTCCGTCCGTCCGTCCGTCCGTGCGTGCGTGCGTGCGTCCGTCCGTCCGTCCGTCCGTCCGAAATCGTTTCCGGAGCATTACTCTAAAACTATACCACTTACAAACTTCAAATTTGGTATGGCAGTAGCCTATATGATGTTGTTGTGCCTTTTAGGGGTTTTATCTCAATGGTTCAAATAATTTTTGAAATTTTGACCAACAACCGTCCGATTTTTGGACTTTGTCTCGTTTCCGGAGCATAATTAAGAATTCAAACTATACCACTTGAAAACTTCAAATTTGGTATGGCATTAGCCTACATGATGCTGTTGTGCCTTTTAGGGGTTTCACCTCCAACGTTCAAATAATTTTTGAAATTTTGAACCAAAATAGTCCGAAAACAGTAGGTTGAGGATCAAGCTTCTAGATATATTTCCTAATGACAAACGCATACCGTATAAACATTGTAAATGTGACTGTTTTGCCTTCAAGTTAACTTTTTGGAAGTAACCAAAAGAAACACTGGAACAATTCAAGAGCGACCTGAAAACATATTTGTTCAAGAAAACCTTCTTCACTTAAAACTTGACTCAACTTTCTCCATTTGTGTATATATCATCGTAGCAGTGAGCGCTCTGAGTCCACGGCATGGAGATTTAAGCGCTATATAAATACTATTCATTATTATTATTATTAAAGGGATTGTGACCTATTGTGATACTCATATAGACACTGTATGAACATAGAACATGACTGATATTGTTACCACTGCAAAGAATACATATATTGGAATGTTGATACCACTGCAAAGAATACATATATTGGAATATAAATTGACCTTCATGGAACTGAATGGAAGGTGAGAGTTTGTTGAAAAACATTTATTATCATAGTTATACCAGTTCACACCTATTCAGACAAATTAAATTTTAATGTTATTTTCTATATCATGTGATGGAAAAAAACGGTAACAATCCTAGGACTTATCAGAACTTATGACTTTTCACTATTTTCGTCAAAGAAAGGCGGTCAAACTACAGGCGGGGGTATGTGAGCTGCGCTCACTTTTGCCTTGTTTTGAATAGAGTTAAATTGCTGTTTCAAAGACGCAACGAACAATAAACGATCAAATTTTTAACGTTATTGTTTATAGAATCTATTTTAGAATTGTTCATAAAAGCTTTTAATGTGCCATGCAGTGACGCAGGTAATGTCTCCAGACGTAAATGGACCTATGGTAATGCATACCTTAATCTGTGCGAGGTTTAGATTTACGTATGTTGGCAGATGAATGGTGTGTGAAAGAGTACATGCTTTACAATAACACCGATATTTTAAAGGGGCAGTAGCACGTTTTTAGGGGGAATATAAGGTGATGTCAGAAAAATGAAAAATAATGGTTCCAACTGAAAGACAATATATTTAATCTAAATGAAGCAGTAAAAATTCAAATATATAACGTAAAGTTTAGCCCTGCGATTCCTTTTCTTACAGAAAATGAATTAAAGGTGTTCACAAAAAAATGGATTTTATGTGAAACTTCATACATTGTCCTCTGACTATGGATGATTGATTTGTGTTATGAGATTTTTGACACTGTCAAAATAATACATTTAACATAAGCTTACAATTATCAGTGAACATTTTTAAATATAAAATTATCAAAAAACGTGCCACTGCCCCTTTAAGTGACCTCCTTAGAACGAATGTCTGCATTGAATTCGTTGAAAGAAAGTCAGACTGTATGTAGGTAGTGGCTTTGATGTGCTATTTTTATGTAAATTTTGATTCGCCGAATGCTGACGTTGAAGGTTATAGATATAAAATATGGAATATTTTTGTATGAAGTAATATAAAAATTGTTTTAAGTTTTGTACATTTATGCAACATTTGAAATTAAATTTGTATCCATTAGATACTATGGCACTTTCTTTTTACTATTTGATACGTGTTGTTTGCATCTCAATTAACATGTAACTACTTATCTTATGGTTTGATATTCTTGATATGATTTGCAATGGTCATTTTTCATAGATTAGAATGGTTATGTAATCTTTGTGATTGATTATATTATCGCATGGCTTTGTTCCACACATAAACTGTTGAAAAAAGTAAAATTGAATAAGGGTGATTACATAAAAAGATATGTATTTACTATTTACCTCTCTATATTTACACAGATCGATGCTTATTACCTTAATATTATTATTTGAATAAAATGGGCTATGATTCTTATATATATTTTCAATTTATATGCTAAGACTTGTTGACACCCTTTCTCAACTTTCTGTTTTGATTAACACGATATATTTTTCAGGATGCAGTTCAGTTGATCATACCTTGGAATAAACCTTCAGGCAGATATCTTTCAGAAAATTCATTGTTAGAATTTGATTACATCTCCTGATGTGTTTTATGTCACTGTATAAAACGCATTACCCACAGACTTTATAAAAGAGGTTTTTAGAGTATCTAATAAAGCAAATGTATGATTTTATGGATGATTATTAACTGTTTCTAAATAACAATGTATAAAGTTAAGTGTTACAAGGCATAATAGATGCAAATGCATGTTGCGTTAGTACGGTATCCTTACTTTCAACTAGTAAACCACAGGAGACGTGTGAATTTCTACAACTAGGGATAAAATTCTTTATAAGCTACAAGAAAACAACCAACACTCCATGATCTTTTAATTTCATAGAGAATTATAGAACTATTGGGATCAATAATAAATGAATACGTAAATCATTCAGGTGCACACTCGCGATATTGTCCAACAAACTATCATTATTTAACAAATGCTTACATCACAAAAAGACCAAGCAGAGATAAAAGATGAAGATTACAAAGATATATAAGAACGTCAACGCGCTATGGGGAGGCACCATAGGGATATGTCTTTCAGTAATAAACAGTATGAAGCCTTTGAATTCATGACATTGCAAAATCACCTGTATCCAGATAGTCGAAAAAGATGAAAAAACATGAGATGCATCTGCAACTACAAACTCCTGAGATCATTCGGTGCGTGTTGCTTGAATTGAACACTGAACTGGAAAACTGATTTTAAGTTTCATTTTGATCAATCCACCATCATTCTCTCCCCACAGAGGCAGATCAAGTCATGTTGATTTAGCCTCTGTTCTGCAAATGAGAACGCTTCTAGCATGGAAAGGGTGGTTCATATCACAATGCTTTTGCCTTGATTCAGTAGCCAAAACGATGATTTAAGAACAGCGTCGCTGATTGCACAACTAACCTTGATTGCCTCCAATCAGGCATCTCCCATTCTATCCCGCAAACGTTATATAACAGAGGTTAAATCGACATAACTTGATCTGCCTCTGTGGGGAGAGAATGATTCACCATCGTCGATGCAAGATCTTCAACGTTTTCTTGTAAAGCAATGGCGACGTCTTCCTCTGGTAGTGATTTTTAATATACAAATTCTGAGATCAATGAGGAGAAATTGTGTGGCGGTACGAGACACTTACTGAGGCAACAACCGTTGCTGGACCCTCCATTCTGGTTTTTCACCATTCTGTGAACTTCGTTTTGGAGGGTACTATGACGTCATGAACGTTATCATTGGTATACTTTCGATGAGACGGTGCCGTTCACTAATGCCTACATGGAAGAATGCCTACAGTCTTATCAAAACATCTTCATGCACAAGTGGTTTGAAGTTAAACATTAATTGTAGGCATTGTTCCCTGTAGGCGTTTTCCTTGTAGGCATTATTAACCCTAACCGATGAGACATACTCTAAATTTCTGTTGATATCAACGTCTTATGGGCGCAGCATTTAATTAAATAACTTCCTTAAGACTAATGTTAAAAGATCTAGTCACAAAAATCCCAGTTTGAAAAAGAAATTTTAGTGTATATCAAACGGAATTTCCGTTATTTTGCTCTATGCTGTGTTAGAAACGTTAATCAGGAAGACAATGGAATCTCAGGAGGCCATCTACCAAGTTGAAGCAGAACATAGTGTTTGAACCCGAAATTTCTAAACTGAACTTCGTAGAATGAATGTATTTGATTGAATGATAAGCTATAACAATAAAACCATCACCGTTTTGCCAACGAGTCTTCGGAATTACCTTTGAACACTCGCCTGACTTTAGTTGATTTCCTAGTAAATCTGTGCTAAAATTGTACAAGATTCTTGTCCAAGGGTTGACCCGTATCTCCCTGTGCCAGCCTCCCCACAGGGCACATATCCTTGACGTCTGTAGGTCATATCCATGATATTCGGCAAAGGAAACCGATTTTTTTGTCGATGAGATTTAAAAAGAATCCCCAATGAATATTTAACCGAAAGGCAATACCGATATTTTCATTTCACTAAATGTGATCATAAGGTTTAACAAATCATCCATTTCAGTGACAAAGGTACCAACATTTTGTAATTGATTTTTCTTATTAATAATGAAAATAAAGTAATTTCTAGAAACTATTTTTAACCACAAATGCCCTGTTAATCCAAACAAATAACAAACAATTCACGGACAAAAATGTTACTTTACCCTCTCTATGCGTCTATGTGAAATAAATTCTAAAAACTTTCTAGCATTGTCATGAAAAATGATTTATGGATTACATATATCCTAGATAATTTGGTGACTAACCAAATATTTATCATTACAGCCGTTTCATTCTAAATCATCCTAAACAAATCTGTG
Organism: Steromphala cineraria; assembly: GCA_916613615.1. Taxonomy (NCBI): domain Eukaryota; kingdom Metazoa; phylum Mollusca; class Gastropoda; order Trochida; family Trochidae; genus Steromphala; species Steromphala cineraria. The sequence goes on along the minus strand of OU744727.1, from coordinate 43,235,759 downwards.
TACGCGTGTACATGGTTGTGGATAGCTAAGCTTATAATGAATTCATTGGTACAAAACACTTAAAGCATTCTTAACTCCTGTAAAGGGCTATTTGAAATTAACCTGTTGAATCAAGTATTTTATGAATAAATGACAGTTAAATGTGTTTTCAAACATGAATTATATGAATATAAATAAAGTCCTGCTTTGCGCTTCATTAACTCTATTTATATTCTTCATTTTTTGGTAATTTTTATCTTTAGTAAACTAGACTTGAATTGAATTTTTGACTATTATCAACGACTGAAAGTGTTATTTTACATCTATACTTGCATTATATATATATATATTTTGGGCTGGAGGCCTGTTACTGAATAAAAATGTCTGTCTGTCTGAAAGTGTTATTTTCACTTTGTTAATGTTCGTTGAAACAAATGAGGAAATTATATGCACAAAGTTCTAACATGTATATCGGAAAAGCTAAATATCAAAATAAATAGTGGATTGATATGATGACGTTGGGGAGTTTCTGCTGTACGAGTATATTGGTAAAGTTGAAATCTCAGAAACGGCGCTGCTGAAATACCAATGTCTCAATTATGAAATTTACAAACCCCATTACGTTTTCTATATGTAATATCATTTAAACTTAAATATGTAGATAAAATAACTTGAAAGTAGGAATCTCTCCCAATTTTGTTACCATTGCATCAAATAGTTCTGACCGATGACGATATTACATATCGTCAATGTATTAAGACAGACAGTTTATGTACAAATCATCAGGTTAAATATTGACGGCTTGATCTGAGGCAATGTTCTTAAATTAAACTTATCACTATCAACGTCATTAGAAGCTATTCTAGATATACAAGTGTTTATAACAGAAAACAGTTTTTACTGACTTTTGATTGGATTCAGTTCTATTTAGTTCAGTTCGATTCGATTCGATTCAATTCAATTCAATTCAATTCAATCCGATTTAATTTAATTTAATTTAATTTAATTTAATTTAATTTAATTTAATTTAATTTAATTTAATTTAATTTAATTTAATTTAATTTAACCTACAGGACATAGAACGAGGAGGATGGACGGGTAGATTCGACTTTATCCTATCCTGTATCGGGTATGCTGTTGGACTGGGCAATGTCTGGAGATTTCCCTACATGACTTACAGGAATGGAGGAGGTGCGCATACAAAACGATTTGTGCATTTAAATATTTTGTTTTCACCGTATTCTTCTACATCGTGCTTAATTCAACATATTTTGTCAGTGGTGTAGGTGTATGTAAATTCACTTTGAGTAAATCATAAACGTATACGTTTAGAATGTACGTCGTCATTTCTTCTATAAGAAAGGAAAAATAGCACCCCGCAAGCAAAGTTTTTTTAAAAAAAATGTCAAAATAATAGTGTAAACATTTATTTCCATTTTGCATTAATTATGCAACGAAAACTGATTCGAATACAATAAGGCAATATCCCCGAGACAGATTCTTGTTTGTTTCTTGAAAGTAATAATTAAAATATGAAGATCAGATATAAAACATTGCATCAATATGTTACGGAAAATAAACTACACACTTTTGCAATAAAGAAGAATGTAACAAAGATTTGAGGTGTTTCAGGGATTTGAAATGGACTTTCGAAGTGTTATATAGAGAGTTTAATTCCTTTTTCTTTTGTATCTTTCAGCTACCTTTCTTATCCCGTATGTTATCATGCTTGTTCTCGGTGGTCTCCCCTTGTTCTTTCTCGAGCTTTCATTGGGTCAGTTCGCTTCAGAAGGACCAATCACAGTGTGGAAGATCAGCCCCTTCTTTGCAGGTACTGAAGCTACTCATTTACTTATTGCTTATATCATCTTAAAGAATGTATTCACGTACAGTGTCTACATGTATGTTCCATGGAGGAAATAATGAAACCACCTCTTTTTCAATGTTATTATGTTCTGCCAGATAAAATCTGTATTATTTTACTTGGTGTCTTGTAAAGCTATATGAAAGTGAAAATAAGAATTGCAAATCTTTGACAATGATCCTTCATTTAATGTGTGAGAATTATCAATTACTATCTATGATTTATCATAAAAATGGTCACAGAGTCGCACTACGAGATGCCAAAAATAAGATATAAAAATACTCCCCATTAACAAAGGAGTATGTTAATTCTTTTAGCTTTCTAGGCCCTTTGCTTCTAGAAAAGAAGATGAAAGTAGGTTATAAGGGCGCGGCCCTTGTGCATATTTTTGGGGGCCACCAGGTCACCAAATCGACCATTTTCAAAAGCATATTAGGAGTTTCGGCCTTTAAACTTTTAGGACCTTTGACTTATCGAGATTGAACGAATGACAAATAAAAAGAGTTCAATGGGATTCATATCCTGTCTCCAGGTACCGGTGTAGCCATGGTGATCATCAGCGGTATGGTGTCCATCTACTACAACGTGATCGTCATGTGGTCCATCTACTACATGTTCGTCAGTTTCGTCCACCTGGATGATGAGCTGCCCTGGATGTCTTGTAACAACACCTGGAACACTCTAGCCTGCAGGATAGAGCCCTACCCCCTCCTGGACGCCATGAACGAGACGACAGCAATGAAAACCATATACGGTACGTAGAGAACGCTAAACTCAAAGCATAGAGGTTTAGTATTTTTTTTAAATTTGGACCCAATGGCAATATAAACCCCATACGGTCAGTAAAGAACATTAAACCTTAGGATGTTGTACTCCCAAATCTGGATGCAATCAAGAATGTAACAACAATGGTAACGGTACGTAAACAACGTGAAAGTGATAATAATTTTCTCAATGCACAGGGGTATAGTATTTTTATATCTGGATACAATGGCCAACAACAGCAATACAAAACCAATATGGTCCGTAAACAACATGAGACCTTAGGATGTTGTACTAAGAAATGTTGACGCCATGAACCAGACAACAGCAATGAAAACCATATACGGTAGGTAGAGAACGTGAAACTTAAGATACTGTCCTCAAAACATAGAGGTTTAATCTGAATCTTGAAGCAGTGGTCAAGACAGCAACAATACAAATACCAAATCTCAAAAAACAACAATGAACACCATATATGGTATATAAAGAACGTGAGAGTGATACTAATGTTCTTAAAGCAAAGGGGTTTTGTATTTCTTAAACCTGGACGCAATGGCCAAGACACCAGGGCCTAGATTTTCAAAGCACTCTTAGAGCTAAGATAGTCGTAGGCCACTGTAATAGTATGGTACTTACGCCTATCTTAGAAATAAGAGAGCTTCGAAAATCTGGGCCCAGCAATATAAATTCCATACGGTCAGCAAAGAACATGAAACCTAAGGATGTTTTACTCCCAAATCTGAAATCAAGAATACAACAAGAACACGTAAAGAACGTGAAACTTAAGATACTGTACTTAAAGCATAGAGATTTAGTCAATATAGGAAAGCTTTGACCATTGCGCATATTGCATTAAAAGGGTCAATTGTGTCGAACACATCGTCAACAACCATAAATCGTACTTTCAATCAGTAGGTCCTCTTCACGCTTTTCTAGAAGGGGCCAATAGAATGATGAGTTTATTGTGAAACAGATGTTTAGACATGAGGTCAATTCGTACCTTTCCGAATCCATACTCCATGAAAGATACCCTATATATGTAAACCAAATAAGTCATCTTGTCTCAGGGTACGAACGTTACGCTAACTCCACTAATCTTTACCCTGGGCTCAGAAGCTAGATTCGCTTGCACGGCCCGACTTCGGTTATAGCCAATCAAATCATTTTCTCGTTGAAATTTTTTGACGAGGAGAATTATTTGATTGGCTATAACGCTGCGCGAGCGAATCTAGCTTCTAAGCCCAGGGTACAGATTAGTGGAGTTAGCGTAACCTTCGTACCCTGAGACAGGATGCAAAAATGGTAGCTTTAAAATGTTTGTCTGTAGTAAATTTTGTTTTCAGGTGGGCGTGGCAAAGTCGAACTCTTCCCAATCCTAACTCAAGATTAAGCAATTGTAGGTGTATGATAAATATAAGATAGGACAATGTGTATGTCTAGAATATCAGAATGACGCCAATTCTACTTTTGATTCATACCCATCATTCTTGTAAAGCAGTGATTTCAAATTCGCCAAAAATGACACATTTGTTAATAACTGCCCAACTTATTTTTGGTGAACAGGTGAACTTTATCATCAAGACTGTGTGACAGACCTAGCTCCTAACATCTCTTCAACGTTCAACATGACAGCCGAGGTTTTTGTATCTGCCCTAAACTCCACCTTTATTCGCGGTTCGGAGTTTGATCCCTGTAAAGTGATCTACAAATCTGCAAGTGCCGAATACTGGTCGTGAGTATGACATGGTAATGAAATGATCAAACCTTAGAACTGTAGTCAAAGTTATTTTGGAAATCATGTATCTATTAACATTGATTTGAAAATAAATTTATTCATGAGAGAGTCGTCTAGTTCATAAACATCTGTGATAATAATGTTTTGAATGAAACCATTTTCTCTTTAATTTTGCAAATTCTTTCATTTTTTTAAATGTACCTCCGTAATATTTTGACAAAATTTCATTTGCACATTGGTTCTTCGGATCAGTGTCAGTGTCATGTTCTCGGTTCTAGTCGGTATGTTCTTCGAGAACACGAGAGTGATGGGGTGAACAACATCGGGGGTGTGAGTCTCAAGAACGCACTCTGCCTCTTCTTCGCCTGGATGATCAACTTCTTCTGTCTCATGAAGGGAGTCAGGTCTTCTGGAAAGGTTGGTTGTGCAAGGATGCTTAGACATTTCCGCATGTTATAACTCGTGCCGGCTTCATTTGCTTGCTTATTCAAACATTGCTGTATTGCGCCTAAATTCATGATGTTAATGTTGCACCTGTTCGCGAACGGGAATAATTCGTCCCTTAGGTTTCTGATTGTAAAGTAAAGAGTAAAGAGTGTTCACAAAAACGTTAATGGAATGCAGGGCTTAAATTAGTAATTCAGATGCCTTGCAGATGAAGAAAGCATCACAGCCTATCCAAACCTCAAAATAGGAAAATACATTACATTTGACCTAGTGTCAAAGAAGCAATTAAAGTTATCAGCTTATAAAATCATATACGCATTCATGATGACACATCTTAGGATCATGTATATCATTTCTTAGAAGTAAACAATGATTTATGTAATCAAATAAAATATATCAAATAAGTGTCTTTAAGTGAGTTGCTGCCACTCTAATCATTAATTTATTTTCAAACTAATGGCCAACTTATTACAGTACGTAATAAGAAAAATCTTTATGATTTGTTACGCAGGTTGATATGGTTACAAATGAGATCAACATGACATGACATTTAGATTTTATCAGGATTAACACAATGTTTTCAGGTTGTGTATTTCACGGCTACCTTCCCCTACGTGATCCTGATAGTGCTGTTGATTCGAGGGTTGACACTTCCGGGCTTCGAGAAGGGGATAGCGTTCTACATGATCCCAAAACCAGAGAAGCTCTTGGATCCAAAGGTTAGCAACCTAAACAACTGAAGCAACGGAAGATGTAAAATTAAACCTTACACAACTACAAGCCAAAATCAGGCCAGGAAATCGATTTGTTACAGATTCTTAGGTTGAGAGTCAATTGCACTCAAATGAATATGTGACATTTTGATATAATTGGGATTATTCTGCAAAATAACTACTTTCTTAACTCTTGTGGTATTCGCACCCTCGCCTGCATAGTCAGCCAACAACCGCTTTAGTAACAGTGTTAATAACTATATTTGTTTTTTCGTTTTTAAATATGAAAGGTTCGAGACTTCAGTTACTCTATCATTACAGTACCTTACCTGAAGTGAATTCCTCAGTTAATGCCCAATGTACTGCAAACATTCTAACGCTATTATTTTCTTGTTGTTTGTTTCAATGCAGCAAATTCATTATCTATAACCTCAATGTAGAATATGACTAGAGCTGTCGTAGAAGACAACCTAAATTCTTGTAGTTATTAACTAACATAATCTTACATTTTAATTTCTGAAACAATTTCTGACATTCAATGAATCATGTCACCTATCGTGATAAATATTAACCGATAAGTTCTATATATGTATGCAATATAATGTTGTGTTGTGTAACGTATATGCTATACTATGGATGTTTCTACCAGGTGTGGGGAGACGCTGCAACCCAGATCTTCTACTCTTTGGGTCCAGGATTTGGTGGTCTGTTGACTATGGCTAGCTACAATAGGTTCAAAAACAACTGCTACAGGTAGGCAATCAAGAAAGTACATAGTGTGTATGATCTTCAGATTACCTTATCACAGGAAAAATGGGAGAACCATCCAAGGTTTAAGTATTTCTTTGAAAAAAGTCCAAAAATGTATTTCCAATTGCAACCCTAGGATTTAATGTTCCCTTTGTCAGAAATTCATAATTAACAGATACATTGAATATTCCAGAGGTAAATATCAATAGTATTTCCTTACTTGAGATTAAAAGATTTTTCAAGAAACGAAATGTTTGCATACAGGTTCTAACGATATTGCAAGTAACTGCCTTCGTGATAACATACATGTACATTCAATATGTCCCAACGAAAATAGATCCAGAAAAACTGAAAGTAACTACTCTCATTAAACAGAGACGCTCTGATAGTTCCCCTGGTGAACTGTGGAACTAGTGTGTTTGCTGGGTTTGCCATCTTCTCTCTTCTCGGCTTCATGGCTGACAGAACCAACCAGAACGTTGAGGATGTAGCCAGTGAAGGTAAGTTGATATCATTATAGTAATAACTCTTTATTGCAACTATCACAAAGATATGTCGAAATTCATTGATGTCATCAGGAAGCCACGGTGCAGCGCAAGTTCAAGTGATTTTGTTAGTGCTGAGTGCCAAGCAATGTTTTTTGGCATGAGGCTCTTGGACCCGGCCTCTGATGTGACACACAAATGCCCTATGACCTAAACTACGTCCCTGGTTTTGTATATAACTTATAGAAGAACTTAAAAAGAGAAATATGGTTATATAGATCATATCATAGTTTGCAACCTTTTAAGCTTAGATAAAAACATCTGTTATGATGTTAACCTATCACCAAACTAACAACGTATAAAAAGAACTGGGCCTCCTTTCACAAAGCAACCTTTACTAAGGTTGACCTTAACTCCCATACTTTAACATTGCACTAAGGCTACCTTAAGGACTTATGATCACCTTAGTGCTTTGTGAAAGGGGCCCCTGACCTGAATCTTATACTTAGCTATTGTAGATTAAAGGCATACAGACAGGGTATAAATGTTCTAAAAATCAGTATATATTTCCTTTAATTTTATGGGCAATGTCAATGGCTACAAAGTGATGTTAACAGATATAGAAGCCTTGGTATAAAATTTAGTTTTTTGTTGTTGAACTGGAACATTGCATATTATTACAACTCTACTGTCTACCATCTTAACTAAATTTCTTTATGATAATTTAAATCATTTTCAATCATTTGATGGCTTTTTCAATAGGTCCCGGTCTTGCGTTCATTGCTTACCCAGAAGGCTTAGCTCAACTTCCGGTAGCACCTCTTTGGTCCTTCCTGTTCTTCTTCATGTTGCTGACGTTGGGATTGGACAGTCAGGTAGTCATGTGGAGGAAAATTCTCAATTGATATTTGAAAATATCTAGCGGAAAAATTATTATTAAGCATAAGTATTATTGTAAAGCGGTTAAAACATTTTAGCACTAAGAAGACTGTTATAAAGGCTATATGGTGTAACTTTCTTCGTTAACTTCGACATTTTGTTGTATGTTTTAAATATTTGCATCATATTTTTCTTAAGAAAAGTGTAGAAGTAAAAGGAATAACATCCTGCTACATCAGCGTATATGTCTCCGCTAATGCTACAACCTATCCCCTGATATCCTCCTATAGTCTTCTGTCGCATAGCTATTTATAGCCTGTCTGTTTTCAGTCAAACTATTTCGAACTCCATACACTGTTGTCTAGTGATGTCGCACGTGGAAATCTAAGAGCGCGTGATTTGGAGTTTAGCGGGAGACTGCAATGGTTAATTTGAATCACGAGGTGAGCACGCGGAACGAAGCCAAGAAACTAGTTTGCCGCTATCGCTGAAAGGGCATCATTTGATTGGCTTGCTATATATAGCGATACGACAGAAGACTATAGGAGGATATCAGGGTTGTAGCATTAGCGAAGACATATACGCTGATGTAGCAGGATGAAGGAATAATCACTTGAATTGATCTGGTTATTAATCTGAGGGAGATTTTGCTATGTCCATCAATCTTAAAGTCCACCTCTTGTTAGTCTGTATTCTCTTGTAATGTCTCACAGATGTAGATGTAACGTAAGATTACCTCAAAATGTAAATTGTTACTAATGCATCTGTCAAATTGACTTTAACATTATAGTTTCCTAATCAGGAAACCTCATAAACCCTCTTGAGGTTTCCGTGTGTACAATGGGTCATGAATTCCCCATATTTCTTGCTGAGATTGGTATCCAAGGTCATTGATAAATTTTCGTAAAGAAAACTTTGTTAAAACTTACTAAGACAGGCTTTTTCATACCTTTGTTTTTCAGTTCACCACTATAGAAACGATCATCAGTGCCGTCTCTGATATATTCCCTCGATTCCTTCGAAAACACAAGACGGGCTTTACACTCGCGATCTGCCTCATGGAGTTTGTGCTCGGTATACCCTTAGTGTGTAAGGTAAGAATACACCAGTTGCGTTTTTAGAATCAAAACTCGAGATTGAGTCTATATTGTAAATGGATGTCATCTTAAGACATTTATAAACAGAAAAAAGCGTTATACTTGCAAACACTTTACAATCAAAGGGCTAGAGTTTAGTATTCTTCAATATTCATAAAAAGAAAAGTTTGCAGAGCCTTAGATTGTTGAAATGTATTGGCTTGATGTTTTATACTGGTGTTGTGAACTTTTTAATTTACAAAATGTATACAAATACGCTTGTTTTCAAAAGACAAATGTAAATACTATTTTCTTTAAAAGCATTTATTTTTCAACAAGTTGGTGTATTATTACAAGAAAACTTCAACACCTTCTTGATCATATTTCTTATGACACTTCATGACAACATCTTGTCCCTCTTCAAAAAATAAAGAAGCTGTTTCAATATGTCGAAATGACAACACGATTTTTATACGAGAATTCATTAGAAGTTGGGTTACCCAATCTATCACTTGAATAAAGAAGTTCAAGAAATAAAGAAGATCTTTCAATATGTCGGAATGACAACAACATTCTTATATGATAATTCATTGGAAGTTGAGTTACCCAATCTAACAATTGTTCCAGGGTGGTATATACGTGTTCCAACTGATGGACTGGTTCTCCGGCAGTTACCAGCTGATGATCGTTGCGCTCATTGAAGTGGTCGTCGTCAGCTGGGTGTACGGTGAGGGAGGACATGTTAAATTTGCAATCTCATTAAAACAGAATCAAACTTTATACTTCTGCCCTGTTGCGATTTTATTGTAGTGGTCCTAGTCTTTTAGGAAGGGTCTTGATCATTTAACAACAAAATAAATTGGTTTTGCCCAATCTCATTAAAACCAGGCCTACCTTTATAATTGTTCCCTGTTAATGTTCTTATATGAGTTCTGTCTGACACATGCCAAGTGACCAAATCTGTTACCTTTGTCGCTAAATTGTCACTCACAATACATTTAGATAATTTATTTAAACGTTTGAATAATGATTTCTTTAGTTTTGGACTTTTGAGATAAAATCAGATTTAAATTTTATATGCATTGCAAAGATCACCCATAAATTCAGTGAGATATCACCCATAAACGCCCCTTGTTTTTCAGGTATAAAACGGTACATGTCTGATATAGAGATGATGATCGGCCACAAACCCAACATTTACTGGGTAGCTACCTGGTCCGTCCTCACACCTGTTGCAATAGTGGTGAGTATGCATAAACAACGGAGCATCTAAATTGTGAAATACAGAAAATAAAATTGAATAAAGAGTCGGTCACTAAGACTTTTTACAAATTCGATTTCTTCAAATTTCCTCCAACAAATATACGTGAACGCCGAACGTATTTCCAAGGTATCAAACATCTGAAACTGAAGCCGACGGTCCGTATCAAGTAAAACCTGTTGGCGGCAATGTTTGTGTGAACACGATTAATCATTTCAGATAGGGACATGGTTCTCAAACATGTTGCGTTCGTTATTGAAATGCCACGTTTGATTAAAACATTTCATTGCAAATGCTAACAGTTTATTTTCGTTTCAACAAAGCTTTTGTTTTATCTATATAAAATAACGTGCTACTATCCCTTTATTACATTTTTCAAAAAACGCTTCCAGGTAACGAAAAATGCGAATCTTTCTCTTTTATCCTTCTGAAATAAATTCATTACATTGTCCGGTTTTCGATCACAATCGTTACTTCAACCCTTCATTTTGTCACTATACAACGTAGGTTAGTCTTGCAAAAGTCGATACTTCTCAGTAAAATCACACGATTCATTAATTTTGTTATTTGTGACCCCTAACAACTCATGTAGTGGCTCTTTAAGAAGTTCCATGGCTTCGATTGATCAGAAAACCTGCTTAAAGTCGTCATTCTGTCTTTTTTGGGAGATGATATCATCCCGGAGATGCCTCAGGATCACTGATTTTGTCTTTCTCGTTGTCATCCCTCCAAAATTATTAAAAGATGAAAAGATAGATTTCCGAGCATTTAGACAACCTCCCTTTTCCTTGAGATATGATACCTTCAGGTCATTTCCCCAGCTCTCGTGCTTACCACTTTAACATAACCTCGAAGTTTGTTTTATCCTTTACTTCTAGTTCATCCTGATCGCCTCAGCAGTGAAATACATCCCTGCTTTCGTGCTTACGACTTAAACATAACCTCGAAGTTTGTTTTATCCTTTACTTCTAGTTCATCCTGATCGTCTCAGCAGTGAAATACACCCCAGCTCTCGTGCTTACGACTTTAACATAACCTCGAAGTTTGTTTTATCTTTTACTTTTAGTTCATCCTGATCGCGTCAGCAGTGAAATACACCCCTACTTTCGTGCTTACGACTTTAACATTACCTCGAAGTTTGTTTTATCCGTTACTTCTAGTTCATCCTGATCGCCTCAGCAGTGAAATACACCCCTACTTTCGTGCTTACGACTTTAACATAACCTCGAAGTTTGTTTTATCCGTTACTTCTAGTTCATCCTGATCGCGTCAGAAGTGAAATACACCCCTGCTTTCGTGCTTACGACTTAAACATAACCTCGGAGTTTGTTTTATCTTTTACTTCTAGTTCATCCTGATCGCCTCAGCAGTGAAGTACACCCCTGCCAGCTACAACAAGGAGGTGTTCCCCGACTGGGCCCAGGGAGTCGGCTGGCTCATGGTCGTTGTGCCGCTTAGCGCCATCCTCATCGTCGGTATCGTTATGGCCTGCAAAATGGGACTCGTGAGTTATCTCCCTTTATTGGTTTATGTGCTTTTCGGGAAGTCATGGGCACATTGGCTTGATCAAATTTATGAAAAAATATTTTCGTAAGCTATCCCAAGATGAGAAAAGAGTGGAACCAGTAAGGTGACACTGGGGAATTGTTTATATTATAATTGATGTGACTTGTGATTGGCCCATGTTGATGACAGTACTTTCATGTCTTTCCCAGAAAAGCCTTTGGTACATACATGTACTGTACTGTAGGATTTACTAGCTGAAATTTTCCTGATTGTTTGTCTCTCCTTAGTGAAAATTGAATGTCTTCTTTTCGGAAAGCCTTGAGCAATGAAATATACTGCAGCTTAATGGAGGTAGTAAGTTGTCTCCCCCTTTGTAAAAAAGGACTTCTTTTTAGGGAAACCTTTGAATGTGAACGGTATTTTCTTAAGTCGGGCTGCTAAGTCACCTCTCTTTTAAAGGGCCAGTCTATTGTGTATTTTTGTGGAAACGAAATTTGTGAGAGTGCTCTTCCTTTTACATTTTTCAAATATTAATCAACAAAAATGGTTCAACTTGTTTGTGTCAGAATAATGTACTGATAACGTTTTATGCATGAACTAAACAGCCTCCTTGAATTTCATTTCCACAAATACCCCGATAGGGCTGTCCCTTAAATGACAGATCACCTCTTTTTCGGAAGCATGTGCAACAAGACATCTCGAGCGTAGCTAGCAAGTTGTTTCCCTTCAGTGAAAGAATTATCACATCATTTTCCTGCATGTTGGACATAGGGTATTAAATCTTTAAGGAGACTGGTTAGCTGTCTACCTTAAATTAAATTGAACACCTGTTTCATGGAGATACATGTCCTTGAATAGGGCTGGTGAAGTCAGCTGGCTTTTTCTACAGCGTGTATTTACAGTATAAGTAAAGCATAAATGAACATGTCCCTTGTTTTGTATTGATTTTAGTATTAATCTATTTATTTATCAAAATGACTGATTATTTCTGATTGTGTTTAAGGAATAATATTAGTTACATTCTATGAATATGTGGGTCAAAATTCCTTTCAAAAACTAAAGTTACAAAATGTTATGTACACATTACTTATAACATCATATTTTTCTTTCTTATCAACCTTCTAGCCACATTGTCATGTTAAAAGGGTCTTCCAAATCGTACCCCCTGTTTTGACAACATTGTTTGCTTTAACAGCGCTATGGAGAGAAGGAAACAGAAATTCCTAATAACTCTTATTAACCTTACCTTAACCTTAATATCTCATTATAAGGCTAGTGAGGGAGACATACTCCTTTAAAACGCGGCAATGAGTGGGAAACTCGATGCCCATGCCCTCGATATACCGTTGTTTCCGACGGGTTTTATCAAAAGGCACAGGAGCGTGTTTGTATGAATGTTATGATTTAAATTTCAGTATGTATTCACTTCAGCTGTTAATAACATTGAGAATCCTCAGGATTTTACTTCCTATAAGGGACCACAACCTAACCCTTCACCCGGTTTCATGATTTATCCCTATAATATACTCCATTTCAATTTTATAATGATGTACGACCTTTATAAAACCCCATTAATATAAGAAATGAATCGTGTCTATTTTATCATTTATATCTCTAATAGTATCTATACGTACAATGAAGCGTGTCAAAGACTCATTGTCGTTTGATGCAAAGCAGCTTTTGACACTTAAGTTGAATAATTTTCTTCTCTCTTCCTATTCAAGAGAGAGTCCCTTCGTCCCCATCGCAACTGGGGACCGGCCCAACCCGAGGACCGTGTAGGACGCTACGCCCACCTCAACAGAGGGGGAACAGATAACGACGGGTTCCAGAAGGGGAACCCCTTCCCAAACGATAATGGAGTATGGGCGAATGGAGACAATTTGTACATCAACGAACGCGACTTTGATAGTCCTCTATGAGAAGAATATATTGTGATTATATTTTTGCTCTATGAGGGATATATTAAATGTATTTTTATGTTAAAGTGACATGGAGAATTTTGAATTAATGATACCAGGCATAAGTGATTGAAACAATTCAACATTTAAAGGTAAATTATAACAGTTATTAAATTATTTACAATCCCCTTCTTTAAACAGTCTATAGAGTTTATTTTGTGGAGGACGGGCTCAACATGTATGTGTTATATACTTTTGACTGAATATTGAGTATCTCTGATTTTCAACCAGGGTATGTTAATCGTACGTCCGCTTAAGGTAAATCTGATGAAAGCAATAAAGTGAGTATAGGAGGGGCTCAACATGTATGAGTTTTATACGTGGCAACATATAATTATTATTCAAACATTTAATTTCACTTGCATGATTAATCACCAATACTTGACAATTACTTGAATAGCATATATAATAGCATTTATACTTTTTCATGCAGTAGCAGAATTGCACGTCTTGTATTAAATATCAATCAAACATAGTTTTACCAAAAATGTCTTTCTGTCCAATTTGGCAAGTCTCAATTATACGAATACGCAATTGTATATATTTCCCTTAAAAGATAAAAACTACATAATAAAATGAGACAATAGTGAACTGCAGAGCATAAAAATAGCAATATATTTTTTCTGGACATAAGTGACGCCATTGATAACGTTTGCTGTTCTAACAATATACTCCATGTCACTTATTAATCATCATCCAATTATATCAATGATTTCCCTTTATTTAATTAATCAGAATGTGATATTGTTTTTATACTTAATACTTATATTTTTTTTTCTGTTATTACCAAAATCTCCATGACAGATTCCTCTTTGCTTGTATTAACGCTGTACATATTCAATCAAAACTAATAATGATATTCTACCTTTCAGACATTAGTAATTATATCGGACTTTACCTTATAAATTACAGCATGTTAACTTGGAAACTTGAATAATATGTTGAAGTTCTCGGTGTTTTATTTGTCCTTGTACATATACATATGATTTTATTTTTCATTTTTGAAATTTTTAAAAGTTTTGTTTTGCGAATTATTTATTTGATTTTGTAGTGCTTGCTTTCTTTCACAATTTTATAATAAAATTATCTTTTGCTTATGACACATATTTGTTATATTTGATGCACTTGATCGCAGTAATTCTCTCGCCACAGAGGCAGATCAAGTCATCAAATGTTGATCCAGTACCTGTTCTTATTCGACCAAATTTGTGGGTTCCGGCAGTTTCCCCTGGGGGAAACGAATTGCACCACAATCCATTTGAATTTTTAGAACGCTTCTCGCATGGAAAGTGTGGTTCACATCACAATACCTTTGTCATGAATCAGTAGCCAAAATGATGAATTTAGAACAGCGTCGCTGTTTGCACAAACAAAAATTGATTCCCCCAGATCACCAACTCGGCGAATAAGAACAGAGATTCGATCAACATTTCATGACTTGATCTGCAACTGTGGGGAGAGAATGGATCGCACTTTTTTCAAGATAAAATAAATTTGTGTTAATCATTGAAAAAATCACTTAAAGAATGCAAAAATACTTTATTTATCAGTAGATATTGAAATATTTGGTTTCTTGCATGCAGAATAATAAAACCACCCAGTCATACCTCAAAACACGCTATTTACAATATCTAGTTTCATGGATTGTATATCAACATCATGGGCATAATTCAGAATGTGGCCAACGTAATAAAAAGGTAAAAAGGTAAAAAGAGTATGAGGAGTATATACAGGCAAACACGATTTTTTAGTTCATAGAAGGACACAGGCAAATATAGAATTATAAAAGTCATAAGCTCATAGTATCCATAACTCATACACACATAGTTACTTACACATTTTTATATTCGTTGCTCTTATGAAAACTTAAATACCAACAACTAGTTTTAAACTTAATCTTTTGAGCGTTATATAGTTTGCCCATCACAGTATCTTTGATAAAAAAGCATTGTCAATTGACAGTATGGCATAATTATAAACTACACAAACAGCATTGTCTGTCGGATAATCTACTGCATGTCAAGAGCCTAGCATCTCAATTAATTGAGGAAGTTAAAAATATATGGTAAGCAAGAAAAGAGAAATTAAAACAATTTGATATTTTTTCAATGAGTGCCACAAATTAATCTTAGTCTTAACCTCTATATTTGGTATCAAATCTTGTTATCTTTTATGACATCAAATGATATCTAAATATCAAGTATCATTTCTTGCCCGCAAGTTAACTCAGCGTTTTAACAGATACTTTCTAGCCCATTTATTCTCTCTTAAAATAAATATTTTATTCTCACGTATCCTCTGTCAAAAGAAGTCATATTTCTCGTTCCTGTCAAGAGTCTGACCGTTAAAATGTCTAACACATATATCGTCAATGTTTTAAAACAATCAAATACGACTTACATATCAAACGACTGGTAAAAATGTATCCATCGCACAGGTGATAGAACTCTAGTATTTTCAACGATTACAGGAACATACCGAAATAGTTTAAAACAAAGGCAATGCCTGCACAGCCTTGGTGGCCACCAATTGCGTTTTCTGATAAACTAGCACCAAAACTAATAATCGAACATGCAAAATCAGTTTGAATCAAAGTCGATGACTGCATAATCGTGATATCCACCAGTCACGTTTTTTGAAAAACCAGCTCCCAAACAATCCAACAGACCGAAAAAAAAGTTTAAAACATAGGCAATGATTGCGCAACCTTTTACGTTTTCTAATGAAATAGCCCCAAAACCATAGAACAGGCCGAATTTTAAATTCGAAACAAGGTCGATGACTGAACAACCTTGATTATCACCAAAATTAATTCTGACATACATGTACTAACTCCCAAACTACCAAATAAACCGAATTTAAAGTTTGAATCAAAGCTATTGACTGCATAATCTTGACAACCACCAAATACTTTTCTTGATATACTACCTCCCAAACAAACTTTATAGTCTAAAAGAAAGGGACTGATTGCACAACCTTGAATACCACCATCCAAGTTTGTTTATATAATAGCTCCAAAACTATGCAACATACCACATTCCAAGTTTAAAACAAAGGCACTGAATGCACAACCTTGATTAACACCAACCAATTTATTTCTGAAATACAAGCTCTAAAGACCGAACCTTTAGCTTAAAACAAAGTCAATGATGCACAACTTTGAATACCAACACTCAATTTGTATGGTACTTTAGCTCCCAAACTATTCAACAGACCGAATTTTTAATTTCAAACAAAGTCAACGACTGAACAACCTTGTTCCCACAAATCTGGTTTTCTGATACACTAGCTCCCCAACTATCCAACATACCACATTCCAAGTTTAAAACAAATGCACTGAATGCACAACCTTGAATACCACCAACCAATTTTTTTATATGCTAGTTCAAACAGACCGAATTTTAGATTTGAAACAAAGTCGATGACTTCACAATCTTGTACACCACCAATCCAGTTCTCTGATATACCAGCTCCATACTATCCAACTCGTAACAGAGGAAACTTGGGAAAATGGCTAAAGTAGTCTCTGGGGAGAGAATGTTCCAGTGCCTGTCCTCTTCACTCCAGGAGCCTCTGAACAACTATCTGGAATCCAGGCCCGTACCTCTCCCTCCTATCTTCCCTGTGGGCCGGACCCCAGTTGTCCAGGGGACGGACTGCCTTGCTGAGGGACTGGGGACGAGACAGGTCTTATGATAGACATTGTTAAGGCTGGGTTAGAGACAATCTAGAAAATATTGTTTTCGAAGTATGAACGACTTTGTTAAAGAAAAAGAGAATGAAAATCAATTTTTTTGGTCTTGAGGACTCAGATTCGAGTACAATTTTAGAAAAACATAAAAAACTTTTAGCAATATGGAAAGCATAACAAGCATTTAATATCTGTCGGATTTCACCAGTGTGTATCATGTGATGCTTAGTTAAGGGTGGTCGTATTTCAAAATGTTGCATAAGAATATATATCAATGAAAAAGAAATATTTTATGCGAAAAATGTATACTTTTATAAATCTCTTACCGTCCTAACCACATCGAATATCTTTAAAACATCAGTCAATGGCAAGCATAATTTTAAAAATAACATAAGAAACAAATTATTAATAAACTAACTGTGAAATTTCGAGTAATTATTTAACCGAAATTACAATACAATTTTCGAAACAGAAAATTTAAACAGGATTTATTACATGATCAACGATGAAATACTGCGTTTTATCAGTGAAATAAACTGTCTATCAGGCAACAGTGACGATATATGATATTTTCACTGTGACCATGGGTCACTCGTGAAATATCAACTTTACCCATGACACTCGATGAAATAAACCTGGTATTTGGAAAACAACATTAAGTATCCTCTATATATTACCTTGAACCTAATGACTTGGACTATCATAGTTACAACTATGACGACTAGGGGTAGAGCGACCATGATCCAGCCTATAGCTTGTCCCCATTCAGGGAACACATAGTCGCCATAGTAACTCCGACTATACTGTATGAATGACAAGATGATCATCAACTGCAAATAAAAAGGTCTTACTTAAATATATAACATCAAAATAATTTTGCTCGAAAACTAAAGAGAATGGTTAAAATACTTAATAAAACAGTGTTCTTTTTAAAGGCGTTTGGTCTAAAGACACTGTACTATTTGGAACTGAAACGCTTTATCTATGTAAATTTATAAATTATCAATAACAAAATAAGACTAATTTTGTATGAATTATTTACAATTTTACAAAGAATATCTTCGAACTGAAATAAATGACTTATCGTGTCTTGCAACGCTTTCCAAGCTCTTATCGTCGATAAATGGGTTCACTTTACTTTAAATTCACATTTGAAAAAAATCTACAAATTTACAAACAATCATTTATTAATATCGTATATTAACAGGACTAGTACTGTCCCCTTGACAAAAGTTATCGCGTTAGGAACATCGAAGGCAATTCGAGGTTTAAATAATTTGAAACTATTACACGTTTAAATAAATTTGCACATTTTTTTCATTAAATAAAAGTTAATACTAAACATCAGTTAAAAAGATGGGACGTCTCACAAATCAACCAGATTATCCGTAATCGAAGTAAAAAGTGTCACTTCACGGCCAGTTGGACTTTTAAAACATTCATAAAGGTTTTACGTCGCCTCAACGAAATCCTTTCGTTCGATTATCTCCCGCGTGACAGACAGGCATCTGACAGACAGGTAGCTGACAGACACTCAGTTGAAGATTAACTAGGTAATCCCCTACAGAGATAATGGAACAGTCCACAGTCCGATTAGAGCAGAGGGCGACTTCTCATCAGATTAAGCTTCATTAACAAACACTTAAAACAATATAGGTTTTCCTTGTGATCAGAGGATCAAATAATAATCTGTCTTCTACTCTCAAAATTGTTTTCATAGGCTATTTAATTTTCAAAGTGATTTTATGTTATGTTTTTATAAGCTGTTGTTGCTGTTAAATGATTTTAAAGAGCGTCTTCTCACTTTGTTTTTAATGTTAACTAGTGATGTTTTCATCTTGGTACTATGAAAGTGTATGTTTTAATCCTGTCTTCTCACTTGGTAATTGACTGAACTCAATAAATGTATATAAGGGAACAGTGACTGTATCTCACTATGTCAACATACCATTTACTAAAAAAGAATACAACACAAACTTTAAAGGCAACTGGGGACATACCCAGTACTATCAAGTACAACCTACAAAAGTTACAAAGGTTAAAAACTTCCACAACTTTAGAAGGGTTGATGTAGCCATAACTAGACTTAGGCTTAACAATGTTCGCAATGGGGTTTATCTCCACAAAATAGGGAAAGCACCAAATAATCTATGCAATCAATGTAATGTCGAAGACACCATACATCACATTCTGTTTCCATACGGTTTACGATTCACTGTCACTGAATAACTTGTTTTACAAAAACTTGGTATTTTTTAGTCAAAATCCAAGTTACCTTTAAATTGAAAATGAAAGTCAATATTATTTTCTGCAATGTGATTCTTATCATTCTCTAGGGAGAATTGATGATTTTTTAGTAAATAACCCCATAGCAAAAGTCAATCGTTAAAGCAGTATGAACCTTCAAAATCACAAAATTATCAAATATCGAATTTAAAAAACTGCACAAAGACATTAATTGGCCACTGTCAAAGATAATGGCTTATCTTATATCTTGAGTTGTCAATACATAAAGAAATCCCAATAGTCCAAGAGCACCCAAGTTCATTTTACAAAATAGGAGGGTGCTTAATTAATTTCTTTGTGTATACATTAAATAAATATTTATGTGAAATGTGCTACATAATAATTATGTGAAATGTACTATACAATATTTTACTCATTTTCATATACAAACTCACTTTCAAATTCACTCTTGTGTCTTTTGTCTTTTATTTGGACTAGTCCATAATACAATGAATAGGTAACAAGAAGTAACCAAGTTGTGCACTGAACTGTAAATGTTGTTGGTTTAATGCGTCTGTCAGATGCCTGTCTGTCAGCTGGGAGCCCACCTTTCGTTCATTTACGCAATCCTTGGAGTGATGAAGAAAAGATTGCCCAAAATTGTTTCACTATTCTCGTGACCATTTTACCAATCTAGTTAAAACTAGCTGTAATGGTATCGTCCCCTAATTCCTTACAATACGGACTTAGGGGACGATAACATAACAGCTAGTTTTAACTAGATTGCCATCTTAAAGCTACAGCGCCGTTAAGGAGGACAGGTGAACTTACAAGGAGCGCTGCAGGGGTGATAAACAGCCAGGTAGCTTTCCAATACCAGTTCGGGCGGAACCCGAGCATTATGTTGATGTCTGAACAAAACCGGTTTATACCTGGAATTTGATATTGGATAAAATGATAGGTTGTGAAAAAAATCATTAGAAGACTGTTAACAATCTAACATGATATATATATAAAATGCGTTAAAACTGGATATTTTTACCCAAAGAGTCTAACTAAATATCGTACATATCAGTCTAGTACACTGTCTACCACGTAACACGATATCTATGAAGGGTGTTTTCCCATAGGCGTTCACCTATTTGATGAAATATATACCTTTAAGGTGAAAAGATCAACCAACATAGGGATAAATGGAAGAGGTGTGTGATAATTGGGGAAACCTAAAATGTCAGAAATAAACATAATGTTTAAATACGTAATGGTATTTTGGAAAATATCTTATAGCTTGAGTACCACTTAAGGTATTAACTTAATTGTAGGGTAATTAACTGATGTCATATAACAATTAAGTTAATACACTTAAGGTATTAACTTAATTGTAGGGTACATGTAAGTAACTGATGTCAATACATCGTATGCTTGATTTGTTACTTATGGACATCACATCACATTTTCCATACATAACTGCTACTCAAATTAGAAAAATATGTTTATAAAAGCGCACAACATTACTGCATATAACGGATATGTTCAGTAACTTTTATCATCGCAAAAGATACAATTATTAAAAACACTTATATATCGTTACTAGAAACATGGGTTACGTCAAAAGTATCCAAATTATTTAATTTAAATTTAAAAAGTTTATCATGTGAACTATATGAAAGACAGACGAACAGAAATTGTTATCCAGTAAAAGGCCCCGGTCGAAAATACATAATTATACATAGATACTTGCATAATATATGCGCATTATAATAAAATTATATATAGATGTGTATATATATGTGAACTATATGGATCAATTCTTACCATATATCCATCCTACTGCAATTAATTCACACAGGCACACAACGAACACACCATAACTGGCACAGTAGTCGTTCATTAAGGTGAGGATCCATATACCACCCTGTAAAGACAATAATATTAACATAACATACCCAAATCATGAGAATTAACAAGAGTCATCAGAAGATGACATATCCCACCGGTTCCACATGATCGTAAGATGTAAACCTTTAAAAGATAATTGTACATTTTTCAAGCAAGGTTCATAATAGTATAAGCTAATATATATGAAACGAAACCTTTCATGAACAGAGTCCATATAAGAGCCGTTTCCATAGAAATAATAAAAAATTAAATTTTCAGAAATGTGAAAATATCAAAAGGCACCACTTCAGTAGGTGGGCAATACACATGTAAAGTTACAGAAAGATATGTGGACCATGTTTTGAGTTCTACTCAGAAAACGAATGATTACGGACGGACGGACAGACGGACGGACGGACGGACATACATGTACAGACGAACAGGGCGAGGACTTTATCCCACGGTATTACATACCGGTGGGATAAAAAAAGGGTATAATCATTAATGATAGAAACATATAGATGTAAAACCCTGTAAGGACAACATATCAATATAACATACTCAAAGCTTATAATTTCAAAAACAATCTACAACATGATGAAATAAGGGAGAAATAAAAACGTTATGTTTTGCATAGGGGTAAGGATATACTACACTTTGAGAACAACAATATTAACATAACAAACTGAAAGTTTGAAAATTCAGAAACTTTACTTCACATTATCAAATATCAGGCGAACTATTAATGTAATGTCTTGTATATACACCATGTAAGAAAAAAATATCAACATGCCATACCGAAAATTTAAAAATTCAAAAACAATATACAACATTATGAAGTAATAGTCTAAGAATATATGAATTTGATGTCTTGCATTCAATTTGACAAAGCTGAACGGTTGAAATATTGCCCAAGCAGCGTCAAACAATAGCTCACCCACTCAATTTTACAAATACTTGGTAAAGAATGATATGTATTACATTTAAACGCTTGTTCATATGAAAATATCATATTTTGGTACTTATCATAATGATAAAATGTTACAGACAATGCTTCATTTGACGTTGAAAGGAGTAATAGATTAGAAGTGTACTCTTATTTGTAAATTGTTTGTGAAGTATCTGTATATTGATCACTCTCACTCAGAACTTGTCATAATATCGCGATATAAATCATTGCCTATATAAGCCTAAAAAAGTCAATCAGAGAATCCAATCAGGTATTTTATGATCTTCTCGGCTAAATATACCATCATGGGGCAGGGTGATTTTCCAAGGCCGACTAGTACATAATTCCCCAAACCATAGCTTATGATGTTACCAGTTTGGGCTAAGGGCCCTTTAGTTTAAAGATGGCTTTATCGTTACCTTGGTGACGAGCGGAAGACCAATGAGGAAGCCGATGAAATGACAGAACAAAGCAAACATGGTCCTGTGCTGACGAAGGAAGTCTGGTACCTCGTCCACTATAGAGCTGATGATACACTCCATCATTGCGAACTGTGGGTAAAAGGTTCTGAATTAAACATTAAACTCATTATCAATTCTGCATTGAATAGTGTAATGGCCAATGACCCGATATTCCTTTAAAACAATGGAATCCCGGATGCTACTTTGTAAGCCCTGTTCATATGGCGGGCGTTAACATTTGAGTAAATCAATGCATATATATGCAAACTTGCTCATATGAGCAAACCTCACAGTTTAAATTCATTTGCATTCAATTATATGCCTATATCGTGAGCAAGTTTTTACTATCCTTACAAATTTTCACAGAGTCATCGTACAAAGACACAGTGACTTTTAAAAGGTCAAGAATATATATATCAGAAAAGAGCAATCTAGTTAAAGCTAGCTGTAATGTATATGTCCCATAAGTCCTACGTTACATCTCGCCACTTACCAACTAGGTCATTGTCGAGCATGCACGGAAATCAACCAATGATTGCAGAAACCAACAGCCGTGCATATGAAATTTGATCGTTACTTAGTTGAGATTTCAGGTAAATGCGTCCCTTCATTCAAAACGTTCGATAAGACCATTATTTATAATAATTCCAGGACGGTTAAACTATGTTAGCAAGCTTATTTTTGCGTAATTGGTGAATTATGAAACTTTTATAGACAAAAAGATTACATTAGAGTCTAAACTGCAAGTCAGCATGATCTTGCCAAAAAGAATTCAAATAGATAACGCGGAAAACTCATAAGTCACGTAACATGATAGAAAAAGATAACACATCGGACATGACGAATTGCTTGAATGTATAGAGAGTTAATGACCGTAAAGATCGTATCCTCGATATATGTTACACCACCAACGAATCTAGTGTAACACTAAGTCTGTATTTATTGATAATTTGACCTCAACATAACCTAATTGCCAGACAATATTTGGAAGAAACCTTTGTATGAGGCTCTTTTCTTACAGTTTATAAACTACTCGTTTTTCCAAACATTCGATGTTCGCCGAATCCGCATGGGAATGTCAGAAAATATGAAACTGTCAAATAAAGGGTTAATGATGAAAGGCGAAATGCTAGTAAACACCGAATACGATCAAACCATTATCGTTACATCGGTATGAAACAGTCATGTACATGTACTTCCGAAACAAACGATTCTAAAGCTTCTGTCAGAGAATGTGGCAGACAAAGTGTTAAAGTTTGGTGACATATATGAATAAGCATGGAGGACTATCAAGCCATTATTGTGACACATGACATGAAAAAGTCATGTACTTTCGCGAATCACCTATCCTGTTAAAGAATGTGGCGGAAAAAGTGTTAAAATGTGGTCACACATATAAATAAGCATGGAGGACTATCAAGCCATTATTGTGACACATGACATGAAAAAAGGCTTGTACTTCCGCGAATCACCTATCCAAATTGAATTAAAGAATGTGGCAGATAACGGGTTATAGTTTCTCTATCAGTGAGAACTATGGGTAAGCGTGGGTAACTATCCGGACATTTCAGCGACACCCTATACTAAACGAGCCATCAAATCCTAAAGCGACTTGGAATATGGCAGATAAAGGGTTAATGCTGCTATGTTAGGTGAGAAAAGTAAGACTTGAAGCACTTAGCCATTATCGTGACATGTGACACGAAACAGTCATGCATTTCCTAATCGTCGAATCCCATTGCGACTGTCAGAGAATGTGGCCGTCAAAGAGTTAATGTTGGATGACAAAGAACCAGCGCATGTCGTCACACACACACACACACACACACACACACACAAAACCCAAAAAACAGTCAGACACTTCAAAACCACACAATCTGTAGCGGCTTTAAAATTTTGGCAGATCAAGGGTTAATGTTAGGCAAGAATGTGAGTAAGCATGAAAGACACAAAACCATCGTGACAAAGGACATGAAACAGTCACGCTTGTACTGGCTTTCACAGGTAAACAGAGTCAGCGATTGTGATCGTCTATATATAATGGCCAATATAACATTCGGCCCTACAGTGTGAAGAACACTTGAAGAGAAACGGGGTAGTTTAAGAGCATTTCCAATGTGTCATATCGGTCTCAATCTAAGTCTTATCTTTCCTAACTTCCTTCGAACAATAACAGTTCAAGTCGGCTCTTCTATACAGGGATATCTATATCATGAGTATATAAGAGGAATGTAAGTAAGTATACAATACTGGGCGATTAATAACACTGGCCGGGTCGGGTTTACTCTCAAGGCCAAAGAGCGATTAGTGAAAAATGTTTGTAATGGAGAAACAAATCTGAAAAAGTTTGGATTTCTTAATTTTCTGGTCCACCTTTAAACATAAATGTTTGATATTGAAAATATGTTTTTATTTCTCATGTTTCTATAATACAATATGAAACATATATATCAATATGTTCACCTTTTACATTTTACACAGAATAACAATAAATAGGTACGCTTTTTATATAATAAAATAGTTTTAAGTTGGTAATTCCCCTAATTTTCTCCACCTCCCTTAGGAACATTTATAATTAAACAATATTCAATGAATATACAGATGAACTTGCGACGTTTTGATTGGTTCTCTAAATTACCGAGCATTGAAGTCATACATAAACATGTAGATAGATGAACATCAGCGTACAGTCAGGGTGATGGTAGATAGAGGCGCTTAACAGGGCTTTTACGAGCGCTTCAGTCGTTTACAATTAAGAAACCTCACTTCCTAATCACACACCGCAATGATAGTAGTGTACCTTCATCATCATTGATGATACCTAGTGACAACTGAAAAAAATCCCTATAACTGTGGCAAGTAATTTTATCCGCAAGGCATATTCCGTGCCAGTCTGTATTTTTGACAAATTTAAACCTTGCTGCATTCCACCACAATTCGGCAATAAGAAGCAACCTCAATGATTTCTAATGGGGTTATCAAATTAAGCTGCAGTAAGTTATAGAGACTTCACTAGAAATTCAGGGTTCGCTTTGCAAGTGATTCAGATTGACGCATGGCATAAAGTAAAATCAATTTTAATCTTTAAGATATGAACCGACCTGTGAGTCAAGTCCGAGAGAGACGAGCATGAAGAAGAAGAGGAAGGCCCAGAGCGGAGCGACTGGCATCCGGGCTATTCCTTCCGGGTACACCACAAACACCAGACCCGGACCTGGGTAGAGATCAAGGTAACGATTAGCAGACTTTCAATAATCCAAAAAAAGGTTGGCATACAATATAAATCCACATTTGAACTTGTGGGTCATTTAAATTTTGAAAATTACTAAACTTACTATTTAGTTATTATATTTAGACCTGTCTATCACACACTCAGACATATTTAAGAAAAATTATATATACATGTATTTTAAACTTCACTTAAAAATTGCGTCTGCACGACTCCATGCTCTCACGTTTTCTTTGTATATTCGATCCTTAACATTTTTAAAATCAATTTGACAAATAAGAGCACGATCCTTGTTTAGTGGATATCTTTTAAAACAGGATAGGAGGTTCAGTTATATATTATGAGAATGGAAATCGACTGTTTGACAAAACTGTTAAGACGTACCGTTCTCTGGTTAAAACAAAACATCCTGCAACGCCAGCATGTTATGTCCTCACTTGCCACGGTAAATAGCAGGATATGGTTCTAGCCTATACTGATGTAGCAGGATAAAAATATTAACAAATTATAAAATTGTCTACCGTCCACGGCGACATCCTCGACCTCCTGGTTGGTGATGGTAGCCATGAAGCCCAGTACAGAGAAGATAACGAAGCCAGCAAACACACTCGTACCACAGTTGATCACTGACACGAGTACCGAGTCTCTGTTGGAGGTTAAAGGATTACAGCATCAGTTGAGTTCATCGCTTGCTTCCATGAGATATTCAAATTGAATTCTTATTTACCGTGTCAAGTAATATTCATTTGTTTGTTTTTGTCAAACGCTTTTTGTTGAATTATTTGCATACTTTTAATAAATTATATTGGATTAGCTTTTTTGAAGTCGGAAAACGCAAATTGGTGATCTCAATTGCCCTGTTATTATGAAATAACAGTATTTGAATGCATATTTGAATTTGATGCTGACTGACTGTTGATGTATTTGTGGAATTGTATATGAAGCTCCAAAAAATTGAAAATAATTTTAAATATAAAGTTTAAATAAACTTTTAAGTAACCATATATATATTGAAATATTTCAATTTTGAAAATTGATCCTTCATAAGTTTTTTGAGTATATTTACCTGTAGCAGTTATTATTAAACTTGTTATAACTGGCCATGGTAAGAAGGCCTCCAAATCCGGCACCGAGGGAGTAGAAGATTTGGGTAGCCGCCTCACGCCATACCTAGTACAGGAAAATGGAGGACTTTGTTGTTACTAGGAATTGTTTGACAAAGGCGTTGAAGAAATTATTTACTAAGAATATATTGTATTGTGCATATCTGGATAGCGGCCTCACGACATACCTAGTGTAGGAGAACGGCTTTTTGGTTACCAGGAATTATTTGACAAAGACGTTGAAAAAACTATTTACAAAGAATATCTTGTATTGTGCACATCTGGGTAGCGGCCTCACGGCACACCCAGTTAAGCTAAAATGATCGTACACGTTTTTTGAACGAACTCATTACAAGTGTCCAATTGAATTCCCTTTATTAAACTACCGGGCAAAAGAAACGATACCAAGTATAATTGACCAATAAAAGACAGGAAATAAATGACACATCTTTTATTTAATTTCCATTATGAAAACAGATAACAAGTTCATCCAACAATCACATATTGAAGTCATTCAGGTCAGTGTGTTATGACGTACAACTCCTTAAAGTTCACTCATGAAATTGTCCTGAATTCGATCAGCACCTAAAAATACAACACCCATAAAAACAGGTTTTTCAGTATCTTGTATGGCCGCCACGGGCCTCGATGCATGCCCGAACTCGTCGTCGTGCTGAGAACACCAGACGTAAGATAACACGGTCTGGTATTCTCTGCCATTCCTCTCTCAGGGCCTGGGCAAGCTCTTGGAGGTTTCCTGGAACCACGGCTCTTTGACGGACTTGACGATCCAAATGGTCCCATAAATGTTCGATGGGTGACAGGTCAGGTGACCTGGCAGGCCATGGCAACACGTTGATGTTGTTTCTTTGCATGAAATCCCTGACAATACGGGCTGTATGGGGACGGGCGTTGTCCTGCTGGAACAGGGTTCTGTTGTTGTGCTGTTGCAGGAATGGTAGGAGCACTGGGCGGAGAATCTGATCGATGTACCTCTCTGCATTGAGGTTCCCATCAACCACATTGAGATCAGTCTTCCCTTGTCCGCTAATTCCGCCCCACACCATGACACTGCCACCGCCAAAGGGTACCACAGTCTGAACACAACAACGTCGCCAACGTTCACCACGACGTCTATACACCCTCGCTCTTCCATCATTTCTGAATAGTTGGAAGCCACTCTCATCCGAAAAGATGACTCTTCTCCAGTTCCGGGCCTGCCACTGCCGAACGTTACGTGCCCACTGGAGACGTTGACGTCGATGTCGAGGCGTCAGATGCACGCCACGGCCGGGTCTGTAGGCGCGAATACCATGTCGTCTCAGACGTCTGGCCACTGTTCTTCGACTGACAGCATGTCCAAGGCTATTCGTCGCTGATTCCGTCACTGACAGGAAGCGGTTCCGCAGATGAAGAATTCGCAAATGGCGGTCTTCGTTGGCGGTTGTTACGCGGGGTCTTCCACTCCTCGGCAAGTCTACTGTCCTCCCTGTCTGCCTGTACCTTCTCATAAGCCTGGTGATAGTAATACGGCTGCAACCCAACGTCGTAGCCACGTGTGCATGCGTTGCACCCATCTGTATCATCCCGACGGCCCTCACTCTCTCTTCTGGTGATAATCTTGCCATGTTTCCATGTACAGTTGAAGAAATGGTATGTCGTCGAATGATAAGATCCATCTTTTATACCCAAATGATGCACGTGCAACATGTGATTTTCATGTAAAAAAATCTCGCTTTAATGCAATTTCCCGGAAACGGATCGCCAAAACGCAACAATTTTCGTGACACATATGATTACTGACATAGGGGAATCATTTCAATGTCGTGTATTTACATTTTCAACAGTTTTGTAAAAAAATATTAGATCTGAAAGTTTGGTATCGTTTCTTTTGCCCGTTAGTTTACATAGTTTACATCCTAAAACTATAGATCTCACATTTATATCCAGTAGCCTGTCCCACTTGGGAATGATGTAGAACTCGATGCCCTTCATGTAGCCTTCCAGTGTCACCCCTCGCACCAACAGACAGATTAGAACCACGTACGGGAAGGTGGCCATGAAGTACACTACCTACAAGACCAACAGAGAAGTTTTAAGGTTGAAGACGATTTAAGGGTAAAATGGAGTTTTACAAACTGAATTATACAACAGCATATGAATTATTGATAAGTCTCTGATTCTTCGTTATAATGTTGACATTTTATCGAAATCAGTTATATACTGGCCAAAAATAATTAGTATCATATGACCAATTGTATTTATAAATATTGAAAAATTTCTCCATCGATCCCCGATGAAATTTTCATCATAAATATTACGATATCTCTATTTCATTTTGTTAAAGGTCATCCAAAACTAGAATAGAATGACATTGTATATAGAACAAACTGCAAATTGTGCGAATTTCTTTTCTTTTTATGGACGCAGGTTTCGAACCAGTACTTCTAAGACCAGGCACCAACCAAAGGCACTGATATTCCTAATAACTTTTCCATCCGGCCCCCGAGAACTCGTTACATACTCTTTATATAGAGAAGCACCTGTATCTCAAGTCATAATAGTGCACTCTTATGTGAGTCATAAAAGGGTCAGTTGCACGTTTTTTAAGATTCAATTTCGTAAAGTTTTCCACAAAAACGACATACCTTCAAAGGGCAAACCATCTCATTTCTCAACACTTTTATCGCTCCATTACTGAATTAGTAAGTGGCTAGCGAAAACTGATGGAAGTCATTTAAGTGTGAACGCCTTTCAAGCAATTGCGTTATGAAAATGGATTCGCGTCGTTTGGATTGATAATTCGTTAAAGAACTTCTTTTATTATTAAATTTGCCCTACATCTGTTAACATTTATCATGCGATTTTAAATACCTCAATAACTCTAACAAAATGAGTTACTGTCTCTTAAAGGAAGCATAAACATTATCAGGAGGTAGGTGGGATTTTTAGACCGCTTCTTTGAATTCTTGAATGATAAGGATAAGCTAACCTGCTTGACATGTCTGGAAAGGTGAGCTCACTGTGTTATCATTTGTATTTTGGCAATAATATACGTACGTAAAAGTGCATGGGACTATACTGGTTATTTTAAAAGCAGCATTATGTCGCTTCTGAATTTGTAAACCATCATTAATACTTTGTTTATCATACACGCGATTCATACCTTCGTTTCTGTCTGTTATATTAGGTTACTTCATCCAAATACATTTTGATTTTAATTCGAGCAATCATCCACTGATATTTTCGATGATAATCAAATAAAAAAAATTCAACATTGTCAAAATATCTAAAAAAAATCCAGATTAGTTACAAAATTTGTCTTGTGACCTGTGCTTGGCAATTTTAAGTAAAAAGATTAAAATGTGACCTAACCTACCTTGCCCGATGTCTGGACACCCTTCTTGAGACAGAAGAAGAGGATGACCCACGCCATGAGCAGGACAAAGGCCAGTTTGAGACTGATCCCTCCCACATGAGCCAGGTCATTCACCTCGTTCACCCCCAAAACGAAGTTCCTGGTAAGGAAAGAAACAAAGAGTAGTATCAAAAAGGTGATTCGTGTTAATTTAAGGAAAAGAGTTAAAAAAACGTGTATGACCCGAGAGAAAGCAAGACTATTGCAATAATTACCACAAATGTCGATCATAAGCCACATTTTATTATTTCTGAATTCCCGATTTTAATTCATTTTGAAACCTTTACTCTTTTAATTTGAAATCCACTGTAAAATAGTAAAATTCAGTGACTTTACGCAAAATTTCAAATGGCGTCACAGACAA
The DNA here is from genome assembly GCA_916613615.1 of Steromphala cineraria. NCBI lineage: Eukaryota > Metazoa > Mollusca > Gastropoda > Trochida > Trochidae > Steromphala > Steromphala cineraria. Next base: position 43,205,022 of record OU744727.1, on the reverse strand, counting down.
CAAATTCGCGAACTCAAACTGATATAATTGTACAAATTGATACGTGCAAACAAATCAGTGTTAAAAAAACTGAAATTTGCATGAACAAAAATCAACAAATCAAAAGGGACAGATCCATTCAGCTATATAAGTAATGAATGTGAGTCTGCAACGAAATGACAGAAGGCTGATAAGTACTAGTAGTTTACAATATATTTGTATACCATACCAATCTCAATTTCTGTAATTGATCTCTTTGGCTCATTACCAAACATCAAATTCTTTTGCCATCGGTTCATGAAAACATTTTACATGCAGGTCACATAAAACCCAACAATTTTGAGCTATATATGTATTTTTCAATAATTTTGACACGTTTTCAATTTCTAAAAATACATTTTAATTGTATATAAATGAAAATTGCTGCGATATATCTTTTAGAGGTAAAATCTTTGATGAATATTGTATTCACGCCTCATTTTATATATCCTTTATGATGTATAAAAAAGAGAACCATTTAGAAATATTTATACTAAACAAGTCTGATATATGCCTGTAGATATATTTAGCAGGTGAACTGAAACCGATACCAAATGGAACTCTTTTCACAAGAAAACACTTCCAGTAAATCAGGTAAGTATGTTTAGACGGAGAGAACTATGTTGCCGATGTCTGCTAATAGTGCTTTAACGGGTTACGTGTACATGTAATTACTGCCTGCAAGTACATACATTGTAAGTATATAAGTATAAGGTCGTCAACATACGCATATATCGTCAGAGTATACACTGGTATATAAACACGGCTATATAATAAAGTGCAAAACTTAGTGCAGAGGAGTTTTGTCATACTGTATAGAAGAATGTGGAATAACATCACATAGTTGCAAGTGCATGATATCAGACTGTTTAGAGTACTAGTACCAACTCAATTATATATGATTTTTACATGATAATGTTACACCTAATTTCAAATATATTTGTGAGGTTAGCATTTTAGTTTAAATTAACAATTTGACAAAGAATAAAGTGTATCGCTAAAAAAACCACATTGTGAAATGAAGCCAATCATCGAAGCTCCGATCGTGGAATGCATTACCACCACTTAGAAACCTATCGGGGATTTCGTCTATTGTTTTGGAGGTCTCTTGTATTCCCGTAATAACCTCTAAGGAGGGTTTACATTGGGAAGTCAGGGCATTATATTCACATGTAACACCTACTCGGGGGGTTGGAAGGTTTTTATATTCATATGTAACACCTACTCGGGGGTTGGAAGGTTTTTATATTTTAAAGTCAAAGGGTTTTATATTCCTATGTGTAACCTAACCCCTAAGTCCACATTATCTTGAAAAAACTTACAATGCTTCCGATGTGCGGGATTCGAACCCTCAACCCTCTGAACCGTAAGCTAGCACTATAACCACTACTCTAACGGGCCAGTTAGAAGTGAAGGTTATGTTAAACAATCTATTGATTGAAGATCAGATTTCGGTAAAAAAAATCGGCCCTAAAGCATTAGAAAATCCAATTGCACTTTAATTCCAATTTTAAATGCATACAAACATTCAAAATGGATATTAACAGTGTTACACCTTTTCATTTGTGATAAATTTAAAGGATCCAAATACGGTGTCAACCACGTGACTTGTCGATTGTCATTTGTAAAACCTTACACCTCGAAGAATGCTTTGCACGTGCATTATGTGCTATGTCAATATCAAAAAGTCGGCTGAACACAATGCTTTTTTTGAAGGAAATTCATTTTAATCTTTTATATTCAGAACTGAAGCGACAGTATAAAGTAATGTAATCCAATATTTAATGTTAAAATTAACCGACGAACATGAATTCTTGATATTTGTTGTTTTTTTCTCAATTTTTATGATCAGTCTGAAAATATGATTACAAATACTACAATATGGACAAATGATTACGGGTTGTTAATAACGGCATCTAAGTTAGTTAAAACACTCGATCTCGGTTATGCTTGGGGTTTCAAAAACTTCGGAAAGAAAGCCTCGCGGGAAGTAAGACCTCAAGCTTCGCTTTCGGTCTTACTTTCCGCTCAGCTTTCTTTCCTCAGGTTTTGAAATCCCAAGCATAACCTCGTTCTCGTGTTTTAACCCTAACATAACTACCACAAAATGCTGTCGTAACTGATAACTTTTATTATGAATTATTTGTAAATATGCTCATCTTCTCTCAATTAAGTAGTTATTTCTTAATTTTGTTAATGAATTAGCATAATACAGCACATTTGTTTTCTCGCAATGCTAACGTTTCAAAATGGCGGATGAAACCCGATCGAGTGGTGCGTGGTAACTACAGAAAGCTTACGGAAAAGAAAGTAATCACCGACTGTATACATCGTAAAAATTGTCAAAAGTCAAAAGTAACGTTTGTAAAACACGTGAATCCGTTTCCCTACCACAAATGATACAATTTCATTTCTTCTAATTTCCTCTTCAGCTACGGACAATTGGGTTGGCTAATGAGATTTACACTGGCGATAAACCATATGACATAAACTTATCTATATTAGGGAAAATCATCAAAATTAGAAAATGACGCCCTGCTGCCTTTCTGCAAAGGGATCCAAAATTTACGTTGTATGTTGTAAAAAGCAATATAGTTACATAGTTGGTAAAATACGCATGTACTTAAATAAACTTTTGTAGAATATTCATATTCATTTTACATTTCATATTACTTGTGGCAAGATATTGTGGTTTTGAAAACATAAAGCTTGGATTAATTCAGTGTTTGTAAGTGTCGAAATAGCTAGTGTATGTAAACTCACCTAAAGCTTCTCAATTAAAACCTCAAAGCAATTTCTAAATATTATGAAAATATGTATTTGATTTTTTTAATCAGTAATATCTGTTTACGTTATTTTCCTCTTTACAAATCTATCTTTTTGGACTACCTATCTTATGAGTTTACTTCGTAAACATATAAACGCAATGAGCATATGGCACAGTCATCTATTTCACGCTGTTTACTGCATTGTAAGTGCCAGTACATGCATGCGAGACTCTAGCAACACGTGACTTACGACCAGTACTCCTCACTGGGTGAAACAAGCCTCCAGCTCTTAGTGTCGTTACAGATGCTGAGGTTACTGACTGCAAGGTCAAAGGTCACGTTGTCAGGGGTAAGGCCAAGGTCATTCAGTGTCTCATTGACGCAGTCAGGCTTCATGTGACCTATGAGAAAAGTCTCGAGCTAATTATTACGGTACAATGGTACCCGTGAGACAAGCGTTGTGCTAATTATTACGGAACAATGGTACCCCACAGAAAGCAGGAAAAACAGATGTGCGGAGAAATGGTAATGATTTCTGTTGGAACGAACATTGCAAAAATAGCAGACGTTTTTTGTTTACTTGCGTGATGAATACTGGCAGCTTCCTATCGCCGAGCTGCTACTAAGCAGTTTGAGTGACTCGCTATTAACATCAAAGGTGAGAGGAGAAAATAAGATACACCTGTTTAGCAAACGTGAAAACAACAGTCAAGTCGTTATCTTGATACTTTTCTAAATGCTAAATTTCGTTCCTGAATGAAATATCTACATCTCTTTAGAGTTTTCTAAACTGGAAACATTTGCCATAAACCGCCATCATGCTTTAACACTTTTTTTCAGTTAGTAGAAGCACTTCTTTGAGTGGCATTTAACGTTGAAAGTCAAATAAGGAGAATATTTATTGATGACAACTATGAATAAAGAAGTTGTCATCCATAAATATTGTCCTTATAGTAGAAGCACGTTTATAATGTTTAACAAAAGTAATTCCATATCCATACATTCTTATCTAAATAGCTCGATTCAAAAGGTGCAAAATTTTATTATCAAATTATTAAATACTATCGCTGTGATGACACCAACGGCTTGCAAAATAGCCATAGCTTAAAGTTTGTTTTTGATGTCTTACTTATTGGGCTGCTTCTAACATATCTGATATTCAAATACACTAACAATTATTCATTACTTTTAGGCATCAAATTTCACTAGACCTCTTTTTCCCCCTTTCGTTGTATATTCAAAGTTTAAGAGGCACAAGTTAAACACATTAGTAAGAAAGTCATATCTTTGCGACTTTTGATTTGAACATACATAAACACATTTTATTTCATCATTATTCTGGTATGTGGGAGGTATTTGATGATACCAGTTTGTTTGTCTGTAAGGTTTTCAGTAAAAGTAATAGAAAATTCCTTTCAGAAAACAAAGCATAGGAAGAATTTAATTAGTTGGACATCTAGTTATTTGAATTGAACTAATATCAGGATCTTTAGAACATTATTTCGAAGTCTTGTAAAAAGTGACCCTGAATGCAAAGGTTTAATTAAACGTACTCATAGTAAGTTCAAACTGTTCCGTCCTTGTAAGGTTATCAAACGACGTCCGAGGTGCCGTGGTGCATGCTGGGGTATTCCAGGCGTTATTGCAGGTCATCCAAGGGAGATCACCGTCCAAACTGATGATCGAGACCATTAAATAAAACATGCCGTACATGATGAGGACGTTGTAGTAGACACACACCATGGCGGAGATCAGAACGGCGGCGTACCCCACACCTGGAAGAATAGTTACCTGTTAGAGAAACCCTGGAGGTAATAGGATATATAGAGAATACTAATCGACGTCCCGTTTCATAACATTTTTTTAACGAGTAAATGGGTTGGTATTTAAATAGCGAGGCGATGAGTTTTATAAAAATGTTATGAAACAGGACCGAGTTTAGTATTTTATTTATTACTGGCTTAATTACTTTGTAACAATATAAAGAAATTCGCCGACATGATCATCGCGGCCGGTCCGCTGACATTGTGACGTCATACTTAACAATTGTGACGTTATTATGACGTCACGTCATTCGGTCAGGGCGCGACGTTATGTTTAATAACATGATAGATTTATTACCTGTGTCATTACATCCTGCTAAATTAGCATATTTGAATCCTTATAGCTCCTTCCATTTCCTTGATATCTATCAAAATACCACAATACCAAATACCTCGTATCACGTGTTCAAAAGTAACTATCAATATATGGCACTTATAACATATATACGTCCTAGACCATATGATTCGGCAACTAATCCAATTCGGATCAACTGGATCAATACAGGAAAAATCCAAAAAGATTATAGTAATTTCTCAGTCTCTAACACAAGTCATGAAATTTGTCGTTCAAGATTTTAGGTCATCTGGCTACGAAGTTTCCAATTTTTCAAATATTGCCGAAATTGGCAAGGAATGAAAATCTTTATTTGTACATTAAACAGTCTTAGTTCCAAAAGAAAGATGCTGTTTTTTAAATGATAACTAATGTGTTTTTGTTTTTGTTACTTAGCATACCTTGCAATAGTTTGAAACATTACACTACACCATAGCATAATTCAGATAAATTTTCAAATAAATATGAAACAGCTGTTACTCTGTGTCAAGAAAAACATTTTTATTAACTCAGCCACATCTTCCAATTAACGAACATGTTACCGTTTATAATTCTGTGTAAAACATTTTCTTCATCATTATTATGTATTCTGGACATGCTAGGTTTGATGTTATATACAGCAGTGACGGTTAAAGGACCAGTGATCTCTGTCATAATTGATATAAATAAACATCGGCATAAAACGGTGGGAATATAATGTACGGATACTAACAAATATTCAAAAGCATGTAGTACCTCTAATGTAACAAAATAAATGATCAACACATAGAGTAAAAATAGAAATATTCTTGGAGATTGGTAGCTGGTATATTCGTAATAACATACCATAACTACTGCAAGACAAAGACGTAGCAATGATACAACAAATGCATTAAAAACATTAATGTACTATTCTTGAGAGATGTCGTGGTCAAGCGGTCACTGACCTTTGAAGAGTGGACTGATGTGCCAGACTGCAATAGGTCCTAGAGACGCAAACTGACCAAGGGCCAGTTCGAAGAAGAACAAGGGGAGACCAGCTATAGCCAGCATGATCACATAGGGGATCAAGAAGGCACCTGTTGAAAAAAAATTAACTTTTATAGTCTATAGCTATTTGTAAACATTGTTGTTAAAAATATAGTCGTTAAAGGGGCAGTAGCACGTTTTTTGATAATTTTATATTTTAGAAATTGCACTTATAATTGTAAGTAAATGCCTAATGTGTTATATTGACAGTGTCAACAATCACATTACACAAGCCAATCGACCATAGTCAGAGGACAAAGTATTAGGATTCACATAAAATCCATTGGCGGCCATTTTTGTGTGAACACCTTTAATTCATTTTTGTAAGAAAAGGGAATCGCATGGCTGAACCTTACGTTATATATTTGAATTATTACTGCTCCATTTAGTTTAAATACATTGTCTTTCATTTGGAACCATTTATTTTCATTTTCCTGACATCACCTTATACTCCCCCTTAAAACGTGCTACTGTCCCTTTAAACCCTACTATTACTATTATTACTATTATCGGCAATTAGACTTACAAACATGTGATGTTTTATCTGGGTTGTGGTGGTGGTTAAAGAGAATCTCTACTATCAAAGGCAACAGTTTGAAAAATGATATTAGGTAATGTTAACCTATTATCAAATAGAAATGTTGAAAAATATATCTACTTATTACTGTACATCATTGAATATATTTAGATGAAGTAATGCTGAATCAAGATGCTAACAAGAAAGTAACGTGGCTCAATATCTAAATGAATATTGTAACGGGTCAGTAACGTAACAATTTCTTCTCAATTTTTACAATCCGATTAAAAAGTAGTTATTATAAGTATAAAGTTACCAATGTGTAGAATGTTCAGTGTGAAGCATTCAATCCATACTAATGTGTATTTAATGCAATAAATATTCAACTCATTCCTGTAAAAGAAAACATTCAACCTACCCTCAAAGTTTAACAAACAAGGACAAGGACCTCTAATATAAACATGATTTATGCTACACTAAATAGCATATAGTAAGGAATGAAACAAATTATGAAAATTATGTAATAATTGCAGAATTTGGAAATCGTTATATACTTATCGCTCATGCATGACCTATCTTTCTTTGTTTTGCTTTCTTCGTTGTATTCCATATTAATTTTCATTCACTGAGTTTCTCTGATTAGATTTGTTTTCGTGTTTTCTTTTCTTACTTTTCCTTGCATATGCATTTCAATACATTTCTCTGCTGTCCCCATATCCAATCCAATTTCCTTAACGTCGTTATTTCCTAATTAACAAAATATTATTTAGAAAATCGGTTGTCCCCATATCCAACCCCCTTTCCTTACATCGTTATTTTCATATTAAAGAATTAATTTCGGAAAACTCGTCGTTTTTACAATATATTATTATGGTTGAACATCATCTGAACATGAAGGAGTTCTAATAACCAAAACATATATTTACTTATTAATTTAAATTTCAACTCACCCCCTCCATTCCTGTAGCACAGGTAAGGAAATCTCCAGACATTCCCAAGTCCCACAGCATACCCTACACAGGACATGAAGAAATCCAGTTTGCCTGACCATGTACCCCTGTCAGGCTCGCCATCGCTGCCTGCCATCTTGCAAACTCTGATACAGTGTCTATTTTCTTACCTCTGTGAGGAGACAGGGGCGCATTTGTTTCGGTATCCTGGCATTCCACGAGAAGACACCTGACACGGCGAGAGTTGTTCGCGATGATTCAGCTGCGTAATTTGTAAGCATGTTTTTGGAAATGACTATAACCTTTTTGTATACAGGTGCCGTTGCGCTTGCAAGTAGAACAGTTTAACCCAGTTGCATGTACTCCTTCAGATGAGTACAAAAAGGCTGTAAGAACTAAGATGTTGAATGCTGTTTTATCTTATCAACAGAACATTTATGTTAAGAAGTGATAAGAAACTCTTAAATTACCGATATGTGTAATGGTTTCTTCAAAGTAAAGATATTTAAGGTGAACATTGATAATTCTTAACGTGTTTGTGAGAAACACGTGCTTGCGTACATTCGTCCTTTCCCTCTGAAATACAATTTTGTGAATAATTTATAATTGGATAGATATTGCTGCTTTGATACTGAAACTCTTTCTTCTAAATTACTTATGATTTCTAAAGCCAATTTGTATTGTAAGAATTGATAGAATCTTCATTTCATAACATAAAATTTAATCATTAATATCTATTCGTGATATTCTCCTAGATACACATTTTCAATGATATGCGACCTGAAGCAGGAAATCTATTTAGTGCAAACTGTGTTCAGTGTTTTGGGACTATGAGTAACAATTAAAAGGAGGGAAACATATTTTTTTTAAATGTCTTCAAATGTTTTACAATAAATATTACTTTGAGACTAATGTACATCTCATTATCCACTCCGATCATGAAAAGTTGTAGAGGAAATTACCAAGTATCAGCCAAAAACCACTGGCGATCATTTTTAATGTGAACACTTTGCGAAAGGGAAATGGTTTCGCTTAGCTCAACTGATACATTCGTTTTACAATTTGTTCTTCGATTTGAAACTTTGTCTTGCATTCTATTTTCGTTTTCGTGAGTACATTAAATTTACCTAAATAACCTTTAAGGTAATGCGGTATACTTTCAACTAGTCAAGAAAAGTTATCGATGAGGTTTACAAACTCTCTAAAAAAATCTATCGATACCCCAAATATAGTTTTGTATCATGTACGTTTACATTAACAGAAGATTAATCTTCTAGAGCAGGTTTCACTATATATTCCAGCGCTGGTCTAACCGTTTTTAGTTTTTAATTAAGTAAATGTTGTTGTGTAATTCTAGGTGTCACAAAAGCCTTGATTGTTTTAATAAATAAGGCGTGTCAACCAGCGTGATATGTAACATGTTTTTCTGTCACGTATTCTTATTAAACAGGCTAATTTATCTGAAAATGCGTTTGATTATATGCTTAGTAACAACTGATCTCCTGTTTCAGTAAATACCAGTCTTCCTAAGATTTTAAGTTAACACGGGTGTCTTCAAGGCTAAATAGAAATACACACTCATGTAAACTAAAATCCAAAAGAAACGCCCCCTTTTGTTTTTACACACACATCAAAAATCACGAAAGATAATTTAAAAATGACACCATTCTTATATATGCCAAGGCACTATCTGAAGAAACACGTCGCTTAAAAGCAACATAATGCAGTGGTTAAGGAACACAAATATCGTTTTGTTATATTTTTTTTCTATCGAGAATCGAGAATCAAATATAGAGGGGACGTTTCTTTTGGATTTTAGTATATATACTAAACCTTTTGGTAGATACGTAAATTCAAAGAGTATGATGTAACATTGACAGCGTATACTGAACTTAAAGAGGGGAATTGGAATGTTTATGTTTAACATCAGTTAATGAATAAATTGGATTATCATTATTATTGCAAAATTTACAAGTATCGCTATCTGTGTCCTTTCAGGTCAAAAGAGAGAAATCACTGATATCTGATGGATAATTGTAGGAAAGATGACGATAAGGGAAATACTTTTTTACTGCTTATCAAACGTGGTAGATTGTAAACATACTCCCAGACATACGTATCTAATATCATAAGCGCAGGTGAAACAAGACGAACGCACCAGTCAAAGTATAAGATTCATGTACAAGGTGACTGCTAGAGAGAAGTAGTACACGTTTGGTGATAGGAACTTCCTATGATGTTCAAGGCTGCCGTGAACCGACCCATGTTGTAAAGCATTGCCAGACCTCAGAATATGCGCCAAAACGCAGCCCACATGTTTGTGTACTTTATATCATATGACAGCAACACCATCAGCGTTGAAGCCTTCACACTATTACAAGTGATGCACAACACTCGCTTAATGCAATATAGCGAGCGAGATGAGGAAGGATTCGCTATAGTTATGATATTAACTGCAGTGCAGAACTGCTGGGCCCAAATTTCTTAGTATTTCAGTTGGATTTTGTGTGTCTTGCATTGTGTATGTAGAGCACATAGCCCTTCAGAAGTATCAGAACATTATTTCCCACCTATCTTATGACATCATTATCATCATGAGGGGCTACAGAGAACAATATGTCTCTTATGTTTTACGGTGTAAAATTGGTCTTTTATCCCTTTAATCCCTCCCCACAGAGGTACCTCCATTCTCTCCCCACATATGCAGATCAAGTCATAATTTTTGTTTGATAGTCTCTGTTCTTATTAGACCAAATCCGTGGGTTCCGGCACCACAATCCATTTGAATTTTTTAAGCAAATGATTTCCCAATCGCTCCTCGCATGGAAAGGGTGGATCATATCACAATGCCTTTGTCATGATGCTGTAGCCAAAATGATGATTTTAGAACAGCGTCGCTGATTGCACTTCTTACCTTGATTGCCTCCAATCAGGCATTTTTCATTCTACACCCCAAACTTATCGGTGACAACAATCAATCTTTCCATGTGGCAGGGTTTTAAGTTACAAAACTGTGCTTACAAATGTTCATACAATGGTAAGTTAATTTACGATGTTACGTATCATTGAGTATGATTATATATTATTGTTTGCATTGTTTGATTTTGTTTAATAGTATTTACTCTAGCTGAAAATTATTTAAGGGACAGAAACAAGTTTTCTAATGTAAACAAACGGATTTGGAAACTAACATAAATGCTACTATGACTGTGTTACCAATGTTGCAATATTAAATTATGATGTTTTCAAATGAATATAATATAATACGTTCAACTTACTAGTGAATTCATTTTCCTAGCTAGATGCCCCCAGTTTTCGGGACAATAAGTTGAAAATTTGTGTTTCCATAAACGTGCTACCGCCCTCTTCAAGTGAGAAAGAGTATGTTCGGTTTCCAATAAGTTTATGTTTATCAAAAGCGTTTATTTAATCTTATAGTAGTGACCGATGCTGAAAATTACCATTTACGTGTATAAGTTGTAAAAACAGGATTATGTTCAAATGTCTAGAGCACTTGATAGTCAAACGGTGATTTTGAAAACTTCTATGCCGCAAAAGTGGCAAATATGTGGCGGTGTTTGACTTAAGCCACTTAAATACACGTAAAGAGTACATAAACTGCCCACTTTTGAACGTGACGAAACCCTCTTTTCGATTCAAATATCAAAAACAGAATTAAGTTGGTACTTCGGTGTCTTGAATATAGAAATTGAGTATATGATTTGCACATTCGTACATATTTCAACGTAGAATCATTTTCAACAAATATTCAGCAAATAAAATAGACACTTGGTCACATTAAGAAAGTGGGGAAAGCGCCACAAGCTTAAACCAATAAATTTGTTTCATGCTAAAACGCCTTGATATATTTTGCCCTTTTAAAACATTATACATACATTAAAGTTTTTAGCACCTGAATTATTGCGTTCAAGGACGGTAAATCTCTTCTGTTTTTTTTGTGTGTGTTTTAATTTCTTCCGTTTTTTAAAGTCAACATGATTGATATAATGTCTCAACAACAGTAAATTATAAACTCTACCCCTTTCATAAACATAGTGTCGCATTTTACAAAGAAATATAACATGAACATCTACATGTATGTTGGAAAACTTTATTTCAAATGATATTAAATTCTTTTTCAAAGAAAGTGTACATTATTTTGTAAAATAAATGGTTAAAATACATAGTGAAAAACCTGACAAGATCTTTTAGGGGTGTTTAAAGTTTTCACGGACTTCATATTTAACGAAATAAAGATAACATAATTCAATAACGTTTGTTATGTTTGGAAATACGATTTTATGATAATTTTCTAAAAGGTTAAATCAATTGTAGAATGCCTTTATCAACTATAGCATCTTAAGCGACCTATTGTCTATAAAAATGTTAATATTATGCAAATAAAAGTCATAGAAGACCTTCTGACAAACGTCATAGGTAAAAATATAAAGATAAAAAGTGAACACAAAGAAAAAATTGTTCTGATTACAATTGCTTTCTATTTAGAGAATATTTAAAACTCAACCCTTTCTTCCGATGTTTAAACTACAATTTGTGCGTGCTTTAAAGTTCAAAGTTCAAAGTTCATTCAACAGACCTGTTGAAATCTTGAGGTCATGTTTTGCCCAATTTTGAAACTTTTCTAATATATTAACCCGAAGGCATGGGCTTTACAAAGTAAACAAATCGTAATTGATAAATCAAAGTACATTTTTTAAAAAACATTTTAAATGCATTATTTGTTTTAAACCTCGATCATAAATGTAGAAACCAAAACTACATCTGAATGACTAAAACGTTTTAAATATCGTCAATTTTACACATATCCTTTTTAAGCGAAAGAAGTCTATCGAATCTGTAACCTCCATGATAACAATTTTTCACTAGAAACTATCTCAATTACAATCTCTGGTTGTAGATTCCATTTGTGTTCATTTCGATGTCCGTACTAGGGTAGATTCCATTATTGTCAATGCCAGCGTAGCCCTCATTGTCATGACCTTTCTTCTCTCCATTGTCCAATCCCGGGTTGATCACTGTTGGGGTGTAGGATGGAGGCGGAGTACCGTCATCCTTTGCGGTGGAGTAGTTCCGGTTCAAGATGGCGTATCTTCCGGTTCGGTCCTCTGCTTTCGCTGGCCCCCAGTCAGCCCTTGGTCCAAGAGACTCTTTCTGTATTGTGACAAAGGGTGTTATTGGTAATAAGGTACAAATAAACGGGAATATAGGTATGAAAATGAAGGTGAGTTAATTGATAAAGGATGTTAAAGGTAAAAGGTGAATAATTTGGTAATGGCATGTGGAGTTTAGGGTAATAATGGGTGATGGATTACTTAAGGTAATGTCGAATGTGAATAATTATGTAAAAGATGTAATGGATTCACATTTTAAGCTGAATGAGAATATATGATTCTATGGACGGTAAGTGTTTGGTGAATAATTTGATACGGATAATATAATTTAAATCCTCCTTCATCAAGTCCAGATATGATTGAATGTATAGTTATTCCAGACTAAATTGTAGCTTTATCAAGAAATCCTCCTCGGAAGAAATGAATGAGAACCTCTCTGGAAAGAATCCATCAACTTACGAATTCCAGCTTTGACTAAATACATTCATGGACTAAATTTTAGCTCAAAACAGAAGTCCTTAACTTCTATTGGAGTCCACTCCGGAAAAAATGATTGCAAAACCTGTGTGGGGAGAAACCATCAACTTACGAATCCAATTCCTCATTCAGGAAATCCACAGTTGACTGAATACATAATTATCATGGACTAAATTAAGTTTCAAACGTAAAAAACGTAAGTGTAACAGAGGCTACTAGGGAACAAGAGATTAAGAAACCTCAGTGAGAGAAACCGTAATACCAAGAACTGACGAATCACAGTCCTCATTCAGCAAGTCCAAAGTTGACTTATCATGACTTTGAGTCGAAACCAGAAGTCCCTACTTGTAACGGAGGGTACTAGGGAAGAGATCAGCGACCTCAGTGAGGAGACACCATCAACTTACGAATCCGAGCCTGTAGACCTGTATAGCTGCAGTCAGGAGGATGACAGCTATAGGAGCTGTGGCCATCATCCAGCCCAGACCCTGGGCCCAATCCTCGAACACGTACATGTTGTAATCTGCTGGTGTGTTCTGTACAGCGCTGATGATGATGATGAACTGCAACAAATCAACATCAAAATAGACAAATTGCGAACTATTCAACACTCAAGGCGTGCTCATATCACTACGCACGATTATCAAAATTACCCTCAATGAATTGTGCTTTGTACTTTCATGTAGCGCTTCACTTGTCCATGTTGACTGTTCACGATTATCAATATTATCAGTCTACGTTAGAAGTGAAATCAGCTACACCGTTTCAAAAATAATATTTCGAAAATCCTCGGGTATTTACGTTCGCTCCGAAATAACATCGACCTTTTACTATGAGTCTGCTTGTTAAAGAAACGACAATATTGTCGCAAGGGCCATCATTGTCAACAATCGAGTTTTCAATACAAGAAGTATTTCATTGGTTGAATTTTAAAGATACTTCATGTCACTTTTTCGTAGGTCAAAGCATAAGCAGGAAGCCCGAGAAAATATCGTATCAGAACAGAGATAAGTTTACGATTTTATGACGCAGTTGAGATAGAATGCTCAAAAAGGGTGGCTCACCACAATAACAAGAGGGGTGAGACCGGCCCACATGACCCACCAGTAAGGGTTGGGTTTGAATCCGATCATCATTTCAATGTCAGACATAAACCGACGTATTCCTGAAAAATAAACCCAGCATGGTGATTAGATACTTAGATTAATCATTTTTGGAAGATTATAAACTCTTGGCAAGAGAACTGACAATGAATACAAGAACTTTAGTTTATTTTGTAGTATATCTTGAGATAATGTCACATTAAGGCCTGAACAATAACAGAAAACAAAGCCTAGGCAGACAAACATATAACACAGCTACCCGCTAAGTACTGAAATGATTTGCACACATATATATCAGGAATTAAAGTGGCAGTAGCACGTTTTTTGACAATTAATATTTTCAATTTTAACTTATTGTACGTTAATGCTAAATGTATTATTTGGATAGTGTCAAAAATCTCATTACACTATCCCATCATCCATAGTAAGAGAACAAATTATTAAGATTCACATAAAGTCCGTTGGCAGCCATTGTCATGTGAACACCTTTAATTCGCTTCGTGTAAGAAAAAGGAATCGCATGGCTTAACTTTACATTATTTATTTGATGTATTACTGCTTCATTTAGTTAAAATACATTGTCTTTCAATTGGAACAATTTATTTTCATTTTCCTGACATCACCTTATATCCCCCCATTAAAACATGCTACTGCTCCTTTAAGGATAATGAGTTATATGGCAATCCGTACTATGCATCTTCGATTCAGATCATGTTTCATTTTCATCGATTCATTAGAAATTGTATTCATTAAGTATTTATCTTCAGTATACTAGTATGTAACTTAGAATTAATCCATTGAAGATGTGCTGTCTACGAACTATTGCTGCACTTACCATAGACGTACATGATACAACACAACTCGCACAGTCCTATAAAGAACAGATTATAGCTGCCACTGTACCAGTTCATCAAAGTCAACACGTACACACCGCCCTGAAACGAACAAGATTTTTTGCATGATTCTCTTGAACTGCTGACACGTATTACACATCGCCCTCTCACGAACAAGATTTCTCGCATGGTTCTCATGAACTTCAGACAAGTAATACACATCACCCTCTCATGAACAAGATTACACGCATGGTTTTCTGGAATTTTTGACAAGTTATTACATGTACAATACACTCCGCCCTCAGACGGATATGATTTCTTGCATGGTTTTCTGGAATTTCTGACAAGTAATTACACACAACGTCAGACGGATATGATTCCATGCATGGTCCTCTGGAATTTCTGACAAGTAATACACTTCGCCATCAGACGAATACGATTACACGCATCGCACTGAGATGAACTAGCATAGCACGTGAAATGATAGAACCTTTGACAACTCTATTACAAATACATTTCATAAACGTCATACCTATCTGTACCACTACACAAACAGTATGACCTTTGGTAATATGACAGTGATGTTATTAATGCTGTCGAATTATGTTCTCAATCTTCTTTTTTCTTTTAATTTGCAAGGGAGAAGACTTGAAAGGGGAGGGATATGCGGTCTGACATTTTGACATTCTTAGTTTTGTTTAGCAGGTTGTATATTTCATATTCTCTTGTAGTGATCTTAAGTAAGTGATCAACATCAATTGACATTAGTTACCTAATAAAAGACTTTTTTTCTATATTTATTCCATGGGTGATTTGAAACTATCTGTTATCTGTTCTTATCAAGCTAAATGAGAAGTTATATTCATACATTCATACGAAGTTACATATAGAAATATCATCAATTCCATAATAAATGATAAAAATGTAACTCACGTAAGTAGTGACTGAGATATTAAATTTCACCAAAAAGTAAAGTTACTTGGATTCATGTAATCAATCATCGCTTCCATAAAATGGGATTTATAATGTTACACTAACATTAGCAATGATGAGGATGCATAATCCCACAACTTACAATAGAATTGATTGGCATTTATGTAATCACGCATATATATGTATGTCTATGTGATTAGGTTATCACTAACATACATGTACATAGCGATATGGATATATTACATAATCACTTTCAAAGCACAAACAAAAACCAAAGTCATCACTGACATAAATAGTGACAAGTTAAGGGTATAATGTCATCACTCACATAAGTAGTGATGTGGATATATACGGTCATCACTTACATAGTATGTAAGTGATGACATTTTAATATCTCCATGGCAACGTAATTATTACGTAGTCATGGAGATATTATAATGTCATCATATAAGAAATGACTGGTAAACATTAAGGTCATCACTTACATTAGTAGTGATGAAGATTTAAAATGTCATCATTTTAGTAGTGACTGACAATAAGGTCATCACTTACATGAGTAGTGATTGGTTTTATAGTAATGTCATCACTAATATTATTTACATATGTAGTATATGTAGGATATATAATGTCATCACTTACATAAGTAGTGAAGGGATACATAATGTCATCACTTACATAAGTAGTGTAAGGATATAGTAAGGTCATCACTTACATAAGTAGGCCTAGTGATTGGTTTATAGTAAAGTCATCACTTACTTAAGTAGTGTTTGGTTTATAGTTAAGTCATCACTTACATAAGTAGGTCTAGTGATTGGTTTATATATAAGTCACCACTTACATAAGTAGTGATTGGTACATAGCAATGTCATCACTCACATAAGTAGTGATTAGTTAATAGTTAAGTCATCACTTACATAAGTAGTGATTGGTTTATAGTAAAGTCATCACTTACATAAGTAGTGATTATATTATGGTTAAGTTATCACTTACATAAGTAGTGATGGGATATATTATGTCATCACTTACATAAGTAGTGATGGGGATGCCGAGCAGGAAGCCGATGAGGCAGCAGAAGCCAGTAAAGGCAACTTTATGCTTCCTCAGCAGGCGGGGGAACACGTCCGTTATACCACTGATCACAGTCTCCATCATAGCAAACTGGGGGAATACAATATTGAGTGTCATGGTTAGAAATTGTTTGTATAGTGTCATGATATATAGATAACAAAAGGACTTTTTAAGTAATATGTCGTAATCGCAAATTTATGAAATTTATTCTTTCACGGTAACAATCGAATAGAAATTGTTGACTTTCAAAATTCAACGGTAATTATTTCCCTCACAATAATAAAAGTGCTTTAGAAATTGCGTCGAAATGATAGATGGAAAATGAAAGAGGTTTTTACAACTTGATGAAATTAATATTCTTTAAATGTTTATGTACAATTTCATAATTGTTTAAGTCTATCTTATATTTGTTGGAGTTAATTGAATATCTAAATTTAATGGACTTGTTATTCTTCGAGTTTTTTCTTTCTCTTAACTTTTGAAAAGTAATATAAAACTGATCAGAATAATTAAACCAATCTTGTTTTTCTTATGTATATCACTACTGGATGCCTCCGAAGAGGAATTAAAATATTGATGATTTTTGTTTGATGCTAAAAACGCATGTCCTTCCCGACATGTAGTACCCATTATTAGAGACGTTTATCATACCTGGCTGTCGAGACCAAGAGTCAACAACATGAAGAAGAAGAGGAAGCCCCAAACTGGCGCTACTGGAAGTCGAGAGATGCCTTCTGGGTAAGCGATAAATGCCAACCCAACTCCTGGATAAATGTAAATTGATACAAGTAACCAAACCAGACTGTGTAAGGATACATTGGAAGGTTTTCCTTTTTTGAAGAAGATAACATTTAAAATTGCTAAAGGTAAAAACATTTCTCATTTTGAGAATTAAGATTTTGATAACGAATATCTTAACCTCAGCAATGTTTGTGATTACCGTCTGACCGAAGTGAAGATAACATTTCAGCCACTCGATTAACGTAGAAACGACTCGGGTATAACAGTTTTCAAACAGTGGTTTCATTCCGTTGGGAAGTGACCATTGCAACATTTAAACCGAAAAAAAACATAATACAGGAATTTCTGATTTTGTTAAGAGAAATAGCCATTGCATCGAACGAGAAAGAACAAACATCCAAACACGCTTAGCCAAAATGCGTCATACGGAATAATGCATTCCATTTCACCATATCACCATATCACACATTTTGTACAGTGAGACACTGAACCAGTCTGATGAAATCCACCTTTTTCTAAATATTAACCTTATCGGTACGAACTTGTTTCATCAAAGATTTCCTCTCTATTAGGTCCGAGCGCAGCCCATATGTCTAACGTTAGCTAAGCTAACCAATCACAAATCCTTCAACAAAGCCTTCGGAGTCAGTCGGGGTAAGTAAATTAGCTACTCTTAACCATTCAGCCATGGTGGCCACTAGTTGTCTTTAAAGAATTAGTCCGTTATTGATTAGTTTCGCCTGCCGTAAACTGGCACAAGTCATGCGAACTATAGTGTTACAGATTTACCTAGTGGAGGGGAATTATGCTGTTTGAGTAAGTTCGTATCACGATTGGGTTAAAAATTTGAAATTTGAAAGAAGTCGATTAATCGGACTGGACAGTTACCTTGATCCGCAACGTTATTGACTAGTTTCGCCTGCCGTAAACTGGCGTAAGTCATGCGAATAATGAGGTTACAGTTTTACCTAATGAGGAATACTGCTGTTGGAGTAAGTTCGTATCACGATTGGGTTAAAAAAATTGAATTTTAAAATAGGTCGATTTTAATCAGACTGGACACTGACCTTGATCCGCAACGTCCTCGACCTCTACATTGGCTTCGTGCGCCATGAAGCCCAGCAGGGAGAAGATGGCGAAGCCAGCAAACACACTAGTTCCACAGTTGATGAGCGCAACTAACAGTGAATCTCTGGAATTTGACATTATTGATAACGAAAACGTCCAAATCAAATTATCATCTTGTCAAAGTTCTGCATGAATATAAAAATGGTCGACTAAGACTATTCAAAAAAAGCTAGAAAAGGAGGCATGTAAAATATGACTTTATATTAGTATATCCATGTTATAAGTCGTTTAGAAGTTATTTCCCTCTAGCATATTCTGTATTTCGAACTCGTTTTGATGCTTATAAACCAAATGCATTTGGGAAGGTTTGGAAGCAAAGGGTGTGTTCCACAGCAACCATCGTACAGGACGTATTTTAAGAGCCACTCCGCGATTTTCACACACATCAAACACGTATTGTTGTGCTTTGAATCGAACGTCGCTGGCATGATAAAAATGATATGAGTCCAAAACATCTCACATATTCATTCTAAATGGTAATTATATGATACATTTTTGTTTAAAAAAATGCTTGTAACAGTCATAAATATACAATAATACCTATCAAAGATGACCAACTCGAAACTGTTTAACAAAATTACGTTTGGTTGATTGACGCGCATCATTGTCCCATTGTCACTCTTGAACGTCTATCGGCTCTAAAATGATACCTTCCTGCAAAAGTCAATTCTTCTCGTTCAAATCACACTATTAATAAAGATTGTCATGTGTGACCCCAAATAACTCACGGAGTGGCTCTTTAATATGACTTCATCTTTGTCACTTTCACTGTACCACTATCACTGTTGATATGTGTTGTTGTATATCCAATATCCTGGCGAACCT
The DNA here is from genome assembly GCA_916613615.1 of Steromphala cineraria. Classification (NCBI taxonomy): domain Eukaryota; kingdom Metazoa; phylum Mollusca; class Gastropoda; order Trochida; family Trochidae; genus Steromphala; species Steromphala cineraria. The sequence goes on along the minus strand of OU744727.1, from coordinate 43,185,364 downwards.
CTTCTACATTTATGTATCTTCCGCTTCAATGTTAGTAAAACAGCTCTTTACTGAGAAAACTTGTGTTCATTTATCTGGATGTTGTAGCCAATTCTTCTATTATATCTTCTATGAGTTATTCGACCTACAACAACTATTGAGCTCTACATTGATAGTCAATATACAAAAGGAGATTTTTTACCTATAACAATTGTTTTTAAACTTGTTGTAGCTGGCCATAGTCAGAAGACCACCGAACCCTGGCCCTAAAGAGTAGAAGATCTGGGCGGCGGCATCTCCCCATACCTTAAAGTAAAACGATATATCATTTAAACTTATTCAGGTTTTCTTTAGCAATCCTCTTTTGCAGTTTAAATAAACCTAACCTCGAAATTACCCGTTTCCTTCCGATATTGAGTCTAGCAAGATGTAGTAGCGAGTCGCGTCAGCCGATCTATCGAATTCACCAATCAGGGGTAGTCTTATTAAGCCGCAATAGGGAGCATTCCACATATAACGTTTGAGGCTCATAGGTCGGCTGATGCGACCCGCTACTACATCTCGCTAGACCCAATTTCGGAGTTAAAGGAATATTATTGAGGCTATGTTTACTCTGACTGTCTTCTTATGTCATCTTATTCTAGTCAAGATATTACTATATTTCATAATAGTAAATTAGCATTCAAAGGACATGTTTCATTTCAAGATGACATTTAGTTCTTTTGAATGGTATTCATACATTTCTCTATTCAAGGTGGGCGTCGTTTCGAAATAGATAAAAACAAAATTCATGCCCAATCACGAATAAAGAGGTTGTATATCCATAGAATTATCTTCATTATCCTTCATTGAAATCAGTTATATTTTCAAAATATCTGAAACCTTATGAAAAAGTTGTCATAAAAGAATGTTCTTTACTTTATACTATACATAAAGTAGTAAATATTATTACTATGAGTTCAACATATTGTTTTATTCAGTCTCGACATTATTCAACGGAATAAGAGTTTCAAAAGAATTGAAGCTACCGGGGTACGAACTTGTCCGCTAAACTGGTTACTGAACATGCGATTACCTTGGTTGCGGTCAGACCGTTAAAGAGAGGAAACTCCATATTGAAACAAGTTGGCATGGAGTGGAACAAGTTCGTATCCTTGAGTGAGTGAGGTATTGTTTTACGCCTCTTGTGCAATATTTCAGCCATTAGCGGCGTTCGTATCCTTGATGCGTCAATACTTTTGAACTCTTATTCCAGGAACACGGTCGTTATTAATTAGACTGATTCTAAGTACCAAGTTTAAGACTCACAGAAGCAGAAAGAAGTCTCTCCCACACAGGGATAACATAGAACCGGATGCCCTTCATGTGACCAGGAAGAGTTACCCCCCTTATCAGCAAAATCACCAGAACAACGTAGGGGAAGGTAGCTGTGAAATACACAACCTGTAATAAATGGAGGATATTATATGAGTGTCCATGACATACTGTGTTTACGACACGAGTGGCTTAATATTAGTATTGTCCGAGCGAGAGCATAAATGGGCACAAATATAATATTCTGTTTATTACCGTAGTCCCAAATTTAAATAAAATACTCAAAACCTACTTCTTAGCATAGGCGGTCCGTATAGATTGTGAAGTCATAAGTTAACCGTGACGTGAAACAATTGTTTATAACGTGACGTCACAATGGAAACGGATATTTTGCCTTAGAGCATCATATGAAAAATATGAACCTCGATATGACTGCCCGTGTAGGTAATAAGAGGCTATCGGTTGTCAATTTGTCATATATATATATATAAGGTTACCATGAACTGATGCGTAAAGTACAACTTGTCAGAAATAAACAATACCTCTGTCTCAAATTGAAAGCAATTCTTTTAAATATTCTTTAACGAATCAACCTTTTGTAGACAAAAAGATAAGAATAAGCTTCCTAAGAATACGTTATTTCCTTAAAGATGCTGTATCATACTTGCAATATTTTAAAAAGTATTTTTAATGTATTCGTTGTATTTTTAGAAAAAATTAGCGACCAACCTTGGGAAAATCGGACCAAAATTCATTAAATATGACATAATTTACCAAAGTTACGGAAACGGCAGCCAACATAAAGGCGAATCAAGTGTGGCCTTCTCACAACTTCCGGTCTCTAAATATACGCTTGAAAACCGTCTTTGTCGCGCACGACTAGATTTTCTTTTCTTTTTCTCCGAATAAGGTATTCGTTGCTGCCAAAGTTGATACCCATCGAACGTAAATACGCTAGTTATGACACGGTGTAAATCCTACACGCGAAATGATTACGTCACCGAAAACGGGTTCGTTAAATGCTATGCCCTTTCTACAAGGGGTACTGTGCTTTGGGCGTCGAAATAAGTATGTTATTGTTGATTAAACAATCTTAATATGATATCAAAATTTCGACGAAAGATTTTTCTACAAAGTGATGTATTTCTTTTCTCAATAGCTAAATTTCAGCCTGAACCGCATGCAAGTATGAAACAGCATCTTTAAGATACATAAGACTCTCAAGGTTTTTCTTTCCAATTTCCTAATATTTAAGTGTTAGCTCTTCAGCCTACTGAAACTGAAATTTATATTTCTGTCAGAAATCTGCTGGAGGCTGCTACAGTTAACCCAGAAAGAAAGTAATAGCTTTCTAGAAATGTCTAGAAAGTTTGTAGAACGTACAATGTACGTATAGCCGATGAGAAAAAGCACTCTGGCTATGAATTCTGGGGCAGTGCAGCAAGGCACGACAAGTTTGATTTAAAAAGCGAAATAAAATCATTTGGAAGCGCTTGTAAAATCTCCAAATGCACGCGTACCTTTCCAGAAGATTTGACACCTTTCATGAGACAGGCGAAGATAAGAAGCCAGGCAAAGAAGAGACAGATAATGTTCTTGAGACTGATTCCTCCGAGACTACCAATGCCGTCAGCCTCAGGGTATCTGGTCACGTATCGTCTGAAAGGAAATATAATTTTTTTTCACAAAATATTTTAAAGTTGTAATATGATAATTTTTACAGAATTGGGCGTTGGATTGGGTATTACATAATTTCATAATTACTATTGTAATATATCAAATCTCATCCAAAATTTTTAACAACTGATGTATAAAGAATAGATCCAGAAAAAATCATCAGCGGCGGACCGAGAAGGGGTTAAGGGGTTTAATATCCAAACGTCCCTTTCTTATCCTTTAGACTCTTTAAGAAAATCGCTAGCAGAAAGGGGGTCTTACCCAGGATGAGCTCGAGACCCCCTCCCTCCCTTTTTTAAAAATAGGTGTCCCCTTTAAAAAATATATGCCACTCTTCCGCAAAAGGCCGCAATGTCCTAGCGGATTACAAAGGTGTGTAGGTAGGTAGGTGGAATTAAAGGGCGACGTTCGGCCAACAAATGACCTATATGCGCCCGGCATTAAAAAGGATTACGGATTGCAAAAACACATCAATGAGTTATCTCCCTTACGACCAGTACTCCTCGCTGGAGGTCGTCCATGTTAGTTTGCAGCCACCGAAGTTTGTATCGTTCTGAAGCAATGTTGCGTTCAGCGTGCTCATGGTGAGTCCTGTCACGTTGGGAATAATCTGGTTCACACACGTCTCGTTGTACTTTTCCTCTGGCAAGGCAAGAAAATCATTTTAAAGAGGGGGTTCAACTGGTTATTTGGTGAAAAACGAAATTCCTTAATCTTGTCGAAATAAGGGTTTGCCGATGAATCGTATAATTTCATAAAAGAAAAACACCATATTTAGATTTCCCCTAAAAAGTTTAGATTCATTGTAAGTTACATATTCGTATTTCATGCGTAACCGGACATTGAACAGACCTGGGCTCACAGTTTCGAAAACACTTTCTTTTGATTTTCCCTACAAAATTTAAAAAAGATGATTAACAGCTATACACACTAGTCACATGGATTTAGTGAGTCATTTTAATTATGCTGATTGCTTTCTCAGAGCTTATTTAACAAATTTCAATGTGAATTCATACATAAAACAATCACAGTCTGATTAAAATCGGCCTAGTCCAGTGGAATAAAATATTCAAAATATTCACTGCACGGAGATATTGAATCCAACACTCGAGGACTCAGTGGAGAGGAAACCTGTCGAAGTAACATGTTCGATTCCCATAGAGTTAGTATTTTAAAACTTTTATGCCTGTGAACTAGGCTGATCAGACTGTAGCAATCATAGATACATGTATATCAACATTTATATGTATTGAAATTTCTCACTGAAAAGAACGCCCAAGTTGTAGGTGTTGTTGCCCTCAATTAGGGGAGTGAATGCCTCCCGTCGACACCTGTCGGTGTTAAAGTCGTTGTCGCACTTTTCCCAGGGTAGTTTGCCGTCCAGGTTGACGAAGCTGACGAACATGTAGTAGATAGCGTACATGATGATGACGTTGTAGTAGATGGAGACGACGGCACTTGTGATGACCATGGCGTACCCAACACCTGCAACATCATTGACAACATTCACAAGGAAGATCTTAAAGAGACCATGTTATGGTAACCTGATAGTCAACCCACAACGTCATTGAGAACATTTACATGGGAGATCTTGCTTTTTATGCATCTTCCCTTCCGATTATAACGGTAGCGTACGAGTTAGTTTATGAATGTGGTTATCAGAATCCTTAATTTTTTATACATGTTTACTTCATTTTAAGTCATTGTTATGGTAACCTATTAATTGTATTTTGTACATGCCGTAATATATACTTGACAATTGATGTTAAGAAAGATTGATTTTTTAAAATTTTATGACTGACATCTTTTATCACCAGACACTGTTATAGTAACATATGAGATGGTTGCCTACGAGCCATATTGTGACAAATGTTAAAAAAAAGTTTTATGAATGATGTGTTTGATCATCATGTTAGTGAAACATCTTGCTTGCTGTTGTATCCATACAACTTATGTATGTACACGTCATACATGAAATCCGATGCCTTTATCACATGGATAAATGACAGGGGACACAAAATTATCGAGAAAAAAGTCACTGTAGTTCTCTGTACATGTCAATTGCTCTCAAACTAAACCAAGAAAACATATTTTTGAGACTCCTTTGTATTGTTACGTTAACTATTGGCACTTATCACAACCTGCCTTACCTGTGAAAATTGGGCTGACCTTCCATACCGTGATGGGTCCTTCAGAGGCGAACTGACCCAGGGCGAGCTCAAAGAAGAAAACAGGGAGACCAGCTAGTACCAACATTATCACGTATGGGATGAGAAAGGAAGCTGAAAATAAACATTTTTCAATTCTTAAGAATCATAAATTGACAAAATGCCTACCTTGTTGTAAACACATCTATTTAGTTTTCAAGGTTTATATCTATAACACAATGTTTTAACGTGATTGTTAATGTATTTTTTGTGAAGTTAAAAAGTACAAAAGTACATATTATCGCGATAATGGAGTTAGTTCATTTCCATTAAGTTCACCGATGTCAAGATTTGCATAACGTGATGGATCTCGAGCTTGTTTATTTGAATTTCGGCTCAATCACCATCGCGATTATGAAATTGATACACCTCCTTTATTCAAAATAGTAGTAAGCGTTACTGCTTTAGCATTCGCGTCACGGCAACATGCATTCGCGTCACAGTAACATGCATTTGCGTCACAGTAAAATGCATTCGCGTCACAGTAAAATGCATTCGCGTCACAGTAACATGCATTTGCGTTACAGTAACATGCATTTACGTCACAGAAATATGCACTAGCGTCAAAGTAAAATGCATTCGCGTCAAAGTAAAATGCATTCGCGTCACGGCAACATGCATTCGCGTCACAGTAACATGCATTCGCGTCACAGTAAAATGCATTCGCGTTACAGTAACATGCATGCAATGGCGTTGCGCAGTGGATACCCTTTACGGATTGGGTTCTTACAAACTATTACGTTTATGTTATCAGCTTCAATAGATTTTATTCACTTATTTACTTCACAATATTTACAATACCTTTTGAAATCAGAAACCAACGTTTTCCGAAGAATTGTCATGTGATATGAAATACAATGTATTTTACGTCTTGGTTTATGGCACATACTTTAAACTGTGTGTGGGCCAGAGACCTTAAGTACAATAAACACTCTTGGACTTGATTTTGACTATATTTTTGAAATCTGAAACCTCTGTTGATTGATACTAGTCATTGAGTAAAAACACTTGGATTCTTACAAGGTAGCGTGGATATTATATCGGGTACACGTGCTTTTGAAATGCAGTTTTATTGCATTGCTTTATGAAACGAGAATTCATAGGGCTTAAAGGTGACGCCTCAAATCTCATTGTCATTATTATTGAATAAATGACGTCACGATTCGAGGGTTCAAAGGGGGTTATCTTCAACACTTTTACAAAATCTTGCGTCAATCGTTATTTAATCTAACACCTTCTTTTCTGTATAACTTATGCAAATCCTTTGTGAAAAGAATATTCGTGTCCGTTCATATATCGAATTTTCGTCAAGTCATAAAAGCAGTATCAAGCTATAAAAAAATGTTGTCTGTATGATATTTTCGAATCCTTTTGAAAGCGATTTGACGCCCCTACCTTTAAGCGTAAGGTGAAGTTAAAGCTCTCTTGTTAAAGTATTATGCATGTGACGGTCTGGTTGAAAAGGCTATTCAAATATCGAATCATTGGTCACAGTGACATTTATTTATGATATTTTTCAAAACTGAAATATGATGTTGTTAAACGGGAATTCAGTGCTCCAGATAAACAGCGTATCTGCGTATTTTACGCAATATAGTCCTTACAAACCCAATTAGTTTAAACGCTTAGAGTACAGATACGAAGAAAATGTTTTTAAAACCCAAAAGAATTATAAAAGCTTGTGTACTGTACGCTTCGATTTGTAAAGGTTGTGTAGTCTAACCTAAAATAATCACAAATGGAGATCATAACTCTTTAAAATATAAATTTTCAGTGCTTTAAACATGTTCATTCATGTTTATTTGCAGATAAATACCCATTTATGTTAAATCCTCTCATTTCTCATATGAAATACCCAATTGTCCAAATCAGGCGAGTACAATTTGACTGATGTACACTCTCAAAATCGACAAAACTCAATTGTTACCAAAGAAGGGAGTAAATACCCAATAGGTTCAAAAACTATCTGGTGCACTGCGGAAAAACATTTTGAAACTACCATTTACAGTGTTTATGCAGTTATCGTCCTATAATGGTAACAAAGTCATGTGTTGCATTCGGATATTTATGTAATGACTGTTGTTCAGTAAATATGACTTCAGTATTGTAAAGCTTTTACGTTTCAACAATTAATGTTTACTAAAAATCATCAAATAAGTATTTTTCGTAAATGAAGGCGTTTACTTAAAATTTTAAATTTGAGACTTGAATGTGTATGGGACTGGTAGTATTCTTCATGCATGTTAGTTATACTACTAAAATAACAAGCAGTAGAATGACTTTGGTTGAGGGAAACAGAAGGTCTTGAAGCACTTTAAATGACAGCTTAAAGGGGCAGTAGCACGTTTTTAGGTGGAATATAAGGTGATGTCAAGAAAATGAAAATTACTGGTTCCAATTGAAAGATAATGCATTTAAACTAAATGGAGCAGTAATAATTCAAATATATAATGTAAAGTTTATCCATGTGATTCCCTTTTCTTACGCAAAACGAATTAAAGGTGTTCACACAAAATGGCCGCCCATGGATATTAGGTGAATCTTCATACTTTGTCCTCTGACTATGGATGATAGGTTTGGGTTATGAAATTTTTGACACTGTCAAAATAATACATTTATCATAAACTTATTATTATCAGAGAAAATTTTAAAATATAAAATTATCAAAACGTGCTACTGCCCCTTTAAGGTAATGTTAATGTTAATGTGTAGAGAAGTAAGTATATACAGACAGACATGATAGTGCATAAATATTAAGTAATCAAATACAACAACTTTTCTATTTCCTTTATTTTCTATTTTCTATTATAAATTGGACAATGAGGAATTAGGTATCTGGAAATTTCCAATTCTAATTTTCAACATCCCTTCCTTGTCTGTCCAGGGTTTTCATAGACGACGATCATGTTAGGTAAGTAATAAGAATTATTGCAAGCGTTCCTCAAACAAAACTTACATATTACGTACAAATGTTAGATAAATTTCAAAAACATTTTCCAATGAAACAAAAAGGGATGGTTACATGAACCCTGTCTCACTCCACTATGAGTCAAGTTCTATTGAGAGATCAGCGTGTTGCCTTCTCTTTGATTTATACACAGATAATTTATAAGCATATTTGCCTTTATTTGCTTTCTGTTTGAGTGACCCTCGTATTTGAATTGAGTAAATCACGTACGACAGTGGTATTGTATGTTAAGAATGGAAATTTACAGGATTTTACCCTACTCTCAGCGTAATGTCACTTTTAACAATTTTGATTAAAATATCCTCAGAGATAAAGTATTTATGATCAGATGTTTGTCTGTACAAACTCTGAACATTCCCCCATAACTCCTAGGTGTAATGTCTCTGACTGTTTGTATCAGTATGAGCTGTTATAAGCTATGGTAAATTGACAGAGACGCCCAGGTTGATAAAATGTATTTTTATTATGTATTTCCTTCTTTAAGAATTGATTTTGACTAAGACAACTATTTAACATTTGCTTTTTTATTTGAAACGCTGCCACCTTCCATAATTTCGTTGTTGTCATCCTTAAATATCCATGTATTAATGTTTTATGTTACTAAGTCCTGATATTTTTATGATAAAGTTTTAGATTTTATTCACACAAAGAGGTAAAGCTTATACTTATGTCATCTTCATTGTAATTTATGATTCATCATGAGGTTTTCTTTTGTTTTCAGTCCTTATTTCCTTTGTAAGGTTCGAGTTGAGATAATGCCAAATGCAAAATGCTATCCATGTGTTTTACTTATTAATTAAAATTTACCTCCTCCATGCTTGTAGCACAGGTAGGGGAACCTCCAGACATTCCCAAGTCCAACAGCATACCCGATACAGGACAGTAGAAAGTCGAGCTTGCCTCCCCAGCCACCTCGCTCTTCAACCTTAAAGAACACGAGATGAAATGTGTCACTCAAGTTCACAAGAATTTGTGAAGATTGTCTCATAAAAGATACATCATGTTAATCGTTTGCGTTCGCATTCATTTGCTAAATAGTAATATTACTTTCATCACAATCAACAATTATCATCACCATTGTTTACCACCATGACCGCGACCACTACCACCATATAATCATCATTACCATCATCATCATCATACTCATCATTATCACAATAGTAATCATCATCATCATCATAATCATCATTATCACTATAGTAATCATCATCATCATTATCATCATCATCATCATCATCATCATCATCATCATCGTAATCATCATCATAATAGTAATTATCATAATCATCGTCTTCGTGAACCAAATTTACCAACAATAACTTTACCATCCAGTATCAGTATCGATAGAATTATGAGAATCATTATAATATGATAATCATGATACACCAACAACAACACCAACACCGTCATCTTCAGTGTCAACATCAATATCGTCATTATCATAATCACCAGTAACATCGTAAATATCAGTAAGAATGGTAACATCGTCATCATAATCAACCCGACATCATCATCATCGTGGTAATCATCATCATCACCACCACACCATCATCGCAGTCGTATTTGTGAACGGAACCAAGTTTACGAACAATAATTAACCTTTAAATATCATTATATCAGTTTCAATGGAAAGCCTTTCTATATTGTAGTATCATCATGGTATTATCATCATAATATTATTAGCATTGTAATGACGAACAACAACACCCCCACCACCGTCATCATCAGAGTCAACATCGTCATTATTATTATTACCAGAAACAGTGTTAGTATCACTATTATCCTCATCATAATGAACACGACATCTTCATGATAAATATAATCATTATCAACAGCAACATTTGTGTGATTGGATCCATTTGCCAATGTTATTTTTGTCTTCATTGCATGTCATCATGTTTGCATTAACTTTTACATTTGTATTCATCGTTTACAATACGGCGTAGGAAATGTAGTTTGTTAAATTGAAAACGTTTATGGCCTTCCGACATTGTAGAAGATCACATAATGTCAAGTATCAACAAATTATTCTGATTTTTATGGAAAGCATTTACAAATAATCCATGTTTACCTACTTTGTGTTCCCTCCTGTCGAACAATTTATGCTATTTTGAAACTGTTGTCATTACATTTCACGTAACTTTAAAGCTGAGAATGATTCTATATAATAATACCATTTGACAAGATCAAAATGCGTAGTAGCATTTTCCATGTTTCCCTCTTTGTCTAATATTGAAAAAAATGTGTTCTAACTCATTGTCTATCTATTGCCTATGTTTATCTTAACTTCGATTATTTAAGTTCATCGACCGTTAATAGCCTTCGTATTTTGAAAACAAAAATACAATTTATGTTTCTGAAGTAAAATCGCCTCTCAAAATTGGCATATTGGTGAGACATGCGATGTTTTGGTGCTTATGTATGATGATAATAACAAGACTGTCTAATTTTGTAAACACACTTTTTCATTTAGAACTGAAAAAAACATAATGTGAACAGGATGTGTTTGTTAAATTTCAACAACAAAGTATGTACTTATATATGTATGTAATCATGGCCATATGTCCTTGGCCCAGGATACATAACATTAATTCAAAATAAAAAATAGACGTTTCAAATATCAATTAAAAAAGCTACGTCAAACCTTCAAATGAACTTATATTTAAATACGAATAGTGGGTGACGTATAAGGTTTCATTGCAGTACCCAAAGGTATCGTATATACCTGTACCCACAGTTATAACAAAGAGAGGTAAATAGTCAGACACGGGTTCATTAAAGGATTGACAATAGTAGACGGAAAGGTAAACACGGCGTTGCATGGGAGATGAGTGTAAGAGTTGTTAAAACTTTAAGTCAACACAACGGCTCTTCAGAAAACTGTCTATCACACCTTGAATTGCGATTTTTTGAAAATTTGAAAATTTGAAATAGACACATGAACAGTACATACGAAATTGATTATAAACTGAACGCCAAAAGAAATGTTACACCTCTTTGAATTTGAATATCATATAAAGTGACGTGTTACAACACATCAAAGCAAATTCCTTTGAACACGTAACTTTTTATTATATTCAAATTCAAAGAGGTGTAACATTTCTTTTGGCGTTCAGTTTATGTTATATATGTTACACAGCAAGCCAGAGTATGCATGTGTGCATTTGTGCATGAACGTTTTGGGGGATTTCATTCTTTTCTGTTTTCAGGGCGGGATATGGCTTGTAATTATATTTTGATTTAAAAAAATTTTTAAATGCACTTTTAATTTTAAAAATATTTACATGTATTTTTCATAACCTTTTTTATTTTTTTTATCAGCTAAAGCACTAAGCTATCCTTCAGTATGTTCATAGTTGTATTCAGGGTGTCATAACAGTGTACCTTTATACGGAAGTAAATATTAAAAGAGTGCTTGCACGGATGTTTTGAAATTTGCACGTTCTGTAACCTGATTTGTTTGCAGTCTTGCTCTTGTGGCTTTTCGAAGATGAATACAAATATAGTTGTGTCACCCAAGTTGGAGAATATCACAGAATAATTGATGTCATGAAGGATAGATTTGAGACTTTGCACTAAAATGACTATCGATTAAGAAAGCGCGGAGAAAAGGAGATTCGATAATTTCATGACAAAAAAATCAGCCACCATTATTGCCTGTCATTGTCAAAGACGTCAAATAAGGTGGTCTCAAGATGTTCTTGCTTAAAAAAAACCCCGATTTACAGCGTTTCTTAACCCTTTCACACCTAAGAAACTAGTATGACATAGATCCATAGTCTGAATTCCGGTTTAAAGGAGTGAGTGAGTAAGTTATTGTTTTACGGCGCTTGGGCAATATTTCAGAGTGAAAGGGTTTAAAATGTGATCCAAATCTGACGAAATGACTCAGTTAGATATTAAACATCGCACCACGTGAGGTTGTCGTTAACAACATGGCGTGTAGTGATATGATGTGGGAACATGACTGAGATTCAATGGACTGCTCGTGTATGACATTAAGTTTGATGAATGACTGTGTAAATCATTGAACACACTGTGGGATGTAATCATAAACTTCCATCAATAATTCTAAAGGTTCAATATAATACAATTCAGTAACTTTTACAGTTGTTAATCGATCTCATAATACCAAAGGGTTAAGAACCTTGGGTAAAGTGTGTCAAGAGTTTATTCAAAATGTCGGTTATATAATCCAATAGAAATATGAAAAACATTAGTTTTACACTTATTGGTGTATTTTTTTTATCATATCACCCTATATATCCCCTTGATATGCAGCTGTTTTTACTTTGCCATATCACCTTAAGTACATATGCAATTATAAGAACGTTTCTTGACATGCAAAGATCATAACTGTTTCTAGCATGTTTAGGACCAAAACTTTTTCAAAAGCCATCTTTTCTCGTGGGGGTAGTTTGCGAAGCGAAACCTTCTATTGCACATTACAAGCAGTGTGTATGTATGATGCTATACATTGTGTATGTACGCTTCAGATTTCAATCTGTATTTACACATGATGTAAGGACCACTTGTAGAATACTGCCTTGGGACATTTATGATCGCTTATAAAAGCATTTAAAATCATACAAAATCTTAAAAATTCTGTTGAAGAATGACGAAGGCAGTCCTATTTATTCAAGGATTGGCGACGTTTCGAGATATATACAATGTCGTTTAAAGTCGTCGATGATGAAAGTGTCTATATTGACACGTCGCCAACCTTAAATTAAGAGGAATTGTGAGCTTATGTTCTCAACATTCTACATCACAGAAATTTGATGTCAATCAGGACATATTTTACAACGTTAAGACATCATTCCTAAAAGAAAACATTTTGAAAGATGTGAAACATAAAAATAACAACAGAGAGAACAATTTTAATCATGGATTTTGACCTCACTGTTAGGTTAAAGGAGTCCAGACCAAAAAAAGAGCCAAGAGACAATATATCATTAAAAACAAACAATATAAATGTTATAAAAATTAAATTTATCGTTGAATTTTGACCATACGGACAAACGTTAAAGGGCATCCATCCTTACTGACAGATATGACACTTGAAATAAAACAATCAAAGACTCTACCTCATTAACAACAAGAACATAAATATCAGATCAACCTGACATGAATCACATATCCACCCTTTTGACAACTTCATTAAGTATTCAGTCCTTTCAGTAAAAACGAATTCTGTTCAGATTAATGTTTGGTGTGGTGAAATAGATAATCATAGACACTAGACCCCTTTAATAACAACTTCAGACATTACAGGATCAAAATGATACCAATAAACAATTCCTATCAATGACCAATCAACAAGAATCAAAGAAACGAATTCAGTCCTTAATGATAGCAAATTCAGCCTATGTAATGTTTGATACGATACATTTTCCATTACACTGAAAACATCGCCAAGAATTCAGCCCCTACTGAAAGAAAATTCAGACTTGATATACTGTTTGGTACGATAAATTCTTCGCTACATTGGAAACACCATCAAGAATTCAGGCCTTTCACTAGTTAATTCAGCTTGGATGTAATGGCTGGTGTGATAAAGTCTTCACTACACTACATTGACAAGATATTTAAGAATTCAGGCCTTCAGTAACAGTACATTAAGGCTGTATAATTATGATGTTTGGTATGATAAATTCTCCGCTACATTGACAACATTAAGAATTTAGGTTTTTCATTGCAAACAAATTCAGCATGAATGTACTGTCTGGTATGATAACATTGACAACATAATCATGAATTCAGTCCCAACCGACAGTAAATTCAGCTTGGATGTAATGTTTGGTATGATAAATTCTCCACAACATTGACAACATCATAAAAAATTCAGTCCTAACTGAAAGCAAAATCAGTTTGGATATATGGTTTTGTATGATAAATTCTTCACAACATTGACATCATAAATAATTCAGTCCTTTCACTGACAGTTAATCCAGCATGAATGTCAGGTTTGGTATGATAAATTCTTCGCTACATCGACATCATCAAGAATTCAGTCCTTGCACTGACACAATCCAGCCTGGATGTACTATTTTGAGGATAAACTCTTCACAACATTGACAACATCATCAAGAATTCAGTCCTTTCACTGACGGCAGATTCAGTCTGTTTGGTATAGTGACTTGCAGTTAAACCTTCAGTCTACACTTGGGACTCGGTTGTCTCGGGGTTCAGAGACTGTAGTGTTGACATTGATGTTTTGAGGGTCAGCGTTATATTTACCTGTGTAACCTTTCACCTGGTCCGTTACCTTTGTTCAAACCGACATTTGAGGTCATGCATGCTTTAGAGGACAATTACATTTTACATAGGTAAAAAGGTAAGTAGAGAATGACGTATGAGAATTTAAATGTCTCTGACCATTGGACATAATATGCATATATGTACCTTTCTGAAATGTTCCATTTGCAAAATAGTTGTATAAATTCTAACCTCTCCAAATGCCTGTTTTCAAGTAAAAATGAACCAACAATGATGTTTGGGAATTTCAAGTGTCTTTTAGCGACAATTTGGCGTTATCTGTATCTGTCAGAAATGGTTCTTCACAACAACATCTTAAATGCTAATTGCTCTAAATGCTTGTTTTTAAAAGGACAGTTACATTTTACATATGGAAACATTGAACAGAGAATAATGTTTGAAAATTTGCAAGTTTTTCTGAGCGACTATTGGGCATAATCTGCATCTGAAATGGCTCGTTACAGAGCAACTGTACAAATGCTTACCGATCCATATTCTTTATATCAAAGAACAATTATATCTTGCAAAGGAACAAAGGTAAGTAAAGAAAATTTCTTAAGCATCAAGCATAATATGAATCTATCTGAAATGGATCGTTACAAAACAACAGCAACAATTTTAACCACTCTCAAATAACAACTTGCAAGTGTATCTGTGGGACCACTGGACATAACCGTATCTATCTAAAAAGACTCAGTACAAAACAACTGCAAAAATGCTCCAAATTTTCATCTCAAACTGAAATATATGCAAGGCTTATAAAAGGTTCCAGTATATTCAATAAGCCACCTGACACCATGGCAGGAAACTAATACCTGCAGTCTTATAAGATAAGCAAATATCTCTGAGCTCCTGTATACACACTACATAACGACCTTAAAAGGTCATGGTGGTATATGCCAGAACAAAACATGCATATGACAATGCTGGATGATGTTGTACATGTATGTAGTTAAAAAATAATCGATTTTGGAAATCTTTAGAAACAACCTGTTTTAGCCAACTTCTAGGGAAAACCTCCATTTCAGTTTGAAATATAACACAAACCTGGATTTCTTGTAAAAACTTTTAAAGAAGTAAATCTTTAAAGAAGAAGTACATCGTTTAAATCAAAATAAATTTTAATTGAGAACACTTGCAAGATGTAGATACACAGTATTATTTAGACGCCTTCTTAAATATCAACTCATATTTAAACCAGTGAAAATGGAAAGTAACCTTATTTCATTTCCTTCAGTTTCTACATGTTAACCTGACAATCTAAAACTTTTTAAAATTTGTAAAGAAAGGGATTTTTTTCAAAAACAATCATTTGAAAAAATGATTTGAAAGAGTAAATATAGTTCAACGTACCTCGTCGGCCATAATGACGTGATTCACTGAGAGACCCAAGGCTCAACTGAATCTTGCTTGACTATCGGGTGTTGACACGCCTAGTCACGTGACCAACGCTCCCGGTGTACACGGACGGTGTCAGAGATGTCTCATTGAAGGGTTACCTGAATCGCAACACACACATCAAATACCCCGATTTGTATTCACGCTCAGGTGTTTCCCGTGTAGGATTCTGATGTCTCTTATTTCAAATGGGGTACATTAATACTGGTTTTATTTCTATTTATTGAAACATTGATGCCTCTCATTCGAAATGGGGTATACATGTATGTATACTGGTTTTATTTTTACGATTTATTGAAACATTGATGCCTCTCATTCGAAATTTGTTACATTTATACTGGTTTTATTTTTACGATTTATTGAAACATTGATGCCTCTCATTCGAAATGGGGTATACATGTATGTATAATGGTTTTATTTCTACGATTTATTGAAACATTGATGCCTCTCATTCGAAATGGGGTATATGTATACAGGCTTCATTTTTACGATTTATTGAGACATTGATGCCTCTCATTCAAAATCTGTTACATTTATACTGGTTTTATTTTTACGATTTATTGAAACATTGATGCCTCTCATTCAAAATGGGGTATATGTATACTGGTTTTATTTTTACGATTTATTGAAAGATTCAACTTTTTGAAATATACAAATCAAAAATAATTAAGATATATTTGAAAATGTTAATAAAAGACATTCTTTCATTCATATCCTGATGAAATTGTCATCATAAAAGATAATTACCTTCAATTATTTTGTTATATTTTAATAACACTATTATGAATATTTGTTGATTATCTACGTTTTAATTTTACGTTTATCTATCCGTTGGCCCCTTTGATTCTCTTACCAATTTAAATAAAATTGCAACCTAATGGTTCTGCTTGTAACTTTGTAGCAAATTCATGTAGCAATAGATGATGTTTAC
Source organism: Steromphala cineraria (assembly GCA_916613615.1). Classification (NCBI taxonomy): domain Eukaryota; kingdom Metazoa; phylum Mollusca; class Gastropoda; order Trochida; family Trochidae; genus Steromphala; species Steromphala cineraria. Next base: position 43,168,632 of record OU744727.1, on the reverse strand, counting down.
TTTTGTTTTAATGTTGATATGGGAGAAATGTTGTTAACGTGTGGAGGGAAAGAGAAGTTTGAAATATGTAAAACAATTTACATATGAATAATAATTGTCACAAAAGGTCAACTGCTATTTCTATGTAAGGTATTTCAATTGATATGCACCTTGCCAGTGAGTAAATATCGAAGATTCTCAATAGAAGTAGCCTTAGAAATCACTGGGATACGTTTCTTAAAGGGGCAGTAGCACGTTTTTAGGGGGAATATAAGGTGATATCAGGAAAATGAAAATTAATGGTTCCAATCGAAAGACAATGTATTTAAACTAAATGTAGCAGTAATAATTCAAATATATAACGTAAAGTTAAGCCATGCGATTCCTTTTTCGTACACAAAATGAATTAAAGGTGTTCACACAAAAATGGCCGCCAATTGATTTTATGTGAATCTGCATAGTTTGTCCTTTGACTTTGAATGATTGGCTTGTGTAATGATGTTTTTGACACTGTCAAAATAGTACATTTACCATTAATTTAAAGTTATTAGTGAAAAAATTAAAATATAAAATTATCAAAAAACGTGCTACTGCCCCTTTAACAGCGTTATAAAATATACTGGACATGTTCTATGACTTTGTCCAGAGCAACACTGTGGATGACTTATTGCTTTCTCGATAACAAGCATTGAAGTGGATTCGTTGGAAGTGAAATGCATAGAGTTACAGCGAAGAAATTGAAATAATATCCCAATCTAGATCAATTACGATTGGCGAAATTGCCAGACATAAATTGAAATGATTTACGAATATATGATATTGTTTTCGCCTACCTTTCGCATAGTTTTACTTTATATTCATATTTGCATGTATTGAATGACTATAGCACAATGGATCTTGTTTTGTACTTTAAAAGGATATTACATTTGTAAAGTTTTTATTATTGAAATTATTTTATTGTAATAGATATAAAAGTAAGATCAAAATAGTTGAAAAATTATCCAAGTAATATTGAAAACCTAATATGAATTTTTAGATTCGACATTGGTGGAATAAATGTCGGTGTTCATCAAGCATATCATTACCCTGAAACTTTATTCAAACACTAGGACATATTTTAACCTGCAATATCAATGAATGTAATAATGACAGACTTGTTGTGTTACATGTAGTTTATCACAGTTTCGTGTACAAGTAGTTTCTGTTTGAGATCAAGATGCTTCCTCTGTAGGATATCAGTACTCAGTAGTTGTCTGTGGTTAAAGGGGCAGTAGCACGTTTTTAATGGGAATATTAGGTGATGTTAGGAAAATGAAAATAAATGGTTCCAATTGAAAGACAATGTATTGAAACTAAATGACGCAGTACTAATTCAAATATATAAGGTAAAGTTTAGCCATGCGATGCCCTTTTCTTACACAAAATGAATTAAAAGCGTTCACACAAAAATGGCTGCCAATGGATTTTATGTGAATCCTCATACTTTGTTCTCTGACTACGGATGATTGGTTTGTTTTATGAGATTTATGATACTGTCAAAGTAATACATTTAGCATTAACTTATAGTTATCAGTGAAAAATTGAAAATATAAAATTGTCAAAAAACGTGCTACTGCCCCTTTAAAGTGTTTTCATAACCGATAAATATTGACCGTTCCGAGCGCAATGCGACCGTTCCAAGCTGCTTTTGTAGCCGATACAGAGTTTTTTTTCAATTTGTCCAATTTGTTTTCTGATTCAGAAGAGTTTGCTTCCTTTTGCGAGATCAAAGTTTCAATTTTGGAGAATATTTTCTGATATTTCAGGGGTTTGTTTTCCGTTTGAGAGCTTTTGGCATTCAGTTTTGAAGATTTGTTTGCTGTTTGTATGGTAGACCTGTTATTGCAAATCATATATTTTCTCTGGATGTTAACGCTGTATCACATGCTTAACAACGATATTAGAATCCATGTCGAATCAATCCTTTTGCAGAATATAGAAGTTGCTCATCCATCAGATATTGTTCACTTTTGGTTACGGGAATAATTAAAATTTCAAATATGAAATAATGTCATTGAACAACCTATCTTTGGAAAACAAGAAAAACAAAGCAATGTTTGCACAATTATGAATCCGATAAGGATCGGAAAAATCAAAGAAACGCAAAGTTTCAAAATACTTGTTTATTCATTGTTAACATAAAAAGTTAATCAACAGTAATAAATGAATCAAAAATAGCACTTTTTGTCATCGAATGAAAGATTGTTGATACAACAAATAGAATTTGAAATATTTACAAAACAGATAAATACTATTTGTTATAAACTTACCAAACTTTACAGAACTTTGGTGATAGATAATGTGGAAAACAATGTCTATGGAAAGTGAACTTGAATGAAATTGGTGCAATGATCCGCTGAAAATACACACTGGTACAGCCAAAGGAAAATAATGCTAGTATGGTAACTATGTAAGCATTTGTACAAAACTTCATATTTATTGAAAAAAGACGTTAAAACAAATAATAGTTTAATCATTTCTTCTAAAATTTTAAAGAAAGAAATTCCAGGTTTCACTTAGGACATGAAATTGTTCATTTCATTCTTCTAATTACTTATATAAACAAAACGAAAACGGAAAGCTGTAATATTTATATTATGGTTTGGTAAGAACAAGTTGGTACAAGAAGTTGAGAATTTAAACGAAAGATGAGGAAAAAAGTATATAATCCGTATCAAAAGTGGCAGCAATCTAAATTTCATCAGATATCCCATAACAATTATTAGTATATTCCAGAAGAATGAGACCAAAATTCCATAGCTAAGCTTGGTACATACCCTTTACAACTGCATTCTTTGATTTTTAAATGTTTTGCATATGGAAAAATTTAATCGTTTTCGTGAGAACCCTCATTTACCTAAATATTGTCACATGTGCTACTGTCCCTTTAAAATGAATGTAAATATACATTAACTGCCTCTTTAAGCAGGTTTCTGTTAAAAGTATATATAATTGCTTTCATTGACATCATTGGCTGAATACTCCCCAGGGAGATAAGTAGGTTACCTGCGTGATATGTAATAACATGTAATGGACATGTACTGTTAACATCTATTATTAAGCATCTATGAATTCAAGGTTTGCAGTTGGGAAATCTATCATGAGTCGATGGGTTTAATGTACAATACAATATACATGTAACTATGTTTTTATTATACATGACTGGCCTATGTGTCACTATTGCATAATCACATGTCTATTTCATTGTACGTGGACCTAAGGCCTCATACGAAATATATTTTGATTTATGTATATGAAACTAAAAGAGACACATTGTTAATGGTTATTGACAAATCAACATCGTAATTTGTGTTTAGCAAATTTTACAAAAATATTTCAATACTAGATTGTTATTAACTATGCATAATGACCATAATGACATATAAAAGATTTCTTTTAGATATGAAGGTACATGTATACTTGAATTAATCACAATGATATTGACTTCTTTTGTTAACTGACGTTATGTTTATGGCAACAACTTGATTTTAACCAGTAAAAGGCATAAAACGCATAAAATGTGTTTTTAAAATAGGGTATGTTATATTACCTTCATGGTCATTATTACCGGAATAATTTTACAAAGATATCGGAACATCGGAAGTTTAGAATAAAGCAGATATCTTTCTCTCTGCTTTTACATGTAAAATTATGTATATTACACATAATATAATACATTTAATAACATAATTCATAACAATAATATATATTTTACAACACATAAACTAGAAAAGTCAACAAATATTTTGAGGTAAATAAGAAACAATATCAATCTCACTAAAATTATATCATAATTTACTTCACCACGTTACGCAGATGCGTACGTAGTGAAGCAAATAGATCATATTTTAATAAGATTGGAAACAATATGATAGAAATTAACACTTTAAAGACTTGTTTTGATATCTTCTATGCTGTTTGGTTTGTCATTTGTAAAGTCACCGTTCCTTTGGACACCGATAGGAACACTATTGACATTCTCAAGTTCGAACCCTTCGTTATCGATGGCATATTTCCCTGTCCGATGTTCCGTCTTCGCTGGTCCCCAGGTGTCTTCAGTTTGTACTGCTGCTTTTATAGACTGAAACATTCATTTTTTCATTTATGGAATTTGAATTTGAAAAAATAAAATTTTATATTAATTAAATATTTACTAAAAGCAATATGAAATAAGTAAGACGCTGGCCCCAAGGTCTCTTCAGTTTGTATTTCTTCCTTTATAGACAGAAACATCCATACATGTATTTTCATTTATGCGTTTTATATTTACAAAGACCATTACAAAATATGTCCTGAAAGCAATGTTTAAGAGACAAGTTCAACCAGCTGTTTAAATGGGTAACAATCCTCTTGGTACAAGACCCATTTTCAGGGATGACAATACCAGGCCACAAACAGTTAGTGTCGTTACCCAATTTTTGCATCGCGGTTTCAATTCCAAGGTCAGGCATAAGCCCGGATATCAATCCAAATGAACATCTCTGGGACATTTGGGCTGTCTGACAAAGTTTACCCCTGTCCAAAACCTCAACGAATTGACTGCACGAGGAATGGAACAAAATTACTAGGAATCCAATCCGGAGATTGTTTGAAACAAGGAATGAGGAGGCGTCTGGAATCAGTCGTTCGTGCAAGGGAAAATTCACTAAGTTGATGGAAAATCTATCGTCTTGCTGAATAAATATCCGTTCAAATGACGTTTGACTGCAGGTAAACTTAGCAATGTCTTTACATAAAATAATTACATTTTCGCTACTGTGCTATCTGGCAATAAAGCGAAAAGGAGATTGGCATCTGTGCGTTGGTGTCTTCTCAAATATTCACTTCTTACAATGGTGTAATCAAAATACAGAATGATTTGATATTCACATTATCAGGTGTCATCAAGGTTACGTCAGCAATGAATTATGGATGCTTGATTCCTTTCCATATGTATACTTTAGGGATGTGCGGTTTAGAGGGATTTTTTCAACCTGGGTAGCAGGTTTGGATTGTACTGTACTCACCCCATGTTTGCATATCTGTACGAGCATGGTACAGAGAATAGACACGATAGGTAGAGCCACCATAGCCCAGCCCACCCCCTGGGCCCACTCAGGGAATACGTAGTCCCCGTAATAACTTCTCCCGTACTGTACGAATGATAGGACGATCATCAGCTGCAAGAGAGAGTCATTGGTGGTGACTGAATTTGTAATACATTAATAAATGGGTAGGCAACTGCAGTTATATATCCAAATTTGTAATTTGGTTTGTAAGACACTGCACTTTAATGTCTACCAAACACAATTGTCCCCAATGCATGTACATGCATGTCAGTGCAGGTCTGTTAAAAATATATTCTGTCCCTATAATGTTGAATGCCAAGCAAGTTGGCAACAACTCCTATTTTTAACGTCTTAACGTATGACATGAACGGTCTTCCGGGTGTAAAGGGGACACTCCAACTTAGCTACGTCCAATATACGGCAGTATAAGCCATTGTACATTTAACATCATTGCGTGTATGACGTCACAATAACTTGCAACTGTTACGTCATAATGTTGGTACTGTCGATACTGTGTTGAGTTAAGCTTTACCACACTGTCTGACATTCGCTTGACATATAGATAATAAAACAAATTGTGTAATATAGAAGCTATAACGTCGTTTGGTATCCTCTTTATCAAAACCCTCGAAGAAGATCAGTTTGATTTAACTTACCCCAATAGTCAGTGGTGTTACAACTGTCCACATGACCTTCCAGTAGATGTTAGGTTGAAATCCAAGCATTATCTCTATGTCCTGGCAGAATTTCTTTAGACCTAGGATCATATTAAATGCATTTATTCACTGATAATTGTACTAAATCAGCACGATATATGTTAATCGTTAACTGATAAGAAAAGAGGTAGCAAGTTGTTGACAGTCATCAATTAAAAACGTTTTGAACGATTTCGACAAACTTATATTACGTTACTTAATTTTTGGAAATCTTGTTTCACATTTAAACTGATACATTTAACTTATTCGGAGGGATGAATTTTCGGCTTACCATAGATCCATATGACAGCGACAAGTTCACAGAGACAAACCGTCATGAGTCCATAACTTGCAGAGTAGTCGTTCATTAGTGTTAGAACCCAGATACCTCCCTGAAACATTCGTTAGTGACTCGATAAATTATGGCCATATATTTTAAATATTTTGCAGGTAAAAATGTATAACAGGTTTCATCGGAAGGGTATGAAATAAGGAAATGGTTTAATCAAACCTGTGCTTTTTAAATATATATATATATATTCCGTGATAATACATTCAATAACTTGATAGATCACGTACATTTCATGATCGTCATTTTGGAACAATTGCATATCCAAAGCAGGCAAAATGTTTTGTTCTAACATTAATCTGAGTATCATTATCAAAATATATAAACAAGGAATATATCAGATGGCGGATGGCGAGTTGGTTAGCTGTGGGTATGGTCATTGCTAGCTAGTATGATGTTGCCTGACTCTGAGGGTGTGGGTTCGAATCCCGCACGGGACTCGGCCCGAACAACTACAAGAATCTGTACTATTCAAAATAGTTTGATCCCAAATATAACATTGTTAAGAAGATCATTTGTCCATTGATAGTAAAACATTTTCTAGTGCAACTTTAACACATTTCCTTGAATGCAGTTCGACGGTGGTTTAAAGGGGCAGTAGCATGTTTTTTGGTACTTTCATATTCTAACATGTTTTCTGATAAGTGTACGTTAATTAAAATTGTATTATTTTGATAGGGTCAAAAACATCATAACACAAACCAATCATCCATAGTTAGAGGACAAAGTATGAAGATTCTCCTAAAATCCATGGGCGGCCATTTTGTGTGAAGACCTTTAATTCATTATGTGTAAGAAAAATGAATCGCATGGCTAAACTTTACATTATATATTTGAATTATTACTGCTCCATTCAATTAATTTTCACTTTCCTGACATCACCTTATATCCCCCCTAAATACGTGCAACTGCCCCTTTAAAGGAACGTCAAGCATTTCTGAATGAAAATCAAGTTCATTCGCAGTATACTGAAAAGCGGCCACAAAGGATTCAGCAAGGCTAAAATTAGGTAATGAAATTTGTTCATGTTGATAAGGAAGAAAGTGTTAAGTTGTGGATACATTGAACATCTTCATCGATGGTTACCTTAGTAACGAGAGGAAGCCCCAGCAGGAAGCCAATGAAGTGACAGAAGAGGGTGAAGGAAGTACGACGTCGTCTCAACACGCCCGGAAACACGTCCATGATGGCGCTGATAATAGACTCCATCATCGCGAACTGAAACGTGAAGGTTCATGTCTGAAGATCTACTTGTATATACTTCGATCAAGATCATAGGCCAAGATTAATCTAGTATCGATATATATATCGATATATTCTAAAGCTGCAGTGGCACGTTTTTTGTGTGATTTAGTTTCTAAAAATTTAATTGATGACAATTTTTTTTTCTTCGAGTCAAAAATCTCACTACTCCATTCGATTTTCCGTAGTCGTAGAGGAAGTTAGGATGTTTGTTTAAGACTGTTTATGGCCATTTTAGTGTGGACACCTTTTATTCATTTGAGGTAGGAAAAATGTGTTCTTTGTTTTCAAAATATTGTTCGTGCAAATGGTTATGTGAAAAAATGACTCTGAGATTTTCTGCTCTCAGAAACCCCTGAAGGGAGGAATTATCCCGAACTAAAGGTTTTCTGAGACACGAAAACCGAAGACTTATGTTTCCTTAAAATGTATGGACCGTCAAATGTTAAATTTACAGATCATATTTTTGCTTTCCAAATCCGGTGTCATAGAGTGGAGAGTTTGTCTCCTTTCTTTGTGATGAATTTAGGAAGGGAAAGCTTGACTATAAATCGAAGAATTTAAAAAGACCCGTTCAGCTAGTCCTCAGTGGACTGATGGTAATGCGTTCTGTTAAGAAAGCAAAAGGTTCTAGGTTCAAATAAAACAATCTCTACTATGAAAATGGTTTTCGTTAATACTTCTGTAATTGAAACTAGTTTGTAGATCTGACAAATTATTGAAATCTCCTTTGATGGCCTACTTTCAATAATAGACCTGCTTTGAGGTCTACCTTTAAAAATTATACGAGGTTAGTCTCGAAATTCGAAGAAAAACCTCTTAAGGCAAACAGAATTTGAACTAGGTTTATAAAGCATGATACTCCTATGATCGCAGAGAAGGTTAATATGTCAATTATTATGTCATTGCATTGATAGTCGTTTGATCTTACCAAAATGACATCTTGACTTTAAAAATTTACAAAAACAAGGCCTACATATATTGAAATATTTCTGATTTTATTACACAGACGAAGCTGTTCACTCATCCACCCACAAGTCAAACATATAACTTCGGTTTCTACTCGTCGAGCCCGTGTATATACGTCTATAGCCCTATATACTATGTCTAAAAATCAGGTCATTATAAAGAGTAGACACTAAAAGTATGTGCACAGAAGCTAGCCAATGAACTCGGGCTACTGTTGAAGCACTTGAATATGAAATGATGTTGACAGTTCGCTCAAATATAACCATATGGGTTCAGACTACTCTGACTATTCATACACCTAACCGTAACCTAACCCTAGATCCCCAACAACATCCCATACCATTCTCAAACCCGTCCCTGAAATCCCCCACTCCATTCCCACCTCACACATACACCCTTATAGAAGCAGCAGCAAAAGAAGAAAATAGTTCATGTGTCACACATGCCTAAAGTGACACAGAGTATCTTTCTTAAAATTTTATTTGGTTTTGATAAGCTGCAAAATATCTAATATGCTGATTGAAGTTCATATCTCATCACTGGACTTGCAAATATATCCATTTATGCATAATATCTCTTCATTAATCAATCTATTAGTAACAATACCTAATAAACACTATCGAATCGAATATATCTTCCTGTCAGCTTATGACAAGGTTTCAAAATTACGTTTGGCGAATTTGCGCGTGCCATTCGAGCCACATTGTCCGGTTTTCGTTTAAAATCCCGACTTTGAATGGCCGTATTTTCGCTCTAATGTACTGATTGACCTTTAACTTGTTATTTTCATTAACAGTTAGTGGTTCCCGATGTTATAACATCGATTTGAAATTTGACATATGTGATCCTATCAACATACATGTACTCTCAGGCCTCACAGTTGTCATGGTATTGCATAGTCATATATTTACTCCAACCCTCCCTGTTTCCTTTATATCTTAACCACTGTCACTCTACCAGACTTACCAAATGATGTTGACAGTTATTTGCACCTGAATACCACTGAATATCATTACAACAACCATCCAGTACATGAAGACCATCATAGCTTTCATGTTCTTGCACAGTCATACATTTACTCCAACCCACCTCTTGTTCACTTCAAAGCCTCTACCCCGTTAGTCTACCGGACTTGCAACTTTAAACACCTCCCCCACCTAAAACACCACTCCTGAGACCCTCAAACGCATCATAATATCTCTTTGCTGTTCACCATAGCACAAAGGGGCCCCATATCTCTTTCTTGAGTAAACACACAGAGACGTCGGGTGTAGGCCGAGTACAGCTGAATATTCGGTAGCTGTGAATAATATGGTCACATCAAGATTTATGATAAATCTCAGCCAACAGGGCAATTGTCAGGGCGGATTCTCACTTTGCCACCACCTAGCACATTCCTATTGTTCTCGGTGGCAAAGTTGGTCATGCTAATTGGTAAAACAATAGAGGTGGCAGGGGATCGTCTCAATAAATTTTATTCTTAATTCTAACATTCTCCTTTCACATTGTCAGAAAGAGAATTATTTACGATTTAGTTCTACTCTTATTTGATAAAACAATAATGTTACTTCCGTTTAAGGCCTCGTAATAGCTGGATTAGTGTTTAGTTCAGTTTTGTATACCTTTAAGGTAACAAAGGGAATGTTGCTAGGATCTGTTATGCAAATTAAAATTTTAAAGGGGTAGTAGCACGTTTTTTGATAATTTCACATTTAATTTTTTTTACTGATAATTGTACGTTAATCCTTAGTTTATTGTTTTGATAGTGTAAAAAATCTCATTACACAAGCCAACCATCCATAGTCAGAAGACAAAGTAAGAAGATTCACATAAAATCCATTGGCGGCAATTTTTGTGTGAACACCTTAAATTCATTTTGGGTAAGAAAAACTTACTGAACTTTGCATTATAAATTTGATTTATTTCTGCTCCATTAAGTTTAAATACATTGTCTTTCAATTGGAACTATTTATTTTCATTTACCTGACATCACTCTATATTCCTCCTAAAAACGTGCTACTGCCCCTTTAAAGTTTGAAGTGTTAAATGGTCAATTTACTGGTATACATGTAATTGGCATGAGTTATGCTTCAATCTTTATGATTAAAAGCATGTTTTTTTCCAATGACAGTTACAAATTGTTATTAACGTCCATCAGGATATGAGTTTGTTAAAAACATTAGTTTTTAATTAAAAAGTATAATAACATCAAAGGTATTAGGACACGTTAGAGTCGAATAAATTACAATGGAGTGTTTATTCAGAGACGTTTTACTAGTGATAGATCAATAAATCGCTGGAGGATACAATTGGGATGAAGTTAAAGACTTAAAGCTGGGATGAAGTTAAAGATTTAAAGCTTTAAAAAAACAATATCATCATATCAAAGGTATGTAGACATCATTAGCCAAATACAACGGACTGGTTCTTTAATTACGGTTTGCTAGTGACACATCATAAGATCCCTGGGGTGATACAATTGGTACATAATAACCATGGTACATAATGTTAAAGGTAGATCACGGGTACATTGTCCTAAATTGCAGTGTGACACTCGACGCAATTGACAATGTGTGATATTTATCCAATTACTCCGCACACCGCTTGAAGATTTGACGATGTAAGGTGAACACCCTATACAAACTTAGGCGTGTAAATACTTGGATTTTTACTTTGCATTTTGGCATGAATCGGGGACATATGTATGCAACATGTACATCTACTAACGAGGTTACTGAATATTATTGCTACTTATTTGAAAAAATGTTGAAAATATATCTTGATTTTATTAAAGTTATTCAAAAGAACGGATTTGGTAAAAATATCCTTATTTAATGTTCTCCTTTTCATTATATGTACACATAAATATGTAAGTGATATGAAACAATAAGAGTATTTACGTGTGTCATTAACCAAATAAATTCTGGTTAGAAATTACATAAAGACAGATCTGAAACATGACAATCGATATCAAATATACTTGTAAAATGTTAATTAGTTTACATGGAAACATTTGTTGCAATGAACCATTGGCTCATAGAAAAACAATCAATCAATAGTCATGAGTTCGCGTGGACATATCACGGGACCCCGTAAATAAATCAATTGGTTAATGCATAATGAAGAAGATCTATTTTCAGTTGAAAGCATCCATCTGCTAAAACAAAAATTATCAGACTTGCATACCAAAGCATACTTAATAAACATTCCTTGTGAATAAAGCAAATAATCCATTACAATGTTCAGTTAAGAAATGTTTTCTCTGCAACTCACGTGGAATGGATGTTCAGAAAAAGACAACATGTTTGAACAGTTCTATTACCATGAAACCCGGAGTTATTTGACATTCTTTTCAGTTTTCAGAAGCACTCCCGATGGACAGGGCAAATAATTGCATCTATTCATTCGATGTCCTGAGTACTAGAGATAACAAGATATTGTTATCATTCAAAACACATAGAAAACGTTAACGTCATCAAAGTGTTACTGAAATTTCATGTGTTATGTATGTTTTACATGCATAGAAAGCATGACAAAGCATTCATTAACAATATCAATTACCGTCTTTTTATCATGGGAGTACTTTATTTGTGGTCATTACTGAATAACAAAAAGATTGATGCCTAATGTTTCGAATTATTTTTATCCTTATTTGTTTGTACAAATCGGTGAATGTGGGGCAGTGTCAAATGATATTATATGTTCATTTGAAAGATCAACGAATTATGTTTATATTAAATGCGGAAATTTTTTTACTCTTTAATTACCAACAGTTCGAAATTATGTTAAATTGGTGATGACATGTATGATGACATGAAGTTGTTGTTAGCCATTATTATGGTTGTTATATACTATAATGATTTTCAATATGAAGCCTGTCCTTCTATTGATACTGATTCAATGATATTTGACGCTAAAGCTTTTGTTTGTCAATATGGTCACATTCACGATGATGATAATGGTGATGATGATGATGATGACAATGATGATGTGATGATGATGATGATGGTGGTGGTGGTGGTGATGATGTGTGATGATGATGATGATGATGATGATGATGATGATGAGGTTGATCATGATGATGGTAATGGTGATGATGATGAAGGTGATGATGATAATGATGATGCTGATGATGATGAAGTTGATCATGATGATGTTATGTCATGATGATGATGAAGATAATGACTGATGATGATGATGATGATTACTAAGATGATAATGCGGATGATGATGATGGTGATGATGCTTGTCAAACTTCCGATAAAAATATCAAATCTGAATACCCTCACATTGTCATTATATTGAACCGATAAGTATTAAAATGATGACACGGTGCACTTAATTGTAACATACACAACTGTGCACAATTAAGTTCACCGTGTTTGCAAACATTTATTGTGCTCAGAAGTGTTTACCACTCCATAAACACGGATAGTTCATGGTTGAGATATGAACCGACCTGTGAGTCAAGTCCGAGAGAGACGAGCATGAAGAAGAAAAGGAAGGCCCAGAGCGGAGCGACCGGCATCCGAGCTATTCCTTCCGGGTACACCACAAACACCAGACCCGGACCTGGATAATAAAAATGTTCACATTATGAAGATAGTGATGTATTGCCCATAAATAAACGTGTAAGCATATTATCAAAATGGTATATAAACCATTATTAAAAGGGAGTAGCATAAACCGTGGAAATCAGTGAACAAAGTCCTTCTCAATTTGACCCTTATTTACCACTTGAATCGGATCTACTTTTGAATAAAACCGTGGGGTGATGTTTTATCCTACACATATTTTCAAATGTTCAAAAATGTTATTTTAGCATTAATTTTCAAGAATATAAACTGATAACAGAAAACGGATATTTATCCATGAAACTACGTTCACTTGCGGAACAGACAGACGACTCAAGTATTGCTGAACTGAGTAAAATATTTTCCCAAATAAATATCAATTACTATTTTGATACATTTTGATTACGCTGTGAATAAAGATGCATGACATTTAGTTACATGTGTAATGAGTAAAAAAAATATTTTGTATTTCTTCTTTAACAATAGACGCTCTCTAATCTATACGACCATTAATTCAGTTGTATCTATTAAAGGTTCCTGCAATATGTACAATACTCACTTTCCTACACGACAAGAAGTTTAATTTCTATCTTTATTCTGGAAATATTTGCTCTATTCGTGGAATTAACCAACCGTAAGAATCATTAAGTTATTAGATATGCTAGGAGGAATGCAACTTACCATCTACAGCAACCTCTTCAATACTCTGGTTAGTGATGGTAGCCATGAAGCCCAGCACAGAGAAGATAACGAAGCCAGCAAACACACTCGTACCACAGTTGATCAGGGACACTATCACAGCGTCTCTGTAATAATAATTATAAAAATAATATTAATAATAATGATAATTATATTAAGATTAGATTTTAAGCAGAGGATAGATGGAGATTTTTTTATTTGCTTAGGGAGCGAGTTCCAATATGTTGATAATAAGTAAAATCTGTAGGTAATAAGTAAAATATGTTCGATGCATTGTAGATGTATCTTCAATGCATAAATATATTTTGGAATAATTTTAGGAATAACGATGGTTTGTTGTCGTGTTTATAGTTCGCAGTTGATAATTTCGTTCTTATATGATATAGTGTCATGACTGTTTCCTAATTGTTATTAGAAATCGTAATTGTGTGATGCAAATGCTACACGTTTGTATATTAATCAAATAAAAATCATGTTTCATACATTTCTAATATGGTAAAAAGAAGTACGTTATTTGTTTCTTAGTCATGGGATTGAGTAAAACATAAACAAATTATATCCATCATATACATCGTATACATATGCGTACATATGTTAAATACCTTAACACAGATGGTTAAGGATACATAGAATGACATAATATGGTGAGTTCATAAAACAAATAAATGCTTGTTATGAGAGTTAACGGATAATATTTGATCTGCTTTAAACTATCAACCACAAGAAATACAATGTTTAATATGATAATTGACATAAAAAATACAATGTAATGTTTAAAATGATAATTGAACATCATTTACACTTAAAGGGGCAGTAGCACGTTTTAGGGGACATATAAGTTGATGTCAGGAAATTGAAAATAAATGATTCCAATTGAAAGGTAAAGTTATTAAACTAAAAGACGCAATAATATATCCAATATAAAGTGTAAAGTTAAACAATGCGATTCCTTTTTCTTATAAAAATGAATAAAAGGTGTTCACACAAAAATGGCGGCCAATGGACTTTATGTCAATCTTTATAATTCGTTCTCTGACTATGGATTATTGGTTTGTATAATGAGATTTTTGACTCTATTAAAGTAATACAATTAGCATTCACTTACAATTATCAGTGAGAAATTCAAATTATAAAATTGTCAAAAAACGTGCTACTGCCCCTTTAATGAAAAACAGTAAGTAACATAAACTGTTTTCATTTGCAAAGTATTTATACTGACATGTTACGCACCTGTGACAGTTGTGTTTGAAGGGGTTGTAGCTAGCCATGTTGATGAGGGAACCGAACCCAGGTCCTAAAGAGTAGAAGATCTGGGTAGCTGCTTCACGCCATACCTGCAGCGAGGCATCAGAGAACGATATTTTATGGGCGCTTCAATTTAGTAACCTTGTCTTACACCATCGTGGCGAAGCGTTTTAAAAGGTTCAATCTTCATGATGTAAACATTTTTAAATTTCTAGTGTTGATTTTTTTTAATCATCTGCATTCATATTTGAAAAAAATAAATTAGGAGACATCTTTAAAAATCTCTCTGTGATTTAGGACCTCATATATAGCTTGTTTTGTCAGTGCTGGCGGGGTTACCAGACTCTGAGGGTGTGAGTTCGAATCTCGCATGGGACCCGTCACGAAAAGTAAAAAAAATGTACTATAATGAAGATAATGCGATCCCAAACACAATTATGTTACAATTGTTTACAATCTAAATGTTATTTATCTCTAACTCATATATGAGCTTCAACATCAAAACTTATCCTGCCAGTGAGCAGTTCAGTTGTACGTATAGCAGTTATTATCTCAAAGCTGACTGTGTAACATGTAACAATTCGAGAGAGTGTAACATGGGTTGTGTAACTAATGGGAGACAATTGTTCAGATACGTGAAAGTGAAATGAAGCGAAATTATCATTATTAAAAAATTATGTAATAATTTGGTAAATGTGTTAATTGAATTGGTCTTGATTGGTGTCAAACGATAGATGTAATAAACATAAAAAAGGCCTTCTTTTTGACACTCCTATTTCAAACATGCATCCATTAAAGGCTCTTCAGCAAATTACATTTGTGGGGCATATGAGGACTTATGCACTTACTTTTACCTCTATTGATGCAATACAATATGAAATACTTTCTATTCTTATCGACATGCAATCAATAATGTAAAATAGGACGACCAAAATAAATAAGGGATGTCAAAAACCGATAATGGGAAAATGACAAAATTGATCGTTGAAAACGGCTGAAGTAAGAATTTGAGCACCTTTTCGATAAACCCTATAATCACTAAGCTGAAACCAAGGGCTGAAATATTTCTTTGGTAAATCTCTATAACTTCATTGATTGTATTCACACAATACAGACACTGCTGTTGCAAGAAGTATGTCGACTTTTGGGGCTCTCAGGCTATATGCAACATCTTCACTGACAGCTAAGATGTCGTAGGTCAAGCAGGTTAAGTGAAACGTTGCACAAATACTTTCGATCTTTTAAAATTACCTCATAAGTTGATTACATTCAAGTATTTGAAAAATGGATAGTTTGTAGGTTACCCACGTGACGCAATGGATATTTAGTAAAATCGAGATATATTCATTATATGTAATTGTGCATTTCTTACAATGCCGGCATATCTGAATTCTTTAAGATACAGTCATTACTATTTGCATATAAATGTATGTGTAATAGAAACGTCTTACTGTGACATCCAGTAGCCTGTCCCACTTTGGGATGATGTAGAACTCGATGCCCTTCATATAGCCCTCCAGTGTCACCCCTCGCACCAACAAACAGATTAGAACCACGTACGGGAAGGTGGCCATGAAGTACACAACCTACGGGACCAACAAACAGATTAGAACCACGTACGTGCATACTTTCATATTTCTGATGTTCTCCATAGCATTATGACAACAGATGCAGTAATATCACGAATTGTGAGGTTAAGGTTTAATGAGGCATTAAGGTTTAATTCATCCAATGACTGACACAATAAATAGCGCATATCACATTTTGTGTGCCAGCTCTTTAGCGTACTACACCCTTATTATAAGAGATTTGACTCGATTAGAGGCTATGTGTATTTTGAGAACAACAAAAGACCCTTAATAACCTAGTGATTGAGATAGGCAAGATCAGAAGGATGAATTGAGGAACTTGGTTGGGGGAAAAGAGGAGGGGTAGATATTTACCTTGCCGGAAGTCTGCACCCCCTTCTTGAGGCAGAAGAAGAGAAGGATCCAGGAGAGGAGGAGTACGAAGGCCAGTTTGAGACTGATCCCTCCCACATCCTCCAACTCGCTCACCTCGTTCACCCCCAACACGAAGTTCCTGTCAACAAAGACATCTTCATTAAAGGAACCATTCGAGCGGGGTATTTTTGTGTGGAAACGAAATTCAAGAGGACTTTCCTGTTTACAACTATATATGATTATACATGATAATTTCACTCTTAATTTCATATATGTTTGATACATCAGTTCCAAAACAAAGATTCGTCCATGTCAAACCGTTGATTAATAACGTTATCAATCATTTAACATTTCACGTGGCTCAAAACATAAACAGTAAAAACAAAATACCATTCATAACAAACATTTATTGTTTGTCCTCCTTTGTGCATTCAATACATAAAAAAAACAATCACGGGCTGTTGAATTCGGCCAATACCTCTTTTACAGACCCGACGTTATCAATATTGTTATTTCCTGTCTATAAAACAGGTATTGAATTTATCATTAACCAATAATTGTAAAGTATTGATAGACAGATATCAGATCGAATTATAGATTATGTGTAACATCATTCAACAGGCATGCATTCCAAGTATGATTTTCTTAAAACAAAATATGTTATTATTATTTAGTAAGCGCTGTTGGACTGGTATTAGATATTGTGAAAAGAGGAATAACCTACTGAAGTACCATATTGAAGTAAGTACCAACATTACCATTCTTGGTACCTATGCTCACAAGGATATATATATATATATATATATGTATTTAATGACGTCATTACAACTGACTCAACGTCATTCACCTGAAGATGCCGAAAGGTTGAAAGTACTAGTGAATAAAGTCATCGAAGTTTCAACAAATCGTTTTTATTCTAGATATGACCTGAGAGTTGGACGCATTTGAACTGTTTATATATATATATTTCTTTTTTATAACGCTGTTTCCAAGCAAAACATATCTCTGTACAAACATATCTCTGTACCCAAACCAATACAAATATCGTCGATGTGGTACACTTAAAAATTGAATTGAATTAAATCAATGTTCATAGCTTCGGGAAATACCCTTGTACCTACATTTGTATCTTGTTTCAAATCAATTCACGTAAATTCAGTCTCATTAGAATAAGTTTATAATGTGCTCGTATCCATTACGCAGATTATTAATAGTATAGAAATAAAGATCATAATTAAATTAGATTGACTTGACGACTAATCTATACCCTACTACCAAATATATAACATTTACTTTAATGATAATCGAAGGGATGACTTATATATTTCCAAAATCCACCTTTCTAATCCCATTTATTTCATTGTTATTTTATTGGTTATGAATCAACTGATTGTATGATCAATTTACGTGTTTCATGTGTGTCTGCTATGATAAAGGTTACCAAAATACGTTTGACTCATAGCACAGCATAGTCAAGGCACATTATTCTTTTCGAAAAAAACCAACTTCTTTGTTTTTATTTTTAATCCTCTTAATTTTCGCAATACTGAACCCATTAGTATTGGAATAGTAATCTAACAGACAGTATTTCTATAAACATTACACTTGTTGACTTCAATAACATACTCTGTGTTTATTAGAATATTCGAGCTAGGTTTAAAAACATTATTCATGTTGCGCATTTAAGTAGATGCTCCGATGTTATATATGTTTGCGTTCACTTTAAGTAAATAAGATAACGACAATGTAATTGCAACTTTGCGTGTACAGCGGTTAAATTCACCAACGTGTGACTATCGGAGATTTTATGATTTTACGATTGTATTTTTGTGCGTAATAAAGAACTCGATTTTCTACAATCAAACACTAAAATGCAAACAAAATGGATAACGTAAACGAGGTAAATAGGTTCGTGGGACTTGATATAGAAGTAATTTGTGCTGTTTGTACGATGTCATCTCCATACTCCATACACTCTGGTTTGTAGGCTACTTATATTATATTAACAGTAGCGATTAATTCATAATTCGCTATTATTCTTTCTTGCATCACCGTTGTAGAGAAGAAAGTACCTATTAAATCAAGTCATTATCCCAGTAACATATTTTTTTAAACATTTTAAATGTATGTCACATTGATTTATTCCTTGAAAAGAATATTTCAACATCTATTATCAGTTTAAAGATAAGATCTATTAAATTGCACACATTCCCACTGCAGCTGTTTTCAACAATCTGATTATAGATTTCAGAGTAATTAGTATCATTTATTTTATCACATACACGAGTAAGCGTCCTGGTACAAAATTAACTTCAGTAAAAACGGAAATTTACTTCCAGGATTGTTCGCGTTGTGCCTGTGATGAGACTAAAACTCTTCGTGTCACTACATACCCTAAAGTTACTCACAGTCAGCTTGCAGGTCAATAAACTTGAACTAGAGTAAATACGGTGACTTTCGTCAGTATTCTTAACTTAAGTAACTACGATAACCTGCGTCTAGTACTCTTCTTGTGATGAGTCGCTAGTTTAACGTCAATAAATGCGGTTACTTACGTCCAGTACTCCGGATTTTCAGTAAATATAGTAACTTAATACGCCCAGTACTCCTTTATTTCAGTCAATACGGTAAGTTACGCCCAGTACTCCTTTAATTCAGTAAATACGGTAACTTAATACGACAAGTACTCTTTAACTTCAGTAAACATGGTAACTTACGTCCAGTATTCCTTAACTTAAGTAAAATCGGTAACTTACGCCCAGTACTCTTTATATTCAGTAAATACGGTAACTTAATACGACAAGTACTCTTTAACTTCAGTAAACATGATAACTTACGTCCAGTACTCCTTCACGTAAGTAAAATCGGTAACTTACGCCCAGTACTCTTTATATTCAGTAAATACGGTTACTTAATACGACAAGTACTCTTTAACTTCAGTAAACATGGTAACTTACCTTCAGTACTCCTCAACTTAAGTAAAATCGGTAACTTACGTCCAGTACTCTTTATATTCAGTAAATACGGTAACTTAATACGACAAGTAGTCTTTAACTTCAGTAAACATGATAACTTACGTCCAGTGCTCCTTAACTTCAGTAAATATGGTAACTTACGTCTAGTACTCTTTATATTCAGTAAATACGGTAACTTAATACGACAAGTAGTCTTTAACTTCAGTAAACATGATAACTTACGTCCAGTACTTCTTCACTTCAGTAAATACGGTAACTTACGTCTAGTACTCCTTAACTTTAGTAAATACGGTAACTTACGTCCAGTACTCCTTATCTTCAGTAACTACGGTAACTTACGCCCAGTACTCCTTAACTTCAGTAAATACGGTAGCTTACGTCCAGTTCTCCTTAACTTTAGTAAATACGGTAACTTACGTCAAGTACTCCTTATCTTCAGTAACTACGGTAACTTACGCCCAGTACTCCTTAACTTCAGTAAATACCGTAACTTACGTCCAATACTCCTTAACTTCAGTAAATACGGTAACTTACGTCCAGTACTCTTCACTTGGTGTGATAAGCCGCCAGCTCTTCGTGTCATTACATGCGCTGAAGTTGCTCACAGTTATATTGTAGGTCAGGTCATCACGGGTCAAGCCAAGACTGTCCAAGGTCGTGTTCAGACAATCTGGCTTCATGTGATCTGCAATAAGACGTTTGATTCAAATGAACGGTGATTGTGATGTTCATCAATATATGAAAATAAAAATATATGAATGATATCAATTTGGCATTTGTGTCAATAATTACATGTATGGTCAAAATCATCCTAAAATATATCCGGTATATTTAATGTAATGAATGGTAACGGCTATATGATGATATGTTTAACATTATCATACTTGTGCAATCAAAAGACGCCGTTCAAAGTTTATCTCAATTTCTAGTTTTAGCGAAAACCTAGAATTTATTCGACTGTGCATTTTGAAATTTCTATACGAATTCATATGCACTTTTAGGATAATAAAGAAAATAATAACACTCAAAAGTGTGAAATTCCATTCAGTGCAACTTTGTGCACGAAACTCGCTCACAGTGTAATAACCAAACATTTACACGTTAAAGTCAAACTACACACTTCATCGGGTAACTATTTGTGAAATTTAACAAAATTTTCTCACGCAGTGTAGCATTCAGTTTTTCAACTTCTGTCATGTTGTCCAGAGATTGCCTTGCAGTCGTAGTGCATGCCGGGGTATTCCAGACGTTATGGCAACTCATCCAAGGGAGATTACCGTCCAAACTGATGATGGAGACCATTAAATAAAACAGCCCGTACATGATAAGCACATTATAGTAGACAACAACCAATGCAGAGATAAGACTGGTGGCAAACCCGATTCCTGAAACAAAGACGTTCAATATGTTTATATAAACTCAATGGCAATTGAATATTATTAGTTAATGATTATGACATTAATCCTGCTACTTGAGCTCCAACATCTACCCTGATACCCATCTGGCCAAAAGCTTCATATCGCTGACGGCTGAGAACCCAGCTCTATCTATAACCTGTACTTTTTCAGGGAATGTGTCAATTAGACGGAAAAAAACAATTTAGAACTCCATGTACCAACTAACAATTTATATATAATTATTTATATACTACGAAATAAGCATCCTATTTTTAAATAAAACTCTACGGCTTTGTCTTAAATACTTTAGAAATGGAAATTTAACATTACCTTATCATCATTTTTACCATCATAACCATCGTATTAATCATTTACGGTATAGTAAATATAGACATAGAGCTTTTTATTGAACATCTAAAGCTTAAAATGTCGTTTGAATGCCATAGCAAATATCATCCCAATCAAGGCTATTTTACCTTTGAAGAGAGGGTTGATCCTCCAAACGGAGATGGCACCAAGGGAGGCAAACTGGCCTAGACACAACTCGAAGAAGAAGAGAGGCAATCCAGCCACAGCCAACATGATCACATAGGGGATGAGGAAGGCACCTGTAAGCACATCAACAACTGCTTTACAACTGTTTTCTGCTGTGAAACATTGATTTTTTTTAAATAATGAGAAACGAGTTGTTTAACTCTATGGCAAAGATTGATTTATTTTGAACATTTTGGGAATCGAAATGTTTCTCTGTCAAATATTGACTCATTCGGTACATGATTAGAAACCAGCTGTATGACATTATTGATTCGTTTCTGGTTATGATGGAAACTTACTGATTCATTGTCAGTCCAATATTGGTATGCTTCTAAAGATAATGATAAACCAGCTATTCGACTGTCTTTCACGTCATTGCTCTATTTAATTCTTTTGATCGAGGCTCTTGATTTTGTTTGGCATTAGCAAATTATCGTATACGTGTCACTTGTTACGAGATTGAATTTTCTAATAAATATCATTGAATGTCACTTGTAACAGGACTGACTTTCCTTTGACATAAATATGTTCAGACGTTTTCTAGCATTCGAAACATATGTAATTCATTGTTTAAATGTAACAAAAAAGAAATTGATCATCCAAATTTACTAACAAGGTGGGGCTGTATCTATTCTAATGTTACACTTCCATAGCAAAAACAGGGAAACATCCATACATTTTCAACAATATATAATATTTTTATTTAATAAACGTTAATAAGTCACTTATTACAAGATTGATTATATTTACTTACCTCCACCATTCTTAAAGCACAGGTAAGGAAATCTCCAGACATTTCCGAGTCCGACAGCATACCCTACACATGACATGAAGAAATCCAGCTTGCCCGACCAACTCCCCCTCTCTGGCTCGTTCTGCTTGCTCTCAGCCATCTGTAACATGACGACATATATACTGATGAAATAAATTTGGGACCAATAAATTTCTATTAGATTCTACACTTGTTTTTCGATCTTTTCGATTATCCGCATGGCTATCCAAGTATTCCTGCATTTTGGTCTGACTTGTGAAATTCGAGAAAGGATATCCTCAATCATACTCTCCCAAAAGATGCTGTTCAGTCCTATCCAAGAAAGCCTCTGTTCTTCTTAGCCAAAATCCCTGGGTTCCGGAAGATTGCCCTAACGGCAAAAATTGCAAGATATCTCCCTTATTTGCAGCAAATGAAAACACGTTTTGGATGCCATTGCTTGTGAGCATCCTTACCGGATAGTTACATGGAAAATGTCGTCCTATGTTCATTTTTCATTAACAGTATAAGGGGAAATATTTGAAAAAAAATCAAATATGGACTGTTTTCTTATAAACCCCTTTTATAACTGTGAGATGATTATTTGTTTTTTACTCATCAACCTAAAAAATGAATTAGAAGGTGAAAAGCGATGTTGTGCAAAAGGAAGATTTATCTCCCCTTGATGTTTTATTCATTTTGCCGAAGCATTCAGAACTGAACGAGGCTTTGCGATTGATCACTTTTGAAACAGCGTCGCTGATTGCACAACTATCTTAAGTTGCCTCCAATTTGACTTCTACCTTTCTACCCCATTTTTTCCTCATCAACCATGTTGGAACATTCTCCGGAACTCTTCTAGACGTTGTCAGGCCCTTATTGTGTTTTGATATACACTAGTTGTCAAGTTTGTAATGATTAAAAATAGTTGTCTAGTTTCTGTAATTCAAATACATCTTTGATAAGAAATATCTACATATTAATTTAGGTCAAATCAAATCAATGGGGTCAATTTATCAATGACGTTATTTCACGTGACACTCCCTAATACAACACAAATGAGCATTGCAAACATCATTCTCTCCTATCAAGATGTTACTCAGATTTTTTCAATGCGACTTTTGATCTAACTTATTTGATTATACAACTGTATTTGCGTCTAGTGTTAATATTTACTAATCAAAAGAAGTTTATGTCAAGAATCCATGCATAATAAGATATAAAGTACATTTTCTATGCAGGTATCATATCAAGTTCCTTACAAAACTGTATACACACATTTCAATTTCATCCAAACACAACTAGTACAACAGTCTCCTGATAAATGACTATTTTAAGCTCAAAACAGACGTCCATGAAATTGTTTGCATCGCCGAAACGATGTGTTAGTAATGTCCTTACAGGTGCGAAATGAGCTTTCAATGAACAAACACTATCATAATCGTTTTACTGTCAATGTAAGGAACGTCATGGTCAGACATCAACAAGATCTTGATAAAGGCACAACCATTGTGTGGCTGCAGGGTGGTTCCAAAGAGAGCTATATCCAACTCACTGTCGCATTCCTCCTTTTTCTTTGGAAACACCCTACAGTCACGCAATCATTCTCCCTCTATGAAGATGTCCAGAAGACATGAAGATGGACCTTTAACATATTTTACTATTATAGATTCGAATGATATAACAAAGAAAATCTCACAATGACCACTCCGAGGTGGTTAATTCCGTTCTTTAGATCTCTTGGCTTCATTTCGTCTACACGGAACAAGGAAAGCAAATGGCCTATAAATCTACTAAGAAAATCTCTTACAATAAGGAAGTGTCCGTGCATTAATTATCTAATTGATGAAGTTAGTGGGGATGTTGATGAATAATAAGAACTAGAACGGTAATTGTTGGTATCCAGAACACAATTCAAGCATATGTATTTTTTTCTGATGGATGTGTGTTGGAAATTAACTCAATCGTTTTACACGTGGTTACGTAACAAAGGGGTGAAGGTCACACAAACGAAACCATTTCTGTAAATTATATCTCGGTCATGCAGGACTATTTTCACTGATTGTTACAATTGTCTTATCATTCTATGTATATCGCTTATCAGATTTAGTAAGCGAAAGTGTGATTAACAGAAGACGTTTTGAATTTTAGGGTACTGATATAAACATGTTTTATAACTCATTGGATTTCATTCGTCTTATTTTTCAAAATCTTTGCTTTTTGCATTCCAAAAAGAATTTCGTTTTACGTTGAAATGTGATAAATTACTATGATAAATAACTGAAAATTAATATGTGAAATTCTGATTTACCTAAAGTGTATATGATATATACACTGAGGTACAAAGGTCAGTTTACTCGACAGTTTTGTTCGAAATATTTAATGCATTAAAGACATAGCATTGCATGTAGATATCGCATGATCACAATGACACATATATGCAGTACTTCGATCGAATTTGTGGTGTCTAGTTAAGGTTTCATCATATTATCTTTGTCTAATGTGAACATCAAAGTTTACACCAACATGACCCAATATGTTTTAAAAGTTTAAAAGTGTAAAACGTGTAAAGAAATATTTTTTTCTATAAACAGAAATATGTTATCAAAAAATAGTTTTTTTTCAAGAAAATACATATTTGTAAAAATACTTCTTAAAAGTATTCTTTGACTGAAAAAGCTAATTATCTTTATTTGTCAGTTTTTGACGACATCAAGAACTTGAAATATTTGTATTTGAAAATCATTCATTGAAAAACAAATGAGGTCTAAACTTTGTCCTGTACATACCTCAGTGTATAAAATGAAAAGGACGTAGTTTACAATATACAATACTTCCAATCCCTTGACACTAAAGTAGATTTAACAGGATATTCAAACGCCATTTTCCCACTTAGCAGGACCATGCCAATTACTAATTTGCCAAAATATAAACCTACAACAATGACAATTTAGGACATGACGGATTTACTGATTAGGTTTGCACTAATTTGCAAATACAAAAATGTTTTCAAACAACCGATTTAGTGTGATGTTACTCAATTGACTGGACTTCGGATGGCGTCAAACATGCTATACTAAACAACATGATATAAAGTGCGTTCGTTAAGTTTGTTCACCTACCTGCATTAACGTAATGTAAAAATCATGTATTTTGGGGAGGTAATATCAGTTAGACATTTGACACTTGGATGTATTAGGCATCCTCTTACTACGAAAAGAAAGATGTTGGAATTCCATATCAAATAATCTATGAATATCTCATCAATTCATCTGAAAATATAATCGTGTCATTAAAGGTGATATTAGTTTGACATTTGACATTTTGATGTTTATTTATTTATTTTATTTAAAACGTAAAGGAAATAATTGGAAAAAAAAAAATATTTTACTAAAGAAATGTTGTTTAATTATCCTAAAAAACCTATTTCATCCTTACATATAACCGAAACAATTTTGTTAGACAATTGAAGTTACCAGAGGTCAATTTATCGAAGCACTATATTGTTTTTCTCTTTAAAAACATTCATCAGTGATCAACCACTTGAAACACAAGTCGTATTTATCCGTGTGCACTAAGCAAATGTAATTCTGCCATTTTCTTCTCAGAGAGTTTTTATTGAATATTAAATCGTAATTAATGCAAATCGGAATTTGAAAATGATTATCATCCAAAAATTCAAGCTTTTGTATAAAAAGTTGAGATGATTTTAAATCAAATTAAAATATAGTTAAGAAACATTATTTTACACATGATCATAGGCAATCCTTTAGCAGTGTTGATGAAGTTTTTAAATAAACGTCCACAGGTAAACCAAATTACATGATATATGAACCATCAAGTGAACAAACTTTAGGTACACAGTTGCAGGTTTGATATAGAATGATAATGCAAATGACACTTAACTTGACACTGTTGTAAGTGACCTTGATGTTATGGCCTAATAACTTTATCCATTACTCAATTATTCAAACCATTAGAAATTGTTATAAATGGTATAAGTATTTCCACTTTATTATCGTTATCGAGAAGTTAGTCATCAAATAATCGGTGAATATCAAACCATTTTGCTTGAAATTATTATTTTCATTATTGGTGTAAGAAGTTTGACCTATGACAAAGCTTGAATTATGTTTGCCACTCGACTTGATCTTTATCGTATGTCTTAAAGGGGCAGTAGCACGTTTTTAGGAGGAAAATAAGGTGATGTCAGGAAAATGAAAATTAATGGTTCCAATTGAAAGACCATACATTTAAACTAAATGGAACAGTAATAATTCAAATATATATTGTAAAGTTTAGCCATGCGATTCCGTTTTCTTACAAAAAATGAATTAAAGGTGTTCACACAAAATGACCGCCAATGGATCTTAGGTGAATCTTCATACTTTGTCCTCTGACTATGGATAAATGGTTTGCTCAGTGAGATTTTTGACACTATCACTATAATACATTTAGCATTAACGTACAATTATCAGTGAATAATTTAAAATATAAAATTATCAAAAACGTGCTACTGCCCCTTTAAATGGGCAGTAGCACGTTCTAGAGGGAACATAAGGTGATGTCAGGAAATTGAAAATAAATGGTTCCAATTGAAAGAAAATGTATTTTAACTTATTTGAGCGGCAATAATTCAAATATATAACATGAAGTTTAGCCATGCGATTAATTTTTCTTTCACAAAATGAATTAAAGGTGTTCACAAAAAATGGCCGCCAGTGGATTTTATGTGAATCTTCATACTTTGTCCTCTGACTATGGATGATTGGCTTGTGTAATGCTATTGTTGACACTGTCAATATAATACATTTAACAATAGCTTACAATTATCAGTGAAATATTAAAAATATAAAATTATCAAAAAACGTGCTACTGCCCCTTTAAAGGGACAGCAGAATGTTCTTGAATTCAAACAATGATCCAATAAGTACTATTTTATACAACATGTATTACATTACAACTAATGCTAGAAGACATAAAATATCAAGCAAAACCAATTGTCGACCAACAAGGTAACTGCTTTATTTGATTAAATAACACTGTTCTGTCATTGGTACTAGCTTTTTGTGATTTCGTGACGTCATTTTATTTACCCAAAAAATAAATCGGAACCTTTAAAGGGGCAGTAGCACGTTTTTAGGGGGAATATAAGGTGATGTCAGGAAAATGATAATTAATGGTTCCAATTGTAAGACAATGTATTCAAACTAAATGGAGCAGTAATAATTCAAATATTTAACGTAAAGTTTAGCCATGCGATTCCTTTTTCTTACAGAAAATGAATTAAAGGTGTTCACACAAAAATGGCCGCCCATGTATTTTATGTGAATCTTCATACTTTGTCCTCCGACTATGGATGATTGACTTGTGAAATGACATATTTGACACTGTCAAAATAATACATTTAACATTAACTTACAATTATTACTGAAAATTTTAAAATATAAAATTGTCAAAAAACGTGCTACTGCCCCTTTAAAGCATCTGAGGCACCTTGGCGTGTTTGAAAGTAGTTCGGAAACTAGGATACAGCCGCCATTCTAGTGAGTTGAATATTTTATAAGATAAGTCAATGTTGATAGGATTATCTTAATTCTAAAATCACATCAAAGGCGATTATTTAACCCATTCTTATTTAGTAATTTAGACACGGTAACAGCGAAAAGAATTACCTCATTTTCTGTTGCCATCGTTATATGATTCTTGTTTTCTCTCAGTTGGTAATACTTTTCAAGCTGTCCCTATTGTCCTGATGTCAGGTGTTTATTTCAAAATTGCATAGAGATAACATCATTTTGCAATCCATTACGCGATAAGAAAAGTAAATATGTATGGCTTAGATAAACGGTCTATTTTTCTCACGGAGATAACCATACAGGTTTAAAGTACTTTCGAGTATTTTACTGGCTCTGGTGATGATATGTTTGCATCATTTATTCTTTGAAATTGTTAGGCTCTTTATGACTTGGATATGATTAAAGTAACTTCTTTAGCGAAATACTGAATGCATTTAAAATATAAATCATATTGTTGTGCATGTATAGTTTCCATGTTATAAGTTGTTCTTACAGAGTAAAAAAGCATACTCATAATACTGTTTTCATTTCTAGAATAGGATTCCTTTAAAAAAACACGACTGGTACGAAACATTATATACAGATCACACCAAAGAAACGATTCCACAAGTTAATGAATCAATGATGACTAATTCAAATGTATTAGATAATTGTTTTCTAAGATAAAAATAGTTGTCTCAAACTTCCTTCCCATATAGATTTATCAATATTAGAACTACATATCATGTTGAAAGACATTCTAACAAAAACTAGAATTGAGACCAGTTATGAATAATAAACATCATTATTGTTTCAATATTACAAAGAAACCTAAGAAAATTTTATTTTTCAGTTAGTGACTAATATAACTTTTCAAGAGGTTATGCTCCATTCTTGTTTGAATTTAAGGTTTAAATATTAGCAGTCTTCGGGACAAAAGTACATGTATAACGTTTTTGTATTTCTCTGAATTGAAGAGTTGTATATTAGTGTTTTTAACATGAAATATCCTGAGAAGACATATTTCCATCTTCCAAAATACGGATTTCGTATTGTCGTTATAAAAATTCCACATGTCAGTCATAAAAACATTCCGTTATCTAATGAATGAAACTACATATCTGCGTCTTGTATTTGTCATTTCAGGATCAGTTTTTACTTTATAAGTTCAAAAGTGACCTAAACCCGGAGGAGGAAGGTTTATATCAATGTACAAATGATTGCCATAGATCAAATTGGTGTCACATGTTATCAGTTATTACTTACATTACATATAAACTACGTACAAAGATAAGTTAGAGACAGGCGTAATTGAACCAGATTCCATCTCACATCGCAACGCAGATATTACAGATATACTACATAGATAGGGGTGTTCTTGAACGTGATGTATATAGTGTATATAACAATGTTCTACAAAGGAAATACCATTACGTTTACTATACTTTTTAGCACCTGAGGATTCTTTCATTTCAGTGAGCATGTTGAAAAAATAGTATATAATAATTTATATGGAACTTGAACTATCCTTCCTATATGTGAATATATACTACACTGACTTCCAAAAGAAACTATGCACCATTTTGTAATGATTCTGACAAACATTCATTATGGACGGTTAGTTAACTTTTTCGTCACGTGACTAAATTCCAGCGGAAACGTCGCGTGATTATGACATTTTTGCCATTTCTGCAAAAATGCATGGATATTTCTCAATTAAAAGTTTTAAACTTTAAAGTGTGGGTTTCAACTATGTCATTGCCAACTTAAATGTTTTCGAAATTTCACTTTTAAAATTGCAAAGTTTCTTTTGGAATTCAGTGTATGTTAGGTAATTTCGAACACCATCACTGAAAAAAATCAGAATGTATTTTTATATGGTTAACACAAAGGAGGGCTTACTTCTTTAAATCGTTACATCATTGAATGACATTTATCATTCACAGAATCGAAATGACCCCACAGTGAGATGATAACCTGAATATTGATTTGGGGACTTCCCAGCACCTTGTTATCAGCATGGAAATTTCCCCAAAGGTAATCACGGCTTAAAAAGTGAATGAACTTGAAAAGTTTTCCATTCAGAAAGCTGTTATCAGTAAATGCGTTACATATATGTGCTGTGGTCCACTACTGAGTATTTCACGCATTGCATCATCACACCTCCGCATTGCATATTCTCTGTCTCTCTGTTTCTCTATCTTTGTCTCACTTTTTTAATTTGCTTTTTGGTACAAAGTAAACATTCTCAACATACAAGTAAACATAAATCATTGAATTTTTGTAATGATATTCCAGATGTTCAGACCATTGATTAAAAAAGTAAAACAAAATTTTTTTTGTAAACAGCATATGAAATGAAGACCAAACTTGGAAAAATGGTGGTGTATTGCATTCTAACGTAGAGTTACATTAATCTAAATTATCTTATTATCATCTTAATTCGTGAAATGTATAATTTGTATACTAATGCCATTATTTTTTGTATAAGTGTTTAAAAGCATTTTGCTTACATATCCATTTGTATGAAATATAGTATAAAGTATCAACATGGTATATTTTTAGAAAATATATGACACTGTCTTATTTAGCTATATTCAGGTTTAAAAACTAATTTATCCTGCCCATATGGGACATAATGATATACAAAATCTGGTTAATCTAAAGCCCTGTCCACTTGTACAGGTGTGACATGTTTTATAGAAGGTAGAGAGTGCAGAGAACACGCTAATAACTGGACATTTAACGTTACATATCTTCCCATTACTGTCAGGGCCAGATAAGTATTAGTCAATCACGAATAAATAGCTTAGACTATGGGTCACCTATAAAAAGCCTGGTCAATTTAGGACCAGTACTTTGTATTCCGGCCCCTAAACAGCCTGGGGATGGATGAGTTTCCAGCTCTGCCGATGCAAACTCCCCAAAGAAAGGAACCTAACAACCTACTAGAGATCTCCTGGAGTTAATAAAAGTATTGATTAAAGACGCTTTCATATATTCAACTTTGAGAAGGACTAGTGATGTATATCATGACAACAAAACATCCTTTTTCTCATGAAGTTCACGATTTATTGTCGTACCTCATTTTGAAGAGAAAACCACCAAGTTTGGCTATTCCCAAATATTCTGCATGCCAATCTTACACTGCCCTATTAAAGGGGCAGTAGTACGTTTTAAGGGGTAATAAAAGGTGTTGTCAGGAAAATTAAAATAAATGGTACCAATTGAAAGACAATGTATTTAAACTAAATGAAACAGGAATAAACCAAATATATAATGTTGTAGTGTACATGTAGTCATGCGATTCCCTTTTCTTACATAAAATGAAATAAAGGTGTCCACACAAAAAATGGCCGCCAATGGAGTTTATGTAAATTGTAAAACTTTGTTCTCTGACTATGGATGTTTGGTTTGCGTAATGAGTTTTAGACACTATCAAAATAATACATTAGGCATTAACGTACAATTATCAGTGAACAATTTAGAATATAGAAATTTAAAAAAGCGTTCTACTGCCACTTTCAGAACAATAAAGATTATGATCCACTGAATCTTATGACTTGCTCTTATCCCCAATGCAATTGATTTACGACTGATCAAACTGATATGCTTATCATATATAGTAAGATATTGTATTCAACGTACATGTATATAAGTATTATCATTGAAATGAGACTAAACGGAAGGCTATTTAATCTTCGACTATCTGTACATATTTTCAAAGACTAGAATTTACACAAAACCACAGAATTTTTATGGCCATCAAACTTCTTGATTCACAGTATAGCGATTATTCGGTATATGGATTCTTATTCGGTTCTTGAGCACATCGACATGAGGAGTTATAGCGGTAAAAAAAGTTATGCACTATATTACTCATACAAATGCTAGAATGCAATCTGAACAGTTCAAGACAATTATATTCACGAGGTCGAGATCATGATTTCACATGCACCACATGAATGTCAACTAAATATTAAGCTATTTATATGGGTGTTAATGTTGTTATGGTGTCAAACTTAAGTACACTTTACTTTCAAACATAGCTTAAATTTCATTTGCACACTACGCAAATTTCATGTTCAGATTGCTCATGTCCTGGAGAAGATGTCAATCAGATAATTCTGAGCAAGTTAACATATTTTTACGTTGTTTAAACTTCAAGAAAACACCAAAACTCTACATTGAACCGAATTTAAATAATTGGAAAATAATTTGTAAAAACGTCAATGAATTGTGGCTTGATGTTGAAATATTTAAACCTCAAAGGCACTATTCACTCCACCAAATGTGTCTCTCTTTATGGAGCAAAAGTTGTGGCTGCACGTACGTTGTCAATTTAAGCTCGTGATGCACGGACTTTAACTAAATGTCATGTCGCACGTGCTGCATGCACTCAATCGAAAGCACATGCTTTTTAGGTGGTGAGGAAAATGAAGAGGTATCATATTTTTAACGAAGTCATGTCTGTATTTCAAGGTCTTTTCAGGAGGAAATATAGGTGAGTTGGAGCTTGACTTATGTTCATGTATTTGCTGTTCAATCTTATTTATTTACAAAGATGCTGAAGTGTGTTACAGAGGATTTCACGTTGTAAAACGAGCTTTCAGCGTCAACAAGTTTAAACGTGTTTCATATCTATGCATTTTGCTATTGAAGAAATGTTTCGTAATGGTAATATTATTTTAAATAGCATTAAGCTATTTAAATGATAATGATTACATGACATTGATAAGTACCAGGGTGGTTTAAGCTATAACATTCTGACCTTGTAATGTATTTTGCATGTGTTTTCTCTAAATTGATCACACTATTCGGCATTTATCCTGAACATATGATTTGTCCAGTAAGCAGTTAAGCAGTTGTACTGTAACATTATGTAAAGTCAGATTCAAAATGTTTTGAGATGAATTGGGCAAAAATACTTTCACCTGTAAAACATAACATTGTACCAACATAAAAACAATGGAAGTCAAAGAATGATAAGAAATTTGCAATAAGAGATCAGCGTTGAATAATGCAATATCGTTTTTATTTCAACAACTAACGTCACACTTTTGTTCCAAGTACTACATATGCGATTGACAATCCCAAACAACATTTCAGACGGCCTTTTTATGGGGGATTAAAATAGACCATATGCATGGAACTGATGTTTCTTGTCAATCATTGTGTCAAGTTGGGGCTCGCATAGATTATATTTCCTACTTGCCGACACGTTTGAACAACGTTTTTTTTTTCGGAGAGTAATGATGAAAATACTAGTAGACCTTAAGGTTAGCATGGATGCCAACGATATTGCAAAATCAAATCACCATGTGATGCAATATATATGAAGAGAAACTATAAATATGTAAATGAAATAAGTTTCATTATATATTCTTTGGTAGATGTATCATTGATACAACGTCAAGGTGTTGGGTACCGTGATGTTCCCTAAAAAAACAGTTTGTAAGTTCTTGCGAGGTGCGATACCGCAAACAAGTGAGGCGAAGCCGAGCTAATTTGTGGTATCGAACCGAGAACACATCGGCCAAACGCAACCTGGATGTGAAAAAGTTAGGTTATACAATATAACCATCGCACGCCTGGTTATGCGAAAAAGTTAATATCTGTGTAATATTATCACATCACGTGTGTATAAGTTGACAAAACTGTTTATACGCAGACAGGTTTGTTTTCATGTTTTACCAAGGAGAAATCAACATACTATGTATGTATATTTGAAGTAGACTACTTGAAACGATGTCGTGTGAGTGTAAACATCACATTCGACGCTTACTTTGGCATACTGACCTAATCTAGCTCATATCTCTTCACTTCGTTTGTGGTGATATTATTAATTGCGAATGTTTTATGTGTAAAATTGACAGTAGCACGTTTTTAAGTTAACAAATGGTGATCGCGAAAACGAAAATATTTGTACTCCAAAGTGGCTGGTCTAAAATGAACAAAACATTTTAAAGATTAGGAGAATATCTCTTTCTCTACATGTATCTCAATTTTTTAAAATGTGTTCACACTAAAATGGCCTCCAAAAGCTTTGGCTTTTTACTTGATTATTTCAGATGATGAAGGATAAGGTTAGATGTTCGACCCACTGATGATAATACATTTGGCGTAAACTTATTCTCATCGGAAAATATAGAAGAAATATACTTTTAAGAATCGTGCCATTTCCCCTTTTAGCTTTTTCAACAATGCAATTATTTGCTAGTAGTAAAATAATCAAAACTAGAAACGAAATTTAGGAAAATAATTGTTTTGAATATTTAACGAATGAAAGGATTGGTAATTTTATCGCAACTAGTTATAAAAATGTAAAAAAAAGAGAACAAATCACCAAACATCATGTACCTATCAATATAGATTTAAAGGAGCAGTAGCACATATTTTGAAAATTTAATATGTTCAATTGTTCACCGTTAATTGTAAGTTAATGCTAAATGAATAACTTTGATAGCGACAAAACGTCTCATAACGCAAACCAATCATCCATAGTCAGAGAACGAAGTATAACGATTCACATAAAGTCAATTGGCCGTCATTGTCGTGTGAACACCTTTTTTTATTCATTTTGTAAAAGAAAAAGGAATCGCATGGCTGAACTTAACATTTTATATTTGATTTACTACTACTTCTTTCTGTTAATAACATTGTCTTTCATTTGGAACAAAATATTTCAATTTCCTCACATCACCTTATATCCCCTTAAAACGTGCTTCTGTCCCTTTAAGGTAACTAATCGGTGAGAAAAGTATATTTGGTTTATATGTTCTATTGTAATTACATACTAAAAACATAAAAGCATTCTTCGAACGATCTGTCGTTAACAAACATAAAGGTTTAAATATGTGGGAATTGTTTTTATGAAAATTCAAGTAACTTCTCTCATGTGCGTGAAGCTTCAGTAATTTCTCATCTCATATAAAAGTTAATTTTTAATAATTGTTTTGAAACACAACATGTATAAGATGTGTATCGCATTTTTGATTAATGTTAAGTATTGCATCTTTCTGAAACTTTTCATCCGTTTTCCTTTCTGGTTTGTCTAGGATGTTTCTGCCAAGCGTCCTAGTGGCATTACCATTCATCAAAAGTAAAATTAGTAACCTTTAAAATCATTTTTAATCTGTTTAAACCGACATTAAGACCATTTTTGCAAACCTGCTGTTTCAATTTATTTAGGGATAGATAAAACATAAAACTTACGTCGTACCTTATAAAACATAAAATATAAAATAAAAGGTTGTAAAATTAAGTTAAAATGGTTAACTTACCTTTCAAATTAAACAGGTTAAATCAACTTTCTATATTAGCTGCTATCAATGGACTTGTCGGTTTGGATAGGGACAGTTATGTCTCCTACATGCCTTTTCTGACTACACTGGAATGTCGACTTGTTTGACAGCATTTGGAGATCCTAAGTAAACCTCCCATTGATTAGAAGGGGGACTGACAAGGACCAATGAAAGGGAGTACTAAGTGGCGTGGGTAAAGATTTCCAAAAGTTTATAACCTTGATGTTTTTCAATCTTGCGGAACCTTCAACGGAGTCAATCCGTGAGTTGTTGGGTTCACATGCATTCTCTCCCCACAGAGGCAGATCAAGTCATGTTGATTTAGGGTTCTATTACGCCGAAACCCGTGGGTTCCGGCAGTTTCCGCTGGCCGAAAAACCCGTATCACAATCCATTTGAATTTCTTTATCAAATGACAACGCTCCTCGCCTGGAAAGGGTGGTTCATATCACAATGCTTTTGCCTTGATTCAGTAGCCAAAACTATGATTTAACAACAGCGTCGCTGATTGCACAACTAACTTTGATTGCCTCCAATCAGGCATCTCCCATTCTATCCCACAAAGTCGGCGTAATAGAACAGAGGCTAAATCAACATGATTTTAACTGCCTCTGTGGGGAGAGAATGGTTCACATGTGGCAAACATTACAAAAAGTGTCATTTGATCGTGAAAGTATCAATTGAAATCCAATCGACGTTATGTAGTTACAATAGAAATGTTTTGAATCGCGATTGTTATCTGAAACTGGACAACTTCCCGCATCCAACAATAAAACGTAATTTTGGAATCTTGTCGAAAGCAGATAGAATGACACGGGTTGATTTTTTTAGTAGGTTATGTTTCTAGTATATATGTACACGTGTTAATTTAGCTTCCGATAATATCTATAACTGTTTTAAGATTTTTAAGATTTATCGCATGATTGCCGTTTCGTGTGAAGAGCGAAAGCTCGACCAACTGAGCTACTTCCCCGGTACAAACACTTCCTTAGATTTGCAAATAGATTCTTATGTGAGCGTCATCAGAAAGTTTATCAGAAAATGAACTTTTGGAACTGCTTCAACCCAATTGAGTCTAATCATTTATTACAATTGTGTTCATAAACAATGCTGATTTGTAGAGAGAAAAAGACAATTACATGACTTCTGTTGTGATGACCTTTATCTCATGTCCCCCGTTATTTCCGTATCTCAATAACCTTCTGGTTACCAATTGCCCGCCCCTCTCGCCCTTCGTCACCAAATACAGCCAACTCCCTTTAAATTTTGTAGATCTTGGTAAATTTGTTGAAAAGAATAACCTTTATGCTGTGAACTCTCATCAAGTCCGATCAAGGCACCACAGAGCTTTTACTTTTAATGTGATATGCTGAATTGTAACATTGCGAGAACATTAGCCGAAGGTTGCTTTTTGTAGCTTTGTTATAAGAAATTCCTGATAATGTGCAGCATAATATCGATCCTTGGAACTGTTTTGTCTTTGGACCTCAAAAGGAAAATATTTGGATTTATCACTGTTTCTATGTACTTTACAACACAATCATGTGATGATCTTCTAACAAAATCTATCCAGTTGTAAAATGTTTATTTCGAACTCTTACTTTGTGACACTGCTGTATTGTTCTATTGACATCAAATGATTTTGTTTGTAGTGAGATTATAACCAAGTGGGTTGGACAAATGCTTATCAATTTATGAAAAAGCTTTTGAATCTCTGTGAAAGCAATCTATTGACTGAAAGCAGGTTGTCAATGGCGTTAAAACTAGCCCTTTCACACGTGCACGTGTGGAGAAAAAGTAGACAAAAGTATGTCAATAGGGATCTAGTTGATCTTCTCAATAATTCATCACGGACTAATGCCATAAACAAAGAGAGGGTGTAGTTTCAATGTTGACGCTTTTAAGGATTAAAGTGCTTCAGATACAAGATGTTAACGATTTTGATCGATTGGCATGTACAATCAGGGGCAACAACTATACATATGAAATGCAAGATACTTTAAGCCACGATTAAAAATTATGACGGAAATAGGGTGACGTCATGTCTTCAGCAGTAACCTGAACTAAATTATGAATATGAAAGCAATATCTGGAAACGTTTTTGAAAAAAAGGCCTTTCAAAATTTGTCATTTTAAACTGGCCATTTTGCTTGATTTCTAACGTCGTAATAATAACAGCTTATCTTTATAACATTTCAACACTTCATAACCTTTTAGATTCTAAGTCAAACCTTCTGGCAAAAAAGCATATTGAAAAAGTTGTTTTAGGATGCCAATTGAATTTGAACGGTCATAATAATACAAGTATTATACTCTGATGAATGACATTTCTAGTACTTCTTCACAACTCATAAGGTTATCGAATGTGCTCGTTGTCGCATTTCAATAGTCACAGGATTTTGTAAATTACCCTCTTGAAAAGTTTTTTTGCCCCTGAGTGTATTGCATTAAGAAAAACAATGAAACTCTGAACACAGATTTCCCATCGACATTATCTTTCTTTCTCATTTTCTTCATTTACAAGCTGGTTGTTGAAGAACAAGTTATTATGGATAGTCAACTTCTTTATTCATTTGCTTGATAACGGTGTTAGTATCTACACCGAAAAAGTCGAGGTGCTTTTTTAAACTTTTGTGGTATAACTTGATGCTTAACTTTATCAAATGCTTTGCTCATGTCGCAAAAGACAGCGCTTACTTCTTTACCATCGTCTATAGTGCTTTGGCTATGAAATCATAAAAAGTTGGTTAACTGATTAGTTATAGAGTCGCCACATCCTGACTGCAGATTCGAGAGGTGGTCATGTTTTCTTAGAAAGTTATTTACATATTCAAAGACACATTTTCCAAATAATTTTGCTGAAGAACTTGTCAAAGCTACTGGTCTATAACTTGAACAGTCGTATTAATTACCGCCTTTGCGGATTGGGGTCAGTCGGCGGGTTACGTTCGCTTCTTTCCAAGAGGTATGGAATTTAGCATATCTTACAGACAGGTCAAATAATTTAGTAAGAATGGGAGCTAGTGAATAACCGCAAGTTTTTAACTATTTTGTTTCCAATTTTATCAAGACCGGTCGCCTTAGTTGTATCAACAGAGAACTATAAATCCTTAACTTCCCCAATCTCCAATACTATATATAGAGAATACTACACGAGGTCTCATTAGATACGAATTATACGAAACGAGTGTCCTTCCGGCGGTATCTGACCGAGCGAAAGCGAGGTCAGATACCATAGGAAGGTCACGAGTTTCGTATAATTCGTATCTAATGAGATCGAGTGTGGTATTTTATTTATTACACACGTTTAGAATAGACACATTTGTTAATAATCCTAATTTTCGTGTATGGCATCAAGGAAACAATTCCGAAAACCCGAAACCGGTTTCAATAACCGAATGCGTAATAATCGACGTTCGTGATGTGACCAGTCTATTTGCGCAGTCGCTAATTTAAACCTGCGAAGAAAGAAAATAGCTTCGAGTTTCGATTGAAAATCAACCAAAATTAGAATGTCAAAAAAGGCTAATTCATCGATGATGAGTTTTAATTAACGATTAATTAATGATTGATATAGAAAGCGTAGAATGTAAACATTCAGAGTCAGAGTCGACTTTGTCAACGCTCTTCTCTCGGTCGGCTCGCCATGTTCAAGCGTCAAGGCTGACGTGTGTCGTTGTGGCTTGGCTAGCTGCTGCGGATACATTGGCTCTGTTGAAAACGGATTACTTACCAACGGGTAATGTAATGGAAGATCTTTAATTTGAAACAAACACCATTTCGAACTTTTCTAGGAACTTCAAATGAAACGATAGAATCGATATGGACGATAATGAAAACAACGACGTGCTCGGAGAGTGACGGGGACCCGACGGGAAGGGCAAGGTCATCGCCTTGTTTCGCTACAGCGTGTTTCGGGATTCCCAATTTCCGTGATGTGTTCCTGACTCCGTGACTGCATTTCAAAGTTGTTTATTCTCAGTGCTTGTCACATTTGATAGAATTTGGCTTCATCTACCCACATGTTATCACTAACAATCCGTGCATGATGCGATGTCCGGGTGTTCACCGTGTTGAATTTACGGTTGACGTTGTAATGTAAGTAAAAATATTAATGCATTCGCTGATCTATTGTTCATGAAATCGATTTTGCACAATGATGAAATCGTATGTTTTCTAAGTATCTGTCTATGTATCAACTCTTTTTAAGTATATAAAGCCGTAAACTTGAAGAAATGACATGTTTGTTATTAATGCGAAAAAAGTTCCGTTTTAGTTGACCCTAAATGAGAGGTCATTGGTTAACCAATCAAATCTGTGGAATGCGAGGTCATGTTGATACGACACAGGTCAACGCAATACGACACACGTGTGTCGTACGAGATTAGTATGCCATCACTTGTACGTTACCTACGTGTGTAATAAATAGAGGATATTATATGAGTGTCCATGACATACTATGTTTACGACACAAGTGCCTAAATATTAGTATTTCCCGAGCGAGAGCGAGGGATCTACTGATATTTAGGCACGAGTGTCGTAAACATAGTATGTCATGGGCACGAAGATAATATTCTGTTTATTACCGTAGTCCCAAAATTAAAGAAAATGCTCAAAACCTACTTCTCAGCATAAGCAGACTTGCGGGCGGCGGCTCGTATAGATTGTGACGTCATAGGTGAACCGTGACGTCAAATCATTGTTTATTACGTGACGTCACAATGAAAAAGTGATATTTTGCCCTAGGGCAACATATGAAAAATATGAACCTCGGTATGACTGCCCTCGTAGGTAATAAATACTCTCTTATTACCTACGAGGGCAATCATACCGAGGTTCATATTTTTCATATGTTGCCCTAGGGCAAACTATCACCTTTTCATTGTGACGTCACGTTTTAAACAATGCTTTGACGTCACGGTTCACCTATGACGTCACAATCTATACGGCTCGACGGCGGCTTGTCGGCCCATGCTGAGATGTAGTTTTTGAGTGTTTTCGTTAATTTTGGGACTTCGGTAATAAACAGAATATTATTTTCGTGCCCATGACATACAATGTTTACGACACTCGTGCCTAAATATCAGTAAATCCCTCGCTCTCGCTCGGGAAATACCAATATTTAGGCACTCGTGTCGTAAACATAGTATGTCATGGACACTCATATAATATCCTCTATTTATCTAGTACTAGTGAACGAGCGAGTGTGATTGCGCGAGTGTAGCAGTATATGACGTGCGTTGTGATAAATGGATATTGTTGCGTGTATGCTTATACTTTTTGTATGAATGCTGTATGCTATTTTTGTGTGCTGATCATGTGCAATTATTTCAGTTTTGTGATTTTTATTTTTTGGTGTATTGATGTGATATTTAACGACTACAGTGTCTCATAGGCCATATGGCCGGGTACCTTTTACAATTTGTATATGCTTTTATGTATTGTATCATATTTTAAAGTACGTGACACATTTTCTCTCTCACAACATCAGTTAGATTAGTATCGCAAAGTTCATCAATAGGTTAGGGGAGGGGGGTCGTCATCAGGATGTATATATCTTGAGTTTGGCTACTAAAATAGCGCCCCGGCTGCATTTAATACGTAGAAATCACAAAATAAAGTGATGGTCACAGGTCACGCGTTTGATGAGATGATTACATGTAGATATCAGTGGATGAAATGCACACACTGACCATCTGTCACATGTGGCGTCGGCGATCGCGCGAGCGTTAATAACAGATTTTTATCATAAACGGACACTCAGTATTTAACATTACGTTTGAACTAGGAATTTGGAATATATTATCTTTAATGATTTACAAAATGTTAAAAAGTGATACTATTTTGCTAAGATTGTGTTAAAACCTGGCAGATTTTACCCGGCTATATTTTTCATTAGTATATCCAAAGTTCAAATAAGCCTTCCAAAGGTCAGTAACATTAATCTGCATACTTATTCTAGACCCACTGGGGTTACTACATCAATCTCAAGTAATAGACATTTATCACCACGGTATTAGGTAAGCCGTCAGTCATAACCATCAAAGTGGCTGACCCCTATGCTGGGTTTCCAGCTGTGGACGTATGTTATGTAATCACTGTAATTACAATACATAATAGTAAGCGATAATATTTGCTGGAGCATTCACACTAAAGCAGGCAGTCATTTTATATGTGGGCTGTCACCGAGTAAGGCAGTTTCACTGACTGACTCCTGACTATTTTTGTTGATTTCTGGTGAGTTCTTTTATGCTATACTTTATACTCGGTTATAAATGGTTATCTTCATGCTTGAACAGTGAGTACCTATAAGTATATTTATATCTACCGCCGTCGAGAAAATATAATGGAAATTAATATAATTTATAAATGTTATATGTAAATTAGCCGCCAACAAAATGATATTTATCTTAAATATACATTTATGGAATAGCTATTGCTGTTAGAATGCAATCAAAAGTTAAGTGTCGACATGCATTATGAATAATAAGGAGCTAACGCTGGACTAATTTTATATAGACTTGATTTTATTTTTATCAATTTCCCTAGACTTTTCTCACTTCGACTTATTTGTAATTGAAAAACGTTAAGTATATGTAAACTCCGAATGCGAAGATATTTCTCGCATGTACCATCTACATATATATGTATTATGACAGATTATATTTTTTTTGTAGAAACATCTTACCGATCGGTACTCAGTGTACCTTTTATATTTATTGCTCG
Source organism: Steromphala cineraria (assembly GCA_916613615.1). NCBI lineage: Eukaryota > Metazoa > Mollusca > Gastropoda > Trochida > Trochidae > Steromphala > Steromphala cineraria. The sequence continues at coordinate 43,126,605 of OU744727.1, read as the reverse complement.
GTTCATTATATAAGAATCCCTATTTCATTAGAATACGTGGACTCACGCTACCGCGATTTCCATTCTCTCCCCACAGAGGCAACTCAGTTATACCTGAATTAGCCTCTGTTCTATTACGGCTAATACACGGGACAGAAAAGTAGAAATCTGATTGGAGGCAATCGAAGTTAGTTGTGCAATCAGCGACGCCGTTTCAAAAGGGGTCATTCGCAAAAGGTCGGCTACTCCCGGCTATTCCCGGTGATTCGGCATTCAGGGGAGATAACTCTTCCTTCAACAAAACATCGCTTTTTTACCTTCTCATTAGTTTTTATTTGGTAAATTATTAAAATAAAATTTATCATAAAACAAAGAACAATTTACACAATTATAAAACAGTATGTTTCTTATGAAAAACCCTTTCCATATCTGATTTTTAAATATTTTCCCTCTCACACTGTTAATGAAAAATAAACCTAAAGGCATGATACTTTCGAAAGTCACTGTCCGACCGTTGAGAATTCACAAAGTCGTTGATATCCAAAAGGTGTTTTCATTGGCTGCAGATAAGGGAGCTATCTCAAGTTAAAACTTTTTGCCGCTAGGGCAATCTGCCGGAACCCCAGGATCTAGGCGTAATGGAACAGAGGCTAATTCAGGTATAACTGAGTTGCCTCTGTTGGGAGAGAATGGCGATTTCATGAACATTTAAATATGATTTTGCTTCCGACATAAGCATGTGAAATCAGTGTTACATTTAAAGATTATTTGTCTAGCTGACAATATGTAGCCTGTTATATTGATATCAAGTTCACCAGTCGCAAAGAGATTCAGATTTACAAACTCAAGTTTTAATATAACTCCAACAAAATGCATGCAATCCGAATCGTGTAATACACATATGTTTAATACAGATTCCAAAAAAAAGCTACACTCTAGTTTTTAACATGTGTCGTAGAATAGCTTTAAAATTCAGCTACTATGTTAAGTCAAAAGTAATCTCTTAAGAACCTTTCAATTGTCTCTCAAAGGTCGCTAACCTTACCAGCTAGTCACGTGGACTATGTTCGACTTCAGTGCACACGTCTAAAAGTAAATTGTTTTAGTTTTGTCATTGTTCAAGAATGTTACAGACAGACATATTGTTTATTACAGTCTATCCTCATTACAGTACCAGTTTATGTTCAGTGTAAAGTAGACTACTCAAAGCACACATTACATAAAATATACAAGGTTTTGGAAAAGGGCACTAAAGGAAAATATATGTTATAAAATACAGACAGATACAATGTCAAATATGAGAGCATTGTCAAGAAGTGTAAGTTTTAAAAGAAAGAATACGATTTAAGAGGCATTATAAAGAACAATCTTCGTTCTAATGTCATGGCATGATTTGGCAAAATGCATGCAATTGGGCTCTTTCTGGTGTTATATACATACGTTTAATACAGATTCAAATAAAAAGCTACACTTTTGTCTAGTTTTGTCTATGAAATTGTGTTGTTCAGTCAAAATTAATCTCTTAAGAAGCTTTTTTCAATTGTTTTCAAAAAGGTCGTTAACCTTATCTAGTCACGGCTGGTCGCACACGTGGACCGCGTTCGACTTCAGTGCACACGTCTAAATTATTTTAGTTTTGCCATTGTTCAAGAGCTATTTTAGATTGACTGTTATGCTACATATCATCTTTGAAATGCGGAATGTTAAAGACATATATTGTAATATCATGTAATTATCTGATCAACTTTTATGTTAAATGAATTATCCTGTATTGTTAATGTTTAAAAAGATATCAAGTGAATATCAATAGTTTATTTGATTGATTGTAAAATGATATTAGATATGACCAATGAATGTTAACCATTAATAACGTTCCAGGCCCCGAAAAAGTACAAAAATCTGAACCCGATCCCGAATATTAAAAATTTACATCTGTTTACTATCTAAATGACATTTATCTCTAATCAAGAAAGTTCCATACTCTGACTCCTGACTGTTTGTGTTGATTTCAGATGTGACCATCCGGCACCAATTCCCCCAACATATGACAAATTCTAGGCGAGAACGTATTGAAGCACAATCCAAGAGCACGTTCTCCACAGGGGAAGAGATCCTAGATGGCTGGATTCATACCTATCAAAGCATACAGACAGAAGTTACTTCAATACGAGCCGAGGCAAAGCAGTGCCAGAACCCTAAACATGGATCTCTTCTCCATCCACAACAACCGGAACCACAAGAACAATTACTTCAACAAGAACTGCAGAAAGACACACACCTCCAACAATAAGAACAACAACGATTCCAACAGTATAAGTTTTGACGGACTCCTGACTGTTTGTGTTGATCTCAGGTGTGACCATCAGGTATCAATTCCCCCAACACATGACAAAATCCAAGAATACTCAACGCACTTTTAAAGCCGTAGAGACTTCTGGGAGCATGAGTTTTCTACAATACAGGCGGTCGTAGTACCCGAAGACTTGCTGCAGAGCTAGAGGAAACCTAAGGATGGAGAAAGATGAAGAGAAGCTATTTTCAACATCAACGACGACCAAATCTGTAATAATGAAAGACCAACAATCGACTCAGAACAATCATTCATCTCCTCGTCAGAAAATCAACTGACAGTTTAACATTAACTGCTGCCATGTGAAGCTCGACAAACACCTATACGAATCTCTAAGACTGGAATGGAAATACGCAAACCGCAAAGTCTTTCGAGAGGATCCCCGTTGACGGCCATTAAGCTTATCGACATAGACACAACATCAATGTTTTGACTGGTTATTGAACATTTTGTTTTATTCCTTTGAATCAATCAAACTCGGAACATCAACGACCAAATCCGCTATAATGACATTAGACCAACAATATAATCAAAGTATTCAATCATCTTCATATCAGAAATCAACCGATTGCTCAATATAAACTGCCATGTAAAGCTCGACGAACACCTCTACGCATCTACGACGGGAAAAGACATCCACGTCCTAACACCCAACGCTAAGTCTTTCAAGAGAACGTTGATGACGGCCATTAAGCTAACTCGACGTGGACACACCGTCAATGTTTTTTAAATGTTAAATCCTTTGATTCAGTCATCAATCAAAATCGGATTCATATCAGCAGGTATGTGTGTATAATTCTGCCAGTTTGAAAGTTTATTGTAACTGTATTCATTCATAGAGTGTGTGTGTAAGTTATGGCATCTAAGATTTTTAATCATTTAGGATTTTCTTATTCTCTTATAACGCCGATGTATCCGGCTTGGGATACCAGGCCGCCTTACCTTACTTTGACCTCCTGAGCTCTTTGACTTATAAGACAATTAAAATGTCTTTAGCACCCTTCATATTCCAAATTTACAGTCACAATGTGTGCCCATGTAATTCTAAACCTTTTTGACAAGATTAAGGCAATATCAATTTGACTTATCTCTCATTTGGTAATTGTGACTTTAAAATGCATTCATGACTCTGTGTTTTCTGGGAAAGTTGGTAATAATATCTTATTTCGATTGTTGGCCATAAATCTATAGCCAACAATGTTTAATAAGTAATCAGTTTAGCGTATAGGCATCCCTTATCAAATGGTTATATGTGACCAAATACCTACAGAAGTCATTGTAGGTCATATTTGCGCAGATTCAATTGCCATGTCTCAATTAATATTGTTGCCCTTCAAGGGAGGTACTCGGTCCTTGACTGACGGATGAATCACTATACATGTACCATCCGCTATATGACAAGATCAACCTTAATTTACGCTGAAGGTAATCTAACGATACTAATTCTTGAAATTGGTAAGGGAAATTTGAAAAACAGCATGCGACGAGCACATACATTCTATAATTCTTGTCTAATGTGGGAGTCAAATTTAGGTTCCAATTTCATTTTTCTTAAAGCGACCGTCCTTTCAGGGTATTTTTTTGGAAACGAAATTCGCTTGTTTGCTCTTCGTTATCAAGTTTTCAAAAAGAAGTCAACAAAAATGTTTACCCCCATTGACATGTTTCAATTTGGTTGTGTTGTAATCATGTACTTATAGCTTTATATGCGTAAACTGAAACGTCCACAAAAATACTCCGATAGGACTGTCCCTTTGAGGTCATTGCCAGCCTCACATGTATGTCTTCATATTTGTGCACCACTACTAGTGTTCTGATACACCAATGTTATGATAGTTTAATATTCAATTGGAAGTTAAAAACCTTTTAGTCAAAAGCTTTTCAAAAACAGAATAATTTTGGCCATGCATCTTATGATACATTTTCCTTATAATCATTTCATGATTTGCAATGTTTTAAAAGTCTCCTTGATAAGATTTTCCCAGATACATTTTCCCATGCAATGATTAAGTAAACGCCTGTGGCTATCCCAACCATTTAATGGCCACCAAAGATACGGCTCATTGCATTATCTTTCAAACCCTAGGCAATATGAATCTACTGCCATTGACGCTTATGATATCATTATGCAATCTATAATTACGATTATGTGTCTCGGGCAAACCCCCAATGCCTTAAAAGGGTAGGGACAGATGTTGTAGAAGGTTTACACGATATCCTAATTTTATAAGAAAGATGTTGACACAATATTAATGCACCTCTGTCAGTCAAAGCGGTTGTCTTTTGGTTATTGACGTTGACAAGCAATTTATACCAATAGTGCAACGGAGACAACAGGAATACCATGCCTGACGTCATTTTTGTGAGCGTCAGGCACGTGTCCCTATTTGTGTGGCATTTTATTATTTAATTCATATGCATCTATGTATGCATATTGGCAGTGGCCAAACCTCTGACAAAAATTACATTGTACACAGTATTACGTTCTGGGAATTATTGTCTTAACACATTTACACATCCTATACTATGCAGCTGTTTCTCAAGAAATCTTTCATTGGTCGTCTGTTAAGTGGTCTTTGACATCGATTGGTCTGGTGTTGTGGCGAAAGTTGGTGATGTTGCTGATGTGGTTGGGATGGCTGTGGTGGGGCTGATAGGAGAGTTCTGACATTGGTAGCTGAACTGGCTCAGACTGCTGATAACGCTGCTGCTGATGTCGTCGTTTTGTTGTGTTGCGGTTGAGCAGCAGGAGTTTCTGTCTTCGTGAATAGTGTTGCACTAGCTCAGTTAACCTGTCAAGCTGCTGTGACATGTCTGTTGTTGTCGCTTGTCCCTTTAATTGCTCTGCCAACTCTGCATGTCGCCGGACATCCTCCACTGTAGCAGGCTCCTTCAGTGTGATCAACTGCCTTAGGCTTGGCTTCAGTCCGTTCAAAGCAACAGCCATAAAGAACTGAGGCCTGGAGTTGTCTGTTGTGCTGTAACCTTCCACTACAGCACACTTAGCAGATTCATTAAAGAGCCTGGGAGTTTTCTGATCTGAAGACCGGCTTTATTTGTTAACTTCTATGTATCACTGCATGTAACACTCCATGTTCTCCTCTTTCCCTCAGCCATCGTCTCGTCTCCCACCGATTCTAAATGCCCGATAGATCAGGCAGCTTTCTCTCTTGCCATGTCATTTTTGTTATTTTATACATGCAATATAAATAGTTGCTTACCAAAAAATAATATCATGACTTTGTAACACATGGAAGATGTCCTGTCCTGTTTATTGCTCTGCCAACTCTGCATGGTGCCAGTGTCAGAGTAGGATTTTCCCCCTAGACAAATTTCCCCCCGGAAAACGGACTATATAGCAAAATTTCCCCCGGAAAAGTGGCTAAATAACAAAATTTCCCCCGGAAAACTGGCTATATAGCAGAATTTTCTCCGGAAAACTCACTATATAGTAATATTTCCCACCAGGAAAATCCACTATATAGCCAATTTTCCGCTTTAAAATGAAGACTTTAGGGGGGAAATACTACTCTATGACACCGGGTTTCCTCCATTGTACATGTAGGAGACTCCTTCATCATGACCAACTGAGTTAGCTTCAGTCCGTACAAGGCATCGGCTAAAATGACTGCGACAGCTGTTTGTTGTGGTTGGTGTGCTGAAGCCTATATTTGAATCTTTAACTTTTCTTGAAGGCAGCTGGGTCATTTTGAATACTCAGACATCCTAAACTGTACATGCTAAAAGCATATTCTAAATACTGCCTTCAGTAAGTTGATGTCAGTCAGATTTTCTCTAGCACGCCCTTGAACCACAATGCCTTCCAGGTGAAAGCGGATGAGGAAGCATCGTTTGGTTTTGTCAATACCGCTGAGTTGTGTAGGACTCAACATCAGACCACCAAGCATCAACAACCTGTAACATCTTGACCAGTAAATGACGGGATGCCCCAAGTGGTCATGGTTGGCTGAGGTTGCTGTTGGTTTTGTTCTGGTTGTTGATGTTAAGTATCTTCTTGTTCGAGGTGTTCCTGTTGGCGCCATGGTTGTTGTCGAAATTGGTGTTCCTGTTGTTATGGTTGTTGACATTGTTGAAATTGTTGTTGGAATTATTCTTGTTGTGGCTGGAGTATGTTTGAATCTCTAACTTTTCTTGAAGGCAGCTGGGTCATTTTGAATACTCAGACATCCTAAGCTGTACATGCTAAAAGCATTCTTTAAATACTGCCTTCAGTAAGTTGATGTCAGTCAGATTTTCTCAGGCACGCCCTTGAACCACAATGCCTTCCAGGTGAAAGCGGATGAGAATGCATCGTTTGATGTTGTTAATACCGCTGAGTTGTGTAGGACTCAACATCAGACCACCAAGCCTCCAGACCCTGTAACATCTTGACCTTGTTGTTGATGTTAAGTATCTTCTTGTTCGAGGTGTTCCTGTTGGCGTCATGGTTATTGTTGAAACTGGTGTTCCTGTTGTTATATAGTTGTTGAGATTGCTGAAGTTGTTGTTGGAATTATTCTTGTTGTGGCCCGAGTTGATATTCCATATGTAGCATTCTAGCATGTCTGTTTGTATGCGTTGATAGATGTGGACCCTTTATTGAAAAGAATGATAATATAGTTTGTAAGGTTCCTTTCCTTGGGTGAATTAGCAACGGCAAAGCTTGTGACTCGCCCATCCCTAGACTGTTAGACAAACGACCCAGAGACACCTGTTAAAGCAACCGGAATATCAAGTTTATTTTCAGAACTTAATATACACACATTGTATACAAATGATAAAACAATTACCGTAATACATAACTCAATGTCCTAACTACGATGTCATTTAAAACTTATAAATTTACATCATATAATCTAAAAATCATATTAACACACATAATATAAAATCAAATAAGATATATATTGTCTCATGTAATATGACAATCTAGTAACAATATACAAAATATCATTTTTAACTTCCCTTCGTTACAAAATTCATGCGTATGTGAACTGATTTATTTAATATCCTTAACTGAAACGCCTTGATATGGTAATTTCCTATGTAAATTCAGCATTAAACACACAGAACAGCGGGAGAGCATAAAACATACCTGTTAATCAGGTGAGGTTATGTACTAATCACAGGTGAGCCATCTGCAGTTATCCCCGTAACTATTAACTCTCTCTCTAGTAATACATATCTGGCCTTGACAACACTCGTATGTATCGTGTAACGTCCAGTTATAGGTTGTCTTATTCAATTTCCTGCACTCTTCACCCTCTGTGAAAGATGTAACACCTGCGTAAGCATTTTACATGATGCCAGATTTTGTTTGATATTTTCCATATGGATGGGATACATCATTCTCTCTCAACAGGAATATAGCTAGATATTTGTTAAGACAATGTCCTATGTTTTCTGAATATATACCATGTTAATACCTATCATCTAGAATACCTTCACTCGTATTAACAAGGTTTTAACCACTCCTATTACTGGTGGCTGGTGAAAGACATGGTTTTGAGTGCTGGTGACGTGGATAGTGATGGAGGTAGTTGAGGCTGCTCCTGCTCTTGTGTACCAGGTTGTGTCACAACTGTTCTCGATTGGGTAGTTGGTAGGTTGATAAGTAGCCATGTACCAGACCGAGTTTCTCTACCACGTATTAACACGGTTTTAACCACTCCTGTTACTGGTGGCTAATAACCTGTTTTTCAACTTATGGCCTTCGGTTTGGGGAATTAGGCTCGGTAGAGATGGGAATCTACAACACTACACAACAGCATCAAGACCTATTTGGATGAAGGGTAAACCGTTCATCTTTTATTCAAATAACATATATACAATACACACACCAATCATAATAAGTATATAATGGTAATAATCATAAATGGAAAGACATGTCAATAAGAATAGTTATTTTATACATTGAGCTCATCATATTTACAGAAGGTACGTATATCCAATATAATCATTATCATTTTATCACTTGTACACAGGGATATATTATCCTGTTCATAATTTAGGTTTTTTCAGTTATCAAACCTTTATTCAATTGATATAATCATTATCTCATTGACAGTACTGTCACATCAATTATATATTTATATATTATATACTTGAACAATGTTCATCCCAACAATAATCACATGTTCATTTCCTATGTCCGGCTTTTTCATAATCATGAACCAAAAGCACACTTTATTCATCTTCTGCTGTCTCTCATAGTAAATGCACTCGCATATCAAGTATAATCGTTCAATAATCAGTTAGCTACAATATGCATGTAAAAGGCAAGTATTCCGACGTCAACATCACATATTATAGACACAAGCTAAATACATCAGATAGTCGTGGTATACATTTCAGTAAGTTAGAAAGCACAAATACATTTGAAAGTAGTTACAATTTGACTCGTCTATTTGGATGAAGGGTAAACCGTTTATGCTGCCCTAGCAAACGTTCCCCTATATATACCCAATCCAAAAGGTGAATTGTGCACTAATTATTCCTAAAGAATTGTGTAACCTGTCTAGACATATAGTGGATAACTAGATTTTATCCTTACATGTCGGCCGACAAGCAGCTTTAAATGACGTTTATTACATTGATACTCAATTCTAAAAGTTCATAGACCGTGATAGGCTAGCTTTAATTATCTCATTATTCAATTCTGGACAGCTGACCTTTATACACATACATGTAGCGATGTATGTCCAACGGTGCATGAACTAACTCCATATTAATGTCAATATCCAGAGATTTGTTCTGATATCTAACTTTAAAGAGAAAACGTTTAAAACGTACAATATTGAAAATAAATTTCTTTCAATTCCTAAGAAATTTCCCATGTTAATAGAATCCCCCCACTCTGAAAAAATTTCGTCCCGAAATTGACAGTTTTTAAAATGATAATGCAGGGCTTTATTTTAAACTAATTTGGTTGGTTCTGTTGATTTGTTCAATGCCTAAGAAATTTCGCATGTTAATACTAGTTTATAACATGCTTTGGCATATGCTTACAGACAATGCTCTCGCCTAGAATTTGTCATGTGTATGGGAAACGTGTACATTGTACTTGAACAGGCACGAATTTCATTATTGGTTAACATTCATTAATTTGTAATTGTACATGTACAGTTTATAACATTTTACAATCAATAAATCAACAATTGTTATATAAATTATACATAATATAGGAGAATTCATTTTTGCATCATAACTTACAAAGATAACTGTTAAAAATTAATTTTTCAAAGGTAACCTCATCGGCAAAAAAAAGTTATAATTAGAGAAGGTAAAACGCTAGAAGTTTGAAATAAAGCCAATCAAGTATATCAACCCATCTCCAAAACATTCAAAAATGTTATTTGTTTCAGCAGTTCAAAGTAAGAAGGGGTCAAAAACAAGAGTTACTGACTCATTCTAATATTGTCACTCTGAAATCATAAAATTTTAAAAGAAATACATTACACAAGACAGACATATGATAAAGACAGGTCAAGTATAAAAATTGTGTGACCTCATCTTATGATTCTTTCAGTAGTTATGTTTGATCATGGTCTTATCATAAATGGGAGAATGTGGTTTGACTCAAAGGAATGTGTTTGTAAGACAGTCAGTGGTTTATTTGTGATTAATGTATGCTCATTTGGAATAGCTTTGATTTACTTGTCTTTGGTCTCCCTATACTGGAAATATCGCAATCTTGGGGACCCGATTATTGCGGTTGGAGACCTGGTTGTTTATATTCGCGACATGTCTATTATCTGTTGTGGATTGTTTGCTGAAACCTAGATTTGAATCCTGACACATGATCTGAAGGGTAGCTTGGTCAGCAGTACACAAACTCCGGGACACTGTTAGCGCTGATTCTAAGACTTCTGACAATTTTCTCCTTAGTTCATTCTTAGTTCTACTCATGTCTATTTCCAAATTTATCCTCTATCAAATAAAGTTGCACTACCAACACGTTGAATTGGCCAGAGAAGAGAAGGTTGACAAACTATCAGTAGTCACCAACCCTCAAAGTCCCTCTGTTTTCTTAATCCCCTGAGTAGCACAAAGGCACACTTTGCATATTCAACCAAGAGTCTCGGAGTTTTCTGGTCCGAAGACTGGTTTCATTCATCTACTTTTAAGTACAATTGTCGTTAAAAACCCTCAATATTCTCCTCTTTCCTTGGGCCATTATCTCGACTTTCACTGTCTCTTACACGCCTGCTAGACCAAGGCTGCTATCTCAACTCATGTCAATCTTGGTTTTTATACGATATAGTAATTCGCTTACAACAGTAGAAAGCTTTACTTGCTGAGAAGCGTTCTTTGAAGACTGCCTTCAGTTAGTTAATGTCAGTTTTGAATTTTGCTGCCAGGCCCTGAAACCACAACTTGGCAATGCCTTCCAGTTGGAATCTGATGAGGAAGTTTTGTTTAATGTTGTCAATGCCGATGAGCTGTGTACGACTCGACATCAGACCACCAAGCACCCGCTTACTCTTGACCTGTAGATGGTTTCAACTTGATACCTGAAGGTGCCATGATGTTTTATTGCTGTTGCTGTTGGTTGTTGTTGAGTATCTTGTTGGCGTTGTTCTTGATGAAATTGGTTTTCTTGCTGTTGTAGTTGTTGGTCTTTCTGATTTCTGACTTTGTGGCTGGAGTTGTTGTTCCAAGTTAAATGTTGTGACAGTGCTTGGCCTTGGCTCGTTTTGATGTAACTTTTGTTTGTATGCGTTGAACAGGTATGCAGGTGTGAACCCAGTCACCTAGGATATCTTCACCAATTGAAAACATGTTTTTATGTATGGATAAAGACGGCATTTTCGCCTAGAATTTGTCGTGTGTTAGGGGAATTGGTACCGGATAGTCACACTTGAAATCAGAACAGTCAGGAGTCATTAAGAATACAAAATTGTATTAATGGTTACATGATTCGTAATTGAACATGTGTATATAACATTTTACAATCAAACAACAGTTAATATAATATTGATGTTAACTGTATACATAAATAAGATAATTCATGTTACATTATAGTTGATCAATCAATTACATGATATTTGTTTTACAAGGTGTCCCTTTAACATTCAATGATAATATGTAGCCTTAGTAATGATATGTTAAGAAACAATATAAAAAAGGTGTTTCATTCTTTAACAATGACATTCTAACTAATAAAGAATAAGTAAAAGACATGTATTTTATTAATACGGTGTCACAAATTGCTTTACATCATAACACTTATTATGATCAGACAAGTTGAATAAATATCTGACAGTCTATGATACACAAAGTGATGTTTAAATACAGTACAATAGATACGATATTCACGAAAATTATAAATATTATATAAAGCAAATTAGTTAAAATCTAATGTCTTATCTTATGTTTGGGACAAATTCTCGACATAACCTAACATAACTCATAAGCTGATTAAGTCTTCTAAACCTGTGTCTACAGAAGCAATCGTTGGTGGCGATGATTTTGTGGCAGCTGTTGTTGCCACTGTAAGGCTTATTTGTTGCAAGATCGCTTGCAGCGTGGTAGGGCCTTGGTGCATCACAATTGCTTTCAACGTATTAACATTTTGATGACAATGAACAACGACATGGTACATGAATAACACAAAACTTACAACCTTTACTCATTTTTTGATGAGCATTACAATCAATAGGAATTAAATCAATATCATATGCTAGTACCGAGGAAGGTGACAATTCTATTAATTTTCTATTAAAATTTGAAACGGAAATCACAATATTTAAATGTATTTGTTTTCTGATTTCGAAATAATGAAATCACACAACTTTATGAGGTAGCAGGATGAAAGGCACTATTGCATGGACAACTTATAATGTATCTGCGAGTACAAATAGCAAGTTGGGATGTGGAGAATGATGTGTAATAATCATATGACTCGGTTATCACACAATAATTAGGTAAATCAAGAATTTGGGAAGCATGGGTTGAGGTCATATTTACTGGTACAGGAAAGGGAACCACGGAATGCTGTTAGAGGAATTTTGACAGTGATATATAATTTGGAGTCATTGCGTAAATATAAGAAGTCATTGTTGTGGTAGTAAGACTGGACATCATTGAAAGCAACCCTAAAATTTGGAAATTGTTTTATCAGGATATTTTGAACGTTATCAATAGTATGGGTCATGACCTTTAAGGTGATAGTTTTCCTTTCACTAGATCTTGCGTTGCATGTAAAAGTACTAGCTACATCTAGCTGATGTTCTAAAGTATTGGTATGGGCAATTTGCTTGCTTAATAGTTTTAGCATTCTAATATAATACTGCAGATTTTGTTGTGATTTTGTAAGATCCTTTTCCAACTGAACAATTTCATGGTGGTTTGATTTGACTGCCGAAAATACGTAAGAAATTCTTTCATTTTCGGTATGCATAAAGGAAGATAAGTCATTTTCATGATGGCTAAAAACCTTAGCTAAACTTGTTTGTTTGTTGAGTGCTACCATATGATCTGCCACACAGAGATTTTGAAAATGATCCAATAAAGCTAAACAGTGCTCTTTTACTTCTGATGTTGTTTGTTAATGGGGTTTCAGGCAAAAGTGATTTTAAACGTTTACAAGTATTATTTAGTCGATGTGAAAATTGTGCCTTGAAAGAAAACATTGGTGTCATATCACGATGTACCACATGACACTGTGTGTCATCGTTCATACATGTAAATGAAAATGTTGGCAGATCATTATTTGGTAGTGGAATTGTAAATGAGTGGAGCCAGTAGTCTCCAGCTAGATGTCTTTCTGTTCTGTCGGTGAAGGCAACGCCATAATTCAATCTCAAGGCAGATTCTTGAGAAATATCAGTTGTCGAAACGAGGGCTGGAATAACCATCGATGGGAAGCTGAGGAGGAAGATGTGTCCAAAACCTACAAGTAGATGAGTAAGTGTTATAACATGTAGACAAAACGAAAGGTTGGGGTTAAACCGTCCAGAGCGATTTATAGCACTATAAAACTGAAGATTTACATGATATGACACTGTTTTCTGTTATCTCGTTCGATCGATAGTGGACACATCTCACATATCAGTATCTATTTCACTTTAAAGAATTTGTAAGGACGGCGCCGTTTCCTACCTTGTGCAGTGAAGCGTTCATGAAAGGCTTTTATAGTGTCCTTTGTGCTGTTTTCCCCTGGCTCCCAAGATGTCCCTTGGTAACCTTTCCATTTTACCAAATAAAAACGCTTACCTTTTTTGATTTGTTGTCTTAAGAGCTTTTCATTGGGGAAATATTGGTATCATGAGAGGTACTTATCTTTGCTGCTGTGTCATTCCTTTTCTGTTGTTGATGTTTTACTTCCTGATTTGGAGTTGGGACCTGATGTGGTTGGGGTTCCTGTTCCCGAGGTTCCTGTTCTCTTTCTACATCAACTAGTCCTCGGATTTGCCCACTTGAATAATAGGGTTTCATGCGATTTGCATGCGTTTTTGAAAGCATACGCAAGAATCTGTGAAATCTGTGAAATCGCTACTCCCGGGCGCTCATTAGCAGCGGCCCGTAAAATACAGATAAATGTGTAGGACCACAGTTTTCACTTGTCACTCGTCTTTTATTTGTAATGTCAACTACATTCCAGCGGTTTCGGAATGCCCAATTCGTACTCTTTGCAATTATACTAATTATGTAATTTTACATTGACCGGGGCATAGTTACAATTTGACTTAAGTAAAGTGTACTCCGGCTATGATGGATTCTGCAGGGAAGGTGTCACAATTCAACGGAAGCTGTAATTCAGGGCGTTATAACTACGAAACTAAAAGCATTAATATTTACATTCCTTCGGTTTTATATACATCAACATGTTGTCCATATGTTTGCAAAGTTTGGTAAATATTGGATAAAGCTTAGATAGTTACAACTGACCATTTGTAATGTATACATTTCACATTTTTACACTTCTTGTTAAGAAACAGAGTTACTTCCCTTTAGTCAATTGACACGAACAGAACAGTCGCCTTGTAAACTGCCTTACGCAATTGTAATCGGGTACCCTGTTGTTTCTCGTCAAAACTGAAATTGCTTAACCAGATTCTATTACTTATGATGCGAAATATTAAATCAAACGAAACTTCACAAGGAACACAAACGTTTTATTTACAACGTCATAATGGTTTGTAGCAAAGCAGCAATTTGATACAATATTTGATATTGGTGGAACCAGAAAATTATAAAACTATTTACATACATTTATTCATACATTAAATTCATCATACATGCTAAGCTATGGTAACCTAGGATCCCTTATTTGCCAAACATTTGCGAATACAAATTCATAATGCAAATATCTGCAAATACAATACAATTTCATTACAGTCAAGCATCATCCCTGGTGTTCTTTGATCAGTGTATCAGTTTCTGTCGGTCAGATGATTTGGAAGTGATACCGAGAGATGCCAGTTTGTCTCTCAAGTCTGCATTGTTCATGTTCTTAACATTGTCTTCTTTTTGAGGAACATCCGAAATGTCTGATTGAATCTTTGCCCGTTTTTCTCGCCTTGCACTGGGCAAGTCTGTATCCCAGTATTCAAGTCTTCTTTTCAAGTATGGTCTTTTGTTTCTGGTGAGGTGGGCTTGGCTTTCGATCCGTTTTCTAACGATGCCTCTATCGGCGAATTCCATTTTTGTGTTTTTTGCTGGTGGATCCTTTTGATCATTGACTTTTTCAATGGCTTGACCACTGTAGTCTCCAAGATTCCCATGCTGAGCCATGATCACAGGTACATGCATGGTACACCAAATAATGCATGTAGGGAGTTACATCCTTGGAAAACATGCCTTTCCTCTTCTTTCCAACTTGCAGAAGTAATTTGATCCGGTCCTAAGTTTGAACAAACAAATGTTCTGCATCAGCGACTGTACCACTAGTCACCAGCTGGTATATCCTGTTGAAGTCGGACAAGACTTTTATTATGTCCTGCTCGGTATTACATGAATGATAATGGATTGGAACTTATATGAAGATAGCTCCAAAGTACATAAATATATGAAATATTATCATGACAAACTCAATTACTTGACAATGACATTTTGAAATCAGTTCCACATTTTACATAATACTTTTTTTTGTTACTTTGTTGTTTAGGTTTGTTATTTGTTTTGTCATTTGGAATGAAACTACAAAAGTCACGACACTTTGCACATATTCGTTCTGATCATGGGTTCAGGATCAGGGCTACAGTCGCACTCCGGGACTACTACATGCTTGACTGACTGCACGTTTGTTGAATTAGATAACGGGCAGTGTGAGCTGAAGCGAGTTTGGGATTAAAATGCCCACGTTCCAGCAAACTGGGAACCCGCCGTTTTTGATTAGGTAGACAAGGCCAACAGAGTTTGGTGCCCTTGAATTAACGGTTGACTGAACATTCAGGTCAATTGAAGCGCCCGGCTGGCCTGTCACAAATAGTTGGACATGTTGATCTTTCTGAGTAGTTCTATCCCTCAAACGATAAGTGTTCTTAAGAGCACAGTTCACCGACAACATATGGGCCAATGTATTTTGGATCTAATTTGTGTGACTTACCTTTTGTGTTCACTTGATTTGTGATCCAAACAAGATCGCCAACATCATACAGTGGTTCCGTACAATCGTAACATTCCTTCATCTTTTCCTGAACAAGTTTCAGGTTACTTGTAGCAACTTCTTTTGCTATTTTGAGATTATCCATAACCTCCGTCACATAATCAGTAGCATTCTTGCCGATTCCATCTTTCGGTAAGATTGCCGTATCAAAGGGGATGTTCATTTCTTTTCCAAACAACATATGAAAAGGTGAAAATCCAGTTGACTGAACACATCGAGACATGCGGAAGGCCATCATTATTCCAGGTATAAGAGTCGGCCAGTTTCCATGATCAATGTCACAGTACGTTCTCAAAGCTTGACGTATTGTACTGTTTGTGCTTTCACATGTGGCATTTGACATCGGATGATAACTACTTGTGGTATGTCTAGTGACTTGAAAAATTTCACAAATGGCACCTACAAGTTTTGAGACGAATTTAAGTTTCTACCTCTCTCTGAAGCAATTGATTTTGGAGACCCATATCTACAAAATATTTCCTGGTAAAGTACTCTTGCGACCTCTGAAGCTTCTTGAGTTCTTAGAGGAAATGCTTCACTCCATCGACTGTACGAGTCTACCACTAGTAGAATGTTTGTATTCATCTGAAGTTTCTGTTAAAGGGCCAAGGAAATCAATGTGTATTCTGTCAAATACATCTGTGACAGGCAGAGGATGCAAAGGATCTTTGTAAGGGTGTCGTGACACTTTAGATGCTTGACACTTTTTGCACGATTTCACATAGTCGTGTACATTCTGGTACATTTCCGGCCAATAGTATAATTTCAATCTCAGTGCGCCATACACGTTATCAGATCCTAGATGTGCACCGCCTGCTATGGAGTCATGGTATGATGAAAGAGCATCTTTTCGCAGAACTCGTGGAAGAGATAACTGACTTATCAGTTTATCAGCATCTCCAAGTTTCTTAACTCAGGTTGATGGAAATGGTAGAGGACACCATTCAAAAAATCATATTCAGACGCGGTGTTCTGTATTCTCTTGCACTGATTCCTGTCTTCTGGTAGGGAACCATCAGTTAAATACTGAATAATGCCTTTGAAATCAGGACATTTGCCTTGAATGTCTTTGATGTTTTTCAAATTTACCGAATTTGGAACAGGGTTGGTTGTTGCTGCATCAATCTGAGCTACCACAGGTCATGATGACTCCTAGAACAATTTGATTTCTAAGGGTTCTTTAGTTTCAGTCTCAGCTGTATAAACTAAATTGATGTCAGGGTACTCACGTCGAGATAAAGCATCAGCATTGCAGTAGGTTTTGCCAGGCCTATGAATGATTTCATAACAATATTCCTGCAGTTCTATTGCCCATCTATGTAGACGACTGGTTATGTGCTTAATGTGACAAAGTAAGGAAGGACAGGAGACCAGGGTTGAGTATAAAACGTTTAATTAATTTAAGGCAGAGGCAGCATTCAGTGTCAAGGCAGCATCCAGCGTTCCGGCGACATCCAGTGTCTAAAGGCCCAGTCATTGTGGCTGCGGTTCCGGTCGTCCTTGCTGGTCTTGGCTGCTCCCGTCTTAGCTTCTGCTGCTTCGTTCTCTGCGTCGTTCTCTGCTTCCTACTTCTTCCTACTCCTCTTGTTCTGTCCACCTCCCTATATATACAGTTGCTTGACCTACCCGTTAACAAGTTCAAACCAAGATAATTCTTCCACTTAGCATGTTTGTCCTGGTTTGCGTCCTTAATTACCAAGTAACTCCCCAGGTGTCGGCAGTAATTGTTAATTATTGTAAACTGTCCGGTTATCTGGAGGTCAGTCCCTTTAAAGTACGACTCTAACTGCTGAACTGCTGAGTTAATAACCTGTCGACGGTCGTGTACAGGTTAACGATAGTCTCACGTGTTTTTACTAGGTTGGTCAGCGGTCAAGAGAGAGGTTGACGGCTGTTTGGACGGCTGTAACAGTGGACGGCTGTTTTGTTACATTCGCTGCCATGTTAATGAAGAATTTATCCTCGAAAAATTCTTTCGTCTAGATGTCCGTTAATTCCTTGCGTTGTGTTCTTTTTTATCTCTTCTTACTAGCGTGAGTCTTTCCAGTTGTATCCATGCCCGGATACAACAACCTCACTGCTGGCGTCTCCTGTCCCTTGTTCATATGGTGCAGTGGCTACTGGTTCAACCGGCACCAATTCGAAGTCTGGGGCAGCCCGGGTGAGTCTCGCTCGCTTGCTTAGATATTTTTGCTAGTCAGGGTTTTAACTTAACATACTTTACAATCCCAATTATCACTATGATTCCCACTACTAGCCCCATCATCATTAACATTTTCTTGTAAGATCTACTCCCGCCCTCATATTTGCGTCCAAAGTTACCTTTTTGGTTTATGATATCATCCATTGTGGGATATTATATTTCCTTCTACGTGTTCCATACTTAACATTCAGATTAGTCACTTGCTTGCTAATTTGACAAACATACAACCTATTCCGGTATTGGTTTCGTCGGGAGTAAGTTCCCTTAGCTCGGAATCGCCCGAACAGTTTTCTCAATAACTACGTGGCATTTATCAAGATAAGTATAGTTTGTCTAAAACGAAAGTGATCATCCATTTCTACCGAGTAGGAGTGATTTTATTTTCCTTTAGAAAAAATACCATTTTCAAAAACGACACTAGCATCAGAATAACCTCATGGTATATAGCATAATACTATTTACAAAAAATGATATACTGGCCTCTAATTATAACTTCTATATTAAACTACGAAAATTAGACTTGTATCCATCCATAGAATCCAAAGAATATGGAATTCCTTTATGACCAAAAACATGGCTCATCGTGACACCCTGTCAACGACCTATTCTACATTGGACTAAAAGTTGTGTCATCGCTATTCCTGCCTAACCTAAGGTTAAAAGGCGCCTGCATGTTTTGTTCAAAAGTAGCACATGATACTGCTGCTGCTAAATTCTCCGGATTTTCTCTGATTACCTTCTTTTTCAAATAATCATGGGCTAGTCCGTCAATAAAGAAGCCTACCAATTGATGTTCAATTGGCATAACATTACGCCCATCATTTCGGAACCAAGTATATGCTTCTTCGGCCAAATTAAGCATACGCTCCGCAAATATCTGCACATTTTCTCCAGGCTTTTGCCGGAGGGACCTGAGTAACATGAACGCATGCTGCGGGTCCTGAATCTGTGCAAAGCGAGAGGCTAACTCCGTTTTCAACTCCTCCCATGTGGAACCAGGATTACTATTAATGTATCTGTTTATATAGTCACTGACAGTACCAGTGCTCCCCTGATATGCTATGAGTTTCTTTTGTTGGTCATTTGCATTAGTTAATAACGCATATTTCTCAACACTTTTAATCCATCCCTGATAGCTCTTTGGATCCCCTTCGAATTGTCTAACTTTTGACGATATCCCCGACGCCCCTACTGCTGTAGATAAACTAGCTAATTGACCTCATCCGAAGAGCTATCCCAACCACCTTCGACACAAGGTTAGTCACTAATGGTGCTAAGAGTGGAAGTAGTAACCGTAATTAACCCCCCTTTTGGGTTAAAACTTTGACACAGGGCCTGTAACTTACCTCGACACGCGTTTAATTTCTTTCACTGATGAGGGGTCAGAGCTATGTTACCGGCGTATATATTTACAGCAGCCTTGCTAAACGCGTCTAACACATCTTTTGGTAAGCAGGATATTATTTTTGACCTCACCTTCGGTGTCGCCCAACATAAATTGTGTAAAATGTCCGCATTACTTTTCACTCTATTCCTACACGTCATAGCGATTTTGCACGCGTTCTCGCCAATGGTAGGCACGGGAATGAAGCGATATCCGGATACGTTTTGTTTTGTAAAGAGTACTTTCTACATATTCATCGTCTTCTTCTTCTTCTGAGCTACTACTGTCTGTAGAATCCCTCGTCGGACGAACTATCGACATAGCAATCACGACCCGCCATACATTTCATTTCTGAAACGGGATTCATCTTTTTGGTACGTATACGTCTATCTCTCCCAGCGGTCTGTCAAACATGTTAGCTCGAACTCTAAGATCATCTGGCGTGTTTGGAGCCATGTCGAGCATTAAATATGTGTGCGGGGCGGCAGTGGCTTTTTGATACGCGTCTCTAATAAATGTTACACCACCTTTTCCCGGGAACATTTGTTTAGCGTAATGTTCTATTTGAGTCTTATCTCCAGGATTCTTGAAAACAACTAAATGCGTGCAATTGAGACTGATAGTACGATGGAATGGTGTTTTAGCGAATATGTTTTGCTGTAGATATAAAACACACGTCTGCCTATGGTGTGAACGTTTAACAAACCACTTTAGCAATTCCCTTTCTTCCTCCCCGGTTAAATCACCCGAGGCATTGTCGACAACTAGCAAGTTTATATTTTCGGGGCAGATCAGCGTTTCGGCTTCAATTATATTCTTAACAGAGCTAATGTTTATACCGGCTTCGTGACACATTAAGGCAACCTCCGAGTAAAGGGGTTGTGATTCGGAAAACGTCCATACGATATTGTCCGGTAAGCGAGAAAGTAGAGGCCATTTTCCTTTTATGTCGTTTTCCAATAGCTTTTAAACGAAGGATGATTTACCACTTTGGCTCGGGCCTCCAATCAGTATTCTAAATATTGCTGGTAGTAGTATATCAGTCCTATCCATGCGGGCGTCATACTGACGATAAAACAGCTCGTAACCTTCTTTTACTGCTAATTTTTGATAAACGTGAAAAAATAAGACAGACAACATGAGCGATGAATTATATTTTCAGTGCGTGAAACCACGCACCCATTTAATTGATTTGTTTATTCTCTCTCTCTCTAAATCTCTATTTAACCCAAATTGTCCATTTTCTTATTTCTCGGGTCACGTTTACGTTTCTTTGACGTTTTACGTATCGTCGACTCAATAGGCTGTCGCTGGTGCTGCTGCTGCTCAACTGACGTCTCTCTGTCGACAGCCATCGCGCCACCACTGATACGCTGTTCCGTACACGATTTAGGGCTGGCGTACTGGTCGTTGTCGATACGGTTGACGGTGCTGTGTTTCTGTTGCTGTTGTTGCTGTTGTGCTGTCCAATGCTCGACGTTGTTTATGCTGGGGCCCGGTCTGGTTGCGATGTTGTCTTGTTATGCTGCTGCTGCTGATGATGTGATATTTGATGCACGCAATTGCTAATGGGGTGCCGAGGTGTTCTCGGCTTCGCCGTTGTACGGATGTCCCACACAATTTGGGGCGGCCATCATCTCTGTTGACATGAGCTGGAAACGCTTTGCTTTCACGTCGGTGTCTTGAATGCTCTTATTAGTGGTTGCCCAGCTTTCCAACTCGTGTAGCGATTGCACGCCGTTAAGGAAATGTTCTCTACGCTGATGGTTTTGTTGTCTAGAGAACCCTCTGTGTTCGTATAACATCATGGCATGCGAAAATTGTACTAGCGAATTCCCGGTCATTAACGCCGTGTTGATAACGTCCTTATTGACCGACATGGTACAATCACTCACAACTTAACAGAAATAATAATAACAATAAGGTGCCTGTGGTCGGGGCGAGGGTTAGGCGACTGACTGACCTATCCGCGCAATGCGCTAAGTTTTAAAACCGTATGGGACCGTGTTTACCGGCTTACCCGTAATAGGATGCGCGACAATGCGTCTTTTGTTGTAACAAAATTTGTATGTCTTTGTCTGGTGAACGGTGTGAATATCTAATTTTCGTTTGAGACCGGCTCTTTTGAGCTGATTCGGAAATTGTACATCGATTGTTACCGGGTTGGTTTTGTGTTGCGTTGCCGTCTGTACTAGAGCGTCGAAATTTAAAGCGGCTGAAGTTATACTATTCAAAGTAAAACCTCTGATTTTACAAATATCTCGCGACCCCTTTTTAGGCTGATGGTGTAGCTTGTACGCGTAATTTTTAGGTCCACACGTGGCGAATTCCTCTATCCAATTACCCTCCTCCATTTCGTCAGTCCATTGTCCTAGCGAGTCGCCGAGAGGAAGATGAGGAGTGTTATCGTCGTCCAAGAATATTACGCTGTCCGTGTCAAAATACTAACACTTGCCGTCTAACAGATTGAGTAGTTCGTACAGTTTCAGACGTGCTTGAGCCGTTACCCAGGCCGCTATGACGGGATTACAAGCCTTGTGAGGTGTTTCTTGTTGCTCAATCAGGGATTTGCTAACCAGCAAGATGTTTTCGTTTATTATTTCCAAATCGTGGATTACTACGCACTGGTCATAGAACAAATTATACAGCTGATACTCGCGGTCTAGAAAAACAGTAGCGTGTTTATCGTTTGTCTGCCCTAGTTTTCCCCAATGGAAATTTAACATATTCTTCGCAAGACTTGGTACGCCCCCCGTAGAGCGCGTCTCTCGCCTTCAACGGTTGTATACCCTCAGGAATAAAGTCTTGGTGGTCCCTATCAGACTTATACTCGCAGTCCCACTTTATAACTATCCGCATAACCCTAGGGCTCTCTTGCAAGGAAGCTAGTCTGAACATTGTCTTCTCAAATCGGTCCGCTATCGTGGTTCCCGAACCGTAGTGTACTAACCTGTCACCTTTGCTGGGGTAGCAACGATTACAGCCATGGTACCAGCAACCTAAGAATTCGTAAACAACCTATGTCACCGGGTCTAGAGCGTCAACTTTGTAAGTGTGGCTACCGCATTTTATTGCTGTTTCTCTTTCCAAATTGAACTGGTTTATTCTTTCCAGGCTAGCTAACCACTCGTCCACAATTTTAGACCTACAGGTTTGGGTGGGTTCGTACCCCTGAGGGGGGACTATAGCGAGTGTCTGAGGCTGCATAAAGTGTCTGCGGTATGTAGTCATACACACCATTGGGAGAGTTAAACACTCGTAAAACAGATTTATGTCTGTCAGTTCTAGAAAGGAATTGATGAACGATGAACACCCCCTACGTAAAATTGAAACGTCCTGTATGCAGTATGTCAATAGCTGTTGCTGTAAATTGAAAGGATCTGTTTTAT
Organism: Steromphala cineraria; assembly: GCA_916613615.1. NCBI lineage: Eukaryota > Metazoa > Mollusca > Gastropoda > Trochida > Trochidae > Steromphala > Steromphala cineraria. Next base: position 43,103,691 of record OU744727.1, on the reverse strand, counting down.
GTACCCCGTACCAATCCGTAAAGGCCTGTCTGTCCTTCGTACTCATGCAGTCAGGATCGTAGTACGTCAGACAAATTAAGTTAATAAAACATTAAAAATATATTTTGTACGAGGAAATATTCTAAAATATTCTGAATTTTATTTATACATGGTGAATTACTTTCTTCACTCTATCATTAAGCATAACAAAGGCAGGGGGTGTGTATACGGCTTATATAGAAAAGAAACAAAGGTATAAACAACACAATACAATTTTTAAGAAAAATGAAATAATTTCTATTCTAACATTGATTTTCTCACTCGCTGACGTCAATTGTCAGCGGCTGCGACGCGGACGGGACAGCCTGACCGTGTTCCTCCAATGTTATGTTGGGCAATTCTACAGACTGCCCACACGACAGCCCTTCCTCCTCGCTAAATAGGCGTTTGAGCCTCTTTCGCCTGTATTCCCTGGAAGAGATGCAGGGCCTCGAGGTCTGGGTCTCCTTGTCTACAAATTTTGGGTTTTTCACTTCTTCTTCTTCTTCCTTTTGTGGCGGGACAGGCAGAGGCTTTCCGGTCCGTGTCGGGCACACGTAGGACGAGTGCCCTTCATCGGAGCAAATCCGTACACTGTCCCGAGAAGTGACCCGTCCCATAGCAATTATAACAGTTTAGGGACGGGGACGGGGACGTCGAAGTAGACGGAGGTGTAAAATTCACCGGGGACCCTGATGCACTCGCAGCTAGTGAGAGAAATAATATGTTTTACTTCTGTATTCCTAATCAAATATTTAACAAATGTAATTGATAGGTGTTTATATATATCCATATATTATCGGAGCCGTAAGCGGTATTAGGAAATCTTTTTTTTTTAAAAGGGGGAGAGAGAGAGAAATTGTGGTATGTACATTTTATTTTATGTAATAAGTAATGTGTTAAATGCGTAGACATTGCAAAGTAATAAATATTCATGCATAACAGCCTAGCGGGTTTATGACAGACAATGCAAAGTATTAAATATTCATACATTTAAAGACTATAAGGTTAATGACATAGACATTGCAGGTTGATAAATATTCATAACTAGCATAAGTAGGTTTATGACATAGAGATTGCAAAGTGATAAATATTCATGCATTAAAGACTGGCAGGTAAGAAAAAGAAAACACTAATCAAACAAGCCATACAGTAATAAAGGTAAATTACTTACGGTTGAAACCCCGGTACGAGGGACAAGTCCTCAGGTAATGGTCAGTAACCTTACACAGAGTGCAAGGGTGGGTACAGGCCGTTCCCCAGTGTCCTGTCGGTGTTGGACATCTATTCCCGCAACGTGCCTGAGGACAGTCCTTAAAGTCGTGTTCGGTTGAAGGACATTTAAAACAATACATGGTTGATAGATGGGGAAAAAAGGTAAACATTGCAGTAGTTTTTACTCCTTGGCTCGTTTGGGGAATTGAGCTTTTGGAGAAATGGCGACGTTGCAACGTTTAAACACCAAGACCAGAATACCTGTTTGGGAGCGATGGTCAGATGAATCTTTATTGTCAAAACATATCACACATAAACAAAAAAACATGAATCATAAACAATAACCAAAATACACAAATACAGAGATCAAAAGCATTACCATTTATAACAAAGTCTAAACTACAATGTGCATTTACAGACAGTATTTACACTTATATAGGTGAGTACACAATCAATTGATACATGATAGATAAATCAAGATTGTGTAGAATATCATATTCCATATGGATGGCATATAACATTCTCTCTTAACCTGTATATAAATGAATATTTATAAAGACAATGTTCAATATTTTCTGAAATTATACCATGTTAATAATACCATGATCCTAGTTAGAAGTAGAATAACATTTCAATTGAGAATTAAATTCATATTTGAACCATCAACATTGCTCACATTCAAACATATCTTATATTGAGACTGATAGATTTCTCATTGTTTCACATCAAAACAATAATAAATCAAAACAAATTTCGCATTATCACCTCTCACAACAGATATACAATTACATTTCTAGGTGATCAAAGAACATACACACCTGATTGAGTCTCGAGCCCAAGTTGAGATCATATCTATATTTAACTAGGGCAGGGAATCAATCATTTAATATACCAGCGGTCTATAATGGAGCTATTCACCTTTTCCAGGACAAGTTGGCCATCATTGTAGCTATCAACTAGAACCAATTCTCAACACTGTTATCTACATCCACTTTCGACTCGTTCTACATAACGGTCTTCAAGAACTGTGGCATGTGTAACGTGGGGAAGTAGCTCTCTAGGAAAGCTGCACATTTTCTCAGCTAAATACAGAGATTAATATATCATCTAGTCACCTGCCCTTTTAGAGATCGTTTCAATGTCCATTTAGGTAGGAATTTTCATCATTAAACAAACCGGACAGTCAACAATGGAGCTGGTCACCTTTCCTGCTAACAGGACAAGGCGGCCGTCATTGTGCATATCAAGATAAATAAATGAAACCGAGGTATCTAATATACCATCTGTCAAGGGATTTTACATAATTTTAAACATATTTGAAGCGCTGAAAGAGGTGTCAAATACTTACAAATAGACTATAAGCGTTATAACATGTAGATAACACAAAAAGTTTTGGGTGAAATTGCGTACGATCAATTTCTAGCACTATCAAATTAAAATGGGACGATCTACATGATGTGACACTTAGTTTATATATATAGTGGACAGAATGTTTAGCTTGAAGATTGGATCCTGGCAGCTCTTGATGGATCAACCAACAGCGTATTATGTCAGCCACAGGTGTTCTCTAGTAGAGGTGCCCATGACATCTGCAATTTTAGTTATGATTTTGACATCTATGACAGCGGGTCTATTAGTTGATCGTAGGTCAGCTATGCAGTACAGCTTAGGATGCAAGTTCAATGTTTGGCTCTGTCCTGGTCCCAGTCAAGGGTTTGTAGGTTAGCAAGCAGTCATGTACCCAGAGCCCAATTCTCTACCACTTTACTATCTTTTACACCCAACAATTGACCTTCATGGTCTTTCCCAATTGTGACATGTACATCGTGGGGAAGTAGCTCTTTAAGGCATGGATGACGTACTTACATTAACACCTCCAAACTCAGGACTTCTCGTCTGACTGGGGTCGGGGACGTCTTCGCCTTTGTGATCCTTCACGCAGGTCGTCTTGTCGTCAGCTTCAGGATGGGGAGTCGCCACGTACCGGGGATGTTACATGTCCAGTTATTAGTGTCTTATTCAATTCTCTGCACTCTTCACTCTCTATGAAGCATGTTACATGTTTTAGATGAACCCGGATTTAGTGTATTATCATTTTCCATTATGACGGGATAAATAGGTCTTTCTAAACCTGTATATAACTTGATATTTCATAAATAAATACAGAGATGTAAATAAACTTTCCAAATCATGGCTTTATCTTTATTCCAATATGCATAGTTCTGCTTCTTGATTCAAAGCTTCCTCAGGGAATGTATTCTTAAAGCAGAACAGCAGTCTTTAATAGTCTTCAGTGTATCCATGTAACAACACAACGCAACAAAAACAGTTGATGTTGTCGTTGCTGTTGATGTTGATATTGTTGAGGTTTCTTTTCATATTAATGATTATTTGATTTTCTCTGTTGCCTAGATGAATGTTCATTTCTTGTCCTAAATTTCTGTAGGCTTGATATCTGGTCATTTTCCATCCTCTCCGTGATGGAACGCATCCAGTTTTCTTTTTTCTGCCAAATGGATATTGATTTCGTTTCCTCTCTGCTAATGTTCTTTGTCCATAGCTCGTGGAGTTTAACTTGTACTGAGTCTTTGGTTATGCCCTTTATGGACTTTTTACATTTTCAAAATAATATATATGTGAAATATATATAATCCGGCTACATATTGCCAGCTGCATAAATAACAAGTATCATTACAACACTGATATAACAATGATTTGACATGCATTCATCATTTCCTGTGGTACACATGTAAACTGAATGCCAAAAGAAACTTTGCACCATTTTGTAATGATTCTGATTGAAGAATGAAAAACGATAGAAATTTAAAACAAAGTACCTCTTATTACTCAATCATTTGTGTAAACAACCAGCGAATCCAAATTAAAGGCTCGAAACCCAGTTTTGCACTTATTTGATCTGAAGTGGGCAGGGGTCAAAATGTTGGTTGTTCAGACGTTCGTTGAAATGATGTTTTCGCAATTATTTCGTTAAAGTACTACAATGTGCTACTTTAGTACCAGGTTTGAGCAGCCCGAGTGTTATAACTTCCAAATCTGCCATGAGTAACAAAAAGGGTCAAACGTTAAATTACGTCTGCTGTCAGCAGGTTCAACTTTACATTTTGTCTGCATCGAAGCTTTTACACTAATGGGAATGTGTGGACACAAGTCTAACTTGACAATTGACACATCTTTGAGTCTTACAAATGGTAACCAGCTTTAAGAGCTCAACAATCGCAATTAAATCTTGTTTTTGCATGCCCCTTCTGACGTTATAATTTTTTTTATAAAATTGCCATGTTTCGATGTTTAGTGACCAATATCTATCATCTTAGCAGTCGACGAGCTCTGATTAGATCTGTCCAAGTTCATAAAGTCCACGAGAACATAACAACATGCCGACCTTTGATGTTTGCTATCTCTGACGTCACTAAGAGACAACGTTTGCGGTGGTCTAACGTCACAGATATCGGCTCTCATGCAGTGAAAAAACAACTGTTTATTGTGTTTCAGGGTTGTCAGCAATCCTCACAACCTTTCAGTATAGCAGGAGCAAGTTACCATTAGCAATGAAGGAACACTACCGATTCTTGTAAAAAGGGCTGTTTTTGATAAATTTTGTCAATTTTCAAAGGGAATTTGCGATATTTTTGCTATACCGTTTACTGCTTTTTAGGTGTTTTTTTCACTATTGGAGTGACAAACATTCATTATGGACAGTTATTAAACTTTTTCGTCACGTGACTCAGTTCCAGCAGAAACGTCACGTGATTATGACATTTTTGACATTTCTACAAAAATGTATGAATATTGCTCAATTAAAAGTTTTAAACTTGAAAGTGTGGGTTTCAACTATGTCATTGCCAACTTAAATGAAAATTTAGATATGAAATCGTTTTCAAAATTTCAGTTTAAAAATTGCAAAGTTTCTTTTGGTATTCAGTGTATTTCACAAGGGTCATTGGCATCTAAGATTTGAAGGAAATGAAATAAAAGGCGTAACTTTCGTGACCATGCAAGACTGTGGATAGCCACAGGCGAGTATGTAATCATTGTACAATGGGAAAATTAACACTGTAGGAAAAGCACATTAAAGAGACTTTTAAAACATGGCGAATCATGAATTATAAGGAAATTGTTTCGCAAGAGGCATTACTATATTCTATAAGGTCAAACTTATGAAAGTGCAGCTTTGAGTGTTGTTATAACAATCATCAATTACTTTACTTTGTTCTCATGATGAAATCTATAATTTGTATGTCTGTCGATCTGTATTGTCAATGAAAAATAAACTTGATGAAAGTGCAGCGTTTTTTGTGATTGTTTCCCAAAAAAGTATGCTGATAAGAAAAGGTCTTTAACATTAGGCTGTTCTTAGGCCCTTTTTAGCTCATCTGGCCTGCAAGGCCCGATGGGCTTATGGCATGGCATGGTGTCCGGCGTCTGTCCGTAAATTTCGACTTCTACTCCAGAACCATAAGGCCTAGAAAGATGAAACTTGGTGTAAAGACTCCTTAGCTAGTGAATATTATGAATTGTAGCTTTGGTGGTCCTGTGGCCCCTAATAAGGGCCTCGGGGCCACAACCTTAAAACCTATTTTCATATTCTTCTTCAGAACCATAATGCCTAGAAAGCTGAAACTTGGTGTACAGACTCATTGACTAGTGAGGATTATGAATTGTAGCTTTGGTGGCCCTGTGGCCCCTACCAAGGGGGGAACCACATTGACCACACCCTAAAGCAAAATCAAATGTAGAGCCTGATGAGCTACATAGCCGATGACTCTATTTTTTTCTCATACATCTTATTTAATTTTTTTTGTATACAGTGGTTTAAAACCTCACCAGCAAGACTTGTTCATCGAAACAATGTTTGAATGACATTGTTGGAACATCCGCGTGAAAATATTTCGATTAATTTAGCCATCGCAATGATTGAACGATGTTCTGATCGGTCAAAAAGTATACATCTTCTTTCAACCTGTTTGAATACAACACATTTGCATTTTACTTTTCAGTACACGTGCATACTTTAAATGTGTCCACTTACTTGCGTATTCCAGTGCAAATATCATGCCATTCGTCTTTGAGGCATTCTAGCATTGCGAAAACGAAACGGGTAATATTGATATTTCACAATAAGTTACTCATATTGCATAAGGATACCCCGATGCCATACCTAACAGTTATAGGTATCAATTTTGGCAGGTCATTAAATTAATCAGCGGTAAAACTTGTTTTTTTCTCCACAAAATTCGTCAAAAGTTCTGGGCTTAAGTCATTTTTGTTCCTTTGCATAAGGGCAGTGTCATTGTAATGATTTTTTTTCTCAGTCTATATGATATATTATATGATCAAAATTTAAGAAAAACGAAATTTCAAACATATGACCCCAAATGTCTTTTTCAAACATACCAAATTTCGAAGTTCTTCCCCACTGAACAGACGATCTAAAAATATGCTTTTGGAAAGGTTTTCCTACACATTGGCGATCTATTATCAGTGCTGTTGGAGGTAGTTGATAGACATTGAAATGAAACTCAAATAACATGATAATTGCACTAAGATACACCAGCAAGTGATCAAACAAACTAGGGACGCAGCTGTGGACTGAGATTTCTGGGTCTTATTTTCTTTGACTAACATGATTTATCTGTGAACGTGGTTGTTGTCCGATATACATAATTGATCGTTTTCGATCAGTGACTTGTATTGACCTAGACAGGAAATTGACCTTACTGCACTCCTCATGTCCATTATCCCCTTGACAGGGCCCTGAAGTTCGCAGTCTAAGTAAATACGTGGTGGCACGTGGTCCTGTACAGTGCTCAGTCGACCGCTAGCAGTATAGTTCAGCAACAACGGGCGCGGCTCACTGAATGAGTGGGTTACCCGCTCATTGCTGAATAAACTGAGAGTTTGAAGGGTTGATTCCCTGCCCCACACTGAGACACTGGTGTCATCTTGGGCAAGAGACTTAATTCAAAATGTGCCTCTTTTCACCCAGCAGGAAATGGGTACCTGAAAAAGAGTTGTGATGGTGGTGACCTTCTAGCGACAAATACGTCAGTTTGGGTTAGACCAGGGTAATAATGTTAGCAGCGCCTTGAGCATGCACTAGTGAATGGAAATATGCGCTTTATAAATACCCATTATTATCATAGCCTCAATAATACTTGCTACACTCACGGTATTGAGTCTAACATTATGTCGTAGCGGGTCGCGTCAGCCGATCTATCGAATTGACCAATCAGAGATTGTCTCGTCAAGCAGCAATTGTATGTCTTCGCACATATATAGTTGGAGGGTCAAAGGTCGGCTGACGCGACCTGCTACTACATCTTGCTAGACTCAATATAGGGAGTTTAGCGAGTATAATTGAGGCTAGGTTTACTTAGACTGTGAAGTTCGTATTCATATTGAAATAGAAAAATGCGGAAAGATGTGAAATTATTCATGAGTTGAACTGAACTGCAGCTGAATGCCAAGTGATCGGCTAATCGTGTGCAACGCTTGAAAAGACATTCCTCAATATCTAGTATGATTGTCAGTGCAATGTTGTCTTGGAATTTGGTTACTTTAATTCATATAAAATAAAAAATCAGTCTGAATTCTCAACAGCTTACATTAACTCTATATCGCATGTATATTGTGATGAATATTGTACGGTATGAGTTTGGCCGCTAGGGCTAGTCCAAAGATGACCGCCCTAATTTTGACGCTCTCGGCAATAAATATTGAGATCAGTGTACATTTTCATAAAATCTGAAGTCAAACGATAATGTTGTACAAAAATCAATTTCATTCATATTCTTCTGTCTTCAAAACTAGTCTGCAGACATAAGCCGCCACGTGTTTTCTTTCATGTTTGTTATTCAGGGCTAGTTTATTTGTTAATTATTGAAGCTTTGACAAAAATTTATATTTTCATAATTCCTAAAGTCAAAAATAATAAAAATCTTAGTTTTCTGTCTTCAAAACTAGTCTCCATACAGAAGCAGTCACGTGGTTGCTTTGATGATACTGTTTCACTCGGCCATAGACAACCATCAATGCCATTGTTTGCATTGATATCTTAAACCAAGAAGCCAATTGCATAATGTATGAAAAAGCATTTATATTTCTTTGAAGACACACATATGCATTGACTTGAAAGCATGTGAATGTACAACAAAGGATGCTTCATGTCGTTAACTTGTTGTTGCGACGACCCTTTTACTTCAAACGTGAGGGACAACAATCCCTCTGGCAACAACTGTATAGTTGTCATGTATGATGGGGATTGATCACATCAGTAAAGTTGCATAATGGAAATTCTTTTGATGAAATAAATAAAGTTTATATTATGATGCTTTGTTTTTGTTTTTATGAAGGTAGCAAAAATGGTGATCACAGAAACGCTTAAAATATGATAGACAGTACTTTCACTGTTTCTTATGATGAAATTCATGATTTATTTGTTAATTTGTATTTTAAAGGGGTAGTGGTACGTTTTGGGGGAAATATGAGGTGATGTCAGGAAAATGAAAATAAATGTATTCAAACTGAATGAAGTAGTAATAAATCAATTACACAAAGTAAATTTCAGCAATGCGATTCCATTTTCTTACACAATTAGATCTAAAGGTGTTCACAAACCAATTGCCGCCAATGGGCTGTATATTAATTTTTATAATTTGTACTCTGGCTATTGATGAATGGTTTGTGTAATGAGATTAATTAGTAAACATTTAACGTACAATTATCATTGAAAAAAATTGAGAATACAGAATTTTCAAAAAACGTGCTACTGACCCTTTCAATTTCACCAAACATTCTGTACTCTGTACATGAAATAAAGATTTGCACTCTTTTTGTCAACTCTGAGTTTATTTATAATAAGACAAAAGTCCAAATACATTATGAAAAAACAGGCTTTATGAAATATATAGAGAATACTAAACGACGTCCCGTTTCATAACATATTTATGAAACGAGTGAATGGGTTGGTATTTAACGAGCGAAAGCGAATTAAATACCTATACCATTCACGAGTTTCATAAAAATGTTATGAAACGGGACCGAGTTTAGTATTTTATCATATCCCCGACCAACGGTCCGGGGTATCTAGTAATACCAACGATTCCGTGTGTATGTGTGTACATGTATGTGTGTGTGTCTGTCCGAGGACATGTTTTGTCCGACCTATTACGGGAAAACTATTTATCCGATTAATTTCAAATTTTGCACATGTCTTCTACCCTACTAGGAGGGATGCAGTGCGAAGTTACAGCAAATTTCGTTAATATTTGAGTTTTTTTTACAAATTTCCATGTTTTGAACTTAGTCATTTTCCAATATCAGATTTGTCCGACCTATTAAGTGAAAACTATTCATCCGATTGATTTCAAATTTTGCACATGTCTTCATCCCTACTAGGAGGGGTGCAGTGCGAAGTTACAACACATTTCTTTAATATTTGAAATTTTTACAAATTTCCATGTTCTGAACTTAGTCATTTTCCAATATCAGATTTGTCCGACCTATTACGGGAAAACTATTCATCTGATTGATTTCAAATTTTGCACATGTCTTCTTTCCTACTAGGAGGGGTGCGGTGCGAAATTGCAACAAATTTCATTTATATTTCAATTTTTTACAAATTTCCATATTTTGAACATAGTCATTTTCCAATATCAGATTTGTCCAACCTATTACGGGGAAAACTTTTCATCTGATTCTTTTCACATTTTGCATGTGTCTTCTTCCCTACTAGTAGCGGTGCAGTGCCAAATCAAAACTAAAATTGATAAGGTTTTTTTGTGTGTTATTTTTTTTTACAAAGTTCCATTTTTTTTAATTAGTCATTTTTCTCAATTCCTCTTTGGGGGTCAAATGCTGTGCAAGAGATGACTACATTGAAAGTAAAAAATAATTCAGTTAGTCAGGGATGCATGGTCGGGGGTATTAGTGAGCCACGCTCACTTCTTTTGCTTGTTTATTACTTGATTAATAACATCGTAAAAATACAAAGAAAGTCGCCAACATGACTGTCGCGGCCGGCCCGCTGACATTATGACGTCATACTTAACAATTGTGACGTCATCATTACGTCACGTCATTCGGTCAGCGCGCGATGTTATGACACATAGTGTAATAACATGGTTGATTTATTAAACAGCAATTTCTTCAACGAAAGAGTAATAAACAGATATACTTTACAGTTGTTCTTCGTCCACATTTTATTTTATTATTTGTATGGTCAATGTAATATACTATTCTCACGTACATAACAATTTCTTAAAATCTTATTCCCAAATCCTGGTACAAAGGCCCTTCGAGAGAGAAATGATTCTCTCTAAAGCAAGTTAATATGACAAAAATGTAAGTCATTTTCAATTGATTGACGCATACGCATAATCATTGCGTAGAAGCGGTCGTGCCATGTCAACTCTACTGTACTCTATTTCCTACAAGGAAAAGCAGGTTGCTGTAGTCCGATATTTTCGATCGCGATGTTCGATCAGTGACATTTTATAATAATACTAATAATAATGGATCGCATTTGTAGAGCAGGACAATATATACAGGACAAGAAGATTACCTTGCTGTACTCCACATTCCAAATGTTACCCCTTGTTGTGTTAAGTTAATGAAGAATGAATTCTTGTTGCAATAATGGATTCTTCCTGTAGGAACACAAAATCAATAAATTGTTGTCGAAATTCTGCATCGAAATGTTCGATAGGGGATTTTCCATGAATATGGCTGGAAGTTGACCAGGAGGTCCGTGGTTCGAATCCCGCCAGGGGCTCGGCAACTTTATCTGCAGTGGAGAACTGTTCTACACGCAGTCAGGTTTGGGTGCAATGCTACAGTGAATTCCAGTGCAGTAACACCCATGTTTGCTAGTTCCAGCCGATGCCACAATAGTGTTGCGGGCTTTCTCCCTGCAATAATACTAGCAGCCGCGATATAAGTGAAATACTCTTGAAAGCGGCGAAAACTACACATCACCTCACCTCATCTAAAACCACTAAGAATGTATTATTGTTGCATTAAACTGATTTTCTAAACGAATAAGATATCAACAAGAATAGTTGTTATTGTTCAGAATTGTCGATCGCAATGTTCGATAAATTATTTTCCATGTACAAGCAGGATGATGACCTTTGTGTACTCCAAATCTTCCATCTGCTGTTAGTGAATTAAACGCACTGTAGCTTTAATTCCTTTTAAAAATACAGCTTAAAATGAGAAATATCAAGTTCAATCTTTAATCCATAAATTGTTGATTTTGAAATAACATTGTATGATTTTCTGGACCGACAAATTCCAGACAAATATTGCTGTTCCATTGTATGCCACCTAAATGCCCTTAAAAACTTACCAAATGGATTGCTGAAACGAGTACGCATTCTATAAGTACATTTGCTTAAGATCAGAGTTTCGAATGCATTTACAGTGTAAGAAATCAAACGGAATCAATCATAATTATATATAGAGCCAGATGCAAGTTCTTTTTTCTTAATCTAAAGATGGCAATACGAACAGGTAGGCAACTCTGTATTACTAGATGGCTTCTGAAACATCTATATCTTCACGTTTTACAACTGATCATATGCCTTATCAATGCTGCTATACAAAAAAATGATACACAATTTATTAGCAACATGATCACTATAAATACCCATAACCGAGGGGTTTTGGAGACATTTCTTCCTACTAAATCGCTGGTACTATACGAGGGTTACACATGACCGTTTGGTCTAGCAATCTAGTTACAACTAGCCGTAGTGTTTACGTCCGATCAGTCCTGCGTTACATCTAGCGACTTGCCCACTAGGTCCGTGTCGAGCATGCGCGGAAATCAACCAATGAGAAGGAACTGGTTCAACTCTAAGATTCGGACAATCTAGTTAAAACCTAAAATACCGAGTGGGCAAGGATTTCTGGGACGCAAATATTACAGCTAGTTTTAACTAGATTGGGGGTCTAATGAATCATTTCATCCTAGTGAAACTTGGAATTGGTTACAACAAAGTCAAAGAAAATATTTACGATGCCACGTGTACATGTCACGGCCGATTCTGATTTTATCAGAAACGTAAATTAACTTCAATAATTAAAATAAGTTAGCATGTCACGCTGGTACATTGTACACATCATAAAAACACAAGTCAACAGAAAGTAATGAATTTGTTATTCTACAGTTTTATACAGAATCAGTTACAGAGCTTTATCGATGCAATGGTGATAACGTCACTCTATTGTTTGATTATAGTTTGGAATTAACTGACTATCCCTGTTCTTTGTGACTCTTTGTTTTTTATGATGGTCTTCTTACATGAGTCAAGAAGGCTCTCAATTTTGAAAATATGCCTTTGTTAAGACGTAAGTCTAGATTCGAACAAGCAACCCTCAGTATTGTACAGAAGAGATTACAGTGTTTTAACAATGCAATGGTGATAACGTCACTCCCAAACTGTTAGATTTTTTATTATGTTTGTGTAATAATTAATCTTTATACATGCTTCAAGGAAGCATTTTCAAATTTCAAATTTGAATTTCAAATTTCAAATTTGAAAATACACTTTTGTAAGGAAGTGAGTGTAGATTCCAACATGCAACCCTTAGAATGGTAACTAGGATTTTTTCCAAATGGATATGGAGAACACACAGATCAAAACAGTTTGAAACCAGTGTTTTTAATGGATGGGTGAATGAAAGAACATCCCTAGAATGTGTAACGAATTTTATTTAGTTGTCAAGCACATCGCCGTCGGTAAAGATTGGCAATACAGACAAGCAGATAAAGTCTCACCTCATTTCACATAACATACTCGTAAACGAATTAAACCATTTGTAGCGTGGCCTAAGGTTGTGTCCAATATTCGATGAATGAGCACCAAAGGTTTTTTTTGTAAAATGTAAAGGATATATGTTAAAATAATAAAACCGTTCCTTTTTAGGTTCGTGAAATATGCATGCATTCGGAGGTCCTGATTCGTGAAAATAATCAATTCCTTTATTTTTTTGCAAAAACCCTCTCCCCAATCTTTTTCCATCAACGTATCCGTCGCATGTTCTCTTCAAAATTTAATAAAAGGGAAATAATAAAAGTTCGAGTCAACTCTGTATTACTAAATGGTAGATGCCACACATCAAACACTTCACTTTATAAATTTTTGTTCAAACAACCATGATGCAACAACATTAAATTTACAATAAATAACCGGCTAACAAATCATTGAACGAATGCATACCATAATGACATGTTCAGGTTTAATGTACAACATCATTAAAACTCATCTTGTTATCTTGTTATCTTGTTATGATGAGGTTTCGAAAATAAGTTATGAAGTAATAGTATCGATTGTGTTAAGACAGGTGTATTTTCAATACACCTCTTTCAGATATTATACCAAGATTCTCGATGACAATGAAACAATGATACAACGCAACACGTCTATTAAATTGGACTGATCACATGACTGCTATTGAAATAAAAATAAAGCCACTCCATTGTGTATTTTTTCTAATAACTTTCCTTTTTTATTCTCATTGCATGTTCATAAAGAAATATGATTATCTTAGATGACTGAAGTAGACAGTAGCACAGTAGCACAATAGCACAATAGCATTCAAACAACCATGACAAAAGGTATTTGAAAATGTTCCTGAAGAAGTTCTCTGTTTAATCACGATTGGCATCCTTTTTAAATGGTTACCACAGAATCAAAATATAGTTCACATATTTTTTTAAAACTTAACCCCCACATGAAAAAAACTACAGAATTAAGCATTTTAATTGCAATAACAAAGAAAGTAACAAACTCAGACTTTGAAAACTTCAGAAATCAACAGAAAACAATAAGCTAATTATTCTTCATTATCAGTTGCATGTTTTCAATAATCGTATGATAATGTATTCTTAAAATGGTATTTATTGATGACTAGGTTGTTCTTTAATATCCCATTTGGTTATTTACAGCTTAGGCAAAAACGATTTCTCTGCAACGCTTCACCAACAGAATGCAAAGTGGTTGTTGATTTGTATTTAAGAATGCGAGTTATTCATAAACACCATTTCCATACACATAAAATGCTCATATATTTAGCGATGCTTTTGAATTCCTTGTAGGAAATCATTCTTACACGTGACCAACATTGCTAATTTATATGCATCTATATCGTAATTGTATATTCCCATTTTAAGTGATCCATTGTTTTTTAGATCCTCATATTGTTAAAATGGATCAGCTGGCAAACGTTAAGTTATTATAACGGTTATTCTATAATAAATGTTTTTGTTATTAGCCATTGGTCATGCATATATTAACCCACTCACCGATTTCGAAAAAGGTACATTAAAATTCATTGTACTTTTAATTACCAAGAAATCGCTTACAATCCGTTCTGAATGTTTTCAAAATGGTATTCAATTTCTGTGTCAAACTCTTATGATTTAGTTGTCGTGTCTCCTAGAGATGATTGATTAACAAATGGTTTGTTTATATGATAACTGTAAGGACATGATGTACAAGCTATGAAGCATAACGTTCTCTAATAACACGGATGATGTGGCATTTAGTAGGGTCAGTAGAACGTTTTAGGGAGAATATAAGTTGATGTAATGAAAATGAAAATACTGGTTTCAATTGAAAGACAATGTATTCAAACTAAATGAAGCAGCAATAAATCAAATATATAATTTAAAAGATCAGCCATGCGATTCCATTTTCCTTACATAAAATGAATTAAAGGACTATATGTGAATCTTTATATTTTTTCTCTAACTATGGATGATTGGTTGGTGTAATGAGGTTTTTGACACTATCCAAAAAATGCATTTGACATAACGTACAATTATAAGTTTTAAAAAAAATCTATAACATTGTAAAGTTCTATATCTTTCTTTCTTTGGTCATATTCATGACTGAATACTTCAGTCAATTAAACGTGTACATATATTCTTTTGTCCTAGAAGTAGATATCAACTGAAGTCATTCTACATAAAGGAAAGGTTATTTATTGATAAGAGTACAGAGGAAAAGTCGGAATCATAAACAAAAAAGAATTGATTGAAGAAATCCATAATGTAACTTTTTAGCACCAGAGCCAAAGCATTAGCTTATTGACATTTGGCGATCAATAAGTGTCATATAATTGATTGTTGACGTTACCTTAACTAAATGAGTTGCCATAGAGCCATAGAGCCAGAGAGCATATGAGAATATGCGCCTTACTTGCTTACTTTGCAATTTGAATACATTAACTTCCATCCAATGACAGAGCGTGAGAAGTGTTAAGTTATAAAGACATACATAACAGCAATGGTAAGGGAAGCCGTGAGTCTGTCAGCACTGTAAACATGTATAGTGAAACTTTAGAATTATTTCATATCTTTGGATTCATTTTACTTTTAAAAGGATGTCAATCTGGTCAGTCATTTTGTGGAGATACGGATTTTGTGTTAAAAAGTGAGGATGAAAAAAGAAACGTTGATAAACTTGGCCAAAAGACTGTCTCAGATGTTCACAGGTGTATTTACCTGTGTTATCATCACCTCACCTGTAATTCAATACAATACAACCCCAATACTGGTCTCTGTATTACCCATGCATTATCCTTGGAGGATCTTCCTGGATCAGATGCAGTACCAGAACCCCAAAACCAGATCTTCTTCAGGCAATCGGCAGGAGGTAATTATTACATTAATGGTACATACCGAGCGAAAGCGATTAAGATACAGTTAACATTCATGGATGTCTTAAAAGTGTTAGCAATTTAAACTGAGTTTAGTATTTTATTCATTACTCGTTAATTTCGTCGTTTAATTTAGCAAGAAAATCGCTGACATCAACTCTGCACCCGGGCCGCTTACACTGTGACGTCATTCGTGAATATTATGACGTCAGGTCAATCCGTCAATACGTGATAATTGTACACACAGTGTTATGACAATATAGATTATTTAGCAGTGGTGTCCTCTTATTGCAAGTAATGATTACATGCTTTGGTAAATGATTGACGATTTTAAATTTGCATTAAGAAGAGTTAAGAATCAGTTTTGCTTCTTGCAACCTTTGAAAATTGTAAAATGTTTTATCTTATAATAAGCGGCATGAAGTAAGATGTTTTAAAAGATCTGCTTTTTTGGCGACTCCGTCTCTCTTTCAAAGATACCAATAATGGATGGTAAAAATACGTGATATGACTGTCCTTTCAGACATATTAAATAAAGTGTACATTCACCTATCCACGAGATAAAGTAAGGAAGGAAGGTAGTTTTTAAAATTATTGAGATTTTTTTTTCATTTGCTATATAAACATAACAAGTTAAGATATTAATCAACATTTGATATAAATATATAATTTATCAGTTTCCTTTTCGCAAATGATAGAAACCTGGAGTGATAAGATATACTATATACTATATACTAGAATATGAAATGAGGTTCTTCTAATTTCAATATCTTATATAAATATAAGTATAATATGAAAGTTAGTACATGAAGCATTACGTTTTCGTTTTACGAAATAATATAAAAACAATATTCATGGTAAATGTTACGATTAAGAATATCTTAAGCTTTAAATTAATTTAATTAAAAATTGAACATATGGTAATAACTTTCTCATAAGACTCATGGAAGAGTCAAGTACACTCGTTGCTTGTTACAAAATATATCTATCTATATTCTGAAATTCAATATATCAATATTTATTTACGTGGTAATGTAAAAAGTATTCTTAGAAAGTGTTATTGTTCAATCTTTTTACATATTTGTAAAATGAAACTTCCAATCATCCATCTGTATTGAAAAAAACCCTTATTTTCAAACGTTTCATGAATTCACTCTCTAATTCACATAGACAGTAAAAACATACATGTACATGTAGGAGCAAAAATTAGACCAACCGAAAATAACTCCATGCCACAACGTCACTTTTGTCATATTTTGTTTTTTTTTTGGTTGGCGCAAAACCGGATATAACACTTATCAATATGAACAGCAAATATATAGGAACCAAAATGATCGGAAAGAAACAAAAAACAATGTACATTTACTTTTAAAAAGTAATTTAAATAAAAAACAAACAAAATTATTATTACTCGATGTCATGACGTTAACGTTATAGCGTTGTAATATTTTGAGGGGAGTATCGCGTATTTGTTTTGAAGCACACTTACAAGAAAAATCTTTCTGAAAAAAAAACAATGTCTTTATTCAATACAAACTCGACGTTGCATTGTGTGTATTACTCTAATCGGGTGAAATTTCAAAAGTTTACTGTTCCTTCTATATCCTTTTTAAAATATAATTACACTGTTAAACGTAGTTAAATGACTTGTATGTAGGGTAAAGGAGAAATATATAAGCGAGCTTTTTCTCAATAATTGAGTTTTTACAAATTGTTTATAAATGTTTAAAACGATATTGATGTAATTTCATAACATTAAGTTAAAGCATAAAATTACTTAATAAACAAAATGTCAAGTCGTCTAAATATGAAAGTAACTCTTATAGTAGATTGGAAACTGTGAAACCTGGCACCCATTGGAACAGAAATTTATTGCCGCTAGCTTTAGATACATTCTCTAACACACATTCTCTACAAGTCGTTGTAAGTTGATCCATCTCCTGTTCTAATGAGCTCAGATTGGCGCAGAAAGAGAGAAGCTTGATTGGATGCGATCAAAATTAAAGAAGTGTTTTTATTGGCTGAAATAATTCAAATGGTTTGTGATGCAAAATGGTCGACGTTCTTTTTATATGAGGTTGAATCAATGTGACTTGAGCAAGCTCTGTGGGAGAGAATGTTAAAATTTGGGTCTTGAATTTTAAAGGCTGGTTTAAGGTACATTCCCTCAATGCACCGCATTCTGTGAACATGACAACAATTCGCTGGGTTATCAGCTGTTGGTGATTCATTAGGTTTCTGGTACAGACTGAGTCTTTTATTTTGATATTTTTCTGATGCTCCAGGCAATTATTTATTAAAACCTAATGTCGGTATGGGGGTGTGAGATTTCAATTTGAACAGCGTTAGTTCCATGAATTTGATAGAATGTGTATGTTTGAGTCGCTCAAAAACCATATTGATTGATTGAGGAAAAAGGCAAGACTGGGAATGTTAGCAGCTGATAATACACCTAAAGCTAAGAAAAATTTAAACTGATGAAATGATTTTCTTCAAAAAGGTTTGTTCTGTAACTTTGCCGATTTCCTTTACACATTAAAACCATTGTTAAACAAATAACATATACTTTTACCTAGACGCTGATGACAGCCAACTTAACATTAGTTTCTATCAAGTCCACTGAAATCACCTCAACATCTAGATTTGTTTTCAAAACTTCGCCCATTCGATGAAAGGTAACAAGAAACCCAATACAAAAGCTCAACAAAAGTAACTCAGTTCTGACCCCAAAGTTCCTGCACTGGCTCCCATATCCAGAACGGACCACCTTCAAATTTGTCTCAATGGTCCACTCTTGTTTTTACAACTTACTTGCTAACCAAAGAGACCTCATTGCACATATTCTCCGCACCAAATACTCTTTTATAATGACTAATAATGACTCTTATCAAATTAAGTTTCCCTACATCAACAACGTATCAAAACATCAATGGGACAACGAGCTCTCTCAGACAAACAGACAGACAGAAAGGTTTATTGCATTCAAGGCCTCCGGCCCGTATACAGGAGAAATACAATTTCATGTTATAAATAGTAATACAAAGTTCACGACATATTATACAAATTAGTGTAGTATAGACCTAGATTTCAGAATTTTGCCTCGAAGATCTTGTGCATACTTTATGTACATCGCTAGATTAATTGTTGAAGTATCATTCATTATAACCATCAAGGCTCGCCTAGTCTATATCGTGTAAAAGTGATTCTGGTGATTTTGAATGTAAGAAATGTTAAATGACACTCTGGTTGCAGTAGTGTCTTAAACGATTTACAAGGTCATAACGCGAACTTGTTTATAGGGTTGAATGCCATTTTTGGTAATACATATTGATTGAACGTTCACGAAATTCCTTCAAAAACATATTGAAATCACCAACACCTTGGTTTAACAAACAGGACCATAACCATGAGAACATTAAAAATTTCTAATCTTTGATGGCCTCTGCAAAAATAGCTTTTAACAAACCCGCTTTCGGTGACGTCATCATTACGTGTCAAATACCGCAATTGCGTCCTATGGGTATCAACTTGAGCGGTAACTTGTACCTATATCGGAGAAAAAGAAAAGAAAATCTAATCGTGCGCGACAAGGACGGCTTTCAAGCGTATGTGTAGGAAACGTAAATTGGGAGATTGCCACACTTGATGCGCCTTGATGTCGGCTGCCTGTTCGGTCATTTTGGTAAATTATCTCATATTTGATGAATTTTGGTCCGAGTTTATCTAGGTCTCGCAAAATATACAATGAAATCAGTAAAAAAAACTTTATCCATATTGAACTTCACTAGCACTATGACATTTCTGTTTATTAAAGAATTGTTTGATATCCACACTGCAACTCTTTAAGACAAGTTTAGTCTTTCTGTTTTTTTCCAGTGAACAACAATTTAAAGGAAATTAGACACTTTAAAATTGAATTACTGTTATTATCAAATTAAATCTTGATTATTCAAAAACGTTTCATGGTCTTTGAGAGGTACCATAACATGTGTAATGTAGTTCTAATACAATGTTAACAAATTATCAGAAAATTTTATGTTCAAAAGAAAAAAATATTTCCAGTTGTGGAACTTAAAGATTTATTTAAACTTTTAATTATCTTATTTAAAAGATTTGACTTTTAAAATATGGACAGTTCTGATGGAAACAATATCCTTTAAAGTTTTTAAAGTAAATATGATGTGATGTCAGGACAATGAAAGTTAATGGTTCCAATTGTATTTAAACTAAATGGAGCCGTAATAATTCAAATATTTAGCAAAGTTTAGCTATGCGATTCCTTTTTCTTACACAAAATGAATTAAAGGTGTTCACACAAAATGGCCGCCAATAGATTGTATGTTAATCTTCATACTTTGTCCTCTGACTACGGATGATTGGCTTGTGTAATGAGATTTTTGACACTTTCAAAACAATATATAATATAATATATCTGTAAAATAAAGGAATCACGTGTTTTTTCACATAACCTATTTCATTATTTCGGTTTCGTTTAGTATAAATACATTGTCTTTCAGTTGGAACCATTCATTTTCATTTTCCTGACATCACCTTACAGCTGCGTACATGTACCTTAAGTTTACATAAGGACAGTTTGTAATCCTTTTTAAGTGCCCCTGGAGTTATCCTATGAACATAAACACATGCTACTGTCTCTTTAAACTAGTTAACATGACAATTATTGGCTTATCGGTCTCAAAAAACAAACATTACGTTATATATTAAATATTACAAAGGTTATGATGAATAGGTCGATTCCAAACTTAAATCTCCTCTCCTTTAGTTTTCGTTTAATTTTGTTTGGTTCACCAAGTTTATTAATAAGTAGGCCAAATGGTGTCAAACCTATTTGCACTTATCATGAATACTAAGATCATGGCTAACCGACTTTGATTAATTGCACTATAAACTTCGTCAAAACAACATTGTTAGCAATCAATATCGAATTCTATATCCTTCGATTTATTATATATTGGACAAAGAAAGCCTTCTTGGCGAATCTGAGTTCTTCATCAATTAAACAACAGATCGAAAGTGTTCCGTTGATTAGATTCTATGGGATTGATATTATTCATGAAGCATATCAATGTATTGTAAATGTAGAACATATTGTTATTGTACTCAAAACCATAATCATACCGACGATAATGGAAGATGATTACATTTCCTAAAGGAGATATCACATCAATTCTTTGCACAAAATTGTATTTGTGTGTGGTGTGATATATATATTATATATGCAGATCAACATAAGACAAATCAACCGCGTTTAAGCTGTTGTTTACTTTCCATGCCATTTGAGGTAGATACAAAAAGTAGGAATGAGATTAAAATGATTTGGACATTAAGTGAAGTAGGAATTAAGTGGAAACGGATTATCATAAATGGATATTACAAGAGTTTGTAAATTGAACCTTGTTTAGCTTTCAATTACTATGTAGTTTGATGTTCCTATAGAAGTATCGTCGAATCAACTTTATAGTATTCTCTCCCTTGATTGAGGAAGATAGAAAATCCTTATCATACCTCTGTTCATCTTCCTACGCAGAGCCTAAAAGGCCAGTTTCCAAACTGTCATTTTATGCCTTGCTGCAGAGACTCTACTTTTCTGTGCTGCTATAGTGCCCCTACAGACTAGAGAGCAAGCACAGAAAACTCAAGGCTATGCAGCAAGGCATAAAACTGACAGTTTGGAAACTGGCCTTTTAGGCTCTGCGTAGGAAGATGACCTATGTTGTAATACGAGCAATTTTCCGTTTGCGAACTATTTACCTGGCTGCAAAACATGCTACACAGTCAGAAGAAAAAAGATAATGAACACACTTCTTGCATGGAAACCATTCTTTTTATCAACCAAAACTAAGATGAAGTCGTCAAATTACTTGACCCTTCTATTCTATGTTCCATCACGCTGTTTTTCAAAGATAAATTTCTATCCAATCAGGATTTTCCCTTTCCAACCCGAGAAAGTGCTAATTTTACGAGGGTAGCTCGTGATAAAACGAATTGAGTTAACGCTATTAGGGGAGAAAATGTGTTATGAAGCTTGGAAACCTTGAATGATAAAATCATGTTCAAAACAGCCTTAAACAACACTGTGCAAAGCAAATCTGGATAAATTAAGATTTAATTTTATCGCACTTCAAATTCACGCTACGCAGTACAGTAGAATAATGATCTTATTTTATTGAGATTAAGGTTACAGTCTTTAAAAAATGGAAATTGGAAATCTTCTTCTTTTTTTTTGTAAAGTTTAAGTTTGAAATGAAAATACATTTTGGTGCTGTTGTCACAACATGCTTACTTTCACATAGAGAAGTCTTAGATGCCTAGGTGATTATATATAAACAAATAGTTTACTCTCATGAATTTTAAAGTTTCCTTTTATTCACGTGTGCAGTAACCATGTACATCTTGGTAAGCAGGGAGCATTAATTACGACTTGAGACAGACATTAATTATTTGCATTATTGTCAGTTGACATAGGGTTGCATCAATGATATCCAAACAAAGACGCAGGAGAGATATATATAACAATGCTAATGATATTTAAAGGGGCAGTAGCACGTTTTTAGGGGAATATAAGGTGATGTCAGGAAAATGAAAATAAATGGTTCCAATTGAAAGACAATGTATTTGAACTAAATAGAGCAGAAATAAGTCAAATATATAACGTAAATTTTAACCATGCGATTGCTTTTTCTTACACAAAATGAATTAAAGGTGTTCACAAAAAAATGGCCGCCAATGGATTTTAGGTGAATCTTCATACTTTGTCCTCTGACTATATGGATGATTGGCTTGAGTAATGAGATTTTTGACACTGTCGAAATAATAGATTTAGCATTAACTAACAATTATCAGTAAAAAAATTAAAATATAAAATTGTCAAAAAACGTGCTACTGCCCCTTTAAGATTAAAAAATAATGTCTGACTTTATTCACAGTTCAAAAGCAATCTATCAGGCATAACAATGTGACATTCCCATTTTACATTAGTTTCTTTATATAACGATATCCTAAAAATGCTAATGATTTAATAAAACCTAATTAAGTTTCAATTGTGTTACCCATTGTATGATTCCCAACAAAGATATCATTCACGTTCTATATGTTTTTGCTTTTATAACAAGCATTGTGTCATTCCTAACAAAGATGTCATTCACCTTCTATATATTTTTCCTTATATAACAATATTGAACATCCAATTCAAATAAAGGCAAACTGAATAATTGATATGTGAATATGTGGTATGTTTATCGAGTTCATTTGAAAGACAATTTTCCTCAGGTGTTTCACGTATGTTTTTCATGGTTGTTGTCTATGAATGCATACGAGAAACCTAAGATGTTTTCAAATGTTTATTTGCAACAAGAACTCATTCTTGGAAATATTTTGTCATGCGTTGTCGTATACTTAAAGTAATAACTGTATTATTTTTTCTGAACTAATTAAACAATTACCACCTTATCTATTGAGTAGGTATGTCTGAGGGTGCTTGAAAAGGCTTGTTTTTAAACCATTAACATAATGGGAATTTACTTCAGTGACTTATTCAAATTAATTACCCAAGTGCTTGGTATTTGTAGTCGTCCAATGCACAATGAACAGGTGATACACAATTCATGAGCAAATATTAAGTTTATTAAGGGCAAACCGTTTGGCGCATATTGTTTTAAGACAATCAATACTTGAGTACAAAAGTACCTATTCAAGCGTACATTTTTTGCGATAGTTACATAAGGACTTGAAATATAATAACACATAAATAATATTTTTCAACAAACTAATGAAATACAGGTACCTTCGTATTAAAAATTGTGATATGTGCTTTCCGCTTTCATTTTTCAAAACAATTCCGATACTTAATTAACTCTATCTTTATCCGAAACTACAGCTGCGTACCTAAAGTGTGTTCACTTGCTAGAGGATCTTAGTGCAAATATCATGTACTTTGGTTTACTTATGACGTCAATAAAACAATCACAAGAACACTGACAAAGGATCACCAATTGTCCATGTGTGAAATAACTGTTCTCAAACCATATTTCGGGATAGTCTCGTCGCAGGTGCTAAATTTTGAAAGGACAGACAGGGTCAAATTTGAGAAATTATTATTTTCTTAAATTTCGATTAAAATATTCCATATAGACTCTGCAAAGACAAAATCAGCACTTTGACATAACCTTGGTGCATCATTCTCTCCCCACAGAGGCAGCTCAGTGCGATCAAGCTCGGGTATAACTGAGCTGCCTCTGTTGGGAGTGAACGTGATGCATAGGAACAAATATTCCTTAGATCTAAAGCTCTTGATACCTTCTGAAGGATGTTGTAGAGAAACATAAAAATAGAGTTTTCGAAATTTTTACCCCTGGTCACCTTAATGACATGTCAAACTTGTTACGGTTATCTGTTAGGTATGCCATACGAATGTGTAAACTCAAAATCTTTACTTATGTTGTGAAATTTCAACAATATCCATTTCGTTATCGTAATGCTATGATGCCTCAAACACATTACATAGTTCATGTTCATTGCACTAGAATACACAAGTAAGTGAACAAACTTGCAATTAACAGCTGTCAACACAATATTGATTTCAAACACTCGAAGGCCTGCACATTTTCTCCCCACAGAGGAAGATCAAGTCATTAAATATTGATACAGCCTCTGTTATATTCCGCCGAGTTTGTGGGATAGAATGGGAGACGCCTGATTGGAGGCAATCAAATTTAGTTGTGCAATAAGCGACGCTACTAAATGATAGGAAGTGTGATATGAACCAACCCTTCCATGCGAGAAGCGTTGTCATTTGTTGAAGAAATTCAAATGGATTGTGGTGCAATTTTCTTCCGTCAGGGGAAACTGCCGGAACCCATGGATTTCGGCGTTGTATAACAGAGGCTACATCAACATTTCTTGACTTGATCTGTGTCTGTGGTGAGAGTCAAACACCTACCAGAAATTAAACGTAACATAAAAATACTTCTGTGAACATACTTTTGTTGGAAAGTAACATTGCCTTATTCAGGAAGTATCAGTGCCTTATGCCTTGTGTATACACAGCCTTATAACATTAGTTGACTTACAAGCTATATATTTCTCAGTACGGTCACTTAAAAATTTCGGATAACTCAATTTTTAATTTCACTGTTCACTAGAAATACCCCGTATAGTTCATTCTTGTTATGTAGTAAGTAACAATCTGGCTTCGACCGGTTATGACAAATAAAATTCGCTAGGGCGTAGCTCGAGCACAGTTTATTGCCATAATCGGCCAATGATCGGTTAACAAACCCATTGAACAATCCTACGATGTTTTCAAACTAAAAAAACCCAATTAAGTCGTATACGTATTTTTCGGTTTCTATAATGCCCGAAGGATACTGAAAATACACTCCTGCATTGATTTCTTAAATTAAGACATATATAGTTTATTGAATTGTAATATCAATATATCCAAATATCCAAATCCAAACAAACAATGCAGGCAAGACACGACAATAAGCTTGCATGGATCCTCAGTAGCTCATGTGGAAACAAGACTGCTCGACAACATAAATGTTACGGGTTCGAATCCTACTTTAAAACACTTACTAAACAGGTCCACTTGTTCCCGTTGGTTGTCTCTAAATCTATCGATGAGGTTATAAGACAACCATCCTGCACATTTGGTGGTTACGGCATATAACCTTCAACTAAACAAAATGCGATAACATCCAAAATGATGTAAATCGTAAAAAGCTGTTACGTGCAATACCGCCTATGACAGTATACCAATTACGATTCATACCAAATATAGAGGTCATTGTAAATGATTTGCCATACAATGAACCACAGTGGAGTAATGGTAAGCATGCTGGCCTTTCACGCCGGGTTCGAATCCCAAAAAAACACCAAAATAATTGTGACCTTGGTTTCATTCTGTTTTGTGTGGCAGGGCAAGGCACTTTATCCACATTGCTCTCAGTCCATCCAGCTGTTTAAATGGGTACCTGAAATAACGGATGTACATAAACTCACGGGCAAAAGAAACGCTGGTAACATAAATGTCAGGATATTTTATTCCATGTAAGATAAATGTGAATGAAGCAGAGTGGCAAAGTTTCCTTAGAAATCAACTCAACTATGTTTGCCTTGTTTGAATCATTTTGTGTTGATGTTTTTGCATGGCGCCTTAGAAAACGCGTGTCAAAAAATCATCAATTTGCTATCTCCTTAAATAAGCGAGATTGGAGAGCCAAATTGGTCATTTTTTGCATATTTATAGACGTTATAACGCGAAGACATATCAATGCAGAAAAGTCAACGTGGATGTTTTTCATTAATAGTATCTCAAATAAACTTCTGATATACATTTCCGAAATTCAAACTTAATTTCAAAATAATTATTAACAAAAAAGTACCTGAAAACAGCAATGTTAGCACCCCAACAGTGTTTAGACAACCACAGTACAAAACGCTCCATGCATATGCCATCATGGTTAAAATTATGAACAATAATTCTCCAAATACTTTTTTTATC
The DNA here is from genome assembly GCA_916613615.1 of Steromphala cineraria. Classification (NCBI taxonomy): domain Eukaryota; kingdom Metazoa; phylum Mollusca; class Gastropoda; order Trochida; family Trochidae; genus Steromphala; species Steromphala cineraria. The sequence continues at coordinate 43,077,245 of OU744727.1, read as the reverse complement.
AAACACATTCGAAATCGAATTTACATGGCATACATAATTTGTTTATCCTGCCCATGAGTTTAGATTCCGGCACCGATTGTAGTCCTACAATTCAGTCAGGGTAAAAAATATTTAGCTCTTTGAGCACCTGCTGAGGGGATGATTATGTGCGCTTATAAGTAGTCTATTGTTATTATTATGACGTTATGATGAATTTATAATTGTTTTTCTTTCTTTATCCAGTAATTGGAAGCACGTGTACCACCAACAACGACTGTGTATTGTCGCTCTCTGTATGTAACGTTGGAACGTGTGCCTGTGATACTGATCACTCCTACATAGCCAATAGCCACGCCTGTCTTAGAGGTAAGTTAATATGAATAAAATAATAAGTAGAATTCTGTAATGTGCCTGTGATACTGATCACTCCTACATAGCCAATAGCCACGCCTGTCTTAGAGGTAAGTCAATATGAATAAAATAATAAGTAGAATTCTGTAATGTGACTGTGATATTGTTCACGCCTACATAGCCAATAGCCACGCCTGTCTTGGAGGTAAGTTAATATGAATAAAATAATAAGTAGAATTCTGTAATGTGCCTGTGATACTGATCACTCCTACATAGCCAATAGCCACGCCTGTCTTAGAGGTAGGTTAATATGAATAAACTAATAAGTAGAATTCTGTAATGTGCCTGTGATACTGATCACTCCTACATAGCCAATAGCCACGCCTGTCTTAGAGGTAGGTTAATATGAATAAAATATTAAGTAGAATTCTGTAATGTGCCTGTGATACTGATTACGCCTACATGGCCAATAGCCACGCCTGTCTTAGAGGTAAGTCAATATGAATACAATAATAAGTAGAATTCTGTAATGTGCCTGTGATACTGATCACGCCTACATACCCAATAGCCACGCCTGTCTTAGATGTAAGTCAATATGAATACAATAATAAGTAGAATTCTGTAATGTGCCTGTGATATTGATCACGCCTACATACCCAATAGCCAAGCCTGTCTTAGATGTAGGTCAATATGAATAAAATAATAAGTAGAATTCTGTAATGTGCCTGTGATACTGATCACGCCTAAATAGTCAATAGCCACGCCTGTCTTAGAGGTAAGTCAATATGAATAAAATATTAAGTAGAATTCTGAAATAAAATTAAAAAATTACCATTTTGAAAAATTGATAAAATGAAAATGATAGTGAGATAATTTTTTTAATCATGCTCTCCATTTAATATACTTTGAGTCTCTTAAAACCTGGTGGGGAAGGGGAGTTTTTGATAATATGTAACATATTTGTTTTTTTCACAAGATCTGATAATATGTTTTTACTTCTGAAAGATTTATATTGATTGACGATTCAAGACAGCGCCTAATTTGATTTAATAATGCCATTCCGCATTAAACATATGAATAATAAATAATTCCTATACAACAAGTGTCATATAATTTGTTTTCACAAGTTCAATTTGAAATACTTTTACTTCTGAAATCAATTCCATCGATTGACGTGTGAAGACAGTGTCATTGCAAGATGGATAGCATTCTTATTCATTTAAACATGAATGATGAATGAGTTGTTTACAATTTGTGTATTGATTATGATATTGTTTTTCAAAAAACTGAAAATAGTTTACTTCTGAAAATACTTGACGATTGAAGACAGGGTTTGTGAAAGATATAGTGTAGTATTTTTGAAATATGAATAAAAATTAGTTTTAGCAAGTTTCAATTGAAAATAGTTTAACGTCTGATGAATTAAAAAAGTCTCTTTACAAGGTCAAGAGAAAGCTCAATATTCATTTTCTGTTTTCAATATGTAATACTTAAGGAGCTTTAAAGAATATGTGTAATACAATTTTTTATTACCTATATGGTTGATAAAAACTAATGACATATTTTCAATATGAGCACTAATGCACATATCACTTTTGCCTAGCAACGATTGTTGTAGCGCGAGTTCCAGTATAATTTCGCCTGTGACGTCATAACACCATTGTTCGTGACGTCACTGTAACCGACCGTCGCAAGGGAAGCGGCTCGTTTCTTGCATAATTCTGAGGTGGTAAAATGGAATAGAATCGGTAATAAAGATATTATTACCCGAGTAAGTGTGTCATATTACTCGTGCAAAGTTTTGTATAACCCTCGCTCTCGCTCACACTCGTTTCGTAAAAGTCATATGACACACTTCCTCGGATAATAATCTGTATGTCTCTCTCCAGAATATGAAAGCGCCTGTACCACAAACAGCCAGTGCAACATCGATATTCCCCAGTCGGAGTGTTTCCAGGGCGAATGTAAGTGCACTCCAGGATACAGTTTCCATCCAGGAGAGCATACGTGCATCCACCGTAAGTATAATCCTTTATAATGATTAGCATGGAAATTTTCAAACCCATTGCCTTTCATGCCCATTCTCTCTCCCACAGTATATTTTGCATTAAGAATACCAACAAAATCAATAATTAAAACCATTGCCTTTCATACCACATTATCTCCCAATTTATTATAAATAGCATTGAAATCAAACATTTTAAAAAGAACAAAAAAACATTGAAAACCATTGCCTGTCATACCAAATTCTCTCCTACAATATAGTTGTTATAATGAATAACATCGAAATCAAAAATTCAAACCATTGCCTATCACCCCACATTCTCTCCCACTTTCTCTCCCACAATATACCTGTTGTTATGAAAAGCAAGGAAATCACTATTCAACCTCTTATACCACATTATCTCCCTACAGATGTAGCTCAAGTCATTATACCCCGATCTAACCTCTGTTGTGATCAAATTCTCAAAAAAGAAGATGAAAATAGATTTTAATGGCGTGGCTCCTCTGGCCCTTCATAAGGGTCAAAGGGCCACCAAAGCTACAATTTATAATCCTCACTAGTCAAGGAGTATGTACACAAAGTTTCAGCTTTCTAGGCCTTATGCTTCTGGAGAAGAAGATGAAAATAAGTTTTTAAGGCGTGGCCCCTCTTGGCCTTAATAGGGGTTTAAAGGGCCACAAAAGCTACCATTTATAATCCTTACTAGTCAAGGAGTACACAAAGTTTCAGCTTTCTAGGCCTGATGCTTCTTGAGAAAGAGAGGAAATTAGGTTAAAGGGTGTGTCCCCTGTGACCCTTATTAGGGGCTACAGGGCCACCAAAGCTACATGTACAATTGATAATCGTTACTAGTCAAGGAGTCTGTACACAAAGTTTCAGCTTTCTAGGCCTTATGGTTCTGGAGAAGAAGTCGAATTCGACAAAGTTTACGGACGGATGGACGGACGGACGGAAGCCGGACACCATGCCATGCCATAAGCCCATCGGGCCTTACAGACCAGATGAGCTAAAAAATCAATATTTATCGCTGGCTGAAAATGTGGTGACATCAGAATGTTTTCCCTGAGAGACATTCGACATAATTACAAGACATACATGTATCTCGACGAGTTCCTTTTTCTTTAAAGTGGTGTGGAATGTAATAATTTGGGTCAATGAACTTCTTGCACACTTGCATCATTTAGTAATACAGTTCAATAGCTGATAGAATTCTAAAACTCTGCCGTGAGAAGTGTTATATGTAACAATATTAGAGTTGAGTCAAAAATGAATAATTGATGATTTTTCATCAATTGATGGTAAAAGGACTAGCAAGTCAAGTGTTGATTCAGTGGTATCTCCAATATTTCAAGTCATTATCTAAATTGTTTTGAATCGATAATTTTGTTTTTGATTCCACCCAAGGATGAATTTCACTGAAGTTGACATTCGTATTTGTATTCTGAATCAATAAATATGTTATGATTCAACACTAGCAAGGAATTCCATTGAAGATTTAAATCAACTTTCAGAATTGATATGCGCATCTTATTCAAGGAATTCAATTGAAGATTTAAATCAACTTTCAGAATTGATATGCGAATCTATTCATAACAAATAGAAACAAAATAGAAGAAATGTTGCGCCATGCCGTTGTATCAAGACATCGTTTGATAATAATGATAGCCAGAATGTTTGCTTACTTTATCATCTGTGTAACCAAAGATAAGCAACACAAAAAAATAACCATTTCAGCATGAAAGATATATTGAAACGGAAACACGACTATCGTGTGTCACGTTTCCAAGTATTGCTACATGATATGATAGCCTGTATGTAAGCATACTTATCACAATTTCTCATGTTGAACTTCATGCTTTCTAAATTTCTTAAAGAAAGATATATGTTGTACAAATTTCAACATGTGACTCCTATACGCTGTACACATTTCAGCATGTGGAACATACGCAGACACCATGACGTTGTATCCGGGATATGCCATTATGGAATACAACGATGCAGTCTACACTGCAACCTCACCTGAAGACTGCTCCATCAAGTGCGTGGACGAGACTACCTTTGTCTGCACAACGTTCGACTATATCGAGCCCTACACCCAGTGTCAGCTCTCAACTACTAGCTATCTGGAGGCCCCCGCATCTAACCAAATATCTGGACAAAATGGATATGTTCATGGAATAAGGCAATGTGGTAGGTATCCATATTCGTAGTCGTAGTCGCAGTCGCAGTCGCAGTCGCAGTCGCAGTCGCAGTCGTAGTCGTAGTCGTAGTCGTAGTCGTAGTCGTGTTCGTGTTCGTGTTCGTGTTCGTGTTCGTGTTCTTGTTCGTGTTCGTGTTCGTGTTCGTGTTCAAATTCGTATTCAAATTATTTAAATTCGTATTCAAATTCGTATTCAAAGTCGTATTCAAATTCGTATTCAAAATCGTATTCAAATTCGTATTCAAATTCGTATTCATGAGAACGATCATTGATATTGTCATGGTCACGGTAATTGTCATTGTCATTGAAATAGTCATTGTCACAGTTAACGGTTTTGGGAGTTTATGGCCTTGATTGACCTTAGACACATGATATTCAGGTAAAAAATAAACGCCAATGATCTCTAGTTTTGTCCGTTGACCATTCGCTTTATGGTACTTTATAATTAGAGACCTGTATTACTTTTAACTGTTAATATTATTTTGGATGAAATATAAAATCTTCTCCCTCATTTTTATGACAGTAAACATTTCATCACTTGTTACATAATTTAAAAATACTTCAATCAACTCTTTTATTTAGTAGAAGAAGACATTTATTTGAGTTATTCTATTATGTATTTTCCTGCTGATCTTCCAATTCTTCGAATTTCAGCCTGAACACTAACACAAGGAGCCCTGTGTGACTACAGATCAGGAACAAACTCATTTAAATCGACCGTGTTTCGAGGGAAACAAAATAAAAACATGTATCAGGGCTTTCTTCTCCACAACGGTCTGAAACAGTGCTTGTTCAACACCGGGTTAGCGCAGACAAAAACTCACAGCGGACCAATCACATCGTCCCTTTCAAAAACCAACATGGCGGCGATCATGTAGGAAATGGATTTTACAGGAGTTACGTGCCCCTAGCTCTGATATCGAAAGCTTTTGCCGTCGTCCTAGTGATTGGCTAGAAAAGCTTACGTCAGAACATGTGGGCAGTGGGGGTCTCTTCATACTGTGAATGAGAGGAAAGCCGGACTGGATGAGATTCGAAACCAACTAGATATAATATTTTTACACTTTGTCCTCGCAACACAGTCGAATGAGAGGAAAGCCGGGCTGGATGAGGTTCGGAACCCACTAGATATAATATTTTACATTTTTGTCTAGAAGCACAGTCGATTTTAATCAGACTGGATAAGAAGGACGTTTCTGTTGCTCGAACGGAATGGAATCTGACAGCACATTGGATTACAAGCAATGTTATATGGCTAGAGTGGACATTTTATCCAAAAAAACTTTTCACTATGTTGACTAGATCGATGAGATCGATAATCATCTTTCAAACTTATTCAATGTCAAATACACAATCCCATATACTCTCATCTGAAATTCATCATAATTGTAACGATAACACCTCTGTAGTAAATGGGATGATGGGGAAATTACACGTATGTTTAGATTTGTAGATGTAGTTTTAAAAATCTCACGAACAAAATAAATGATACAAATTTTGTAAATGAAATGTGACAGTTCTAAAATGAACGTTGCATGTTTGGTTAAGCTATGCGAATTTATTTAATCAGGAAAAACATAAACTTGAGAAAAAAATACGTCCTTACCACATTATTAAAGGGTTCTCTAAAAGTGGAGATAATTCCATACGTCAGTTTCTGCACTATACTAAAAATAATGTCACTTTATTTTTCAGTGTAAATATGCATGGTTTTTGTTTAATGGATGTTGACGGCCAATTTTTCATACATAGAAAGAAATCAAACACATACCGATGTTATCAATTCAAAACCAGAAAAATGGCGAAACAGTTTCAAATATTTCTTGTTAACCTTGCAACATTACTCACGGGTCCTTTAATAAAAATGGCCATAATTCTAAAATTTTACAATAGATTCTGCACTAAACTTCGAAAAGAAAACATCACTTTATTTGTCAGAGATCATTTAGTTGTCAGGTTCAAATGTATATGGTTTTGCTGACGTTCAATACCAAATACGAGATTTTAAGTCAAATGGACAGCAAACGACGGTTCCCAACAGAACTTATGAATGAATTACTTCGCAAACCGTTGTACAAGGGAACCCGAGAAGTAGATGTGGTTGTACGAAATAATTTACTGGTTCATATGAGGTATATGACATTGAATATGCTTCATAATCTGTACATAAAATGATGAACTTGTAACATGAATGCTATTCTAGAAATCACCAACACATTGCCTACAAGTGTACACCATATAAGTTTCTTTATATAACATCTTTCCAATCTACTTGTAATGGCTTTTATGTCCAGTACAGAACAATTTATAAACGAAGAACCATACATTGTTCTCAACTTATTTTATGTCGTAGATTCTGAAGTTAATGAGACAAAAGACCAGAACATTTAGGATCGAAACCTTGGTGAAAACGTTACGTTAATGTTAATATTTATCCAAAACGGTAATGAAATTATAACTCTTGAAACCATTTCCTGTCTTTCCTCTCAAAGGGATAGTTGATTAATGAGCATATTATTTAGCATAGTTAATTTTTGTATTTGTACATAAGTAAGTTGCCACTAAAACATTTCAAGCTGATTTGGCTTTGATGTAATTGTTAAAAGAAAAGTATCTTAATGAATAAACCTATGAATATCCTTTTTTCTTCATTTTCAGTTTTTGAATACGTGTTTTTATTATTCTGATAATTTGGAAAGTGCTATTCGAACAAAATTTATAAATGGTTTAAATCACTGAGCCATCAATTGATTTGTACTGGCGTGATCCAAATCCAATACGACGACGTCCGTGTATATAAGCACCATCACGGAACGTTGATTTTCGTTTAACCAGGAAAATAGCTTCTTTCACAAATCGAAATTTTGTCAATGGTTTGTATTTTCATGTTTGCTGAAGTGAGACTGAAGTAATATTGGTATCTTGCAATACATAAACATCGTGATAGTTTTGGTACTGAATATATCCAATATATCGGACGTTTAAAGCAATTTCCTAACGTCCGATGTATCAAATTGGAAAAAAAAACATTACCAATTCAAACGTCTTAACAGAAAGTTATAAGTAAAGTGTCAATTTTATGTTTTTTAATATTTTAACAGAAAGTTGTAAACAAAGTGTCAATTTATGTTTTGAAAAAACGGCACAAATGTATAAGCTCATTTAATACTGGAAGCCTTGTACTTAATACTCCCTTTGTATATGAAGTTGATCTATGACTTCATATTCATATGATTAAGTATCGTATATGATAATTTTATTAACAAAATATGATGATGTCCATGTTTCAAAAATTAGATGTTTTACAAAGACATTCTTAAAACATACTGTTACCAATCAACTCTGGCGGTGATGAGTACTACCCCATGTACTTGTACTTAAAGGGGCAGTAGCACGTTTTTGATAATTTTATAATTTAATTTTTTCACTGATAATTTTCCATTAATGCTAAATATATTATTTTGATAGTCTCAAAAATTTCATAACGCAAACCAATCATCCATAGTCAGAGGCCAAAGAATGAAGGTTCACATAAAATCCTTTGTGTGACCACTTTTAATTCCTTTTTTGAAAGAAAAGATTGTTCGTGAAATGAAGCCAATCATCGAAGCTACGATCGTGATGATAACTTTTATTATGAATAATTTGTAAATACGATCCTCTTCTATCAATCAAGTAGCTATTTCTTAACTTGTTAATTAATATGCAGCACATTTGTTTTCTCGCAATGCTAACATTTCTAGATGGCGGATGAAAGCCGATCGATTGGTGCCTCAGCAAATTTGGGGGCGGGGGGGGGGGGGGTGAATTTCTGACTGTAATGTCTAAAATAGGGTTCAGCGTTTGAGGGAATTGGTAGATTTATAAGACTAACTTTATCTCAAACGTTTTGCGGTTTAAGGGTTTAATCAAAGTCAGTTGATGTTAGTGATAGGTTTCTTTAAAGGGACAGTAGCACGTACTTAGGGGAAATATAAGTTGATGTCAGGAAAATGAATTAGAGTTAAAATGGGTCCAATTGAAAGCCAATGTATTTAGACTAAATGAAGCAATAATTAATCAAATATATAATGTAAAGTTCAGCCATGCAATTCCTTTTCTTACACAAAATAAATTTAAGGTATTCACATAAAATGACCTCCAATTGACTTTATGTGAATCTTTAATATCCTGTTCTCTGACTATGGATGAATGGTTTATGTAATGGAATTTTGGACACTATCAAAATAATACATTAAGCATTAACGTACAGTTATAAGTGGAAATTAAAAAAAAGAAAAATTTTAAACGTGCTACATTTGATGTTAGTTATAGGTTTCCTTAAACTTTTTAAATATTTTGGTCTATTAACCGGTAATGGTAAGCACACTTAGTCAGTTGACTGTTTGGATAGATTTAATCACATATATTTCATTCAACAGACTAAAATAACAATAGATACTGGTATATTGCCAAAAGGACTAGCACGAAGTTGTAATTCTATAGCGGTGATCTTCAAGTTGGTCGGCTAACAGTGAACTATTACATGCTTATTCTGTTGTCTTTCTTATTACAACGTTATATGCAAAATCTCTGTGTGGGAAACCTTTTATGCGGTACTATAAGTTGGTGTATTCTTAAATATGGAATAAACCGAATTTAGTGTATGATATTCTGTTTTTGAAATAAAACACCAAAAAAAGACAAATAAGGGGACACGTTTTATTTTTATTTTAAAAGTCATTCTTTGTAGTAAATCTCAACATCTTCATGTATAGAGTATACTATTTATTTCAATGATAAATTTAAAAAGTTTAAAAATTCACGGAATTACGCTAAATATGCTAAATTTGCTTTCATTTAAATTTGACATCTAACGATAAAAAAGATATGTTTGCTAACTTAAACGATTCAAGATTCGAATGACATTGTTACAGAAAACAAAACAATGACACAATATCACCATACTAAACTATTCTCGTCTCTCGTTACCAGAGTGACAGAGTATGTTGATAGGATCACATTTGCAAATTTGGAAATCGATGTTATTACATCGGGAACCTATAGCTATTACTGAAAATTACAAGTTCATGGTCAATCGCTACATTTGAGCGAAAATACCGCCATTCAAAGTCTGGAATATGATCGAAAACCGGACAATGTGGCTCGAGTGGCCCGCAACGTAATTCTGAAACCTTATCAAAAGCTGACGGGAAGATATATTTGATTCGATGGTGTTTATTATGTACTGTAATTAAAAGGTAGCTTGATTGAATTCATAATTTAGACTATTACACGTATTTTAGTTGTTCATTCGATTTTTAATAAAATTAAGCATTCTAGAGATATAAACCATAAATGGATAGATTTGCAAGTCCGGTGATCAGATATGAACTTCAATCAGCATATAAGATATTTTGTAACTTATCAAAATCAAATAAAATTTTAAGAAAGATAATCAGTGGCTCTTTAAAGTATGTCGCTCTGTTGCGATGTCATGGAACGAATCGAAAGGGAAATGATAAGTCTTATGTCAAAAAATCGCAAGATACATCTTTGGAGTATCGTTACATAGCGCTCTGCTTCTCGTCATTGAAGTCGTACATAGCAGGCCTGGGGGGTGGGTGGTAGGCCGGGGGTTGAGACTGGAACTGACCGGCAGGAGCGTAGGGGGGTGGCTGGGTGAAGGTCTGCACTGTCGGAGGGTTACCTGGAGAAGAAGTTGTTAATGCTTAACTCCTATTAAACACTTTCACGAGTACTTTTATAATGGCTATCACTTGTTTAAACTGTTAACCAAACAAAACCAGTTTCTCTTGGGTGATTAAAGAATTAGTTACAGTGTAAAACAAATAAACGTGATGTTATCACGTGTTAAAAATATTAACCAAACAAAATCAGTATCTCTTGGCTGATAAAAGGATTAGTAAAAAAAAATATTAAAACGTGATGTTATCACGTGTTAAAAAATATTAACCAAACAAAACCATTTAAGTGATTAAAGAATTAATGAAAAAATTATATCGACCATGGATTAATTAGAAACCGATTGAAAACAACCCATTACTATCAAGGAATGGTGAATATTGCACCATTTGGAAACATGACATAAGAAAGTACAATTCTGAAATCTGAGAGAAAACACACTATTAGTATAAGCCCAAATGATACGTTGAGACAGGTTTGATATGATTTTAACGAGATTGCGCATGCATTCAACCTACCAGAACTAGTTGCCCACACGTGCATTCCTATAGGCGCGGGCTGTACGTTGACAACCTTCTTGTTGCCTGCCTTGCACGCCTTCACGACACATATGATGATGAGGACAACACAAAGGAGAGCCACCATGGCGCCGAGAGACACGCCCACAATACTGGCCACTGTCCACCCTCCCTTGACGTGATGGTCATCGTCGTGGTCATTTTTGGTGTCTTTGTCGTCATGGTCATGGCTTTCATAGGAGGTGCTGTAATCAGAAAGTTTGATAGTGATCTTACCGATGTTACCAATTTTTTGGCAATTTATAAGGGAACATTGACACCTAAAAACAGTTATGCCAATGATATTTTTCATGTTTTATTTATTGTGTTCAATTAAAGTTTTTATAGATTTTGTCGTTGCGTAATGATATTTAATGCTACTTAACTCATGCTAATTCGATAAGTCAAAGCTATATCTTTGAGATAAAATACAGGAAAATTGACAGCAAGGGAGTTGGTTGGAGAAAAAAAGAAGTCTCGTCGTTTTAATAATTAACTATTCGCTGAGCAAATAAGAAATTCAAATATTAATGAGAATGACTTCAATTTAATAACTAAATGTCCAGAATGCCAATCAAAGACTTTAACAGCAATTAATGACATTATAAGATTGTGTTGTCAGATAATGTAGACGTTAGGAATACATTCCTGTTTCACCAGCATAATCGTATCGACGAAGCTCTTTAGATATCTTGAAATCAATTAATCAAAGCTCTCTGTTTAAATAGCCAATGAAATACCGACATCCAGTAACAGATCAATTCCTTGATGACTCAGTAGCCACTCGTTACATAAAATGCCATGACAACATCAACATTTATTCCTATCCAACGACAAATCTGTCCTAAAGGTATTGGTGAATCTTGAAAAGAGCCATTGTTTATTCAGATTTTCCAGACTAAACCAGGTTTGACTGTATTTTGTTTCAGGTATTCTACTTACTTTGATTCTTACCAGGGTATGTTAGGAGCTACGCACATATATAAACGGTGATGTAGAGAGATAAAATGTATATACGTGTAGTGATGAATCTCTCTGAACATCTTTTTAATTCCAAATGTAAATTTTAATATATCTATTTCATGGCAATACAGGGAACGTATCTCAGAGGTAGAGTGTCCGCTCGTCACCGGGAAGACCGGGGTTCGATTCCCGGTAGCGTCATACCAAAGGACGTTTAAAGGCGGGAGTTGTTGCTGTCTTGCTTGACACTCAGCATTGTAAAGGCAGACCAACGCATTAAACTGGCGCTGCACTGTAGCTGCCGGGTGCCACGGGCATTAAACAAATTTCCGATGTACTCGTACTTAGGACAATTAAGTGTTTATCGTCATTATTATTAATCTGAATTTGAAAAATGCCAATACATTGTAAATAGAGAATCGCGGAGAGCGTCTTCTGATATCAAAATATCAAAGAGTGTTTGATGATTAACCTCTTACCAGCAGTAATGGTACCCATAATCCCCACAACATCCGTAGTCACAGTAGAAGGAGTGTGTGTACCAGCTGTCGTACCACCAGCTGTACTCAATTGAGTAACAGGTTTCACCGTGGCCACCCTGCACTGCAGACAGACGTGTTTTATTTTGATTTCATGTTTCCAATTATAATATGATTGGCGGTGAAATACCGAGATATATCAACGAAAATAACCCGTGTTATCAGCCACTAGTGATAATAACAATGGAACGTCTTATCAGTCACTAGTGACTGATAACAACAATGGCCTGACGTCATCGAACAATGCTCTGACGCAAATACACGCTCATAACGTCATATTGTTGCTTAGGCGACGGGCTGTCTTTGGAGCCGACTCAACGTAAATGCGCTTCAATTTTGTGAGAAATCCAATTATTATATCATACAAAATAAATTGAAAATTTGTCTTTTCTTGTCAAATAACATGTTTATCTCATCTCTTGAGGAAGAAAGTTTTATATTATCACTCGTGGCTGCGCCACTCGTATAATATGAACTTTCTCCCTCACTCGATGAGATAAACATGGTATTGGTCAAGAAAAGACAAATATCCTCTAATCATTGATTAATATTGAAATAAATAAAAGGAGACTCTCTCTGACACCTACGTGTATTTGTAACCAAAAGGATGTTATTAGAATATTTTTATTCGTCTTAGCCTCAGAGGTTCAATTGTCCCAGTACCCAATCCGATTATCCGTAATCGTGGAAAAGATATCAATTAATAGTTTAGTTTAGTCAGTTTCGACAATTTAATCATTTGCGAATCCGGTAACCGTCAGAGGATCAAATATCTCAAATACCCAATCCGATTCCTCGTGGAAGAAATGATCTTATAATAAGCCAAAACTTGTTGCAGTCATTTTAGTTTAAACACCTTTTAATCATTTGAGAATCGGATAAAGATTTCCAGCGACTTTACCGTACATGGTTCATTCGTTTACAAATTGTATTTTGATTAAAAACATTGTCATTACAATTTCTTCATTCGTGCTACTGCCTTTAATCTATTTCTATTTTTCTTTTGCTTCCGCTTCAAAGTTTACAAATAGACACGCAATTTAAATAAATTTAGATCAACATGTTTTATATTTGGTCCAATCTAAATAAATTTAGATCAACGTGTTTTATATTTGGTCATACTGTTGTATGACAAAATAAAAAATCTGTTGATCTAAATTTATTTAGATTGATAGACACGTTTTCTTGATTTTCAATTTTATATTCAAACTACCATATATTCCAAATCTAAATCAATATGTACAAGGAAGTAATTTTAATTTGTCGTAGTTGTCCTTGAGAATGACCTTTGACGGCCCGATTTAACGTTCTAGTTGATATTACAATTGTACTATTTTATAATGTATCTCAGTTTAATCACAATAATTCTAAAACCATTTTTGAAATGAAGCAAGTATACTATAATTTTGTATCTTACCTGCAATGAACAAACTCATCAACAATAGTAGTTTAAACATTGTTGGATTGTGAGCTCTTCTTGTTTACAGACAATTGGTAATCGACGTTCTTTTTCTTTTATGGTGACTTATTTGTCTGTCTGATTACCGTGTACAGGTAATATTATATTGTTCCTCTTCGTTCCGCTCATTTAAACAACAATGGTTAGATCCATGTCAACTACAAATATATGTTTGGCCGCATATCAGTTACTACAAGTCATACCTTATAATTATGTACGAGATTTTACATGTATTTTCTTATACAATTAAAGGGGCAGTAGCACGTGTTTTGGTAATTTTATATTTTAAATATTTCACTTGTAATTATAAGTAAATGTTAGATGTATTATATTGACAGTGTTAAAAATCTCATTACACAAGCCGATCACCCATAGTAAGAGGACAAAGTATGAGGATTCACATAAAATCCATTGGCGGCCATTTCTGTGTGAACACCTTTAATTCATTTTTGTAAGAAAAAAGAATCGCATGGCTGAACATTAAGTTATATGTTCAAATTATAACTGCTTCATTTAGTTTAAATACATTGTCTTTCAATTGGAACCATTTATTTTCATTTTTCTGACATCACCTTATATTCCCAATAAAAACGTACTACTGCCCCTTTAAGTAACATTGTCTTCATTGTTCTGTTCACAATGTAAGGCATTCTAAATAAATTTAGATAAACGTTTTTACATCAAGTCATATTGGTGTATTAACAAAAATGACAGTCGATTTTAATTTGTTTTGATTGCATGTACATATGTATATGTTAACTTGTTTTTAAAATATTCATTTTTGAATTGTATTACAATTATGTTTCAAACATGGCCATTGCAATAAATCAACAAGATACCTGAAATATTGAAGTTACATTTTGTAGAATGTTTTGATTGAAAGTATTGACAAATATGGAACTGTCGATCTAAATTTAGATAGATAAGATATGTACATGTTTTTATGGAAATAGCCATATGTAAAACCTTTGCAAACTTTGCAAGCATATCGATTCATGGTTTTCGTAATAGTAACGTTTATAAATTTCTCAGAACCACCTTATCTGTAGTAAATGATTAAGTATGTTTGGGGCAGTCAATCATGTAAGTCAATTAGTTCAAGTACAAAATCTCATCTTAATACTTTTTTAATATAATCTTACAATGAGCTATCGTTTTGAGGTTACATTTATATTTTCTTATTTTCTTATTTGATGGGCATTCTGGAGTTTCGATGACGAAGACGATGAAGGCAGTATAATGAATATACAATTTCTTCATTCAAATTGAGTGAATAAAGAAGTTGTATATCCATTATATTGCCTTTATCTTCTTTCCTAAATTTTGTTTTACTAAACACTCATCTTTGTAGGTAAAACACCAGAATGACGTGCCCTTATGATCATCCAATGATTTACAGATAAAGGTGCACAAAAGGGGGTGAATATGTCAGGTAATATAATTGGCAGGTCTCCAAGTTTCTTAGGCAGCTACCTGTTCCCCACCACTGCACTTTACGTACAACAATAGATCTCCAAGTTCGATACGAAGATCACATTTCAGTAAGATTTCTACTTGACTGAAAGAATGACTAAGTTTATTCGTAAATTGACACAATGTTTATTTCATTATAGTGCTTATATATGCTTTTACAAGAACCGAATACCGAAAACACAGGATAATGTTTCTGTTACCTTTGAACTAAAGATAAAACAATTGATCTTCAAGTTGGATACAAAAATTACATTTCAGTAAGATTTCTACTGAAAGAATGACTAAGTTTATTCGTAAATTGACACAATGTTTATTTCATTATAATGTTTCTGTATATGTTTTTATAAGAGGCGAAAATACACGTAAATGTTTTTGTTACCTTTAAACTAAAGTTAAAATGATAATTTATTTATTAAAGTGATAAAACTATGTTTAATATGTATATATCTGTACATGTATACAACATTAATAAGAGTCCCCCAAGTGTGCAGTTCTGTTACCTTTGAATTTGAGTTAGAATGACTAAGATTATTCTTTAAGTGACACGAAGTATGTTTCATTTAAATTTCTTTTGTATATAAATTTCATAACAGTTAAATACCCCAAATACCAATATCTCGTCTCTGTTACCTCCATACGATAGTTAGAATGACTAATATTATATCTTAATTTATTGCTGTTATAGGGACAGTAGCACTTTTTGAAAATTTCAGATTTTAAAATTTCCACAGAGTTAACGCTAAATGAAATATTTTGATAGGGCAAAAAATCTCATATACAAAGTAATCATCCATAGTCAGACAACAAATTATAATGATTGGCGGCCATTTTTGTGTAAGCACTTTTGATTTATTTTGTGTAATAAAAAGAACTCGCGGGCTTAACTTTAAATTAAATATTTGATATATTACTGCTTCATTAAGTTTAAATACTTTGTCTTTCAATTGGAACCATTTATTTTCATTTTATTGATATCACATTAACTTATTTTCCCAAAAACGTGCTACTCCCCCTTTAAAGTATGACTCAAAATACCGAGAGGAAGATTTTGATCATCTACAATTACACAATTGACGTGGATTGATTTGATTTATATTTTTGCTTTGTATGACAGTCCCAAATGCTTTATGGTCGAGGAAAGCTGAAGAATGTGTTTAGAGTTGAAATCAAAATGATCAGATGATTAAAAATACAGTTATTTTGATCGAAAAGAAAGAAGGGTTGTTTCAAGGTAACATTTCGGAGGGTGTTGGAAGTGAGAGTCTCGATTTGCATCTGATGGCTATGAATATCATGTGAATGTGAAACGAACCGTTTCTTTACATTGGTGCCTTTTATCAAACACGTACAAGAAATATCAACTTAGGGAAATTTTGTCATTTAAATATTCAAAATGAATTTTGTATTCTAAAATTCAAATAAAACTTAATCATTTACATAAACTTGTTATGATATAAAATATATCGTGGATACACGTGCAAATGTTGATTAAATGCTTTTAATGTTTTAACCAAAATCCCCATAGGATATATTATTAAATCGACATTGTCACGAGTAACCTTCCGCCCCAGACGTAAGGAGATTGTAATACAATCTGTGTTCTATCATGATACAAAGCCTTGAGTTATCTTGGTGGGGTATAATGTCTTACATTACCTGTTGTTTGAATTGAAGACTTCCACGGTTGATTGGATCAACGTCATGCCAACACATACATACTATAACATATCATTTACCTATTTGCGTCAACACACTTACAATCGCTACTGTAAGATACGAAACATTTTTGTTTTTTTTGTCGCTTAACAGAAGCCATGAAGAATTTACTGATGTTTGTGGCATTTGCTGCCTCGATTCAGAGTAAGTATATGTATTATATATTTGATTCTTATCTTTATTTTCCCCTTCGGGTCCGTTAAATTGAGTCACTTCACATGAACAAGTTACCCTGGCAACCTGACGTTATTCTGACTAACAACTACGTCACTAGAAGTTTCAAAATATTAACAAAATGTTTTAGATATTCAGTATTTTGTACAGCTTAATCATGATCAAAATGCTTCTAAAAATTTATGACAGCGTCATTACAGAAATAATGTCTTACCCTAGTTTGATCCGTTGATATTTCTAACCGTTAAATAACGATTCCATGAAAAATGGTAAGGAAGTCGAAATATTATCCATACTCATATCATATCATATTTTGATTGATTCAATCTAAGATGTACAAACGTCAACGGGTCATTTTCAACTACGTATGAGAAAGTGAGCATTAAAGGGACAGTAGCACATTTTAAGGGGAAAATGAGAATTATTGGTTTCAATTAAAACACGATGTATTTAAACTTAATGCAACAGTAATAATTCAAATATATGATGTAAAGTTTAGCCATGCGATTCATTTTTCTTACACAAATTGAAGTAATGGTGTTCACACAAAAATGGCCGCCAATGGATTGTATGTGAAGCTTTTATCTATGTCCTCTGTCCTAAGGATGACTGGTTTGTGTTATGAGATTGTTTACACTATCAAAATAATACATTTATCTCTAACGTAAAATTTTCAAAAAACGTGCTACTACCCCTTTAACTTCTTATTTGACTGAAAATAGAGTAAAAACAATTTTTTGCAACAGGTGTGGCCAGTATCTACTGCAAAAAGACATCCACTAACTTTTGGGGTTTCGAATCAACGTCATACATATACTGTTCCTACAGTTGCTGTGGAAGCGACTCCAACCGCTACTGTTGGTGAGTGGTCTCTACTAAATTCGCAATCTCATTTAAATCTGATCGTTAGTATAACTCATAACTAGCAGGATGGCACCTGTTTTAATGAGATTTCCATCACATTAATTAATGTTCATAAAATTTCCCAATGTTCATAAAATTTTCCCAATTTCACCTGATGTAGCCATCCTGTCTCAGGGTACGAACGTTACGTTCACTCCACTAACCTGTACCCTGGGCTCATGAGCTAGATTCGGCCCCACTTGGGATATAGCCAATGAAATTATTTTCTCGTTAAAATTTTATCGAGAAGCCCAGGTGGGCCCAAGGTACAGATTAGTGGAGTTAGCGTAACGTTCGTACCCTGAGACAGGATGCTGATGTTGCAAGCCTTTGTACCGTAAAAAGATATCCACTAACGTCCTGGGTTTCATGTACACCTGTCCTATGTTAACACAGTATTACTCTTCAAGAAGGAGTCAATTTCGTTATTGATGATTTTTAAACACTATATTGCCAAGTTTCTGAAAGAAAAGTCTTTCAGATACTGTCGTTTCAAAATCTCCTTAACTAAACGAGAAAGGAGAGTGGAATACGGCCATGACTGTTTAAGTGGATACTATTAAAACATGTGTTTTGAATGCATGCTTGGTAAGAAACCAGACAATTGAATTCACCAATGATATGTTTGAAAGTGACATTAATTTATGTGTAATAATAATAATAATAATGGGCATTTATATAGCGCCCTAGTCCACACACTCGTGCATGCTCATGGCGCGAAAGTAAAGTGAAAATAGAGTCACTGGTACACAGAGGAGAACATATGGGTTTTCAGATTGGATTTAAATGCTGCAAGTGTTTCTGAAGCTTTGACGTGGAGTGGCAGTGGATTCCATAGTCTTGGGGCAACGTTATGAAAGGATCGTTTACCAAACGCACATAATCTAAAAGAAGGGACAGTTAGTAGTAGCTGGTTCTGAGATCTGAGAGATCTGGATGGTGTATATTCCGTGATTAAGTCATTGAGATAAGATGGCGCTTGTTGATGAAGGCATTTGAAGACAGTGACCAGGATCTTGAAATTGATACGGGATTCGATCGGAAGCCAGTGCAGGGATTTGAGGATGGGTGTGATGCTTTCAGATTTTGACTTCAAAGAAATTATACGGGCAGCTGTATTCTGTATTTTTTGCAGTTTATTTAGTTGGTACTTGTTTAGACCTGTGAGGAGAGCATTGCAGTAGTCTAATCGGGAGGTGACTAGACATCTGACTAGAATACTGGCGCTGTTGGTGGTGATGTATTTCCTAATGTTCCCAATCCTGCGGAGGTGGAAATAGCAGGCTTTGCACAACTTATCTACTTGGGCATGCATTGATAGGTCAGATTCCAACCACACCCCCAGATTCTTAACCACCGGAGAGAAAGTAACATCAGCTGAACCCACTGTCACTTTATCTGAATCGATCATCTTTAGATGTTGTGATCTACCAACAAGCAGCACATCAGTTTTGTCATCATTCAGTTTCAGTACCTTACTAGTCATCCAGTCTTTGATTTCCTTTGTACAACACTGAGTGTCAATGAAAGCAGCTTCAGTTGTATCTGGTGTGAAAGCTTTGATCAATTGTTTATCATCAGCATATGAATAGTGAGGGATGTTGAATCTGTTAATGATAGAAGGCAGTTGATTGATATATAATAGAAAGAGAACGGGTCCAAGAACTGATCCTTGGGCGACTCCACAGGACAGAGACGACTTTTGAGAGAGAGCATCACCAATTAACACTGCTTGACTTCTTTCAGTGAGGTAAGACGTGAACCATGATAATGGTGTCCCTTGGATGCCACCGTGATGTTCCAATGTATGAAGAAGCTTAGTGTGGTCGACAGTGTCAAATGCTGCACTCATGTCCAGAAGAAGTAAGATTGCCATGTCACCGTTGTCAACAATACATCTGAGGTCATTTATCACTAAAGTAATGTCTCTGTGGAGTGTTTTGGCTGGTAAGCAGACTGAAAAGGATCAAGAATATTATTTGCTGACATATGACTCATAAGACGTTTAGTGACGGCTTTTTCAATCAATTTTGACAAGAAGGAAAGATTTGAAACTGGTCGATAACTTTTCATATGTTCAGTATCCAGTTTAATATCCTTGATGAATGGTTTCACAATTGCATCTTTGCACAGTTTTGGAAAGATTCCTGAGGACAAACTGCAGTTTATGATGTCAGTGATAGGTGGTAGCAGCATGTCTAGATGTTCCACAACCAGCTGACTGGGAACTGGGTCACTCAGGCATGTTGTAAAGTTAGCTGTCTTGATCAGGGCTTGGACCTCAGCTACTGTGAAAGGTCGAAACTCTACCAGTGGTGTTCCATTGAATGAGCATTCAACGTGTGGCATTTGGTGTTGATTGAGCTGTAGTAGAGTATTTCTGATCTTCAGGATTTTGGATTCAAAATATTCGTTGAATCTGTTTGCCAGCTCATCATCATTGTGTGATTTTGGAAGAGTGACTTCGGTCTTTTTACCGACCAATGAGTTCATAAACTTATGAAGCTGACGTGGCTTATCTGATAGTTCAACAATGTGTTGTCTGCAGTATGATCTTTTTGACTCTTGAATGATTTTACAACATTTGTTCCGTAGTGATCTATAAATCTGACGGTCAACTTCCAGTCTGGACTTCCGCCATCTCCTTTCAGCTCGCCTCCTTTCCATTTTTGCGTGATGCACATTGTCATTATACCATTTATACCCAGGCCTTTGAATAAAAGACGTGGTCTTTATTGGTGCATGAACATTCAGAATGTTGAGCAGAGAGTCATTGTACTGCTTTGTTAACTGATCCACATCTGCTGTTGGTTGCAAGAGGAGATCAGAGACGGCAATGTCTTCACTAAACTTATCTTTGTCAATCTTTTTCAGATTTCGACATGTTCTACTTCTGGTTTTGAGAGATTGGGATTGAAAGTTTAGTGTCACAATAATCAGTGCATGATCAGACAAAAGTTTATCCACAACTTCAACATCTTTGAGTAGATTACCATTATCCTGTCAGTAACTACCCAGTCTAGGATGTGCCCAGATCTATGTGTTGATACATTTATATTCTGTTTCAAAGAATGTGAATCAAGTAGTTTGACAATTTTCTTTACCTCTGATTTTTGTGGTTCATCAAAGTGCACATTAAAGTCACCAACAAAAATGGTATTTTTTCGTGCATGGGCAGAAAATAACTGTGACAAATCATCATAGAAATCCGAAAATGAAAGCTTGTTTTTTGCTGAGGGCGGCGGCCTATAAAGACACACAACTTGGACTGTTGTATTGAAAGATGCAAGAGTTATTTCAATGTGTTCAAAAGAGCGGTAGGGTTGTTTAGATTGGACACTTTCCACTATAAGATTGTTCCTGTGTATGACAGCGACACCCCCGCCCCTGCCCATTCTTGGAACGTGTGTCAGACGAAACCCAATGGGTGTCATCTCTGATATCAGTGCTTCATCACATGTGTCTCTCAACCAGGTCTCTGTTAGAAATAGTACATCGATATCTCCCTCCAACAACAAATCTGAAATTTCAGTAGTTTTGATTTTACATGATTGCACATTTAACACATTTATCCTTAGAGTCTTTGGTGATGGTTTAGAGTTAATATCATTTACACAAGCATATTGTCTGGTAAATGTTCTACGAACCCATTGTCCAGCTCTCTTCCCTCTTTTGGATTTTTTAGGACATGATATCCCAAGTTGTTGAAGTGTGTTGAAGAGCGTTTGAGAAAGTCTAGCTTTTTCAGTGCAAGCATTCTTTCCACCTGAAAGTGATTTCATTGACAGTCCAATTGATAGAAGCTCACTTCTATTGTACCTCACACTTGCCTGATTGAAATCCATTGTTCTTATGTAATCCAGCCAGCAGCCACAAACCACAGCTTGGGTTGAGTGATTAGCCTTATGTAGAGTCTCTGTGGTTATTATCACAGTTTCAAATATAATTGCAAATAAAGTCCACATTTCTAAAGTTTTTAGATCAAAAAACACATTGCTGAATTCCTTGGTACGTCAATAATCTCAATGTCAAAGTTCAGCAAGCTTGGTAGTCTATAAACCAGTGAAAAGGGGGAAAAATAGGGAGAGAAGTGTCTGCTGCTTTCAAGCGCGTACACCAATTGTTTTTTATTCACAGAGACGTGGTTAAAGGCCACTGACTGCGTCCTTATCAAAATAATATGTATAAGCATATGATATATGTAATAATTCTAGTGTTCAGCGCCATTGATCAGCCTAAAGTGGGGAAAAAGGCGCTATACAATTGAATTATCATTATTAATTCTTGATACAGTCGCAGTAATATTTCTCTTGTTTATCGCCATTAATCAGCCTAAAGTGGGAAAAAAGGCGCTATACAAATGAATTATTATTGTCATCATTGTTCATTCATGATACAGTCGCAGTAATATTTCTCTTGTTCAGCGCCATTGATCAGTTTAAAGTTGGAAAATAGGCGCTATACAATTAAATTATTATTGTCATCATTATTAATTCTTGATACAGTCGCAGTAATATTTCTCTTGTTCAGCGCCACTGATCAGCTTAAAGTTGGAAAATGAGCGCTTTACAATTAAATTATTATTGTCATCATTATTAATTCTTGATACAGTCGCAGTAATATTTCTCTTGTTTATCGCCATTGATCAGCTTAAAGTTGGAAAATGAGCGCTTTACAAATGAATTATTATTATTATCATCATTAATTCTTGATTCTGTCTCAGTACTCCTGACACTTATTATGACGGATCGGGCAGCGTCGCCGGCGGTATCGTCGGTGGGATAATCTTCATCGTCGTCGTCGTTGCCATAACCGTCTGTATCTGCAAACACAACAACAGATCTCGGGGTATCGTTGTCGCACCTGCTAGGAATCAAACTAATGTCGTTACAGTCAGTCAGAGTAAGTATGAATTGTCTACCATCATAATTTCGATGAAGAAATATTAATCAAACAATCGCCAGCGGTGGTACAATAGAAGTTGATGTATTAAGCATTTTACATTTTACGTGCGCTTAATGCACTATTTCTTAACAGAGACTGTAGTACACTAATGAACTTAGAAAAACATTTTACTTCATTTTTGGTGCCATAATTTTACAAGGCGAATATAAATTTGGTTTTTGATGATAGGTTTTCAATTATAGTGTTAAGCTATAATCCGTTATTTCACTCAGTGGGATAGAATCCAATTGTACTTCAATGAAATAACAATTCACATTTGACGTCATCATTAGTCAAAAGAGTTTATTTGAAATGAGACCAAATGCTCCTTTACAAAAGGACAAAACAAATTTTATAATAACATCGAGATTTAAATTTTTTTAAATATGTAGATGATGATATCCAAATGTATTGTGGACTATTTTTTTCAAGTCAATGGTATTGAACCTATTTGTTCAAAGTGCTAATCCTTTATAGATATCATTGGTTTGATTTAATGTTTCTGGTGACAGATAAAGTATTTATAACATCTTAAGTACCTATAAGGGGGATAGTTTTACGAACACTAGGCATGTCACGAAACAGTCTGATTAAAATCGGCCAAGATCCGAGGAATACAATTTTGAAAATATTAACTCTACCGAGAATCGAGCTTGTTATTTCGATTGATCCTCTCCACTGAGTCCTAATGTAGAGGATTTCATATCTCCGTAAAACTGTCCTTTGGAATATTTCATTCCTCGGAAATAGGCTTATTTTAATCAGACTGGTCACGAGAAAATTGTACAGTGTTAAAGATAGTTTATCAAAATTAATTTTAAATAAAAATTGGAAGTTTTTCTTGCAACTGTGTAAACTTTCTCTCTCCAAAGAGGTATCTCAAGTCATACAACCCTGATCTGAAATAAACATTTCATGATTTGAAATACCTCTGTAGGTACAAAATGCGCTGTCAGGGACACCTGTTTTTGAAAAGGTGATAATAATTTGCATATTTTTTTCAGATCAGCCCTACAACCATTCCTACCCCCAACCTGCGGCCTACCCACCTCCGGCCTACCCTCCCCCGGCCTACCCACCTCCGTCGACTCAAATTACCACTGTGTACTAAGTGTATTCTTTATTGGTGATGAACATCAGCTTCTTATAGAGTTTTGGGAGGCTTTATATTGATATTTTGTTGGAAAACAGATGAAAATCTTATTCTATATATTTTAACTCCTTGTCTCTTTTGGGTAGTATTAGAATTGTCTCTAGCATACCACAACATCTGGACATGATTTATAAGTGATATTTTATCTTTTAAGATTTATAATTTATTTGATGGTCACTGAAGAAATGGCTCATCATACCCTTTATTTAAATTTTCATGTATAATTTATATGTTGTGTACATTAAAAATAACATATTGATCCAAACGAATTGTCTTTGATGTTTTGCTAAGGTATAGCTATCTATACAATCTTATGTAGCAAGTTTTTGTTCGTCAGCTGCACAACATTCTCTCCCCACAGAGCCAGATAAAGTCATGAAATGATGATACAGCCTCTGTTATATTGCACCGAGTTTGTGAGATAGAATGAGAGACGTCTGATTGGAGGCAATCAAAGTCAGTTGTGCAATCAGCGATGCTGTTCTTAAATCATCATTTAAATGACGGCAAAGGCGTAGTCATATGAACCACCCTTTCCATGCGAGAAGCGTTGTCATTAAAGATAAAGAAATTCAAATAGATTGTGGTGCAATTTTTTCCGCCAGGGGAAGCTGCCAGAAACCAGGGATTTCGGCGTAATATAACAGAGGATATATCAACAAATCCATGACTTGATCTGACTCTGTGTGGAGAAAATGGCTGCACAACTGCGTATGAAATGTTTTGAAACTACGCTACGTGTCACAAGTACCACATACATAAATACATCTATATACCTTTTCAGTACTGTCAACTCCAACCATATCGTTGTCTCAATGTTCCGAAACACTTATTTAACGAACTCCAAGGGACCAAAGAATTTAGTTCCCTATATCCGGTGTTCGCTACATAGAGCTATCAAAAGTTTTTCGTGCCGCTTGATAATAACCAGACAAGGGATTTACTTCAATTGAGCAATTATGGCAGAACACGGATAAGAGGACGGTTGGGTTTTAAAACGTTTTCTTCATTACCCTGGCAAACATTTCATTGGCTGAAAAGATTATATTTATTATTAATAACTATGAATATGAGAGTAGCATAGGAGCTTCGCAGGGTTTGCTTCGCTGACGAGACTCTGAGGCAGTCTAACTAAACTTAGCCTCAATTGTACTGTCTTTACTCCGAATATTGAGTCTAGCAAGATGTAGTAGCGGGTCGCGTCAGCCGATCTATCGAATTGACCAATCAGGGATCGTCTTACCAATAGTGTGCATTCGCATATATAACGTAGAAGGGTCATAGGTCGACGAAAGGTCGGCTGATGCGACCCGCTACTACATCTAACTAGTCTCATTATCAGAAATGAAGTGAGTATTATTGAGGCTAGGTTTACTTAGACTGAATGTAAAGAACCACTTTGCATTTTGGTAATGAAGCTGGGTAGAAAATTTATGATTTGCAAATTGATTGTGGTAATTTGTTTACCCATATATTGTGGTTTGTAAAGACATTTATTATTCAGACACGTCACTGACTGTTCTTTAAAACACCTGCTATTTTATATATACGGATACATTTTAGATCATTGCAAGATGTTTTATAAAGATCGATATCTCCATTTACTTGACGTAACTAATATGAAGAAGTAACTAGTGCCAATACCATTTGGCAGCAATTCAAGTATAGTGTCCTCTTATATAGACACGCCGTAGTATGACTAATTCTTTTATTTAATGGTGACCAAGCGTTAAAACTACTACACCTCCCCTGTCGAGCAAATGCTACATGAATCCCCCTTAATTGTTCTGTGATAGTATCAAGATAACTAGTTTACTTGAACTACCGAGTCGAGACAGTATTACACGTATATGTAAATGAGTGGGTACTGCCCCTTTAATAAATCTTATTTCACAATCAAATTTGTTACTTTTTTGATGTTAAACTGCTTAGAGTTTCTCAAAAAATTCTGAAAACGATAAACAAAGTGAAGCTATGGGTTGGAAACGTCCGTTGACAAGTCATATTTTTTTTCATCTAAAGAATATTTTTTTGTTAATATTGGAATATTATACGAAGCATAATTTTTATCATCAATTATTTGTAAAACTACAGTACATCTTCATTTCACGGTATTCGTTAACGAAACAATGATGAGAAGCCGATGTATATATTAATCCCAAATTGAATGTCCAATTTCTGGGTTATTTACTTGAGTAGAGTTTGATGTTGTTTGATCCTTCTATAATTCACGGGGAATATCAAAATAAACAGTTTAATAAACATTTATATAAGACCATTGACCATAAGTTGTTAGTGAAAATATGTTTAAGCAACTATAGTAAAAATAATTATTTACTATCTGTATATACAACTGAACCAATCATGTCAACTTTAGCATCAAACGATTTTCAACATTGTCTCTGTACATGTAAATACTTCTGATGTTTGTTTTATGTTAAATATAGACATTTTAAGTACACGTAATAAAACTATGCTTGGTCATGATGTGTCTTGGTTTTTAGTCCTGCCTTTTGTCAAGATGAACATCAAACCGAAGAAGTTCGACTGGATGAGATTGAAAAATGAAATTTAATCTAAATACTGTACGTTCATGTTTATGTTCACGTATTGTCAGAAGTCTTTCATTCTATAAATAAGATATAAGACAAATATTCAAACTTTCAGATATTAAAATGGGGTTTTTTTTAAAAAGGGTAGTCCTTAACTGTTTGCTGTTTTTGTCAATGAAAATGGCGTTTGATGATACACATTATTATCCATATTTCCTGAAATAAGTCATTTCATGAGTTACGATATGTTGCACATGTGTAATAAACCCTACGGCAGTAAATTGATTAGTTGGTTAAAGAAACCATGTGACATCAGAATGTGGGACTGAGCAACTCAACCCTCTGCTTTAGCGCGGCCGAGGGCTTCAGGGCAGCACGCCAAAAACGTGCTGCACGTGCGAAGTCGTGTACTCTGACATAGTGGGCGGGTGAATTAGTGCAAATGTGTCATTTCATCTGCCTGACTTTGACACTAAACACGTGATTTGGAATAAGGAAGAATGTAAATTCTGCTTCACTTGATGTGTGTTTATTTCGTAATATTTTCTTTGAACTATTTTTTGTCAGTGAACTCGAATGAGGGAAGCGGCATTAATGTTGGCAGTCAAAACAGTTGTGTTGCTGTCATCTGATTTTGAATTTGATTTCAATTTCAGTTCTGTTTTAAAATTAAAACTACCCTTTCAGAGTCAGAATTTGCAAGAAATGATTTTCATAATGTTTTAGGTATAACCGGTTTGATACTCGTTAGTTAAATTTTCGTATAACTGGCTGTGCAAGGTTCGCCAGTTATACAACTTTAACTTACAAGTTTCAAACAGGTTGCTACGGGCCTACTAAATAATAGTTCATTGTGGGCTTACTGCATGCGTTATTGTTGTAAAACCAAAATAACATGATTTTATCATATTCGACGCTCCTCTTGTTACGCATCGTTGGAACGAAGATATGTGCATGATTTAACTCGCACTTGAACGACGTGTTCGTTTAAATTTAAACAGAATAGTTGAAAATCAAGCCTATCTCCTGATATAGATATCAAGATATTGAAGACTATTTGCATATTCAAATACGGAGATTAAAAACCAGCATACAACAAGATAAGGAAATTTATTTCTAATATATTTCTTTTTTTTCTTACAAAGAATATTCAGTAGCTTATAAATGGTCATCATCTCTTTCTTACTAAGTTAATAAAATAAATATACAAAGAATTGATATAAACATGCCTTTATATAAGAAAGAAGACGTCTTGTCATGTATACAATACGTGACATTAGGCGGAATAATAATCTAGCTGGGTAGAAACAACAACAGCACTCGTTGTTTTTACAATAACTTGCCATTTACGTTTAAAGGAGCAGTAGCACGTTTTTATGACATTTTTATGTTTTCAATTTTTCACTGATAAGAGTACGTTAATGCTAAATGTATTACTTTGATATAGTGTCATAAAATCTCATTACACAAACCAATCATCCATAGTCAGAGAACAAAATATAAAGATTCGATCAAATCCATTGGCAGCCATTTTTGTGTGAACACCTTTAGTTCATTTTGTGTAAGAAAAGGAATCGCATGGCTTAACATTATGTTTTATTACTGCTTTATTAAGTTTATATACACTATCTTTAGATTGGAACCATTTATTTTCATTTTCCTGACATCACCTTACATTGTAGATTCCCCCATAAACGTGCTACTGTCCCTTCAAATCCAAGTTGAGAATAATATATTGTGTGTGTAAACTTAGTATCAAATTAATATTTTCAATAAATTCATTCCAAAGTTTAAGGTGTAGTACCTCCGCTGAGTTAAAAACCATTTTGGCTAAAAAACACTGTACCAACACATATTTATTTGATCACTTTTTCATATTTTAGATAATTTTAAAATATTAGTCAATTAATAACCATATTTCAGTTACAAATTACATCTATATTGAGTATAGATACATGGTAACAATAGATTACATATAATGATATATATTTCAGAAACAAGTGTATAGTGTGGACAATTTGAAGATTTTACTATCATAAAAACGTACTACAACATTAACTTCTCAACAACTTAAACACACTAGTCATTGTTTACTTGGCCGGGTGGATTCGGGTAGGGCGGCGGGTAGACAGGTGGGTAGGCAGGCGGGTAGGTTGTATTGGTCGGCGGATAGTGATCTGCAAAATGCATTGTAACGACATGAAATCGATATGACTCGGCAGTGTGCAAATGAAAATATGTCATATGGTTGAATAAACAGCATGCCACACAGTCATGTATTTGTTACAATCTATTAGAACACGTTCCATTGTGTTTGTTTAAAGTTACACCAAGCAGATCAGTTACTTTAATAGATTTAGTTTTTGACGTTACTTCTTATTCCATCTAACTTCCAATTACCAATGGTCAAACTGTCAGTAGATTTTTTTCTAAGTAAGGCTTGGTTGTTTCCTCATTTGGTACTTGGAAATGTGGCGATTTATTTTCAAAATTTCCTTGAGTTTACAAAAAAACAAGCCAGCATTAGTATAAGATGGCCACGACTTTCTGAGAATCAAGAGATTTTAAAATGTGGATTTAACTACATATTTGGAAACATTCTAGTTTTTCTCTTAGGGGAAACAATGACCTTTTCAATTCGTTTGTTAATAGTAGTATGTTTAAAGGCCCTGTTTTTAGAAAAGCCTTTGCAAGGGTAGGCCTAGTGGCTCTGCTTCAAACTACTAGGGAAAATAAATATTGATAAGAATTTTTTTTATTGTGAATGAATTACTTACTCTGATTAATAACGGAGACATTAGGTTCAGTACGAGGTGGAGCCTGAACGACAACGCCTCGAGATCTGTTGTTGCTTTTACAGACACATACGATGATGGTGATGACGACGATGATGAAGACGATACCACCGATCACTCCACCGATGATGGCGCCGATCCCGTAACTATACGTAGAGGTGTAGCTGTAGCTGTAGCCGTAGTCGTAACTGTGTAGAGAAACTGGAGTCTATTAGCAACGGGGTATACTATATTAAAGGGGCAGTAGCACGTTTTTAGGGTAATATAAGGTGATGTCAGAAACATGAAAATTAATTGTTCCAATGGAAAGACAATATATTTAAACTAAAAAGAGCAGTGATAATTCAGATAGATAATGTAAAGTTTAGCCATGCGATTCCCTTTTCTTACATAAAATGAAAAAAGGTGTTCACACAAAAAGGTTTTATGTGAATCGTCATTCTTTGTTCTCTGACTATGGATGATTGGCGGTGTAATGAGATTTTTGACACTTTCAAAATAATACATTAAGAATACAATTATCAGTGACAAATCTAAAATATAAAATTATAAAAAAAGGTGTTACTGTTCCTTTAATGAATTAAATGGAAAGTCCTATTCGAGTATTTTTTGTGGAAACGAAATTCAATGGAGTACGTATTATAGGAGCTGGAGTCCAAACTTGGTGAAGATTGTCATTTTCATTATCATTTAAACATATTTTATTCACATAAGTGAAACGGATTGGGCACAAGTTGTCCAAATTATTAAGCTCCCTCCACAGTATTTACAGTCCACGTTTAGATTATGTATGTTAGCGGCAATAGTGATAATCCGGCAATAGCGATAATCACTAGGAAATAATGTAGTGACTAGGCAATAGCGTTATTGCCGAAAGTTTGTAGTCATTAGCAATATTGCCTGCACAATTTTAGGTTTATGTTTCTAATTGCCAGTGGCATTAGCGCGAATGCCGATTGGTGAATACAACTCACCAATCATGATAAATAACTATAAAATATATACAGTCAGAATGAATACAGATACAGGGATATGAGCAAATGGATAAGAGAGGTGTAGTAAATGGCACTCTTGAATCTCTTTGTTGCCATAATACACACATGTGCATGTCTAAATATTCCTATTATATGATATCAATGAAGCGGAAACACACTCGGTTAATAATTTCTATATATCATACACTAACACTTCCGACTTTTGTTTTGAAGACCTCAATAACGTTTGCTTTGCCATAACTTATTGTCGTGACTATTTGCAAGATGTTACCGGATGAGTATTATGACCAGTAACGACCACATGTAACAATACAAGGTATTCTTTGCTCGGTATGATTATTACATCATATAAAGTTTCACACAGTATAATGAGTACACGTAACAGCTTTTAGTTAAAGGTTGGGAGAGGTAAATTGTGAAAGGTAGTTATTGAACTGGTGAGGAATATTGACTAAGTATGTAAAGAATACTTCTAGCTTGTCATATAGTCAATTCTGGTCCCAAGCTTCTCACAGGTAAGTTCTCTGAAATTATTTTACTGTATCTGATGGCACAATTAACAATAAACAAAATTAATGATGGTAATCTTAATGAATTTAGATTTGTATATTCTATTAATGATGGTAATCTTAATTATTTAAAATTTGCATTTTGTATTTTTCATGCTAAATATTTAGTTGCTATTTCTTGTTTTAAACGTAATTGTTGTATTTTAAAAATGGATATCAATGAAGTCTTAGGTGAACTTATAGGGCAGTAGCACGTTTTTAGGGGGAATGTAAGGTGATGTCAGGTAAATGAAAATTGAAATCAGTAATGACACTGAAACCCAGTAAAGAAGAGCGTCCAAAACTTACAGTACCAAAAAAACTTAAAAGGTTGCTGCTGGTCAGAGGGGGACTATGGTAAAGAAATTGAAGCGTGAACAACTGAAATTGAACAGAATGCACAATTGAATCATTGAATGCACAGTATGCACAATTAAATGCACAGCTGAGAACGCTAAAAAGTGAACAGAATGCACATTTAAAAGCACAGGATGCATCACAAAATAATCTAGCAAACAAAGTACTGTGGCTATAAATCATGGACATGTATTATTTCCTATTTTGATTTGTATTATAGGAATAGAAATAGGATTTGGATTTAATCAGGTTAAACATGGTATTTAAAGATCCAGACCTGAAGATTATTACCCTTTATAGGATAAATTATTTCAAATGAAATAGAGAGAAGATGCTGAACAAAAAAATCTTGTAAACACGCTTTATCATGATGCAGTTCTAACAGGATTAGCCAATGGAACTTCAAGAGTAATTAAAATGGTATTTAAAATTGGTACACCTCAACTTGACTTGCAAATATATCCATTTATACACATGCGCATGTGTATATTTTCATGTATGATATTTATTTAATGTGCTGTATTATGGGTCATTTGGCCTTGAAACAATAAAACTATTGAATTGAATTGAATTGAATATCCATTTATGCAAAATATCTCTAAAATGCTTGATTTTATGAAAAAAAGCAAGGAAACATCTCACATACGTTTAATATTCGAAAATAATCATCCAATTAATCTACCTATTAGTAACAATACCTATTAAACACTATCGACGCGAATATATCTTCCTGTCAGCTTATGACATTCAAGGTTTCAAAATTACGTTTGGTTTATTTAACCTGAGGTGTTAATTAATTTTTATAAAAATGATTAGATTTCAAATTGCGTTTCTATTGCCGTCCAGTGAATATACATGTGTATGAGGTTGGCGGTCTGTACAAAGGATAAACTTTGCGTATTTATTCTGTTTCAGTTGTTTTCTATTTTTTTCTTTCTCAGCTTTTGTTTCGATGACTTCTTTATCCTCTAAACAGTTATAAACATTTTCTTTATCCTTACATTTAAGCATGGCAATTCATCGAGTTTGTTCTCTTAAGTTAATGAGTATAGAGTATAAGAATTATCAACGAGTTGCGAGGAATTACGGATTATCTGTCCTGAGTTAATCATTGTGATAAACTCCGAGCTTCAGCGAGGAGTTTGACACAATCATTCACGAGGGACAGATAATCCTTAATTCCGAGCACCGAGCTGGTTATTCTTTTTCTTACCAAAGATAAGTTTAATGCGTTAAAACGGGACAAAAAAGAGAAACATTAAAAACTACTCGCGCCCGGTAAAGTACAAATTGTACTCATAAGCCATTCATAATGTTGCTCACTACTTCAAAATGGGCGGCTCGAAGTAGTTCGCAAAATACGCTGTACTTTTCAATAGTTAATAATTTTGATGTCACATTTTATCACAAACATATTGTCTCATATGAAAAAAAATCTATTTATTGACCGCGCACAAATAGAAAGAAAAAGTTAGACGTCGTAAGCCTCCGTTACGTTTGACAAGTCTAGCGAGGAATGTTATGACGTCACTCTCCCACACAGCACCGCTTTGAACATTTGAAATAATATTTACGGCAAAGAAAACACTAAAAGCTCTTGACTTCCCATTAAAAATGTTGAAGTAATGTGTGACTTGCGCAACTTAGGTATAATATTTGTCATCTACATGTATATCTCTCAACTGAAATAGAAGATCCAAGAGAATCATGAATGGTTGTAATAAAAAGTTCCGTCAACCAATCAAAATGCGAGTTATTTTTAGAACAACTGTTATTCCCATGACCATTATGCAAACTTTTATACTCGGCTTATCCTTGCCCACTTGGGTAAGAATTATATATTTATGACAACATACATACACTCTGCCCTGTATGCCTCCCCGAGAAAACAAATTTTGACAGCTCCTGTTTCTTTATTGTAAGGTCCCTCTCTGCACTACAATCATCAATTGTGAATAAGGTTTGTTCATTTTAAAAAATTTGATGTTGATATTTCAACCCTTCATTTAGGCGACCTCCAGGAAGAATTTTATATACTCTCGGGTCTGTGTTTACCCACAATCTAGCTTTATATGTCTCATTGTCATTTATAGTTGGACATGATATTACTATGTATTCACAATTTTCATAATAATAACTTTCAATTAAATCTAGTACAAATTTTGTCTTACCACAACCAATCTGTCCACAAATGATTGCACAATGGGGATCTTCAGGTAACTCTTTTTTTATTGTTTAAAGGGGCAGTAGCACGTTTTTAGGGGGAATATAAGGTGATGTCAGGAAAATAAATAAAAATGGTTCCAATCTAAAGACAATGTATTTAAACTAAATGAAGCAGTAATAAATCAAATATGTAATGTAAAGTTAAGCCATGAGATTCCTTTTCTTACACAAAATGAATTAAAGGTGTTCACACAAAAATGGCTGCCAATGGATTTTATGTGAATCTTTATACTTTGTCCTCTGACTATGGGTGATTGGTTTGTGTAATGAGATTTTTGACACTATCAAAGTAATACAAAATAAATAAAAACGTGCTACTGCCCCTTTAACATTAACCCTTTAGATATTAATTGTTTGACATTCTATTAATGATGGTTATCTTAATGAATTTAGATTTGTATATTCTATTTATGGTGGTAATCTTAATGATTTGCATTTTTGTATTATTCATGGTATATATTTACTTGCTATTTCGTTTTTTAAACGTAATTGTTGTATATTAAAAAATTATATCAATGAAGTTTTAGGTGAACTTAAAGGGGCAGTAGTACGCTTTTAGGGGGAATATAAGGTGATGTCAGGTAAATGAAAATAAATAGTTCCAATTGAAAGACAATGTATTTAAACTATAAATAAAGCATTAATAATTCAAATATATAACGTAAAGTATCGCCATGCGATTCCCTTTTCTTACACAAAATGAATTAACGGTGTTCACACAAAATGGCCTCCTTTTTAAAGATTTTATGTGAATCTACTTTGTCCTCTGATTATGGATGATTGGTTTGCGAATGGGAATGGTTGTAGTAGGTGTTATTGCTTATAAGATAAAATAAAAATATTTTCTTGCATACTATTAAAATGGAATGTCCACACAAAGAAATTTTAATTTAAAGCAATAGATTATTCTGTGAAAATTGTTGTCAATTTGTCATAGTGTGTAATAAATGTGGAGAAAACTTTACAACTGTAGAATTTATTCATGAGAATATTGTTAATAGTTATGTAGGCATCAAGGTTATAAGCTGTGGAGAAGTATTTTAAATTCTTAATCATGGATGCCCAATTAAATAGTTAATGGAATATTTGATTCCATTATTTACTAATATTACTTTCTTATAGTAGGTTATAATAGGGGTTCTTGAATTAATTATTATTAATAATCAGTAATTATAACGGACAAAAACTGCCGAGTTAAGCGAAGCATTTTTTGGTTGTTAAGTTAATGAGAAAATACCTTTTTATTAACCATGGCCCAGAATCTACTATCAATGTTGTTTCATGTTGCTAACATATGATCTGATCACTTGTCCATGATTGTTTTATTATCCTTATTGTGTCCCCAGCAGTATATATGACATGAATACACAACACTACATTGATTTCTGGATACAGATTCGAAACGAATTGTGAATCATTGTCTTAATGTGTAATATTTTGATTGCCCAGGAGACAAGCTCTTCAACGATGTATGCTTTGAGAAGTCAACTCCTGGTGGTTCTTGTGGCATGTTGTCCTTGTGGAGTAGCTTCATCTGAAAAACCCAACATAGTGTTTATTGTGGCTGATGATCTTGGTTGGAATGACGTTGGTTTCAGAAACCCTGATATGATCACTCCTAATATTGATGCATTAGCTCGAGCCGGCGTTATTCTCAACTCCTCGTATGTGCAGCCCGTCTGTTCCCCCTCCCGGAGCTGCTTCATGACCGGACTCTTCCCCTACCATACCGGGATGCAACATGGAGTCATCGACCCAGCCTCCCCTGGGTACGTTCCTGCTCGATTCCCCTTCCTCCCTGAGAAACTGCGGAAGCTCGGCTACAGTACCCACGCTGTTGGGAAGTGGCATCTCGGATTCTGTAACTGGAAGTACACTCCCACCTACCGTGGCTTTGACTCCTTCTTTGGTTCCTATTTAGGAGCGTTGGACCATTTCCAGCACACTCGATATTCGGGGTATGACTTCAGATTTAACGAATCTGTTTACGAAGAGACGAGAGGTCAATATTCAACATATGCTTATGCACAGAGAGCAGTTGACATCATCAAGTCACAGGAACTCAGTAAACCTTTATTTCTCTATCTCCCGTTTCAGAACGTGCACGGCCCATATCAAGTCCCCGAGCAGTACGAACATATGTACCATGGTACCACTGGTTCCTGCAAGTATCGTGTAACCTTTTGCGCAATGGCTACTATATTGGATGAGGCTGTTGGAAACATAACAAGAGCTTTGGCCGATAAAGGACTGATGGACAATCTTCTTCTG
This sequence comes from Steromphala cineraria, assembly GCA_916613615.1. Classification (NCBI taxonomy): domain Eukaryota; kingdom Metazoa; phylum Mollusca; class Gastropoda; order Trochida; family Trochidae; genus Steromphala; species Steromphala cineraria. Next base: position 43,041,400 of record OU744727.1, on the reverse strand, counting down.
GTATTCACGACGGACAATGGCGGACCTATTGGAACTAATCTAGGTAATAACTTACCTCTTCGAGGTGGTAAGAAAACGCTCTGGGAGGGAGGCACCAAGGGTGTAGCTTTCTATTATAGCAAGACTCTATTGAAGAAGAAGGGCTATCTTAACACTGGTATGATCCATGCTGTGGACTGGTTCCCAACCTTCGTTGAGCTTGCTGGCGGGAAAAACACAAACAAGGACATAGACGGGGTGAGTCAACTGGACATGATCATAAACGGAGGGAACAGTAAGAGAGAGGCTTTCGTGTATAACATAGACTATAACATAAACTCATCGGCAATTAGATACAAAGACTTGAAGCTAATCAGGGGCCATCCGGGTGACTACAATAACTGGCAAGCTCTTCCTACTGCACATTATGTACCAAGCAACGATGAGAATGAATTCTCTTACTACATGTTGTTCAACATCACAGAAGACCCAACTGAACACGTTGATCTTTCGAACATTCATCTCGATCTTGTTGAAATGATGAAAGACAAGATGGCTGAATGGGAGAGTTCAGCAGTTCCTTCTTTTCACCCACACGACACTAAAGATTCGGATCCGTCAAACTTCGGATACAACTGGAGTCCCGGATGGTGTTAATGTGTCACCACCAGACACCTGGTGTCCTACACCAGAACTGAGATCAACTCCAGAATTAATCAACGTTGTATATAAATGTTTTGTTTTAACAAAACATCAACACATAAATATTCATATACATGTAAGGCACAGTCTCCAAATATTCTTTGAGTGGAGTAAAAGTTATACCAAATAGAGTATTACACACGCATGAAACCTTTAGTAGGTACCGCAAGGTGAATTTCTATTTCAGAAACCTTATAATAAATTGTGTTGAAGGTACCTGAAATAAATCCTTAACACATGTAATGAAATAACATCCTAATATAGTATTAACTCGACCTGAGTATTGAATAAATGCTTTCTGAAATTGTGTACACGGTAGCAGACTCATTACGATCCGCAAAATGGCTTCGAGCCCACTTCCGGTTCCTTAACAGTTATGGTTACATTAAAAATTTGACATCGTCAGTTATATCAAATGTTGCATTTAATTATTTAAAGGGCTCTTTAACAGATTTGAACTTAATACAAGGAGAAAAGCTTAGAAACTCTGAGAAAACTTTTGCACAAGTTTGAGTAATTTGCAAAATGTTTCTACAATATCAAAATGATATGGGATTGTGTTATAATACTTTAGTCTTCATTGGTTACATGGGTCTGTCTCTGGAAATTCACCATGCAGTTCCTACCTTTAGGGAAAATATGATTTATCTGTGGTGGACATTATTATTAAACTGGTATTCTGTAAGTCATATATGTTTTTATTTTATGACGAGCAGTGAAATACTGGGATTTATCAGTGAAATAAACTGTCTATCAAGCTACAGTGAAAATAACTTATATTTTCACTGCGAACGGTGACTGATATAATTTGACGTCATAAAACAATGGTCTCACGCGGCGAATTGGCTTATGACGTCACAGTGTTACTGTGGTGACGGGCTGTTCCTAGCGGCTGCTCGGCGTGAAAATGACCCTTTTAGGACGTAATTACAATGGTAAAATCATATAATAAATAGAATATCCGTCAATTCTTGACAAATACCATGTTTATCTCATCGAGTGAGGTAGAAAAGTTATATATTTTCACTCGTGGGTGCGCCACTCGTGAAAATATAACCTTTCTACCTCACTCGATGAGATAAACATGGTATTTGTCAAGAAAAGACATATATCCTCTATATATTTTATGTTACTGGATAGTACAACTAACCTCTGGGAATTTTCACGAAGGTATGTATCATAAGTTATGACAAAGACTTTAGTTTCCTGATGTCTAACGTATAGGACCCACTAGGTCGACAGAATACAAAATGGTGATTATAAATGAACATCTTGTCAGTTGATTGTATATACATTGAACTACGACGAAAGAAAAAACGTGCTTCAGGGTCAATTGGCACAATATACTCAAGGAACCTTTATAACTAAGGTACCCCTGGTGCTATGTTAAAATATATTAATGAGGTCAATCTTTGTAATAAAGATGTTTGTGAAAAACTAAATATGAAACGGAGAATAAATGCATAGTCATTAATTTGAATGCAGTAACCTTCTACAACACCGCTTGATTTGGCACAGATTTGGAAAGAGCAATATGTGACCAAGATGGCCGCTACTTACAGACAGCATCATCATTTAGAAGACTACGGGAAGTTTGTACAAGAGGAACCATATGAAAGGTTCTGACAACTTTACAGTACCATTCGTTACTTAACATGTCTTGCGGATACCTGTAACAGTTAGAGGTTATTCACTATTAATTTTGATTTTTTTTTGGGGGGCTTTATTTGTCGTACCAGCCACAATGTTTTTTACATAACATGAATGTCTTTCCTGTAACGCCATTTGTTTTAACATTAGTTCCATAATGACAAATAATACCTTTTAGGACAATAAAGGTTATCTTATGTTATCTTATCTTAATATGAAAAACATAAGTTCATGGTTCGGAGCGACGCCCTTTTTCAAACGAAGTCATAATTGTTATGCAGAGGAATATATGGATGACAACTTCTTTGTTCATCGTATGCGACGTTTCGACACAGATTCTTCTGATGTTCTCAAGCAGAGGAAGAGTAATGACGAAGGACATATAAGTAAATAGTACAATACACAGTAAAATCTAGAAATCTGTGCATGTGATGCACTGTGATGTCCCCCGCTAACATTTAATCCGAAAGTGACCCTACCCCCATTATGTTCAAATTTCATATTGTTTCCATGGAAACCAGAAAAATAACAATTGAGAATAACCAAAGTAGCAAAAGGCACCACTCCTCCAGTAGTTCTAACCACATATCAAGTCTAGTAAAAATATTTTGAATAGTTTTTAAGCTAAAGTAGACCCTACCCACCATATACACCTAGTTCAAAATGTTTCCATGGAAACCAGAAAAAAATCAAAAAATCAGAATAACCAAAATAGCAAAAGGCACCACTCCAGTACTAGATCTAACCACATACCAAGTTTCATAAAATATATTGAACAGTTTTGAAGATATGGTCCGGAAACGAAAGCATCCCCCAATATGCACAAAGTTCAAATGTTTCCATGGAAACCATAACAAAATAAAATATTCAGAATAACCAAAATAGCAAAAGGCACCACTCCAGTACTAGATCTAACCACATACCAAGTTTCGTTAAAAAATATTGAACAGTTTTGAAGATATGGTCCGGAAACGAAAGCATCCCCCAATATGCACAAAGTTCAAATGTTTCCATGGAAACCATAACAAAATAAAATATTCAGAATAACCAAAATAGCAAAAGGCACCACTCCAGTACTAGATCTAACCACATACCAAGTTTCGTTAAAAAATATTGAACAGTTTTGAAGATATGGTCCGGAAACGAAAGCATCCCCCAATATGCACTAAGTTCCAAATGTTTCCATGGAAACCAGAAAAAATAAAAAATTCAGAATAACCAAAATAGCAAAAGGCACCACTCCAGTACTAGATCTAACCACATACATGTACCAAGTTTCGTTAAAAAATATTGAACAGTTTTGGAGATATGGTCCGGAAACGAAAGCATCCCCCAATATGCACAAAGTTCAAATGTTTCCATGGAAACCATAACAAAATAAAATATTCAGAATAACCAAAATAGCAAAAGGCACCACTCCAGTACTAGATCTAACCACATACCAAGTTTTGTTAAAAAATATTGAACAGTTTTGAAGATATGGTCATGAAACGAAAGCATCCCCCAATATGCACTAAGTTCAAAATGTTTCCATGGAAACCATAAAAAATAAAAAATTCAGAATAACCAAAATAGCAAAAGGCACCACTCCAGTACTAGATCTAACCACATACATGTACCAAGTTTCGTTAAAAAATATTGAACAGTTTTGAAGATATGGTCCGGAAACGAAAGCATCCCCCAATATGCACTAAGTTCAAAATGTTTCCATGGAAACCAGAAAAAATAAAAAATTCAGAATAACCAAAATAGCAAAAGGCACCACTCCAGTACTAGATCTAACCACATACATGTACCAAGTTTCGTTAAAAAATATTGAACGGTTTTGGAGATATGGTCCGGAAACGAAAGCATCCCCCAATATAGACTAAGTTCCAAATGTTTCCATGGAAACCAGAAAAAATAAAAAATTCAGAATAACCAAAATAGCAAAAGGCACCACTCCAGTACTAGATCTAACCACATACATGTACCAAGTTTCGTTAAAAAATATTGAACGGTTTTGGAGATATGGTCCGGAAACGAAAGCATCCCCCAATATGGACTAAGTTCCAAATGTTTCCATGGAAACCAGAAAAAATAAAAAATTCAGAATAACCAAAATAGCAAAAGGCACCACTCCAGTACTAGATCTAACCACATACATGTACCAAGTTTCGTTAAAAAATATTGAACGGTAAGAGCTGGGCCTCTAATAGGGGTCGGCCCGGGTCTAGTCAATAATTACTCCCTTCTGTATATTCGACTTAAATATTCCCTCCCTTTAACTACCGTGTTGTGTATACCGGTAACCTTTGTTTAAAAATTTGACTTTGGAAAGTCTATTATCATAATAAGGGCCGGGCCTCCAATAAGAGCCGGGCCTCTAATAAGGGCCTGGGGTAAAAACCCCTAAATATGAGTAAGGGCCCGGGCCCCTTTTAGAGGAATTACGGTATATTAATAATAAAAACCGTAGTAAAACTGTTCTCCATGTAGCTTACTTACTGTGAAAGCTATGAACACGTTGATAGGTTCATTGGAAAGAGACTTTTAAGGTAAAGGCAATGACGTTTTGCAATTTTATCTCAGTTCTACAATAAGTATTGTTGAATGCACACAAATTTGAATTATTAAAATAATCAAATCTATCAGTGCAAATTTTTCATATTTGTTTCCTCAAAATGGCTGACGGAACTGGATATATTTTGAAATTGTTTTCACCATCGCGTTGAGGAGAGAATTGTCTTTCTTTGCATATATTATTTTTTTATGAGCACGAAAGAGTAAAGAAACGGTAAGCGATGCCATATCTGTCGCAAATATCAATCTTTATCCAAAGAAATGGATTATTTAGCTTAATTCTCGACCTGTTATACAGAACAGCTGACGATGCCTACAAGAAACATTAACACATTTGCTGTTAATATTTTAATAATAGGGTACTAAACAAGATATTTGGATCTTCAATAAGCCCATCCATTGATGTATAGTATGTTTAAATGACTTAAATAGTAAAAGAATAAATATTTTTTCAACTTTGTTGAAAACAGTGAAAAATTCTTATTTTTAGACCCCCTACTCGATGTTAGTCTTCCTAGGCCTTTACCTATCAAATTTTTAGATGTAATGTACCATAGCAAATGTTGTACTTGAAATAGCGCGTGTGTATGTGTAATCAATTGTAAGATAGCTTAATTAGTAAAGGGATTATGGACATTTGAAAATTGCGCAAAATGAGTATTTTACCAAAATAGTAATATTTGAAGCTTCCTATTTTAATGCTAATGGACATAGATGATTTTTGGTGAAATTTCTCATTGTCTAATGATTTCTCAAACATACCTTTATCATTAGCATTCAAAACAGAAGCAGCAATGACAATATTCAAAGATCCGTAACTCAATGTAAATAAAACATCTGAATTAATTGCGGCTCAAAAAATCTGGGAATAATAGTTTTTAAAAACACGCCAATAACAATAAGGATTCAGCCCCAAAGGCTTTAATAAGGGAAAAGAAAAGAACTTGAAGAAATTCGGATAATAACAATAGGTTTTGCAGACCTTGTCTTGAAGACCTAATAATACATGAAGAATAACAACAGGCAAAAGAAAAAACCAAAGATCAACAAAAACAAAAACAGCAAAAATTCAGTCTGATGAAATCGGCCTAATTCCGAGGATTAAAGTTCTAAAATATCATCTCCATCGAGAATCGTTATTTCGATAGGTTTCCTCTCCACTGAGTCCTTGAATAGAGAATTTCATACTGTATATACGTAAATATTTGAATATTTTATAACTCGGAACTGAGTCGATTTCATTCCGACTGCGCAAAAACACATCCATCAAATAACAACAAACAACAACAAACAACCAATCAAACAAACAACACAGCGACCTCTTACCAACCATTCTCTCCCTCACAGAGGCAGCTCAGTGCGAGCAAGCCTCTGTTCTACTACGCTAAGATCCTGGGGTTCCGACAGACTGCCCTAGCGGCGAAAAGTTGTAAGATATTTCTCTTATTTGCAGCCAAAGAAAACACCTTTTGGGTTTCCTTGACTTTTTAACCGTCATATAGTGACATGGAAAATATCATGCCTTTATGTTTATTTTTCATGAACAGTGTGAGAGGGAAAATATTTGAAAATCAGATATGGATAGGGTTTTGCATTAGACAGAACCGTTCATAATTGTGTAAATCATTATTTGTTTTATGATAGTTTTTATTTTACTAATTAACCAAATAAAAACTAACGAGAAGGTAAAAAGCGATGTTTTGTAAAATGATGTTCAATTTCAACGATAGCTTTGCCGAACCACACGTAAATAGCCCAGGTTTTGCGAATGACTACTTTTGAAACGGCGTCGCTGATTGCACAACTAACTTCGATTGCCTCCAAACAGATTTCTACATCCTATCCCATGTATTAGTCGTAATAGAACAGAAGCCAACTCGGGTATGACTGAGCTGCCTCTGTGGGGAGAGAATGCTTACCAACAGTAGCGGGTATATTCACTTCCACAGCATTTGTATCCCGATGAGCAGTAGATGTAGGAGGTGCTATAAGGCCAACTGTAGGAAGTCTTCTGGCAGTAAATGCTTGCAACACCTGGTCCAATATTTTCAAATAAGATAAAATTTATATTTATTAAATGGTTTTATTGTTTTATTTTATCGAAATCCCATCGCATGTACAGCCAGTTGCCATATCATTTACATGTACGTCATTCCCATCTCAGCTATAAGAAAAAAATAACAATTTCCCTATCAATTGGTATTCGAATGACACTTATGTATTATTAGGGCATGTACACGCCGTGATCCCAACATCCTATTGACAGCCATGTTAAAACCGATATGCTTCATATTTGCTTTAAGTTGAGAAGAAGTATTTTTGATGATAATTTTAATGGAAATTATGTGAGATGAGATGATTTTCAAACTGCCGGCAAAATATGACACCAACTGGATTTTAACAAATTTAATTACCCACTTGTAGTAATGATATGGCCAACCGCTGATAGAATACTATAATTTACACCCCTTGGGCGGTTATATCACTTCTTTTTTCAATTGGTTTTAACGCATAACTACCTTCTTATAGGTGTTACCCCTTACACCCCTTGGGAAGTTATTGCCTTTATTTAGTTGAATGTTATTTGCCGTGAGCTCCATCCGCGTACATGTAGGTTGGTTATCTCATAACCACATTGGTCGGTTATAAGATTGTAAACAAATGTAAACAATTGGACTTGTAAAATTTTGATTTTTTATCAAACAAGAAAGTTAAGATTTATGAATAACGAAAGTGGGATTCGAACCTCTATGTTTTAAGCAGCGCTCTTTCCTGTTGAGCTATCCATGCCAGTTGATGTAACAAAAATTGTGTCATGTTTGGTTTTATATTTTTCCCTATAAATATATACTTAAAATACAATAAAATAGTTTTAGGAATCCAGTTTTTAGTTCTAAAACCCTTAGCAGGGGGTATTGTAAGTAGTCTAAAATAGTATTCTTATCAAGACATATCAAACCGTAAAATGGATAACTAAAACGTTTTTTTATCTTTTTGTATGTAAACCAATATAGTTGAAATACCGTAATAAAAGAGTTTTTATTGTAAGAAATCAAGCGTTTAATTCTAAAAACCCTAATATGGGGGTATTTCAAATATTTTACTTATCAAGAAATGATAAACCCGCGAGTGATATCAGTAAAACGTTTTAAAATTAATTCTTTATAAACAAATTAAGTTGAAACCATTGCAGAAGTCTTCCGCGGGAGTGTAGGTCAAATAATAACCCGTCTGCCTCGGGTTATGGAAATAACCTCTGCTCGGGCTACGCCCTCGCGAGGTTATTTTCACAACCCCTCGGTACCGGGTTATTATTTACTACATAGCTATTTATCCTTATCCTAAATTATAGCTAGTTATCTTGATCATGCCTGATAGCCAGTAAGCTTTTTCCTTACTGAAAGCCGGTTATGTAAATCATAAATTGAACAATGTACATTTCAAAACTATTATGTAAAAAGTTTCGGATGTAGCTTATTAAGTTTCTTAAGGGATGATACCTCCTACTTAGTCTCTCTATCATTGTTATGAAAAGTTATGCCATACATATTATGTATTTGGTTTGAAGTTGATTTAACGTTATCTCCTATCTTTTGTTATTTTCTAGTTGTAGACAAAGTGTTATGAACTAAGCTATTCTTGCAAACGAAATATTACTGTCAGCAGGTTTGGAGTGAGGCGAGGTTGTGTGGGGTTTAAGGCCGCTTTCACTTATTATGGCGGCTGCTAGTATAATTGCAGGGAAAAGGCCCACAACACCATTGTGGCTATGCATTGCGGGGAAACCTGCGAGCATCGGCTGGAACTAGCCGACTAACTAGAAATTCAGTGTAGCATTGCACCCACACCTGACTGCGTGTAAACCAGTTCTTTACTCACTGTACCTAAGGTGATGCTGGTAACGATCGTTACCAACATTCCAAGATGGCGGAAGGAAAGATCGCTTCGCGAGTATATTACATGATTTAACAGTTTTCTGTGTGTATTTAATCAATCTTCTATTGCACACATAAGCTCTTTGGTGGTATAAATAGATTTGATCCACTGAATTTGCATATTAAAGTCCACGACTTGTGAAATGAGCAATTTAAAAATCGCTCTGGGATGCTGGTAACTTACAAAAAGCTGGACACAAGATGTTGGTAACGACAGACGAAAGATGCAGTTTGGTTAGTTCTGTTCTTCATATGATACGATTCTCGTTGTTTCACCAGGGTAAATTATGAAATTCAAGTACATACTTATCTATGCAAGTTTTAAAGTATCCCACTGACAACGAAAAGACATGGCAAAATCAATAATTTAAGCACCGGAATCGTTTGTAATCAAAAGAAAATGTAAAATCTAGTTATTGAAATTTCGTTGAATTCAAACGAAAAGAATTAACTTATGTCGCACAATACGTCGATATGACCATTCTGTACTATCTTAGGATGTGACCTAATGACTGAATGTTTGATTGATCTGAACAAATATATCGAACTTAGTTGGAATCAATAAAACAATACGCAACTAATCACTTAAATTTGAATTTATACTGATACATTTGACAGATTTTTAGAGGTAGATTCAGTAAGTGGTTTGATTCATTCATGTCAAACGCTATCGTTTCACTTTCCTCTGAACGTAGTAGAAAACTATTTTTTCTCCATAATCGTGCGTTTTAAGTGTTAAATTGGCCAAAGTGGTTTTATTTAGGGTGTCTTGGTACAGACAAGTCACTTCCACTATTTGAGGACCCTAAAAAAATCCAAGGTTTTCCGATTCATTCATTAATTACAAACTAAGATTACAGACAATATGCAATTCCTAAGAAAAAATCCAATAATAATTAAAAGAAAAACAATCGTAAATGACATTAAAATCAATGTTTTGTTTGCATGTACAACTTTTGAACCTCTTGTGTCATATGATGTGTAAATAAATAAATGTAATGTAAATTTATGTAATAGCAAGTTTTCTATTTGTTTGCGTGAACTTTTAGCTAGGATATGTACTCATTTGTTGAAAGGTAAAGGACAGGCCTTTGATTTTGTTATTATTCGCTGTCGCAATCTGTCAGATTGGAAATTTGTTGGAACGTTGTCACTGCTTGCTGTAAAAATTAAATCAGTTTGGGACTTGTATTCTGTCTCCATTATCAAAATTGAAATACATTTCTTGTACAGATTTGAGCTGATTATGTGATGTCAAAGGTGTTGGAAACACAGAACGATTCGAACAACATGTTCATGGCTGCTCCAGATTTTAGATATTTGAACACTCGCGCTATAATAGAATGCCCTAAATTTAAATACAATACTCTATGATGTGTTTTTAACACTTAGTTCATATTTGATTATAAGTATGCTTCATGATATTGTGTGAAGTATTACATTTCGAGCAAAATTTACGTATTCTTAATTAATAATAAATAATGCTACATGGTTTCAAGAAATTGTGATTGTTCGCATGTTGGTGTCAATTGCGAATCTTGATGTACAATCTATGCTTTACAAAATATTTACACATTGTCAGATACAAAAGAAGTTCACGATTCATTTGAGTCATTGAGTATATTCAAAGATATTTAAAAACGAAAGGACCCAAGTGTTATGTTCTGATGTTATTAGAGTGTAGCCCGTAAATAGTCAAGAACTATCATTTACACGTCATAATATATATAGTTTTATGAACCATTCTGGCACACCTATATAATACAACTATGCGATACTCCACTTAAATCCGTCTGACAAGCCTTGAAATTAACTAAACTGAATACCAAAAGAAACTTTGCACCATTTTGTAATGATTCTGATTGAAGAATGAAAAACGATAGAAATTTAAAACAAAGTACCTCTTAATAATCAATCATTTGTTTAAACAACCAGCAAATCCAAATTAAAGGTGGGAAACCCAGTTTTGCACTTATTTGATCTGAAGTGGGCAGGGGTCAAAATTTTGTGTTGTTCAGACGTTCGTTGAAATGATGTTTTCGCAATAATTTCGTTAAAGTACTAAAATGTGCTACTTTAGTACCAGGTTTGAGCAGCCCGAGTGTTATAACTTCCAAATCTGCCATGAGTAACCAAAAAGGTCAAACGTCAAAATACGTTTGCTGCCAGCAGGTTCAACTTTACATTTTGTCTGCATCGAAGCTTTTCCATAAATGGGAATGTGTGGACACAAGTCTTACTTGTCATATTGACACATCTTTGAGTCGTACAAATGGTAACTAGCCTTTAGAGCTCAACAATCGCAATTAAATCATGTTATTGCATGCGAATTCTGACGTTATAACTTCGAATGAAATTGCCATGTTTCGATGTTTAGTGATCAATAGCTGTCAACTTAGCAGTCGATGAGCTCTGATTAGATCTGTCCAAGTTCATAAAGTGCACGAGAACATAACAACATGCCGACCTTTGATGTTTGTAATCTCTGACGTCACTAAGAGAAAACGTTGGCGGTGGTCTAATGTCACAGATATCGGCTCTCATGCAGTGAAAAAACAACTGTTTTTTGTGTTTCAGGGTTGTCAGCAATCCTCACAACATGTCTGTATAGCCGGATCGAGTTACCATTAGAAATGAAGGAATACTACCGATTCTTGTAAAAAGGGCTATTTTTTACCGTTTACTGCTTTAAAGGTGTTTTTTTCACTTTTGGAGTGACAAACATTCATTATGAACAGTTATCAAACTTGTTCGTCACGTCAATTGGTTTCAGCAGAAACCTCACATGATTATGACATTTTTGCCATTTCTGCAAAAATGCATGAATATTGCTCAATTAAAAGTTTTCAACTTGAAAGTGTGGGTTTCAACTATTTCATTGCCACCTTAAATGAAAATGTAAATATGAGATCGTTTTCGAAATTTCAGTTTTAAAATTGCAAAGTTTCTTTTGGTATTCAGTTTAGTTAATTCTGCATTATCCGCTTTCTCAGTTTTTGGGGGTAATTTTAAATAATATTGATATATGCAGAGTTACACATGTGAAGATATGATGAGATTTTTTCAGACAGTGCAGATTTGAACATGTGTAATATTGCATTGGCATCATTCCCTTACTTTTTGTAAATTTATTCTTCGTGCAAACGTACTCACGGGTGCATTTGCGTTTGCATGGAACGATTTTCATAGGTGTGTAAAATTTGCCATGATATATATGTAGAGTGTGTAAGGGTTCATTCATACACTGCTTTAGTTTTAGTTTTGCGAACCAAGAGATTAAGCACTTCAGGCAAGTATTCCATCAATCTTTCAATGACTTAACAATGATGTTTTGCCCGCTTAACAGTTTAGGTTAAGCTGACTATTTGTCAGTAACATAAAGTTAGTGAACCCTGTAAGAGTCACATAACATCGCGATTGCGATATATACACACATAATCAAGCACCCCTTATTTTGTAAAATGATATTTCAAATATTTAAATATTTTATGTTATGTTTTCGAAAAGGCAATAAGTTGTAATTCAAGTCGGTTAATATCCTCGTAACTCTCCATTCCCAAAAGATAATGAGTAAAAATAATGGAGCCGAGGGCCCCAGGGCCCGAGGCTCATTATTTTTAGGAATGGAGAGTTACTCGGACATTAACCTATACATAATGCATTGATGTCATAAAAATAATATGCTAGTAATGTATCTAATGCCTACTTGTGTTTGTGCTATAATTATACACCTGTATATTCATAACTGGGCAGTGACCTATACTTGTATAAACTTGAATTATAGGCCTAAAGAGCATAAGATTCCCGTCCAAAGTCAAGGTGACAAATTCTTGTTTCATAATATTATATTTGTACATTGACATGATTTAGGAAAACTTCAGATAGCGCGTTAAACGTAAGAAACAATGATTTGTCGTTACCAGCATCATTCACTTCCTAACAAGATACGTTACCAACATCCAGATTTGAATTCCACAGTTACGAGTAATGCTGGAATACATGAGATTTTTACCGTGCATATTATCAATTATGAGTGAGAGTGATTGTTATTCGCCGCTTGGGCAATGTTCGAGCCATAAGCGGCGTGTATCAATTATGACTTTGGTACCTAAAATAATAAAATAAAAATGCTACTTGATGAAAATGACGGGTAGGCTCTTTAATCAACAACTCACATGTAAATACACGAGCAGTGTAGTGTTACTTGTAAAAACATGTCGTGAACTCCGTACCGAAACGAACAAAGGTATTGAAATAGTACTCTTGTCTACGTTGCGTGTAGTATGGGTATTTGAACAAAGAATGAAGATATGGTATCGTTAATATGATATACAGTTGACAGTATCTCTTAGGAGCATAACCGCCTAACTCGTGAGAGAGGAACGGTCGTGTTTTAAACTTTCTGAAAATAATGAAGAATTTAATATTGATAATTGATAATATGCACGGTAAAAATCTCATGTATTCATCCCTAAACGACAATCATATGATAAATACCTGTTTTCAAACATCCAAGGGACAATAACAATGACAGTTACGAGTAATGCTGTTGTTAGTAACATATTTGCTATCTCTGACTATGGACAGGATATGACATTAAATAGTTATGTCTCGGAAAGCTATTGACATAAGAATAACATAGAAAAAGTTGATGAAACGGCGACGATTAATTTTAAGTGATCCCGTTTGCGATCACGCTCCTCGCTAGCAACATTTCTCCGCCGTACACCTCGCTAGTTCCGGTGTACGGTTATACACAGTGATCACAGATATACCTTTTCGTAGATGCTAAATCCTATGTACAATTTTAATTAATACTAGCTAATACCCTTTCAAACATTATCACCTCTTGAATGTTTGAACGCGTGTCATTGTCCGGTTTTCGATCATAATCTCGACTTTAACCCTTCTTATTGTCGCCATAAAACGTCCATTAAAATTAAGATGCTATTTTTCAATAGTCAGTACTTCTCGATCCAATTCCACTACTAATGGAGTTTACATTAGTAGTATCAACTCTTGCAACACAAGGAATGGTTATTCAAACAAAGCCAAAGACCTAGTGATTATTTTAGAGAGGTACTGACTTGGTCATCTTCCGCACGCATCGGGCGAGATATGCATTTACAAGAAATTCATACTCACCCTTGCGACAACTCGACGGGAAAGTTGTGACTCTATCAGCGCCCCCTGTAGGACAAACAGAGTTACGTCCCTTGCGTCAGTCCAACTCGAACTCGAAGAGAAATTTAATTTCTAATTAATCCCTTAGTTGCGTTGTGACAACATTCATAAAAACGATGCGTGAATATAGGTCATCAAAATACTGCGTACAATAAGGCTGTATCTCTCAGTTTCTATTTAGACATCGCGTTTTATTACAGTTTTGTTTGCTCAATTGAAATATATCCTCGCTTTTGATTGGCCTACACCATAGCTCAATAATCAGGCTACTTCCTGTCACAACCTTCCCGTCGAGTTGTCGCAAGGGTGAATATGAATTTCTTGTAAATGCATATCTTGCCCGGTGCGTGCGGAAGATGTGACTTGGTATGATATGATATTCAAACAATGTCCCTAGTGTAACATTCAGACTGTAGTCGATAGTATTTTGACATTAACAAAACCATTGAAAAGTAAATCTAGAACTGCAGAGAACAGATAAAACAAATCCATTACGCGCCTGTGATATTTACTAACATCCAGAATGTAGTAAATGATATTTTTGAATAAACACAACCAATTAATATGCAAGTCTAGAACCTTTAAGAACATAAATGGCCAATTCACTCTTACCCCTTTCGATATTATATAACATTCAGACTGTACTGAATTATTGACATTAAGAAAACAATTGATAAGTAAGCCCAGAACTGCGGAGAACAGAAATAGCCATTTTTCTTAGGCTCCTCTTGACAGTTAATAAAATTCTTGTTTTTGAGAATTTAGTCTACAATGACTATATGTCCACAATGCAACATGACAATATTGTAGTAGAAAAAAATATGACAACAAATCAAGCAACCATGATACTAGTAATAGTTATATGACAAGTATTGGTTGTCAAGTCCACGGCACGGTTGGTTGTACCACAGGGACGTGTATCGCCGAAAAAAACAAGGGTTATCTCTTCTATATAATAGTATATATAGAAGAGATAACCATTTTCATTTTTAATATCATTTTTATTGTTTTTTTTCGCCGATACACGTCCCTGTGGGTTGTACGACTCGAGTCGTATAAACAACCTTGTCGTGGACTAGACGACTAATAGGAGTCGTACAACTTACTTTTACCACGTATACAACTTACTTTTACCATGACAAACGCAATGACATATTTTTACCAAACTATGTGCCTCATCAGCTAGCAAATATTCTCTAAAATACATTATGCTCTATAGTTATCTGATCCTTCGGGGTTTTTTAAAAAAAAACTATCGTTTGAGCTTCATTTGAGTAGAAAACTGCGGTAACAACACCAGCGCGTGGGTCATGCTTTGCACGTGCACTCCATGATGAAAACGACATGGGCTCTCTGAGAAGACGACATTCACTGTGCACAATGGAAAGTGAGGACGTATGAAGCATTTCTCTACTAACATAGATGATGCGCCCAAATGACAGGTGATTACTTTCCTCTCGTTTAAGTTAGACCTTGGAAGTGTCTCTATTGAAAAGAGTCCAATAGTTCAAAAGAGTAAAAAAAAATTACATTATATGACATATTTAGTTATACACAGTTGATCTAAATTTATTGAACTTTTCTTACATACTTTTAACATTTCCATACTTAATCGCCGTTGCAATTCATATCTTTAACTTTATTTACATGCTGTTTATGTGAAGAATGCGTTTTAAGGTGGCATTTAGGCCCATTTGTCTTTTTGTGTTCTTTATCATCGTTGTATTGACTAGAGCATTACAATAGTGTTTTGAAGGAACTTAGTACCATCTGCAATAAGTTTTCTACTTTGTCTCTTCATAACATATATTTTCTTCTCAGATTCACTTGACGAAGCAAGCAAAAATTCATTTACTAATATATTTTAGTTAATAGCTATGAAGAAGTTATCTACTATCGTTAGAGCAGTCTGTATTGACTAGTCATCAGGTTCAGAACACCCCTCAATTGATACCAAATGAATCAATCCAATGATAACCCCTCGATTCAAGCAAAAAACGAGTCAACTAGGCCATTGGCTCTGTAGCTCATCAGGCTTCATCATCAATTATGCTGTAGAGTGTGGCCAACGTGATTCCCCCTTTGTAGAGGCCACAGAGGCACCAATCATAAAATTAAGTATATAGGCGACAAGTTTCAGTTTTCTAGGCCTTATACTTCAGGAGAAGAAGATGAAAATAGATTTGAAGGACGTTCCTGTTGCCTTTATTAGGGGCAACAGGGTCACCAAAGCTACAATTCATAATCCTCACTAGTCAAGGAGTCTGTACACAAAGTTTCAGCTTTCTAGGCCTCATGGTTCTGGAGAAGATGAAAATAGGTTTTTAGGTTGTGGCATAGTTGATGATGAAGCCTGATGAGCTACAGAGCCAATGGCTCTATTTTTTCAATCATGTAACTTCATAAGATATCTTGAAAGTGCTTGCACTTAATCAATGTCTGCGGCAGACCCTTCGTTTCCCCCGGAAGCAGTGTCTGTGGCGCGTACGTATTTCCAGGAAGGGAGTCAATATCTGGCCTCAGTCCATAATTACTTTCCAGTGCAATTATCATTAGCTACATGGGTCACTGCTGAGCTACCTGAAATTGCGGGACTGGGGGACTTGTTTTGAAATGAAAATACATACTCTCGACACTACAAAATCGAAGACTAAACTTGTTGACCAGGCAGATTTTGAAATATGAATGAACAATGTCAATAAACACTGGCATGCCAGAGAAATCACATGAAACTGCCCAAAATATGCAAAGTCTATGACCCCCGACCAATCCAAAAATATTCACGCCATATTTTTTTTAATTACCGCTGTAAGAACCAAACCTTACCTGTTCATGAAATCCGGAAACATATCTCTCTAATGTAAACAAACCTAGAAAATGATATCCCACAACACCCTACTATTTAATCATTTCTCCACAACCGGGTCAAAATTACTGTGACCTGAAGCCACCTCACAATCCCTCCAAATAGGAAGATTCTACGAAGGCCATTGTGAACATATTAAAATCGTGAAAAGTTGATTTTTTTTGGGTTATAATGATGAAATATTAGCACAAGAATGATTTCATACTTCTTTTTTAAAATATGTAATAAAATGTATTTCATTAGGAACCTAAAGATAAACAACAGGGGATTGAGTGCACTGAAAACTCCAAAAAGGATGGAAATGCTTCTGTCAGTGCATTCTCTCCCCACAGAGGCAGATCAAGTCAAGTTGATTTAGCCTCTGTTATATTACGACGAGTTTGTGGGATAGAATGGGAGATGCCTGATTGGAGGCAATAAAAATAGAGCCATTGGCTCTGTAGCTCATCAGGCTTCATCATCAATTATGCTGTAGAGTGTGGCCAATGTGATTCCCCCTTTGTAGAGGCCACAGGGTCACCAATCATAAAATTAAGTATAGGCGACAAGTTTCAGTTTTCTAGACCTTATACTTCAGGAGAAGAAGATGAAAATAGATTTGAAGGAAGTTCCTGTAGCCTTTATTAGGGGCAACAGGGTCACCAAAACTACAATTCATCATCTTCACTGGCCAAGGAGTCTGTACACAAAGTTTCAGCTTTCTAGGCCTCATGGTTTTGGAGAAGAAGATGAAAATAGGTTTTTAGGGTGTGGCCCCTGTGGCCCTTATTAGGGGTCACAGGGCCACCAAAGCTACAATTTATAGTCCTCACTGGTCAAGGAGTCTGTACACAAAGTTTCAGCTTTCTAGGCCTCATGGTTCTGGAGAAGAAGAAGAAAATAGGTTTTTAGGGTGTGGCCCCTGTGGCCCTTATTAGGGGTCACAGGGCCACCAAAGCTACAATTTATAATCCTCACTAGCCAAGGGGTCTGTACACAAAGTTTCAGCTTTCTAGGCCTTATGGTTCTGGAGAAGAAGATGAAAATAAGTTTTTAGGGTGTGGACCCTGTGGCCCTTATTAGGGGTCACAGGGCTACCAAAGCTACAAATTATAATCCTCACTAGCCAAGGAGTCTGTTCACAAAGTTTCAGCTTTCTAGGCCTTATGGTTCTGGAGAAGAAGTCGAAATTCCACAAAGTTTACGGACGGACGGATGGACGGACGGACGGACGCCGGACACCATGCCATGACATAAGCCCATCGGGCCTTACAGGCCAGATAAGCTAAAAATTAGTTGTGCAATCAGCTACGCTGTTCTTAAATCATCGTTTAGGCTACTGAATCAAGGCAAAAGCATTGTGATATGAACCACCCTTTCCATGCGAGAAGCGTTGTCATTTGTTTAAGAAATTCAGATGTAGTGTGATGCAGTTTTTTCCGACAGGGGAAACTGCTGGAACTCACGGATTACGGCGTAATAGAACAGAGGCTAAATCAACTTGACTTGATCTGCCTCTGTGGGGAGAGAATGCTGTCAATGGAGGAGGGAAGGAAACACATCCCCCATCCTAACATGACTTGATCTGCCTCTGTGGGGAGAGAATGCTGTCAGTGGAGGAGGGAAGGAAACACATCCCCCAACCTAACATGACTTGATCTGCCTCTGTGGGGAGAGAATGCTGTCAATGGAGGAGGGAAGGAAACACATCCCCCATCCTAACATGACTTGATCTGCCTCTGTGGGGAGAGAATGCTGTCAGTGGAGGAGGGAAGGAAACACATCCCCCATCCTAACATGACTTGATCTGCCTCTGTGGGGAGAGAATGCTGTCAGTGGGGAGGGAAGGAAACACATCCCCCATCCTTACATGACTTGATCTGCCTCTGTGGGGAGAGAATGCTGTCAGTGGAGGAGGGAAGGAAACACATCCCCCATCCTTACATGACTTGATCTGCCTCTGTGGGGAGAGAATGCATCCGACTCTGAATCAAGGGCAGCAGTTTGTTGAACATGCAGCTCGTCCAGTAGTGGTAGTTGTGTCTTATAGAAAGTACCAATAGAAAGTAAGTTCACCTTTCGACAATATACATATTTGTTTAACCATATATGATTTAATTGTATTTTATATAGTTTCAAATTATGTTAAAGTTAACAAAGGTAAGTATACCTCTAGGTATGATTTCATCTTGACAACCTTTGAATCGGCACCCACTTTCAGGATCGACATATGTCTGGCACCCACTTCCAGGTTCGACATATGTCTAAGTGTTGTTTGGATACTACAGCAAGCTCCAAGTGCATTTAGATGTTTGAAAAGCTAAAACCAAATAGAGAGTCAATCGAATGAATACAACTTAAATTGCAACTTTATTACGAATGAGAAGATTTACCATCCCTTTAATTGATATTAGTATTTTTAGCCCACATCCAAATGAGTTTTGCTACTTACTGAGGTTCATAATTTCAGATATTTACGATAGATCTAGTGACTTTGATATCCAATGGTTCTATCAATCCTTTAATTGAGTTCTCGGAATAACCAATACCGCGCTTAGCACCACATCTCCAAAGCTCAACCCCCATCATCCCCCAAATTTGATACAGTGCGGTATACGGACGTGAAGTATCACTTATGCAACAAAACCAAGACATGCTTTTGACGATCTATATGAGAATGACAAATATGTAATCATGTAAGCCACATATATTCACTTCAAGCATCAACAAAATCTCGTTACATTTTGTAACAATTATTGTATCTCATATTATGGAATAGCACTTACACTTCAGTTAATCATTAAGGGAGATTTGATTAAACATAAAATAACTACAGTTTAAGATATATACCTGCCATATTTAAGTGTCGAGTCTACCCAGTCTAGCTTGAAAGTGTTCGATAAGATCGACATTAAAGTAGGTGCTGATGAGGAGATTTCGCTCATGATAGTATTCCAGTTGAATTTCTTGATGTTTTCACATGTACAAGGACGCGAAAGAAAGGAATTTGCCTTTTCCACAGATTTCATGTCATCTTTGATAGTTTTATTCAAAATATCTAACATAGCCTTCCCTGCAGCTTTTGATTTGTAAAAGAGTTTTTGAAGGCCCTTCTTGTACTCAAAATTTTCCAGGCATCTCAACGCTGGGGCATGCGGGACAACTCTGATTGATACACGTTTGCCAGGTGTCACTTTAGCAACTTTTATTTTTCTTGGCGTTTTTGAAGGAGTGAGGTGATGTTTCGAGCCTTGCATCATTGTTGAACTATAAGTAAAACTTTTTAAGTTTTAACAAATGGCTTTACATAAATATAAGTGTATATAATTAAGAGTTGTTTTATTTGTATTTTAATAGGCATGGATAAGGAAACAATAAAGAACACATTGTCCCAGCATATCAAATATCAAAATGGTTTCCATTTTGACTTGAGAGCTGAACAAATTGATCTGTTTGAAGCTACACTATCTAGTAGAATTGGATTTGGCGTTCTACCGACTGGATACGGAAAATCCATGTGTTTTATACTCCTTCCCTTGATCTTAGATCATGTTAGTTTAATTCCAAGTAACCTAACTCCCATTAAAACAATAATGATAATAATAATAATAATGATAAATAACTTCCCCATTGATGTGA